>OW052073.1:5000-1255000 GCA_932526445.1 Phragmatobia fuliginosa
CTAACCTAACCTAACCTAACCTAACCTAACCTAACCTAACCTAACCTAACCTAACCTAACCTAACCTAACCTAACCTAACCTAACCTAACCTAACCTAACCTAACCTAACCTAACCTAACCTAACCTAACCTAACCTAACCTAACCTAACCTAACCTAACCTAACCTAACCTAACCTAACCTAACCTAACCTAACCTAACCTAACCTAACCTAACCTAACCTAACCTAACCTAACCTAACCTAACCTAACCTAACCTAACCTAACCTAACCTAACCTAACCTAACCTAACCTAACCTAACCTAACCTAACCTAACCTAACCTAACCTAACCTAACCTAACCTAACCTAACCTAACCTAACCTAACCTAACCTAACCTAACCTAACCTAACCTAACCTAACCTAACCTAACCTAACCTAACCTAACCTAACCTAACCTAACCTAACCTAACCTAACCTAACCTAACCTAACCTAACCTAACCTAACCTAACCTAACCTAACCTAACCTAACCTAACCTAACCTAACCTAACCTAACCTAACCTAACCTAACCTAACCTAACCTAACCTAACCTAACCTAACCTAACCTAACCTAACCTAACCTAACCTAACCTAACCTAACCTAACCTAACCTAACCTAACCTAACCTAACCTAACCTAACCTAACCTAACCTAACCTAACCTAACCTAACCTAACCTAACCTAACCTAACCTAACCTAACCTAACCTAACCTAACCTAACCTAACCTAACCTAACCTAACCTAACCTAACCTAACCTAACCTAACCTAACCTAACCTAACCTAACCTAACCTAACCTAACCTAACCTAACCTAACCTAACCTAACCTAACCTAACCTAACCTAACCTAACCTAACCTAACCTAACCTAACCTAACCTAACCTAACCTAACCTAACCTAACCTAACCTAACCTAACCTAACCTAACCTAACCTAACCTAACCTAACCTAACCTAACCTAACCTAACCTAACCTAACCTAACCTAACCTAACCTAACCTAACCTAACCTAACCTAACCTAACCTAACCTAACCTAACCTAACCTAACCTAACCTAACCTAACCTAACCTAACCTAACCTAACCTAACCTAACCTAACCTAACCTAACCTAACCTAACCTAACCTAACCTAACCTAACCTAACCTAACCTAACCTAACCTAACCTAACCTAACCTAACCTAACCTAACCTAACCTAACCTAACCTAACCTAACCTAACCTAACCTAACCTAACCTAACCTAACCTAACCTAACCTAACCTAACCTAACCTAACCTAACCTAACCTAACCTAACCTAACCTAACCTAACCTAACCTAACCTAACCTAACCTAACCTAACCTAACCTAACCTAACCTAACCTAACCTAACCTAACCTAACCTAACCTAACCTAACCTAACCTAACCTAACCTAACCTAACCTAACCTAACCTAACCTAACCTAACCTAACCTAACCTAACCTAACCTAACCTAACCTAACCTAACCTAACCTAACCTAACCTAACCTAACCTAACCTAACCTAACCTAACCTAACCTAACCTAACCTAACCTAACCTAACCTAACCTAACCTAACCTAACCTAACCTAACCTAACCTAACCTAACCTAACCTAACCTAACCTAACCTAACCTAACCTAACCTAACCTAACCTAACCTAACCTAACCTAACCTAACCTAACCTAACCTAACCTAACCTAACCTAACCTAACCTAACCTAACCTAACCTAACCTAACCTAACCTAACCTAACCTAACCTAACCTAACCTAACCTAACCTAACCTAACCTAACCTAACCTAACCTAACCTAACCTAACCTAACCTAACCTAACCTAACCTAACCTAACCTAACCTAACCTAACCTAACCTAACCTAACCTAACCTAACCTAACCTAACCTAACCTAACCTAACCTAACCTAACCTAACCTAACCTAACCTAACCTAACCTAACCTAACCTAACCTAACCTAACCTAACCTAACCTAACCTAACCTAACCTAACCTAACCTAACCTAACCTAACCTAACCTAACCTAACCTAACCTAACCTAACCTAACCTAACCTAACCTAACCTAACCTAACCTAACCTAACCTAACCTAACCTAACCTAACCTAACCTAACCTAACCTAACCTAACCTAACCTAACCTAACCTAACCTAACCTAACCTAACCTAACCTAACCTAACCTAACCTAACCTAACCTAACCTAACCTAACCTAACCTAACCTAACCTAACCTAACCTAACCTAACCTAACCTAACCTAACCTAACCTAACCTAACCTAACCTAACCTAACCTAACCTAACCTAACCTAACCTAACCTAACCTAACCTAACCTAACCTAACCTAACCTAACCTAACCTAACCTAACCTAACCTAACCTAACCTAACCTAACCTAACCTAACCTAACCTAACCTAACCTAACCTAACCTAACCTAACCTAACCTAACCTAACCTAACCTAACCTAACCTAACCTAACCTAACCTAACCTAACCTAACCTAACCTAACCTAACCTAACCTAACCTAACCTAACCTAACCTAACCTAACCTAACCTAACCTAACCTAACCTAACCTAACCTAACCTAACCTAACCTAACCTAACCTAACCTAACCTAACCTAACCTAACCTAACCTAACCTAACCTAACCTAACCTAACCTAACCTAACCTAACCTAACCTAACCTAACCTAACCTAACCTAACCTAACCTAACCTAACCTAACCTAACCTAACCTAACCTAACCTAACCTAACCTAACCTAACCTAACCTAACCTAACCTAACCTAACCTAACCTAACCTAACCTAACCTAACCTAACCTAACCTAACCTAACCTAACCTAACCTAACCTAACCTAACCTAACCTAACCTAACCTAACCTAACCTAACCTAACCTAACCTAACCTAACCTAACCTAACCTAACCTAACCTAACCTAACCTAACCTAACCTAACCTAACCTAACCTAACCTAACCTAACCTAACCTAACCTAACCTAACCTAACCTAACCTAACCTAACCTAACCTAACCTAACCTAACCTAACCTAACCTAACCTAACCTAACCTAACCTAACCTAACCTAACCTAACCTAACCTAACCTAACCTAACCTAACCTAACCTAACCTAACCTAACCTAACCTAACCTAACCTAACCTAACCTAACCTAACCTAACCTAACCTAACCTAACCTAACCTAACCTAACCTAACCTAACCTAACCTAACCTAACCTAACCTAACCTAACCTAACCTAACCTAACCTAACCTAACCTAACCTAACCTAACCTAACCTAACCTAACCTAACCTAACCTAACCTAACCTAACCTAACCTAACCTAACCTAACCTAACCTAACCTAACCTAACCTAACCTAACCTAACCTAACCTAACCTAACCTAACCTAACCTAACCTAACCTAACCTAACCTAACCTAACCTAACCTAACCTAACCTAACCTAACCTAACCTAACCTAACCTAACCTAACCTAACCTAACCTAACCTAACCTAACCTAACCTAACCTAACCTAACCTAACCTAACCTAACCTAACCTAACCTAACCTAACCTAACCTAACCTAACCTAACCTAACCTAACCTAACCTAACCTAACCTAACCTAACCTAACCTAACCTAACCTAACCTAACCTAACCTAACCTAACCTAACCTAACCTAACCTAACCTAACCTAACCTAACCTAACCTAACCTAACCTAACCTAACCTAACCTAACCTAACCTAACCTAACCTAACCTAACCTAACCTAACCTAACCTAACCTAACCTAACCTAACCTAACCTAACCTAACCTAACCTAACCTAACCTAACCTAACCTAACCTAACCTAACCTAACCTAACCTAACCTAACCTAACCTAACCTAACCTAACCTAACCTAACCTAACCTAACCTAACCTAACCTAACCTAACCTAACCTAACCTAACCTAACCTAACCTAACCTAACCTAACCTAACCTAACCTAACCTAACCTAACCTAACCTAACCTAACCTAACCTAACCTAACCTAACCTAACCTAACCTAACCTAACCTAACCTAACCTAACCTAACCTAACCTAACCTAACCTAACCTAACCTAACCTAACCTAACCTAACCTAACCTAACCTAACCTAACCTAACCTAACCTAACCTAACCTAACCTAACCTAACCTAACCTAACCTAACCTAACCTAACCTAACCTAACCTAACCTAACCTAACCTAACCTAACCTAACCTAACCTAACCTAACCTAACCTAACCTAACCTAACCTAACCTAACCTAACCTAACCTAACCTAACCTAACCTAACCTAACCTAACCTAACCTAACCTAACCTAACCTAACCTAACCTAACCTAACCTAACCTAACCTAACCTAACCTAACCTAACCTAACCTAACCTAACCTAACCTAACCTAACCTAACCTAACCTAACCTAACCTAACCTAACCTAACCTAACCTAACCTAACCTAACCTAACCTAACCTAACCTAACCTAACCTAACCTAACCTAACCTAACCTAACCTAACCTAACCTAACCTAACCTAACCTAACCTAACCTAACCTAACCTAACCTAACCTAACCTAACCTAACCTAACCTAACCTAACCTAACCTAACCTAACCTAACCTAACCTAACCTAACCTAACCTAACCTAACCTAACCTAACCTAACCTAACCTAACCTAACCTAACCTAACCTAACCTAACCTAACCTAACCTAACCTAACCTAACCTAACCTAACCTAACCTAACCTAACCTAACCTAACCTAACCTAACCTAACCTAACCTAACCTAACCTAACCTAACCTAACCTAACCTAACCTAACCTAACCTAACCTAACCTAACCTAACCTAACCTAACCTAACCTAACCTAACCTAACCTAACCTAACCTAACCTAACCTAACCTAACCTAACCTAACCTAACCTAACCTAACCTAACCTAACCTAACCTAACCTAACCTAACCTAACCTAACCTAACCTAACCTAACCTAACCTAACCTAACCTAACCTAACCTAACCTAACCTAACCTAACCTAACCTAACCTAACCTAACCTAACCTAACCTAACCTAACCTAACCTAACCTAACCTAACCTAACCTAACCTAACCTAACCTAACCTAACCTAACCTAACCTAACCTAACCTAACCTAACCTAACCTAACCTAACCTAACCTAACCTAACCTAACCTAACCTAACCTAACCTAACCTAACCTAACCTAACCTAACCTAACCTAACCTAACCTAACCTAACCTAACCTAACCTAACCTAACCTAACCTAACCTAACCTAACCTAACCTAACCTAACCTAACCTAACCTAACCTAACCTAACCTAACCTAACCTAACCTAACCTAACCTAACCTAACCTAACCTAACCTAACCTAACCTAACCTAACCTAACCTAACCTAACCTAACCTAACCTAACCTAACCTAACCTAACCTAACCTAACCTAACCTAACCTAACCTAACCTAACCTAACCTAACCTAACCTAACCTAACCTAACCTAACCTAACCTAACCTAACCTAACCTAACCTAACCTAACCTAACCTAACCTAACCTAACCTAACCTAACCTAACCTAACCTAACCTAACCTAACCTAACCTAACCTAACCTAACCTAACCTAACCTAACCTAACCTAACCTAACCTAACCTAACCTAACCTAACCTAACCTAACCTAACCTAACCTAACCTAACCTAACCTAACCTAACCTAACCTAACCTAACCTAACCTAACCTAACCTAACCTAACCTAACCTAACCTAACCTAACCTAACCTAACCTAACCTAACCTAACCTAACCTAACCTAACCTAACCTAACCTAACCTAACCTAACCTAACCTAACCTAACCTAACCTAACCTAACCTAACCTAACCTAACCTAACCTAACCTAACCTAACCTAACCTAACCTAACCTAACCTAACCTAACCTAACCTAACCTAACCTAACCTAACCTAACCTAACCTAACCTAACCTAACCTAACCTAACCTAACCTAACCTAACCTAACCTAACCTAACCTAACCTAACCTAACCTAACCTAACCTAACCTAACCTAACCTAACCTAACCTAACCTAACCTAACCTAACCTAACCTAACCTAACCTAACCTAACCTAACCTAACCTAACCTAACCTAACCTAACCTAACCTAACCTAACCTAACCTAACCTAACCTAACCTAACCTAACCTAACCTAACCTAACCTAACCTAACCTAACCTAACCTAACCTAACCTAACCTAACCTAACCTAACCTAACCTAACCTAACCTAACCTAACCTAACCTAACCTAACCTAACCTAACCTAACCTAACCTAACCTAACCTAACCTAACCTAACCTAACCTAACCTAACCTAACCTAACCTAACCTAACCTAACCTAACCTAACCTAACCTAACCTAACCTAACCTAACCTAACCTAACCTAACCTAACCTAACCTAACCTAACCTAACCTAACCTAACCTAACCTAACCTAACCTAACCTAACCTAACCTAACCTAACCTAACCTAACCTAACCTAACCTAACCTAACCTAACCTAACCTAACCTAACCTAACCTAACCTAACCTAACCTAACCTAACCTAACCTAACCTAACCTAACCTAACCTAACCTAACCTAACCTAACCTAACCTAACCTAACCTAACCTAACCTAACCTAACCTAACCTAACCTAACCTAACCTAACCTAACCTAACCTAACCTAACCTAACCTAACCTAACCTAACCTAACCTAACCTAACCTAACCTAACCTAACCTAACCTAACCTAACCTAACCTAACCTAACCTAACCTAACCTAACCTAACCTAACCTAACCTAACCTAACCTAACCTAACCTAACCTAACCTAACCTAACCTAACCTAACCTAACCTAACCTAACCTAACCTAACCTAACCTAACCTAACCTAACCTAACCTAACCTAACCTAACCTAACCTAACCTAACCTAACCTAACCTAACCTAACCTAACCTAACCTAACCTAACCTAACCTAACCTAACCTAACCTAACCTAACCTAACCTAACCTAACCTAACCTAACCTAACCTAACCTAACCTAACCTAACCTAACCTAACCTAACCTAACCTAACCTAACCTAACCTAACCTAACCTAACCTAACCTAACCTAACCTAACCTAACCTAACCTAACCTAACCGAAGCTATTGGCGGCTGAGATTCACATTGTTTTGATTTAAAACGCTGTTTAGTTCGTTTTATACACATTTTCTACGAAATTTTTAGGACTTTGACGCTTTTTAGTGTTTTTACTTATTTCAAACGCTAAAATCTTTGTCGTTTGTCAACCAAATCTCTTGATTTTGGTTTTAAATCGTCGGCGTTAGCATCGCCTACACGTGTGTACCTCGTTTTCGGGGCTGCACCTTATAACACCTGAAAAATTTACAACAAACACTGAAAAAGTTCCTAAAAATCATAAAATTTTGACTTTAAACCATACTTACCGGACGTTCCGTGCCACTCGCTGCCGGAAGCTCGTTGTTTTTGACTACCTTGGCACCCTTGCTGTACACCACCACCGGTTGAACACCCTCCGACTTACCATCGGAGCAGGAACACCTGAAAACTTAGGAATTTTCATCAAAATTTATCAAAAATTAACGTTTTTCGACAATAATTTGGCAACCCTTTGGTCTATAACTATAAATTTTACATATTTAGATAGGGCTCATTTAGCCGCGTCGAAAGACACCACTCCCGTCGAAATCCGACGAGTAGATTTTCAAAAACGGGCCCGCCCACCCACCCATTTTTCGCTTCGGTAGATCAACCTTGCACGTAACAGCTGTATATAAGGGAGTATATAAACAATTGACATATTTTTTAAATTTTTGACAGAACACACGTACGGGGTTTATTGACCTTAAATAACACTGATTTTCGGTCTTATTGACCGAAATAAGATTAGACAAGGTCTTTTGACCTCTCAAATAGCTTTAAGTTTGACGCATCGGTCTATTGACCTACTCTGTGTATTGTGATTGTAAGTCGGTTTATTGACCGCACTTTGTTTGTATCGTCCTATATATTAATATCACCTTCAATTTTAATTAGTACATTTTGGTTTATTGACCTAATTAGTGATTATTTTTAAAAGTTAGGTTAGGCTTGTATTGTCCATCTTGGTGTACGGCTCTGAGCAAGTCTCGGTAAGCTGATCACGGAAGGTGTGCTTTGGACACTTCTTCTTCGGAAGAAGTGTTTCCCTGCTAAGTCGCCGATACGGGACTGAGCTCTGGGACTTGCAGAGACCTTATCTGTGATATAATTTTAAGCAATTATACACCAATATTGAAATTATATACGCCGCTCAGTACAGGTCCATCAAAAACTCTATTTTGAGTAATTAACATTTTAAAATGTTCGGTCCCCGAAGTCCGTCAAAGAGACGAACCCCCTCTACCTCCGCTCCCCAGGCTTCTCCCCCTGACGCGATGCCGGACACGAGTCCCGTAGCAAGCATTGTGACTCAGACAAACGTCAGGAGGAGTGCCGGGGAATGGGAGGCCAAAAAACAATCCTCCCCGAAAACGGTGCTCGCCGCCGCCACGAAGGCAAAAAAGGCCAAAACTACTGCCAAGAGCACACCAACTGCTCCAACGGACCCTGTAGAGGTGGCAAATAGCCCGACAACTGTCAGCGAAAGTAAAATACCGGGTAGAGTCCAAAAGGCCAAGAACTGGGTGACGAAGGCAAAAATGGCCCTAAAAAACTCCCGCAACCTGCGAAAAGATATCATGGAGGACGTCATCCAGTCTATCGACGGCCTTTTTCTTTTAGTAAAACAGGCCGAGCTGGGAAAAGATCCAAACCCAGAAAAGAAAGAGCTCCAAACTAGCCAAGAAAAGCCCACAGAGAATATGCAGGAGGGTTTCTCTCAACTACTCTCATCACTAGCGGACCATAGTGAGCTAATGAAAGAGAGCGCCATAGAAATTCATAAGCTCAAAGAAGCCCTATCCCAAAAGTCGGAGGCGACCTCTTACGCGGCCGTAGTGGCGCGAGTCAAACCGCCCTCAACACAACCTGTGCTGCATTCGGTGGTGGTCGCTTCCAAAGACGCTAATGATACCGGGGAGGACGTACTGGGAAAAATTCGAACGGCAATAAAGGCAAAAGAGGACGGGATTTGTATAGACAGAGTCCGGAAGGCGAAGGACAGAAAAGTTGTCATCAGCTGCAGGAACGAGGAAGAGAGGAGTAGGGTCCGAAATAGACTTCAAACAGCAAGCGACCAGCTGGATGTCCAAGACATAAAAAATCAGGACCCGCTTGTTGTCCTCAAGAACGTCCTGAGATACAATAAAGACGAAGACGTCGCGAGGGCCCTGAGGACGCAAAACGCTGGACTCTTTCTCGGGCTGGCGGCCGGGGAGGACAGCTTCCAAATTAAGTACCGTAAATCGGCAAGGAACCCATTAATGTGCCACATTGTGGCTAGGGTATCTCCGAAGCTCTGGGGCCGTATGACGGAGGCGTCTGCTGTGTACGTGGACATACAGCGGGTTGGGGTGGAGGACCAGTCGCCGCTGGTCCAATGCTCTGGCTGTCTGGGTTACGGGCACAGCAAACGCCTCTGTGAAGAGAAAGAAAAAGGAGAGATTTGCGGCCACTGTGGTGGAGCCCATCAGCGCGGGAGCTGCCCGGTCGTGCTCGCCAACGCACCTCCCACTTGCTGCAACTGCGTTAGAGCCGGACATAACGCGACTGGGCACAATGCGTTTAACGCGGATTGCCCCGTCCGGCAAAAGTGGGATGCGTTGGCTAGAGCAAGAGTAGCATATTGCTAAGGGCCCCGCCGTAGAGACCATGAGCCCTCAACCCGCCAGGACCAAGGCGTATCCAGTATTGCAGGCCAACCTACAACGGAAGGAACTAGCGACCGCCGAGCTGTTTGGAGTTGCGGAAGAAAAGAAAGCCGCAATGGCTTTAATACAAGAGCCGTACGTAGGTAGTATTCGGAGGATGCGAGACCATCGCGGGGTACGAATATTCCAGGCAGCGGAAGACGGAAGGGGTACTGTGAAGGCCGCAATTGTTGTCTTCGACACTGACTTAGATGTCGAACAGTACCCAGAACTCACCACACACAACACCGTAGTGGTGAGGATCCGAACCCGCGCCTGGGAGGTCACGGTGGTCTCTGTCTACTACGAACCCGACAAGCCGATTGATGAACACCTGGAACAACTCCGGAAAGTTCGGCGGAAGCTGGGATCCCGAGGCCTGCTCATCGGAGGCGACGTAAACGCCAAAAGTCCCTGGTGGGGCAGTACCATCGAGGATAAACGAGGAGAGGAGATAAGCGGCACAATAGAGGAGATGGAATTGCAGGTGCTCAACAACGGCACTGCACCCACGTTCCACACAGTCAGAGGCGGCAAAATCTATAGCAGCCACGTGGACATCACGGTCTGCTCAGCGGATTTGATCGGACTGGTGGATGGATGGCAAGTAGACGTCGGCATGACCAGCTCCGACCACAACGGCATTGTATTCAATATTAGGCAAAAAAGATCACTAGGCAGTAACATTAAAACAACAACAAGGCTCTACAACACTAAAAAAGCCAATTGGAACCGGTTTCGTGAGAAACTGGACCAATTAAAGCAGGAAAATAAATTAAACAAAATTAAGATAGAAAACGTACAAAATAAATTAGAACTAGAAGAGAATGTAGAGTCTTATTTGGAAATAATAAAAACAGCTTGTGAAATTAGTATTCCAAAAATCAAATCAAATAAAAAACTTACAATGCCGTGGTGGTCCGATGAGCTCGCCACGTTGAAGCGGGAAGTCGCCACCAGGAAGAGGAGAATCCGCTGCGCCGCCCCGATTCGTCGGGAGCATGTCGTTGGTGAGTACCTGCAATTAAAAGAAGAATATGAGAGAAAAGCGAAGTATGCCCAAATAGCTAGTTGGAAGGACTTTTGCACCAAGCAGGATAGGGAGGGGGTCTGGGAGGGTATCTACCGAGTAATCGGTAGGACCACTAAAAGACACGAGGACGTAGCCCTGAAGAAGAACGGCGTACCACTCAGCTCCGCCGAATCAGCATCGCACCTGGCGGAGACCTTTTATCCGGAGGACTTAACAGAAGCCGACACCCAACATCATAAGGACACCCGGGATCTCGCAATGCGGGTAAACGACCGGGTCCATGATGAGGTGCATGACCCGCCGTTTACCTCGCGCGAGATGATTGCCGCGGTGTCCAGCTTTAACCCGAAAAAGGCGCCAGGTGCAGACGGCCTCACCGCGGACATCTGTCGTCACGCCATTCTCCAGGACCCTGATACGTTCCTTGCCCTGGCCAATAAATGCCTCAGCCTGGGCCACTTCCCTAGGAAGTGGAAGGAGGCCACAGTCGTGGTACTGAGGAAGCCGGGCAAGGACGATTATCAGAGCGCCAAATCGTACAGGCCCATCGGCCTGCTACCTGTGTTGGGAAAAGTCCTGGAGAAAATGGTCGTGGCTAGGCTCAAGTGGCACCTAGTACCGAGGCTCAGTACTCGCCAGTACGGATTTATGCCCCAGAAAAGCACCGAAGACGCCCTCTATACCCTTGTGAACCATATTAAAACTGAAATAAAGCAGAAAAAGCTGGTAACAGTTGTCTCACTGGATATAGAGGGCGCCTTCGATAGCGCATGGTGGCCTGCCATCAAGGTCCGACTGGCTGAGGAAGGTTGCCCGGTCAATATCAGGCGCCTACTGGATAGCTACCTAGACGACAGATGTGTGAAGCTACGGTACGCCGGGGCGGAACATCGCCGGAACACCCAAAAAGGCTGCGTCCAGGGATCCATAAGCGGACCTATATTGTGGAATATCCTCCTGGATCCCCTTCTGAAGGGTCTACAAGAACGGGGCGTCACCTGCCAGGCATTTGCGGATGACGTGGTTCTGCTGTTCGCGGAGCATACCGCGTCCGAGGTGCAGCGACATGCCAACGCCGCCCTTGACTTTGTTCAGGAGTGGGGCGTCAGGAATAAACTCAAATTTGCGCCACACAAAACCTGCGCCATGCTGCTGACCAACAAGCTGAAGCATGACACTCCGCTCCTGAGCATGGGCGGGGTCGACATTGGCATGTCCCGAGAGCTTAAGATTCTGGGCCTAACTATAGACGACAAACTGACTTTTAACACCCACGTCGGCGTCGTCTGTAGAAAGGCTCTTAATATTTCCAAGCAACTCTCGAGAGCAGCTAAGATCAGCTGGGGGCTGCACCCCGAGGTCGTACAGACCATCTACACCGCGACAGTAGAACCAGTCATCACCTATGCGGCAGCTGCGTATGCTCCCGCGGTCGAGAAGCTGGGTGTTCGCAGGCTCCTCGACACTGTGCAAAGAGGCTTCGCTCAGAAGATTTGCAAATCGTACCGCACAGTCTCCCTCAACGCGGCCCTACTACTGGCCGGGCTACTGCCTTTGGACCTTCGTGTCAAAGAGGCAGCCGCCCTCTATGAAGCGCGGAAAGGGTCGACCCGGCTAGTGCTGGGAGACCGGGAGGTTGAGCGTGTGGTGCGATTTGCGGATCTACCGCATCCGGCTCTGCGTATGGACCTGAGGTTCCAGAATCTGGAGGACCAAAGCCTGGTAGACCAACAAAACGTGCAGACGCTTCGTATCTTCACAGACGGAAGCAAGCTCCAGGGCAAGGTCGGCGCCGCGCTGTCTATATGGGACAGCCGGGCCGAACTACGAAGCCGGAAACTGGGCTTGCCAGCGTACTGCACCGTCTACCAGGCCGAGCTCTTGGCCATATGCAGAGCTACGAGCGAAATCCTCAATTGCAGTGCGGGGAGCTGCGGCATCTACAGCGACTCGAGAGCGGCGTTGGAGACGGTGACGAACCCTGAGACCCTGCATCCCCTTGCGATCCAGGCGCGCCGAAACCTCAGCGAGGCCTTGATCATTGGCAAACGTGTGGTCTTGTACTGGATCAAGGCCCACGCCGGTATCGATGGCAACGAGCGCGCCGACCAACTAGCCAAGGAAGCGGCACTTTCGTGTCGGAGGAAGCCTGACTACGACCTTTGTCCGGTTTCATTCATCAAGCGTCAGATTCGTAGTGAATCGCTCGATGAATGGAGCCGGAGATACCAGTCGGGTCACACCGCCTCCGTCACGAAAGTGTTCTTCCCGGACGCAAGGGATGCGTACTGCTTGGTGCAGAAACTCCGACCCCAGGGCGTTGCTACGCAGATTTTCACGGGACATGGGGGGTTCTCCCAATACTTACATCGTTTTAAGTGTCGGGAGAGCCCGTCATGTGTCTGCGACCCAATCCAGCAAGAAACCCCATTACATATTATCTTTGAGTGCCCTGTATTCGGGGCACTACGCAATGAGACTGAACAACGCCTTGGGGTAAAGCTAAGAAAGGAAGAGGCACACCTGCTAATTAAGAACAAAGAAACTCGTGACATATTTATGCACTTTGCCGAAAGAATAACCAATAAAGTAATATATAGAAACAAATAAGGTACAGATAAAAATAAATAGATAAAAATTAGTAGAGAATAAAAAGATAAGAGCTGCATTAAATTAAAATAAAGTGAAGGACTAAGTAAAGCATACATACAAGATATAAAGATAATGACATAAAAATTAAATAGTATTTAAAACAAATAAAAATAATGAAGATAAAACAATACAATAAAGAAAATAAATAAAAATAAGCCAACAAGGACTCTTGTCACGTAAGAGGTAGACAGCATAACCTAATTATAAAAAAAAAAAAAAAAAAAAAAAAAAACCTAACCTAACCTAACCTAACCTAACCTAACCTAACCTAACCTAACCTAACCTAACCTAACCTAACCTAACCTAACCTAACCTAACCTAACCTAACCTAACCTAACCTAACCTAACCTAACCTAACCTAACCTAACCTAACCTAACCTAACCTAACCTAACCTAACCTAACCTAACCTAACCTAACCTAACCTAACCTAACCTAACCTAACCTAACCTAACCTAACCTAACCTAACCTAACCTAACCTAACCTAACCTAACCTAACCTAACCTAACCTAACCTAACCTAACCTAACCTAACCTAACCTAACCTAACCTAACCTAACCTAACCTAACCTAACCTAACCTAACCTAACCTAACCTAACCTAACCTAACCTAACCTAACCTAACCTAACCTAACCTAACCTAACCTAACCTAACCTAACCTAACCTAACCTAACCTAACCTAACCTAACCTAACCTAACCTAACCTAACCTAACCTAACCTAACCTAACCTAACCTAACCTAACCTAACCTAACCTAACCTAACCTAACCTAACCTAACCTAACCTAACCTAACCTAACCTAACCTAACCTAACCTAACCTAACCTAACCTAACCTAACCTAACCTAACCTAACCTAACCTAACCTAACCTAACCTAACCTAACCTAACCTAACCTAACCTAACCTAACCTAACCTAACCTAACCTAACCTAACCTAACCTAACCTAACCTAACCTAACCTAACCTAACCTAACCTAACCTAACCTAACCTAACCTAACCTAACCATCTAAAACTTGCTATATAAACTTACAAATAATATCGACTCGAAGCTATTGGCGGCTGAGATTCACATTGTTTTGATTTAAAACGCTGTTTAGTTCGTTTTATACACATTTTCTACGAAATTTTTAGGACTTTGACGCTTTTTAGTGTTTTTACTTATTTCAAACGCTAAAATCTTTGTCGTTTGTCAACCAAATCTCTTGATTTTGGTTTTAAATCGTCGGCGTTAGCATCGCCTACACGTGTGTACCTCGTTTTCGGGGCTGCACCGTATAACACCTGAAAAATTTACAATAAACACTGAAAAAGTTCCTAAAAATCATAAAATTTTGACTTTAAACCATACTTACCGGACGTTCCGTGCCACTCGCTGCCGGAAGCTCGTTGTTTTTGACTACCTTGGCACCCTTGCTGTACACCACCACCGGTTGAACACCCTCCGACTTACCATCGGAGCAGGAACACCTGAAAACTTAGGAATTTTCATCAAAATTTATCAAAAATTAACGTTTTTCGACAATAATTTGGCAACCCTTTGGTCTATAACTATAAATTTTACATATTTAGATAGGGCTCATTTAGCCGCGTCGAAAGACACCACTCCCGTCGAAATCCGACAGGTAGATTTTCAAAAACGGGCCCGCCCACCCACCCATTTTTTGCTTCGGTAGATCAACTTTGCACGTTACAGCTGTATATAAGGGAGTATATAAACAATTGACATATTTTTTAAATTTTTGACAGAGCACACGTACGAGGTTTGTTGACCTTAAATAACATTGATTTTCGGTTTTATTGACCGAAATAAGATTAGACAAGGTCTTTTGACCTCTCAAATAGTTTTAAGTTTGACGCATCGGTCTATTGACCTAGTCTGTGTATTGTGATTGTAAGTCGGTTTATTGACCGCACTTTGTTTGTATCGTCCTTTATATTTTATTACTTTCAATTTTAATCAGTATATTTGGTTTATTGACCTAATTTTTCTTTGATTTGTATTCCCTTAGGTTAGGTTTATATTGTCTGTTTTGGGTGTGTGGCTCTGAGCAGGTCTCAGTGAGTCTGATCGCAGGAGGTTTACTTTGGACACTTCTTCCTAGGAAGAAGTGTTTCCCTGCTAAGTCACCCACACGTGGCTGGGCTCTGGGACCTGCAGGGGCACAACTGTGATACTTACTGTGAAACACTCTTACTGTTATCGTGATTGTCTTATTTATTTGTATGCCACACTTCTCAAATTTACACACCTAATATTACTTTGTACAATCTATCCCTCCCGCCTTGAAAATGTTCGGTCTTCGCACCCCAACCAATAAACAAATCCTTTCGACCTCCCCATCCCAGACTACTCCCCCTGCCGTGATGTTGGACACGAGTCCCACAGAACGCTCAAGAACCGTGACAAAAACAAGCGTTAGGGGGAGTGTCGTGGAGGGGGAAGCTAACAAACCTCCATCCCCCAGGTCTGTTTCCACCGCCCCCACTAAGCCTAAGAAATCCAAAACCCAAACAGCCACTAGCATACCAACAGCTCAAACAGTGTCTCTGGGGTTGGCCAACAGTCCGATAACCACCGACGCATCCGGAACCACAAGTAGATTACAAAAGGCAAAGAACTGGTTGACAAAATCAAAAATTTTACTCAAAAGCTCTCACAACCTGCGTAAGGACATCCTCGAGGGCGTCACCCAGGCCATTGACGGCCTCTACCTGTTGGTGAAGGAAGCAGAACAGAGGAAAGGACCAAGCATTGACCACAAAGAGCCCCAAGAAACTAAAAAAGAACTCCCGAAAGCCGAAATCGAAGGGTTTTCTCAGCTGCTCTCCTCACTGACCGATCATTCTAGGCTAATGAGAGAGAGTGGTGAAAAAATGGAGAAACTGAATGAGGCCCTTAGGTTGAAACCGGAGGCGATCACTTACGCGGATGTAGTAGCACGGACCAAGCCATCCCGGGTGCCACCAGCTATGCACTCGGTAGTGGTCGCCTCAAAAGACATAAAGGATACTGGGGAGGATGTTCTGGGGATAATCAGAAACGTAATAAAGGCCAAAGAAGACGGTATATGCATCGACAAAGTCCGGAAGGCGAAAGATAGAAAAGTCGTCATCAGCTGCAAGAGCGAAGAGGAGAGAAGTCGAGTCCGAAACAAACTAAAAACAGCAGTTGACCAGCTGGACGTCCAGGACGTAAAAAACCAAGACCCACTCGTGGTCCTCAGGAACGTCCTGAACTACAACAAGGACGAAGATATTATAAAAGCCCTGAGGACACAGAACACTGCACTCTTCTTGGGCCTTGCAGCTGAGGACGACAAAATAGAGATAAGATATCGAAAAGCGGCAAGAAACTCCCTAATGTGCCACATTATAGCGAGAGTATCTCCCAAGCTTTGGAGCCGCATGACGGAGGCGTCTGCTGTGTACATAGATATACAACGGGTTGGGGTGGAGGATCAGTCTCCACTGGTCCAATGCTCTGGCTGCCTGGGGTATGGGCACAGCAAACGCCTCTGCGAAGAAAAAGAGAAAGGGGAGATTTGCGGATACTGCGGTGGAGCCCACCAACGCAGGAGCTGCCCGGAAGTGCTCGCCAACGCACCTCCAAAATGCTGCAACTGCGTTAGAGCCGGACAAGACGAGACCGGGCATAACGCGTTTAGCGCGGATTGCCCCGTTCGGCGCAAATGGGATGCGTTGGCTAGAGCAAAAGTAGCATACTGCTAAGGGCCCCGATGCAGAAACCATGAGCCCTCAACCCACCGGAACTAAGGCGTACCCGATATTGCAGGCCAATTTGCAGCGGAAGGAACTAGCAACCGCCGAATTGTTTGCAGTCGCCGAAGAGAGGAAAGCGTCAATGGCTCTTATTCAAGAGCCATATGTGGGCAGCATCCGAAGGATGCGAGACTATCGTGGGGCGCGTATATTCCAGGCGTTGGACGACGGAAGCGGAACTGTGAAGGCCGCAATAGCGGTCTTCGATACCGACCTAGATGTCGAACAGTATCCAGAACTCACCACACACAACACCGTAGTGGTGAGGATCCGAACCCGCGCCTGGAACCTCACGGTGGTCTCCATTTATTACGAGCCCGACAAGCCCATAGACGAATACCTGGAGCAACTCCGAGGAATCCGGCGGAAGCTGGGATCCCGCAGCCTGCTCATCGGAGGAGACGTTAACGCCAAAAGTTCCTGGTGGGGTAGTATCACTGAGGATAAGCGAGGAGAAGAGTTATGTGGCACGCTAGAGGAGCTAGATTTGCAGGTGCTCAACAGCGGCACTACGCCCACGTTTTACACCATCAGGGGCGGCAAAACTTTCAGCAGCCATGTTGACCTAACGGCTTGCTCGGCGGACCTAATCGGACTGGTGGAAGGATGGCGAGTAGACGTCGGCATGACTAGCTCGGACCACAATGGCATCGTATTTTATATTAGGCAAAATAAATCAATTGGCATCGATATTAAGACAACAACCCGACTCTACAACACGAAAAAAGCAGATTGGAACCAGTTTCATGAGAAACTGGCCCAATTGCAAATAGACTTCAAAATCAATAAAAATAATATAGATAGCATCAAAACAAAAACTCAGTTAGAACAAGTTGTAGAGTCATTTTCGGAAATCATTAGAATAACTAGCGAAAACAGTATTCCTAAATTAAAATCAAAAAACAAACTTACGATGCCATGGTGGTCCAGCGAGCTCGCCGCGTTGAAGCGGGAAGTCGCCACCAGGAAGAGAAGGATTCGCTGCGCTGCCCCGATTCGTCGGGAACATGTCGTTGGTGAGTACCTGCAAAAGAAAGAAGAATACGAAAGGAAGGCAAGGAGTGCCCAGATACAGAGCTGGAAGGACTTCTGCACCAAGCAAGATAGGGAGGGGGTCTGGGAGGGTATCTACCGAGTCATCGGTAGGACTACCACCAGGCAGGAGGACGTAGCCCTGGTCAAGAACGGCGTACCGCTCAGTTCCGCCGAATCAGCATCGCACCTGGCGGAGACCTTCTATCCGGAGGACTGTACCGAAGCCGACAACAAAGACCACCAGGACATCCGGGATCTCGCATTGCGGGTAAACGACCGGGTCCATGGTGAGGTACATGACCCGCCGTTTACTTCGCGCGAGATGATCACCGCGGTGTCCAGCTTCAATCCGAAGAAGGCGCCGGATGCAGACGGCTTCACTGCGGACATCTGTCGCCAGGCCATTCTCCAGGACCCTGATGCGTTCCTTGCCCTGGCCAATAAATGCCTCACCCTTGGCCACTTCCCCACAAAGTGGAAGGAAGCCACAGTCGTGGTGTTGAGGAAGCCGGGTAAGGACGATTATCAGAGCGCCAAGGCATACAGACCTATCGGCCTGTTGCCAGTATTGGGAAAAGTTCTGGAGAAAATGGTCGTAGCTAGGCTCCAGTGGCATCTAGTACCGAGGCTCAGTACTCGCCAGTATGGCTTTATGCCCCAGAGAAGCACCGAGGACGCCCTCTATACCCTAGTGAACCAGATTAAAGCGGAAGTTAAGCAGAAAAAACTTGTCACGCTAGTCTCACTGGATATAGAGGGCGCCTTCGATAGCGCATGGTGGCCAGCCATCAAGGTCCGACTGGCTGAGGAAGGTTGCCCGGTCAACATCAGGCGCCTACTGGACAGCTACCTAAGCGACAGATGTGTGAAGCTACGGTACGCCGGGGCGGAACATCGCCGAATCACCCAAAAGGGCTGCGTCCAAGGGTCCATTAGTGGACCCATCCTGTGGAATATCCTCCTGGACCCCCTTCTGAAGGGTCTACAAGAACGGGGCGTCACCTGCCAGGCATTTGCGGATGACGTGGTTCTGCTGTTCGCGGAGTATACTGCGTCCGAGGTGCAGCGACATGCCAATGCCGCCCTTGACTTTGTTCAGGGATGGGGCGTCAAAAACAAGCTCAAATTTGCGCCACACAAGACCTGCGCCATGCTTATAACAAACAAACTCAAGCATGACACCCCGCTTCTGAGCATGGGTGGGGTCGACATTGGCATGTCCCGAGAGCTGAAGATTTTGGGTCTGACTATAGACGACAAGCTGACGTTTAACACCCATGTCGGCGTCGTCTGTCGGAAGGCCCTTAATATCTCTAAACAGCTCTCGAGAGCAGCAAAGATCAGCTGGGGGCTGCACCCCGAGGTCGTACAGACCATTTACACCGCAACAGTAGAGCCGGTCATCACATATGCGGCAGCCGCATATGCTCCCGCCGTGGAGAAGCTTGGTGTCCGCAAGCTCCTCGACACTGTGCAAAGAGGATTCGCTCAGAGGATTTGCAAGTCGTACCGCACGGTCTCCCTTAACTCGGCCCTACTACTGGCCGGGTTACTGCCTTTGGACCTCCGCATCAAAGAGGCAGCTGCTCTTTATGAGGCGCGCAAAGGGTCAACCCGGCTAGTGCTGGGAGACCGGGAGGTAGAGCGTGTGGTGCGATTTGCGGAACTTCCGCACCCGGCTCTGCGTATGGACCTGAGGTTCCAGAGTCTGGAGGACCAAAGCCTGGTAGACCAACACAACGTGCAGACGCTCCGTATCTTCACTGACGGAAGCAAGCTCCAGGGCAAGGTCGGCGCCGCACTGTCTATATGGGACAGCCGGGCCGAACTGAGAAGCCGGAAACTGGGCTTGCCAGCGTACTGCACCGTCTACCAGGCTGAGCTCTTGGCCATATGCAGAGCTGCGAGCGAAATCCTCAACTGCAGCGCGGGGAGCTGCGGCATCTACAGCGACTCGAGAGCGGCGTTGGAGACGGTGACGAACCCCGAGACCCTGCATCCCCTCGCGATCAAGGCGCGCCGCTGCCTCAGCGACGCCTTGATCCAAGGCAAACGTGTGGTCTTGTACTGGATCAAGGCCCACGCCGGCATTGACGGCAACGAGCGCGCCGACCAGCTAGCAAAGGAAGCGGCACTTTCGTGTCGGAGGAAGCCTGATTACGATCTCTGTCCGGTTTCATTCGTCAAGCGTCAGATTCGCAGCGAATCGCTCGACGAATGGAACCGGAGATACCAGGCGGGCCACACTGCCTCCGTCACGAAAGTGTTCTTCCCGGACGCGAGGGATGCGTATTGCTTGGTGCAGAAGATCCGACCCCAGGGCGTTGTCACGCAGATATTCACGGGACATGGGGGGTTCTCCCAATACTTGCACCGTTTCAAGTGTCGGGAGAGCCCGTCATGTATCTGCGACCCAGCTATAGAAGAAACAGCACTACACGTGATTTTTGAGTGCTCCGTATTCGGGGCAAAACGATACGAAGCTGAGCAACGCCTTGGGGTGCAGCTAAAGAAGGAAGAGGCACACATCCTACTAAGAAACAAAGAAACTCGCACAATATTTCTGAAATTTGCCGAATACACAATAAATGTAGTAATAGATAGAAACAAATAGAAATTAAAGCATATAATAAAGAAATAAAAAACAATAACAATAATAATTATAAATTGATAAATAAAATATGATAAAAGCGTGCAATAAAGTAATAACATAAAAAATAGAAATGAATAAATCAAAAGATACAAATAAGGATGGAAAGGTGTAAAGCATATAAAATGGCGAATTGACAAAAGCATAAAATAAAGCAATACAAAGTAAGCAATATAAGGCAAAACAAGAAATAGAGCATAAAAATAAAGCAAAATACAGAACAATAATAGTAAATAAAATATAATAGTACCTGATGAATATATAGCCAAAAAGGACTCTTGTCATGTAAGAGGTTGATAGCATTCTTTATATAAAAAAAAAAAAAAAAAAAAAAAAAAACCTAACCTAACCTAACCTAACCTAACCTAACCTAACCTAACCTAACCTAACCTAACCTAACCTAACCTAACCTAACCTAACCTAACCACCGTTCCGCACGCTCTCCCGACGCGCAAGCTGCGATTTTTAACCGCTCCGTAGAAATAAAATCGTATAAGTGGTAAAAGTTGAGTGAAGAATATAGTGTTATACGTCAAAAGACGCGGCTTCGCGAGCCCTACACGTTAGTGAAAACCGCGAGAAAATCGGTTAAGAACTGTGGATTTTCCTAGAAGAAAAACATTATTTTGATGTAAACAAACGAGGTTAAAAACCATAAAAGTGCTTTTTTCTCGAAAAGTAGATCGAGAAGTGGTGTTTCTTCAACTGTGAGAGGGTGCGTCTCGAGGTCCCACGTCCTTTGAGACCCCTTTCGGATTTTTAAAGCGAAAATCCAGGAAAATATAGCGGTTTTCCTAAATAGCACGTGGCCACGAGGTCCCTGTTCCAGGATTCCTGGAAACCCTCTGACCACATAAGTTTGTTAAAGGATACGAGAGAGACCGGGAACAGTCAAAATTTTCCGGGAAAGTGTTGAGTGCGAAAAGTTATGACAATTTTAAAAAACTGAAAATTTTCGACAAACTTTGAACAATTTTAACTTTTAATCTAAATCGATAACCTAATTTTTTTAATTTATCATCCCTTAGTGTAGTGTGTGTTGTGCGTGTTAAACTTTACCCCAAGAAAATCAGGCGAAAAACAAAGAAGATACAGGACTTATAAAAAAGGTAAACAAACTTTGTTTTAAAACACGCCGTAAAAGTTGCGGAAAACTTTTAAAAGGACTATAGGGCCCAAACCCGTATCCCTAGGGACCCTTTATTATATACTATCTGTGCCCCACTACATATACAACATTACAAAAGTGTTCCGGTTAAATATAATTATACATTAAGTGAAAAACATAACAGTGAAAATACCTATTGCGTAAATTTCTGCACCAAAACGGAAAACTTTCCCTGTGACTATAGCACCCTGATCTGGACCCCTAGAAACCCGCAAATATTTACCATCTTTTTCCAACATAGTGACGAACACACTAGTGAACATCTTGGAAAATATAATTATCCCCTAAGCGAGTTATAGGAATCCGAAAACAATAAACAAAAAACCGGGAAATCCTTCGGGAATTAAAATACTGAGCTCCCGAGGGTTGAACCACTTCAACACCACCATAAGTTTGTAGGCCCCATCAAGACCTACAAAAAGACACCGTTCCCGAGGAGATCGGACCACGGACGGCTGGGTTAGGCGACTTCAAAGATTTTGGTAAAAAATTCCGTCAACATTCCATCAAAACGGAAAGAAATTTCAAAACAAGAAATTTCTCAGAAATTCCTTAGCAAATTCCTTGGAATTCCCAAACTTTGAGGTTAAATATCTTCGGATCTACGGTACTTAGAGGGAAATTAACACCGGGTAAATAATCCTAGGGGTAAGAAGACTACGAATCACCCAAAAAATCCCCTAAGTAAAAATCGTCGTTTCCGAGATACAAAGTACCAAAAAACATACAAAAACCTTTGAAGTTGAATAACTCTGAAACGGCGGCTCCGACTCAAAAACTTTCTTCGGGTGGAATATAGCCCGCGATAAAACCTATTCAGTGGTGCTTTCAGGACGACTGAATTTCAGGCCGTTCCTGAAAAAATCATCTTTATAGTTTTAATTATAGTAAACAAACAGCCCAAAATTTTTAAAATCATTAGCTTCACCGTAGCTGACACTCCCCTCCCTTCCCCACACAAGATCTGAAAAAATTTTGACCGGCTGGACCGAAATTGATAGGAAACCTATCGAAAGATAGATAACCTGATATCTCTGGACTGGCTGGTCCGATCTTGACCGGATTTTCAGGTGAGGATTGAGGATTAGGAGACCTATCCTAATCACCAAGGAGTGGCATCCCACGAATAAATTTGGATTATTATTATTACCAAAAATTAGTTTTCAAAATTTTGAAATTTTATACTCACAAAAGTTTTGGACTGTTACGGCATAGGGAAGCTGCCGTTCACCCTCTCCCCACCCCACGAAACTGAGACTTTGACCGGCTGAACCGAGATTGATAGGATTTTTGTCAATCGACAATCAGGCCGATATCTCAGGATTGGCTGGTCCGATTTCGTTCCGGTTTTCGGGAGTCGATAGAGGACTTAGCGCCCTACCCTCCCGAGGTAAGAGAGGCTCTCTACATAGAGTCTTTAGGATATTTTAAAAAATTATTTTATTTTATTTTAAACTATTTTAATATTAAATTCATTTCAGAAAACTAACTGATATATAGTTAGCAATATCCGCGACTCTACATAGGGATTTTCAGGATTTCAAAAATTTTCAAAAATATTTTGAAAATTTTTATTCCTTTTTAATACTCGCTTCCCATTAGATTAGTGACATTGTGCTTGTCTTTTGACGGCACAATTAGATTTAGGGAATTTTAACTGTATATATATTGAAATTATTGACTTTTTAACCTTTATTTGTAAATAATTAAAATTTCAATATTTAAATTATTGATTACTAGTTTATATTGACATTGTACCTGTCTATTGGCAGTACAATTAGTTTTAGGTATTTTAATTGTATATATATTGGTATTTTAAAAATTTTTAACTTGACTATTTATTATTGACATTGTACTTGTCTATTGACAGTACAATTAGTTTAGGTAATTTTAACTATATATATTGTAATTTTAAGATTTTAATCTGATTATTACTATTGACATTGTACTTGTCTTTTGACAAGTACAATTAGGTTTAAGAATTTTAATTTGTATTTTAGCTTTAAGTTTAGCTCATTAGCTCATTAGCTCATTGACTTTTAATTGATTTTACTTTGACTTTTAATTTATAGTTTAGATTATTTTAAATACTTGACGGAGGCCTTACACCTCCTATATATATTAAGACCGGCTCAAATTCGAGCAAACTTATTTTAGTTATTTAATTTGATTAGTTTGTTTTATACTCAGACGCATACGGACACTTACCCCCCTATACAGGGTAAGATAAACACATTTTTAAAATAACACAACCCCCCTATACAGGGTTGGACATAGGTACACAACACAAACAACTTTCCCCTTTCACACATAACAGTTACACATCCACACTAAACATGTACACCACACCACCAGCGTCCATTGTCTCTAAAAAACCAGCTGCCGCCGGCACTTCTACCTCGCCCAATATAGTTGAAGACGCCGCCAGGACCTTTATCAAGAGGCCCGGTACAAAAAGACGTTCACTTGATAATATGAAAATTTATAAAAACCAGCACAACACCTACGCTGGGCTATCAAGTGAACATTTACTCCAGGAGGTCATGAAAACCTTTGAGGACATACCCTCAAAGGTACATGAGTACCCTCAGATGAGGAGGGACATAAAGACTTTCCTGGAGGATAAATCTGATAAAGGTATCCGCATTATCTTCGAGTTGAGTAAGCGGATCAAAGACCTGGAGGCGGGGGCCGTCGAGGCCGCAAATGCGGCTACGGCGAAAGAAACTCCCACGCAGGGAGGTGTAGCTACTGAGGCTGCGCCTTCGCGGTTGGAGGAGAAGTTGCTCGACAGGATGGAGGAACTGGAGAAGGCGGTCTACGATTGGGTCGGAGAGTCCCACTCCATATTGAAAAGGGAAATTAGAGCTCTCGACTCTAAAAACGATGAACGGGCCGCACTCATCATCGAGAAGACCCATGAAAAGATTGAATTAAACCAGGTGGATATAGATACGGCAACTGAGGGGATCGTGGTCCGCGCACAGACTCAAATTGAGGACCTGGTGGCCACCGTCGCTAGAGACGTCGTCGTAGAGGCGAGAACGTGTCTTGCCGAAGCGACAAGTGGCCTGAAACCGGAGAGCGACCCGACCCCCAAGACGTATGCCAGTGTCGCAGCAGCCAGACCCGGGCGCCGCCCGGCGCTTCACTCGGTGGCGGTCACCTCCACAGACAGTCTAGAGACCGCTGAGGAGGTGCTCGCCAAGGTGAAGAGGACGGTCGACGCCAGGGCCACTGGCCTCAAAGTCACTAGAGTCACTCTGGGCTGCGAAACATAGGCCATAATGCATTTAGTTCCGAATGCCCAGTTCGTGCTAAATGGGACTACCTAGCCCGCTCGAACACGCAATATTTATGACTCACGCACCCACAGCACACACACGACATGGTACATATACACACATAGACACTGATCTACGTAATATATATTAAATATATAGGAGTAAATCAGAACATGCACAACAACTAAACAGTTACACGCACAAACAGACAAGATCAATTCATAACTGAGGGGTCGGCAATTGTTTATAATTGATTTTATAAATATATTGTCGACCAAGATAGGGTGTTAAAAGTGAATTGACACAACTATACAAACACGAACTAAACATGCACAAAACACAACACCGGTCATGAATATTGCGAGGTTGGAGCCAATACCTATGCGTGACGCCTTGGAGTTATCTACATAACTAACATAACTTACACAACACAACACCAGACAACACAACACCAGACAACACAACACCATACAACACTACACAACATCACACACCACAACATCATACAACACCACTTAACACCATTCAACACTACTCAACATCCCTCAACACCATACAACACCACACAACACAACACGCAACCAATATGTATTATTTAAACACACAATAAAACTGAAATAAAATGATTATAGACAGACCAAGAAATAAGCATGCAGCAATAAATTGTAAATATTAAAAACAAAAAGCACAAGCTGAATTGTACCATATAATATATGTTAATAAATAACAAGGAATAAGACGAAATATGTTTTAAACATATAATATATAAGATAAGAGCATGCATTAAATAGAATAAATCATATATAAATATAACTTAGATAATAATAATTATCACAATATCGGGACACCCGATTGCGATACAAAATAACATAAAAGCTTATATGTAAATATTGTTAAACAAGGGCCTGTCGTACTCACGGACGGGGGAAAGTTGTGAGGTCGAGATAATGACCTCTTTAAAAAAAAAAAAAAAAAAAAAAAAAACCTAACCTAACCTAACCTAACCTAACCTAACCTAACCTAACCTAACCTAACCTAACCTAACCTAACCTAACCTAACCTAACCTAACCTAACCTAACCTAACCTAACCTAACCTAACCTAACCTAACCTAACCTAACCTAACCTAACCTAACCTAACCTAACCTAACCTAACCTAACCTAACCTAACCTAACCTAACCTAACCTAACCTAACCTAACCTAACCTAACCTAACCATTCTTCATACATTTTCGAAAAATAAAGTTTTATATTTTACTGACTTGAAGCTTTTGGCGGTTGAGATAGGCATAGTTATATACTAAAACGTTGTTTTATTTGTATTTTTGACATTTTATTGACATTTATAGGGAATTTTCGGGACTTTTACGCTTTTTAGTGTTTTTACATATTCCAAACGCTAATAACTTTGACGTTTGTCAACCAAATCTATTGATTTTGGTTTTAAATTGTCGGCGTTAACGTCGCCCACACGTGTGTACCTCGTTTTCGGGGCTGCACCGTATAACATCTGAAATAATTACAACAAACACTTAAAAAGTACCTGAAAAACACAAAAATCTAACTTTAAAAAGTACTTACCAGACGAACCGAGCCGCTCGCTGCCGGGAGCTCGTCAATTTTGACTGCATCTACACCCCTGCTGTACACCACCACCGGTTGAACACCCTCCGACTTACCATCGGAGCAGGAACACCTGAAAACTTAGAAATTTTCACTAAAAATTCATCAAAATTAACGTTTTTCGACAATATTTCGGCAACCCTTTGGCTTAAAACTATAAATTTGGCATATTTAGATAGGGCTCATTTAGCCGCGTCGAAAGACACCTCTCCCGTCGAAATCCGACGAGTAGATTTTCAAAAACGGGCCCGCCCACCCTCCCAGTTTCGCTTGGGTATATCGATTTTCAGGGGTTCAGAGGCAGCAGGGGCACACAACATTTTTTTGACTTTTTACTAATATTGACTAACTTGACTTTATATTGACTTCTGACCATATTTAGATACAAAAGGACACCTACGACCCTCTTACAGGCCGTAGGAACGCCTATAGTTAAGTTAAATAACTACTCTTAATTTTAATTTTAATTTGTATTTTGTGTGTTTTGTTCCGTATTTTTCAACTAACTGACAGAGGCACTATACACCTCTTTAAATTATAGACTAGCTCATTAGAGCAAAGCTTTACACTGACATTGACGTATATTTTAATCTGATTTTAACCTATTTTATTTGATTTTATTTGAACTTTGTTTTATTTTGATATTTAACTTGAATTTATTGTGTGTTTGTTTCGTAATTTTAACCAACTGACAGAGGCACTATACACCTCTTTTTAAAAGACCGGCTCAAATTAGAGCATTTATATTTTTAATTTGTACTTAATTTGATTACTGCTTTTATTTTAAATATCTTGACATTTACCCCCCTATACAGGGTTAAATATACACAACTAATAAACACCGACAACTTTCCCCGTCGTAACAAGAATACACAACACCACACACTCACTTACTCAAGTACCTAACATGGTCCGAACACCTCCAACATCTGGCGCGGCTCCCGGCGCCTCCACCTCGCCTTCAGTGGTGCAAGGCGCTGCAAGAGCTTTTATTCGAAGACCCGAAACAAAGCGAAGGTCACTCGACCAAATGGAACATTTTAAAAGGCATGAGATCACATACGCTGGTCGATCGAGTGACCTTCTACTCCAGGAGGTGATGAAGACATTTGAGGATATCCCCTCAAAAGTCCTGCAATACCCTCAAATGAGGAAGGATATCAAATCCTACCTGGAGGAACATGCGGATAAGGGTCTTCGCATACTTTTCGAGCTAAGCAGGCGACTGAAGAGCTTGGAGGAGGAGGTGTCCAGGGCTGCTGGCGCGGCTGCGGTGGTCGCGACTCCTGTACAGGAGGTTGCGACCGTGGCGGCCGTATCACCCGCGAAAGAGGATAGGCTGCTGGCAAAACTTGGGGAGATGGAGGACTCCATCTTCACGTGGTTCAACGAAACTTATTATAAGTTAAAAGACAGAATCGGCCAATTAGACACTAAAATGGAGGAGCAAAATGCCGACATTATAGAAAAGATCCACGAGAAGATGGAGTTCACCCAAGTCGACATCGACGTGGCGACCGAGGGGATCGTGGTGCGAGCGCAGTCCCAGCTCGAAGACCTGGTCGGGACTGTCGCTAGAGACATTGTCATGGAGACCAAGTCGCACATCGGCGAGGCGGTGAAGGGACTAATGCCCGAGAGCCTCCCGGACCCGATCCCCATGACTTACGCCAGAGCCGCAGCAACCGGACCCGGGCGCCGACCGGCAC
Source organism: Phragmatobia fuliginosa (assembly GCA_932526445.1). NCBI lineage: Eukaryota > Metazoa > Arthropoda > Insecta > Lepidoptera > Erebidae > Phragmatobia > Phragmatobia fuliginosa. The sequence goes on from OW052073.1 coordinate 33,830, forward strand.
TTCACTCGGTGGCGGTCACTTCCACGGATAGTCGAGAGACTGCCGATGAGGTGCTCGCCAGGGTGAAGAAGACGGTCGACGCCAGGGGTACCGGTCTTAGAGTAAGCAAGGCCAGAAAAGCCAAAAATAGAACAGTCATATTAGGGTGCGATACGGAGGTGGAACGAGACAGAGTAAGGGAGAAACTCGAAACCAGTGGCGATGGACTTGTGGTAGTGCCCATGAAAAATAAGGATCCGCTCGTCGTCCTCAAAGACGTTTTCGTCGATGGCGACGACGAGGACATGATCAGGGCCATTTACACCCAAAATGCCGACGTTTTCATGGGCCTACCACAGGAGGACAAGGAATTAAACATCAAGTTTAAGAAAAGGACAAGGAATCCCGAGGCGTCTCACATTGTCCTACAGGTGAAGCCCAAAGTATGGCAGAGGATGACGGGGGCTGGAACCCTCTACCTGGACCTGCAAAGGGTCAGAGTGGAGGACCATTCCCCCCTCATCCAATGCACGAGGTGCTTGGCATTCGGTCACGGCCGCAAGTTCTGCGCCGAGAGTGTGGACAAGTGCAGCCACTGCGGGGGCCCGCATTTGCGCGAGAAGTGCCCCGACTATACCGCGGGAGCCGGACCGCGATGCTGCAACTGCACACACTCTGGGCTGAAGAGCGTCGGCCACAACGCCTTCAGCGCCGAATGCCCAACTCGCCACAAGTGGGACTACCTCGCGAGATCAAACACCGCGTACTTATGACTCAATCACTCACTAACACACACGATACACAAACATATACACACTTGATTTGGTAAATATATCATGAGTATATATGGACACATCAAGACATGCACAAAACACTGGACAGACATATAAACAAAACAAATAATTTAGACACACAATGAGGTTGTAACAATTGTACATACTTGATTTTATATACACATTGTTACAAAAGATAGGAGCAAAATTTATTTTCAGAACACAAACAGGAACACAGAATACATAATAACACTGACACGCACACAAATAAACACACAGAGTCATAAGTATCGCTTTCTCGCATGCCGGGAAGTAAAAATACACACAATTTTAAAGATCCATGCCAACTAAAAGTGGTGAAAAATTGCTTAATGAAAAGAAAACAAAACAACTGCATAAACATAAACTTAATCTAGTTAACTAAGAGCAGAGCTCTTCAAATAGTAAATAAGAAATTGTAAATAACAAATGTAAGCAAAAATTGTAAGCAAAGAAATGTTTTAAACAAAATTAGATACAAGAATTAGATAAAAGAAATACATGAATTAAGATAAGAATCAACAGTATAAAATATAAAGACAAATAAAACTTTACAAGAACTAAGACTTTACAAGGAATAAAATAAAGAAAACAATCAACAGTATAAAATATAAAGACAGTTAATACTTTACAAAGAATACAATACGAAAAGATAAGAATGGGAATCTACCCAACCACCATCATATTTATAAAAATATATATAAAAGATATAAATAAATAACTAGATTGACAAGGTCCTGTTTTACGAACGGGGAAAAGCTGGGAGGTCTAAAAAAATAGACCTCATAAAAAAAAAAAAAAAAAAAAAAAAAAAAAACCTAACCTAACCTAACCTAACCTAACCTAACCTAACCTAACCTAACCTAACCTAACCTAACCTAACCTAACCTAACCTAACCTAACCTAACCTAACCTAACCTAACCAGTACGAGTCGATCTCCCGCCGAGAGCACGTGCGTTTTTACTCGCTCCGACCTTTAAAAATCGAAAAAAGTGGTAAATTCTAACGCGATTTCTACGGTGAAAGTGTCAAAAGATAGATAAAAGTGAAACCTATATGTGAGAAGTGAAAAAATCAGTGACACTACAGTGCCTGAAGCACAAATACTGAAAAACAACCTAATTTTAAGGTTAAGTGCACGTGGTCAGACCTTGGGTTGAGCAGTACAGCTCCCCGGGTGATCGCCCCCTCCTGAAATTTTAGCAGCCCGGCGCGTCTTCACGTCCTTCATCTTTCAGCGAGAACAGCCACCTGAAACGATCATCGGTTCCAGAGTTATTCAGCAAAAACTGAAAACCACGTGGTGCTGAAAATCTAAACGGCGCATCCCAGCAAGCTGAAAATTGGCACGAACCTTCTCCTCTACAGACAAAGCAGATTCCTGCAAAAAGAAAAATTTTTGGACATAAGGTTTATTTTTAATTAACTTTTTAAATTTGAAAATTTGACCAACTATAACTTTGGTACTATATTACCTATCGACATTCTGCAACTGCTCGTTGTTGCGCGCTAGCTCGAGGAAGACTCCTGCAAGATTACAGAATTTTGGATCCAGTAGTTTAAGAATTAAAATTGAAAAACCGAAAAATTCGAAAAATTTGAAAAATTTTACTGAAAAAATTAGAAAGTTTTAAATTTTAATTTACAGTCTTAAAGCCCTAGATTTAACATTAATTTAGACATTTTTTCCAAAATTTTTGCTTGACTATTGACGGAGATATCGAATTTTTTATGTTTTTCATCAATAAATAGATAATAAATAGATTTAATTAGTTTTTTAAGGCTATATTGTGTTTTTTATACCTATCTTAGCTTACTTAGGTCCAAACTAGGGTCAAATAGCTTTTAAAACAAAGTATTTGGACTTTTTCGGCCATTTTGTTTTTATTTGAAAAATTTTAAAACTATTATAACTTTTGATCTAATTAAGATAGAAACTCCGGGTTTGCGTGGAAAGCTGCCCCATATAATTGTCTTCCCTGAAAACTAGGTTTCAGGCGTTTTCAGGCGGAAAAGTTTTTTCAGCCTGAAAGTGCACGAGGGGGCTGCGGGAGGTCGAGCCAAGTGGCACATTTGAAACCCGGTCTTTCTACGACCCCTGGCTGCTGTTTTATCGGCGTTTGAAATCGGACTTTGACAGTTCCGAACTGTCAGAGTCGGGGTTTGGACGCCTGTATCTTTGGGCTGGTGCGTCGTGGGAAGACGCGGTTTTCACTAGGGTGCTTGGGGGGTCCTCTAAAATCTGCTCCCTGGGTTTCAGGCTTTTTCAGGACCAAGATTTTTGCAGGCCTGAAAACCACATAGGTCGACAGAGTAGGTCGAGGCGATCCAGAAAAGCCCAAATACCGGGTATCTGCGACTTCAGGGGGGATTTCTACAGCCTGTCAAACATCGACATTGACAGTTCTCAACTGTCACAACGAGACTTTGGTTGTTTATAACTCCTGAACCGGAGGTCGCAGAGAATCGCGGTTTCTTTCTGGGTAACTGGTATAACCAGGCCTAACATCGCGGATAGGTTTCAGGAAATTTCAGCACTCAAAATTTTTTCAGCCTGAAACCTCAATATTCGAACGCGTCTTGCCGGGACCAATACGGAGATACAAAGCACGGCCAAATTCAAGCTGTTAGTTCGTGAGAAATCCCGATTTTACTAAAAAGCGGCGGCCATCTTGAAAATTTTCGAACCCTTGTATCTCCGGAACCCTTTGAGATAAGTGAGTCGAGTTTGGGCTCATTGAGTAAGGCTCGCAGAGTGCTATTAGAATTTACTACTAGATCGACTCTACGTAGAGTCAAAAATAAAATTGAAAAATTTAGTTATAAAAACCTAGTGACCAGGGGCCTATACACCCTTTAACCGACGACTCTGCAGCGCAGAGTTTAAAACGACTCTACGTAGAGAAAATTTATCACTTTATCACTTTACTCATTTTAAATATTAGTTTTAGTAAAATTATAACTAACGCATTGTACAAGTCTTATTGACAATACAATTAGCTTATAAAAACTTTAGTATTAAGACTGGGATTTTACGTCCCACTAGACAGCATAGTTTATAGGGAGTAGTTTTGACTGTTCATTGACGCTCTGGTTAGAGCAAAAATTCCTATTATTAAAAATTGTTTACATTTATATTTTTACAAAAGTATATTCATTTTTAAATTTGACGAAGACTAACTGACTGACAGAAAACATGATCGGAATAAGAACACCCATTAAAAAACCAGAGACAAAAACCGATAAAAGCCCTCTGAACTCTGGGGAAGAGGCTGGCCCCTCCTCCTCAACAACTAGTGTAAGACTTACTACAGAGGAACAGGAGGCCGGTGAGACAGACCCTAACCCTTCCACCTCTCGTAGCACAGAGACGACATCCACTGCTCCCCTGAAACCTAAACCCAAAACTGCGCCCCCCAAGGACAGCAGATCATCCACGGGAACAACCGCGACACCGCCCGGGCCGAAATCGGTTTCGGCAAAGACGCCTAATAGAACTGCTCAAGCCAAGGTCTGGCTTCAGAGAGCGAAGTCTTGTGTGGGTGAATCACGCAACCTCAAGACAGACCTAAAGCAGGGTATTTTAAACGCCATCGATCACCTCTACCAGCTGGTGAAGGAGGCGGAAGCGTCAAGGCAGGTAGTACCACCTGCAATACAAAAAGCGGCAGAAGTGGTGGGAGTCACGACCACCGAAACGGAGTCACTAAAAAAGGCGATAGAGGAGCACAGTCGCCTTCTCGTAATTAACAACGAGAAACTGGACAGCATGAAGGAAACACTGCAGGCTAACCAGCTGCAAGCTGAAAAGCTCACCTACTCTGGTGCGGTGTCGAGTTGTCCAGTTACACGAGCTCCTATTCAAAGCAACACCGCGCTCCACTCGGTGATCGTAACCTCCACAAACAAGAAGGAAACCAGCGAGCAAGTCCTTGACCACGTCAGAAAGACAGTTAACGCCAAGGAGGGATGGGTGACTGTAGACAGGGTCCGTAAGGCAAAGGACCAAAAAGTTGTCCTAGGGTGCCGTACAGAAGAAGGCAGGGAGAGATTAAAGCAACGGCTAGCCAGCGCCAAAGAGTTGCTCAGCGTGGAGGATGTGAGGAATAAGGATCCCCTTGTCATCCTGAAGGATGTCTTAAAGAGCAACACCGATGAAGACATCCTTACGTGCCTAAAAAACCAGAATAAAGAGTTACTCGATGGCCTTAGCAGTGAAGAGCAACATGTAGAGGTGCTCTTCAAAAAGAGGGCCCGTAATCCTCACACCCACCATGTAGTCCTCAGGGTCTCCCCGAAGTTATGGACCAGGCTGCAGGACAGACAGAGCGTCTACATAGACCTGCAGAGGGTCAGGGTTCAAGATCAGTCGCCTCTTGTCCAATGTTCCCTTTGTTTGGGATTCGGACATGGTAGACGGCTCTGTACTGAAAAAGTAGAAAAATGCAGCCACTGCGGGGGCCCCCACATGAAAGCGAAGTGTCCAGACTGGCAACTGGGAACGGCTCCGCTATGTTGTAACTGCCAGCACGAAGGCCTGGAAGTCGCTGACCATAACGCTTTCAGTGCCGAGTGCCCGGTGCGTAAAAAATGGGACCTACTGGCCAGATCCAGGGTGGCGTACTGCTAGGGTTGTAATTCTCAACCTTACCAGTACACCTCATACCTGGACTCCCCTCGTCGGGAAGATGATGGGGCGGGGGGGGCCGGACGCCACCCAACAAGGATTTAAAATGATAATCCTCAAGCGTATGGATGTCAACCGGGCATTCATTAGAAACCTTAGGTCGACATCACAGGCGAAGGTGGGGGGCGCCCTGCCTCAACCGCTCTCTGTTTCGGATCGCACTCAAACAAAAACCAATGCTCTGAACCATGACAAAGTTATTACTTTGTCCTGGATCAACAATTATTTAAGACAGTTAGAAAACGGGAGTGCAAGCGAACAAAGGAGACCGACAGTCGGGATAGGCTTAGTTTCAAGAAAGAAAAATATTAATTCGGAAACAAATGGGGATAACAGAATAAAAATCGAAAGGGAAAGTGTCTTAAAATACTGCACAAAAATAAAGCAAGGATTAGTTAAAATAAACACGGATAAAACTTAATATGTTTAAATATATATTGCACATATATATACATAAGCATATATATATATAAATAGTATAAAAAAATAGTAAATAGCATGCAGTAAAATAAGAAAATAAGTATAGTAGTTATAAACGAACATCCTAGTAAATAATGACCAAACAAATATAAAGAACAGTTAATTAGGTAAAATGTTAAAGTACTTTAAAATAGAATAGGCAAGAAATGGTACAATAGTAGTAACATAAAGATGTAACATACATTAGTAAGATATTATTAAGAAATGACAAGTGAATTGTAAAATAAAATCTGTACCACTTAAAATATAGAAAAGAAGAATAGAATGTAATTAGTTTAATCACTAGTTTTAACACAGTGTGAAATTGTCTTCCCTAGACTAAATTGAAAGACGAACAACTTAGTAAATAATATGCTAAAATAAATTTGTAATAGATAATAAGCTAAGTAAAAATGTTTAAGTACCATAAAATAGAAAAAGTAAAAAATTGTAAAAAAAATAGTAACAAAAATTGTAATATATATTATTAGTAGGAAAAGAAACATAGAATTGTAATTAGTCTTAAGATGAGTTTAAATACTGTTGTAAATTTATTTCCCCCTGTTTAAAATTAAAAGTTAATAAATAAAGTAACAAAAGAAACATTAGTAGTAGATAGAATAGTTTTCGAAAGTGGGAATCCCACCCACAGAATGAATGAGCGGAGACGCATAAAAGAAAGAAATAGTATGAGGCATAAAAGTGCGAGAGGCATAAAAGATCGACAAGTGTGATACAGAGAATTAGATAAATAAGGGCGCAGATTATGTTTGCGGTTAGTCTGAAAAAAAAAAAAAAAAAAAAAAAAAAAAAAAAAAAAAAAAAAAAAAAAAAAAAAAAAAAAAAAAAAAACCTAACCTAACCTAACCTAACCTAACCTAACCTAACCTAACCTAACCTAACCTAACCTAACCTAACCTAACCTAACCTAACCTAACCTAACCTAACCAGTATTGTAAACTGAGAATGTAAGTAACAAAATATGAAAAAAATATATAATGTAAATATATAAATGTAACAAAAATTGGGTATACACCCAATTACCTAATTATAAGTAAGTTAGCATTAAAACAAAAAATTGATATAAAAGATCCTGTCGTTCCTACGGACGGGGAAAAGTGGCGAGGTCAAAAGAAAAAGACCTCATAAAAAAAAAAAAAAAAAAAAAAAAAAAACCTAACCTAACCTAACCTAACCTAACCTAACCTAACCTAACCTAACCTAACCTAACCTAACCTAACCTAACCTAACCTAACCTAACCTAACCTAACCTAACCTAACCTAACCTAACCTAACCTAACCTAACCTAACCTAACCTAACCTAACCTAACCTAACCTAACCTAACCTAACCCAGTACGACTCGTGACGCGACCGAGAGCACGTGCTTTTTTGACCGCTCCTACTTTTAAAAATTCTTTTAAGTGGGTTTTTCTTGAGCTATCGCGTTGATTTTGGTATCCAGAGCTTCGTCTCGCCGCGCTCCACCCAGTGGATTGAAGTGTAGTAGCCGCGCGAGTGTCTCTGAAGTAATAATACCGAAAAACAAAGTTTTTGAAGGTTATAACCTTAAAAAGTTTCACATTTAACGTAATAACTTAGTGATTATAAAAGTGACAGTGTTGAAAAAGGTGTTGGGGTGTGGGCTGCATAGGTGCCCACCTGCTGCCATCGTCAAATCCATCCGGACGCACATAGTTTTCCCGAAAATCCCGGAAAACTAAAAACCACGTGGCCACGTGGTCCTTGAAGGAGGCAAGCTAGAAATCTGCAAACTTGGGGGTTCGAAGATCTCGTCGAGCAACATCTTTTCCCGCAAAGAGAAAAATTTTTCGTGAGTTAGAAAAATAATTATAAACAGTTAAACTTGCAAACTTTGACACTTAATAATTTGAGACTCGAGAAAAAATTCAAAAATCTGCAACTGCTGTTTCCTGCGCGCTTCTTTGAAGATTACATTTACAAGTTTTGACAGAAATTGGACTTATAAAATTTTAATAATAATTAAAAAACCAAAAATTTTATATATATAAGATTTTTTATAAGTTAGAGTTAAGATATTTTTTAAGTAGTATAGAAATAAGATAGGTAGTGATTTTACATTATTTTTAAAGTTTTTTCTAGATTTTTATTACGTGCCAGTCCGGAGATATAGAATTTTTAGTGTTTTTTCTAAATAAATCTTAAATAGGTAAAAATTCCTTGATTCTGACAGCGGGGATAGCTTCACTGAGTCATTTTGGACTTATATAAGCCCAAACTCCGTGTTCCTAGCGTTAGAATTAAAGAATTTTGTAAAATCCGACATTTTGGTTTTTTGGTTTCAAATTTTCAATCAGTTATATCTCCGAGCTGGTAACTCGCAGCGAGTCGGGATTTTGGTTGCTGAGTGTCTTGAGGGTTGGTCTAGGGGTTTAGAAGGGTTTTTGCCAAATTGGCCCCAAAAATTTTTTCAGGCCTGAAACCCTACTTAAAAGATAGCCGGGATAAAGCCGATCTGTCCACAAAAAACCCGGTCTCTCTCCGACTAAGGGTTGCGGAGATACGGACTTTCAAAGTTGAATTTTGACAGTTCGGCAGCCATCTTGTTTTTGCAAAAACAGCCATAACTCAGCAGCCAAACAAGCTACGAACCTGCGATTTTCACAGAAGTGATCTAGAGGCTTCAGGCTATCTCCTCCTGAAATTTCAGGGAGATAGAACTGAAAAAATTTTGAAGCGCTGAAAACAGCTTTAGTGTGTAGACCGGCTCGGGGCAGCCAAAATAAGCCCAAACTTGGGCGGTCTAGTGTAAGTAGTTCCGAAGATATAACGAACCAAAGATCGGCGCGCCGGTTCCTGAAAAATTTTGAAAACCTTATATCTTCGGAACGAGTGGTCCCAGCGAGCCGCCGTTTTCGTGGGTAACCTTAGCGGCACTTATAGCACGCAAACAGGTGGTTTTTACTGAAATCGCGAGCTAAAAATTTTTTGGGGTCAATTCGATCACCGGAGGGTAGATCTTGAAAAATTAAGCCAGAAGAACCCAAACACGGTATAAATCGGCCTATCGGTTCCGGAGATACGGGGGAGTAACCATTTTGCGGCAGCCATCTTGGATTGTAACCGCAATTTTTCAACCCCCATATCTCCGTACCCCTTTGGAGTAGTGGTACCGTGTTTGGGGTCATTTTAAAAGGCTCGGCGAGGGCTATTAGCTGGGTGACACTGCAGGACTCTACATAGAGCCTGGAAGGATTTAGTAGCTAACATCGAAGTTTTTTGACATTTTGACTCCGGAATTTATTATACCGGTGTATATTGACCTGCGTAACCCGCTAGCCTAAACTGAACCTTGGCTCTACATAGAGTCATTAGCTTTAAATATTTGAAAATTTTTAATTTTAAGTCTTATTTTGTATTATATTTTATAACCTTCAACCAACCTAGTCGTAAGGACATCTACAACCCCCTCTACAGGTTGTAGAAACACTTGTAAATTACTATATTATTTCGATTGTGACTTGCGTATCTCCCCCTTTAAACACTAAAATGACCTCCAAACCAACTTCGAGGTACCCGGCGGGCAGGAAAAGCCTAAGCGGGGATCCAAGGTGTGCAACCTGGCTCCAGGAAGCCACAATTTATAGTAAAAAAGCGAAAATGGCTTTAAATGAAGCGAAAAACCTAAAAACTGAATTAAAAGTCCAGAACTTTGATATGTTGGACAGGTTGACCTCCTTGGTGGCCGCCATGGAAAAGCATTTTGACCAGATGGGCGGGGAGGTCAAGACGAACAAACCGGAGACGGCGTTAATTGACTCAATACTTGAGAATGTTAATAAAAACAACAAAATTTTAAAATGTTTGGATGAAAATATAAACCAAAAAATTAAAGAATTGGAGGACAGACTGACGGACAGGATTGGCGAGGGTGTTGAGTCGATTAGCGTCGTCACCTTGACAACAGGAGACAAACTAGCCCAGGAAATAGAGAAAAATACCACGAGGACAGAGAATTTCGTAGATGGCTCCTTTGACTCTTTTATCGACAGGTTTGAGGACAGAACGGTCGAAATTACTAAGAAGATCGAAGACGGCCTGGGTAATTTGGGACCAAACATCATGTCGACACACGGGGGTGAGGAGTTGGTTGGGGAGATGGGTAAACTAAGAGCTGCAGTGGAGGATCTTCGGACGCGGGGGCCCGCGCCCGGAGACACTCCCTCTTACGCGGATGCAGTCAGGCAACCCAAATCACCGTGGGAGCAAAAGCCGACGCACTCCCTAATCATCTCCTCAAAAGATGCTCTGGATACATCGGGCGGGGTCATTGAGCACATAAAAGGTGCGCTGGACGCTAGGAAGAGCGGGATTCGGGTGGAGAAGCTGAGGAAGACGCGGGAAGGAAAGGTCATCCTCAGCTGCTCCACCAGAACGGAGCTGGACAGGGTGGAGGAGAGACTCAAAACAAGGCCTAATATCACATACGAACAGGCCAAAAACAAGAACCCACTAGTGATTCTTAAAAATGTGTTATCATACAACACTGATGACGAAATAAAGGCCGCCTTGGGTAACCAAAACAGTAGCGCATTGGGGGACCTGGCGGCCGACATAAGCCAGGCAGAGGTCCTATATAGGCGCAGGGCCCGAAACCAGCATGAGTGCCACCTGGTACTCAGGGTAACGCCCGCACTATACCAAAAGCTTATGTCGGTCGGCAGGGTATACATCGACCTCCAGCGTGTCCGGGTTGAAGACCAGTCGCCCTTGGTGCAGTGCACCAAATGCCTGGCGTACGGACACGGGCGCAAAACCTGTACAGAGGCAGTAGACCTGTGCCACTACTGTGGGGGCCCCCACCTTAAAGCTAAATGTGATCAGCTCTTGGCAGCCCAAGCACCAACCTGCAAGAGCTGTGTTAGGGCTAAATTGCCAGACACTTCCCATAGTGTCTATAGCGACCAATGCCCCGTCCGTAAAAAGTGGGATGCGCTGGCGAGGTCGGCTGTGGCGTACTCCTGATGCCGCCGCCGGCGCCCCACTTGAAAATAACGCCATTAAATTGAAACGACACTTTTGTTTGTATTTTAAAGTAGGGAACAATTTAGAAAAAATTCAAAATTTTAGTAAACAAATCAAAAAGTATTTAAGTCGTAAAACATTAAAAGGGGAAATTGTTAACAAAATAATACTAACACGGGAAAATAAAATGATAGATGTTAACATTAATCGGACTAACTTTCATAAGAAAGTTAGTCAATTAAAACATGAGATAGTAAATAATAGTATAGCTGTAAGTTTTAGATATAAAAATAAAAACTATAGATAATAAGATTTATGCATTATATATATTTTAGATAAATATAATTATAACTGCATAACAAAAATAGGTATAAGAATAGATACAATATAGCGCTGTATAAAAGCAGAAATAATGTTAGTACTAAGTGTTAGAGTAAGCAACTATAAAACTGTTATATTGATAAGCCAAAAATATTATATTAGAAAATAGTATATATCATACATCCACATACATAATAATGTAAAATTAAGTAATTATAAGATATTAAACTATAGATAAGAAATATAAAAAAAAAAGAAAAAAGAAAAATAAAAATACAAAAGAAAAATAAAAATAAAAAACATAAAAATAAAAAATAATAAAAAAGAAAAATAAAAACTATAAAAGAAAAATATAGTATACAAACATAAAAAAGCAAACAAAAGTATATAAATAAGTAGAAATAAGACAACATAGATCCTAACAATAGTCCTAATTACCAATAAAAATAAAATTGTCAACTTAGATAAGTCGATAATGTGAACCCTCACATGTAATATAGACTTAAGAAAATGTTAAAAATTAGAAAAAAGTTAATGTTATAAGTTACATATTGTAAAGATGCTAGTATGGAGCCATTATATTTGTGTAAACTAATCCCTTAAAAATTAAGTATAAGAAACCATCTGTCACTAAAGGGCCTGGACCATGTCCGGGGAGTATACGCGGTTCGGACTCAGATCCGGACAACAAAAAAAAAAAAAAAAAAAAAAAAAAAAAACCTAACCTAACCTAACCTAACCTTTTTTTTTTTTTTTTTTTTTTTTTTTTTTTTTTTTAACGTGTGGAAATCCCCACGGACCGTCACCCCACCGGGGCTCTCGGCGGGGCGGTGTGTCGGACTCGAACCGACTAAAACCACACGGTGTGACCTCTCTGCGCCTGTATTTGGAAGGGATCCAGGTAACTGTTTTCTCCTTCTGGATCCCTCCCGGCGCCTGCCCGCACTGTTGCGGGCGCCATCTCCTCATCCTCTCTGTTTGGGCGACGTCCGGTCACACGCGGATGCCACCCCCTCGCGGCTGGCCACTACAGCGGATGGACGGGGAAACCCGTCCCGTCCACCCGCGGCCACACTCAGGGCGGCATGAGGCGCGAATAGGCGCGCCTCCGCCGCCCGGGGCGCCGGCGGCGGATCGGGTCCGAGTGGAGGTCATCCTCCCGGGCCTTCTCCGCCGCCTCCTTCTGCGAGATTACGTCCTCGCAGAAGGTTGCGACCGCGGTAAAACAACTGTCGCTACCGGCCATGGAGCGGACTACGACCGGCAGCGAGAGTTCCTCTCCGATGACTGCAGTGAGGGCCCGGCGCTGCGCCGCCCATGCGGGGCAGACCGCCAGCGTGTGCTGGGCCGTGTCCTCACTGCAGTCGCAGTGGTGGCAGGCGGGACTCAATTCCCTCCTCGCGACCGAGTGCAGATACTTTCCGAAGCAACCGTGCCCGGAAAGCACCTGCGTCAGCCGGAAGGAAAGGGTCCCGTGCTGCCGCCCTGCCCACTCGGCGATGACCGGCTGGAGAGCCTCCACGGTGGCGAAGCCAGCGCGTGGAGTCTCCAGCCGGAAAGACCATCTAGCCAAGGTGGCTCGACGAGCGGCTTCGCGCCACTCACGCACGTCCTCGGGCGGAGGGCGAGACCCGCTCTCCGCCCGGAATTCAGCCACTCGTCGATAAACTTCGGCGAGCACTTCCGCCTCCAAATCCCACGGGGGTGTTCCGGCCAAGGCGCAGGCCGCTTCGGTCGACACCGTGCGGTATCCGCGTATGGCTCTGACCGCCAATATCCTCTGAGGGCGCCAAAGGCGCGCCCTATTCTGGGCGGACAGAGCCGCCGCCCACACCGGTGCACCATACAGTGCCATCGACCGGACAACCCCCGTGTACAGCCGCCTAGTGGGAACACTGGCCCCGCCCAAATTGGGCAAAAGTCGCCCGAGGGCGGAGGCAGTGTCCACCAACTTTGGTGCCAGCTGTTTGAAGTGCTCGTCGAAGAGCCACCTTCCGTCTAGGACCAGACCCAGGTACCTCATCTGGGCCCGGACCGGTACGAGAACCGAGTTGACCTCGATCGAGGCGCCGGCGGGCGGACCACGACGGGGCCCGTGAAAAAGTAGGGCCTCCGTCTTATCCAGGGCCACCCGCAGACCCAGCGCCTCGATGCGCCCGACCACCATGGACACTCCAGTGGTGGCCAGGCGCGCCGCCTCCTGGAAGTTAGCCCCCCGGGCCGTGACTAAGGTGTCATCCGCGTAGCAGATTACACCCAGCCCGGGGGGGAGACGCCCTCTTAGGGCCCAGTCGTATCCCATGTTCCACAGGAGTGGTCCTAGGACAGACCCCTGTGGAACACCGCACGACATGGCCCTGCGTCTCAAGACGCCATCTCGGTCCTCGTACATGACGGTTCGCTCCTCAAGATAGTCTGCCACCAGCCGCCTCAGGTACTCTGGCACTCCGTGGTAGCGGAGTGCTTCCCCGATGCAGCCGAATGGCAGACTATTGAAGGCGTTGGCGATGTCTAAGGACACCGCCAACACCACTCCGCCGCAGCTCACGGCCTCCTCGGTCACGGCCCTAAGGCGCATCACGGCATCGATCGTCGAACGCCCCTCTCGGAAACCGAACTGGGCGTCCGACAGATCGGGGCCAATCTCGCTAAGGTGCCGGACGATGCGGGCAGAGAGTATCCTCTCGAAGAGTTTACCCGCCTCGTCCAGCAACACGATTGGCCTATAGGCCGCGACCGAATCGGCAGGCCGTCCCGGCTTCCTCAACAGGACCAGCTTCCCGCATTTCCAGCGCTCAGGGAAGCGTCCGGACGCCAGGCTAGCGTCCAACACCTCCCTGAGGCGGTCCGACATGTGATCGAGGGCTCGGGCCATCACTCGGGCTGGAACCCCGTCCGGCCCGGGGGCGGTGTTCTTGGATCGAATCCGTAGAACAGCCGCCCCTACCTCCGAATCCCTGACGGGCGGAACTTCGACTTCGCTACCCCCGTCGTCTTCGACTGATGAAGCCATCGACGGGGGTGTGTGTTCCGCCCGCTGCGGGAATAGGCCCTCGACCACTTCCTGCAGGAAGCTGGGCTGGAGAGTCTCCGTAAGGGGGGGGCCCGACGTGCGGAGCTTGTCACGCACCGCACGATAAGGGCGACCCCAGGGGTCACGCTCGAGACTCTCCAGCATCTCCTCTCTACTGACATTCTTGGCGCGGCAGATGGCCAGCCTCAGAGTTTTCCGAGCTTCTCGGTACTCCTCGTGAAGCCGGTCCACCTCCTCACCGACCCCGCGGTGACGTCGCCTGCTACTAGTTAGGGACCTCCGGGCACGAACGCACGCCGCACGGAGGTCCGCCAACTCCTGGGACCACCAGTAGACCTCCTTCCTCGGAGGCCGACACCCACGAACGCGGGGCATGGCCGCATCGCAGACCCGCGTTAGCGCGTCAGCGAAGCGGCCAGCTCCCACGTCGACCCCCTCGGTCGGGGCCCGCGGAGACAGCCAAGCGTTGAGAATGGCCGCCTCCTCCAGTAGGTCCCTATCGAGCTTGGCGACAGCCCACCGCGGGAAGCGGGAAGGGCGCCGCGCCGCGTGACCCCTACTGGGGTCCTGGGACCGGGAGAGCTCAAATCGGATATAGAGGTGATCCGAGAGCGTCTCAACCTCTTCCAGGACACACCAGTTCCTTACTCGTGCGGCGACTGCAGGGGTAGCGAACGAAAGGTCCACTATCGACCCCCCCTGCTGTCGCACGCACGTGTTGGTGGAGCCCCTGTTCAGCAAACAGAGGCCCACCGAAGCCGCCCACTCCATTACGGCTTCGCCCCTGGCGTCCGTCGCCGGGGAACCCCACGCAATGGACTTTGCGTTGAAGTCCCCCAGCACGAGGACGTGCCCAGACGCCAGTCGCCGCATCGAGGTCTCCAAGTTGTTAAGGAAGACCTCGAAGTCGCTCAGACTCCGGTTGGGGGAGAAATATACACCGTAAATGGTGACTCCCCCCCACTCAGCGGCAACATATCCCGTACCCTTGTCTCTTAGCGACAAGGGCGGGGAATGGGCCGCCGTGGAGCCGACGACTGCCACGGAGCCGTCCCAGTCACCCATCCAGTTTGGACGGGGAGGAACGTAGTAAGGCTCCGCGACTACGGCGAGACCTACCGACCACTGTGCCATGGTTTGCAGGAGGAGGTCCTGCGCCGCGGCACAGTGGTTGAGGTTCGTCTGGACCAGGAGGCTGGAGACTTGATCCATTATCGGACCGTGTCTCCAACCCCCTCCATGGGCGTCGGCGTCGACACACGATTAACGTCGGAGGCAGCCCGGGTCGTTAGGCTGGCCTCCGGCGCTTGCGGAGAAGCACGGGGAGGCCTGCAGCCCCCCTGCCCCATCTGGTGATTGGCGGGTTTATTGCCCGCCGCACACACGGGGCAGTGAGGGGCGGCAGAGCATTCCGCCGCCTTGTGCCCCGGTTGACCGCAGCGGAAACATAATCCGCTGCAGTCAAAACACCTATCGCACCTGGCGCGTGTGTGCCCCGATACTAGGCATTTGTAACACCTCATCGGTCTCGCCGCCAGGACCGTAATCCTAGCGTTGACAAAACCGATGAGGATCTTGCCAGCATCGCCCAATACTTTGGCCGACACTACGGGGCAGCTGACCCACACAGCGCCAAGTCCTCCTGGTCCGGGGCGGATGGTGCCCACCCTGACGTTGTCCGCGCTGCAGCCCGTCTTCTCCACGACTGCAACGCGGACATCCTCCACCGTCACTGAGTCGTCCAGGCCCGAAATGCGCAACTCAGCACACTTCGTAGGCCTGGCGACTCTGACACCATCCTCAGCTGCAAACATAACTCGCAGCTTCTCCGCAAAGGCGTCCGCCGACTTTGCGCCTTCAGCCCCCGGGAACTCGAGGACTCGAGCTCCCGTCTGGGACTTGCGCAGGCTCATGCCTGCCGTCCCGAACTCAGTGGCGAGACTGCGGGCCCTTTGAAAAAGAGCCGCGTACGTCAGTCCGCTACTGACCGCCTCCGGCGACACGGTCACCACCACAGCCGCTGTTTTGGGCGGCTGCAGTTTCCGCGCCTTCTTCTTGGTGGCCGTTGCCACCGGTGGCGAGGGCGGGCCTTGGGCTGCCTTCTGGGCTGCCTTTTTCGCCCGCCTTCGGGACGACTTCGACCCTTCCACTACCTGCCAACGGTCATCGGAGGCAGATGTGGAGGGGCCCGGCTGAGATGGTGGAGTGGGAAGCGGAGGGAACTCCGCTCCGGACTTCGCCGCCGTTTCAGGCACCGCCTTGGCCGGCGCCTTGGCCGGTGCCTGGGCCGGCGCCTTAGCCGGGGCCTTCACCGGGGCCTTCGCCGGCGCCTTGGCCCCCTTCCCCACTCTTTTGGGAGCCGCAGGGGCTGGAGCCGTAGCCGCCGCCGCCGCCGCATACGATACAGCGGGTGCGGTCGGCGCTGTTGTAGCCTTCGGTCGCTGCGACGACGCAAGCGGGGGGCGCACGACCGGCGCAGGGGGCAGTCTCGCCTCCAGACCGGCCAGACGCCCGTCCAGCATACGCTCCACTGCGAGGAGAACCTGGCGCAGCTGGGCGTCAGGTACCTCGACGCTGGCAAGAGCCGGAGCCGGCTGCGACGGGCCAGGCAAGGCCTCTCTTTGAGGCAGCTCAGCCCGAAATTGGGCGAACTGAGCGCTAAGCTCAGTCACCTGGCCCGACAAGCGGTCGTTGGCCGCCTGGAGACGTGAGACGTCACCGCAGAGGCTCTCTACGACCTCCGCAATAGCGGAGGAGGAGTCCTTCAGGGCTCTTACAAAAGAGCCCTTCAGGTTCACCGACTTGGTGGCCACTTTGTGGATTATATCCACGGCCACCTTCGCCCTTTCCTGCAAGGACAAGGTATCCTGTGGGACATCTCCCTCCACCGGCTCCCTCATCCTCAACAGGAGACCCGAAATCTCCTCCTCCGCTTGGTTCTCGCCGTCAGCCCTGGCGCGTCTATAGGACTCCCTCCTGGTGAAGGCGGAGCCTGACGGCAGCGGGACGGGGGCTTGGAACCCATCGAGGCGGGTGCCTTTGGTCACTGGCGTCTCCAGGGATGAGTCACTGTCTGCATCCCTGGTGTGAACGCGCTTGTTCCTCGCACTCTCCGTCTCCATCGGTTGCGTACTGGCACTTTCGCTCCTGCCAGCTGCGGCCGACCTGGAGCGCAATCGCTCCGATCTTCTTCGGCTCCCAGCAGTCAGATTGACTTCTGGGAGCCCCACCGAGATGGGCGGCCCGGGTGCCACCACGACCTCCTTGGACACTGTGTCCACTCCCGAAGAAGAGCTCCCCTTGAGAATGCCCTTCTTCTCCTTCTTACCCTCTAATCTGTTGTCCGTTAAGCTAGCCGATTTGTTGTCTTTAGTGTCCGTTCCGATTTGTGTTTTTGTATTTGTCTTTTCATTTCCCATAATAGACCCACGAGTGGGGGAGAACTAAAGGTCGACCCGGGCAGAGATCCCCCAATACCCGGGCAAGCGTACATTTTTAACCCAACCGAGGGGTCCGCAGGTACCTCGGCTTGGGGTGCGCTCGCAACTGAACTTCCCATCAGCCATGCATCCCCTGGCCACGCACCAGAGCTTGGGATTCGGGGTAATTTTTTATAGAGGTTTTTTTCCTCGCGGTCCAGGCGGCTAAGCCAAGACCCACGCCCCCGGACAGAACCGGGATTACGTTATGCCGACGGTGGCAGAAAGACTACGTCCCCCTGCCTGCTCGGTGGTAGTGTAAGTACACGCCGAGCCCGTCCTCCTCTCTCCACCGCTAGCAGCGGAGAAACTGCGGCCCCTACAGAGCCCCACCTTCAGGTTTTTTATCGAGGTTTCCTCCTCCATGCTCCGAAGAGCGAAGAGCCAGCAGGGCAACCGGCAGACACGCCCACCCTGCTGGATCAGGCCTTGCCCGAGAGCCGATGGAATGGCTTCCTCTCCTGCTAGAATATTAGCCGCTGGCGATAATCCTCTCCTCCAGATGACGCGGAGGAAATGAGGAGGAACAGCGTTATCGCCAGCGTTTCCAGGGTGCACCACGAGGAGGTTTTCTAGCCAGCACCCCAACCTAACCTAACCTAACCTAACCTAACCTAACCTAACCTAACCTAACCTAACCTAACCTAACCTAACCTAACCTAACCTAACCTAACCTAACCTAACCTAACCTTTTTTTTTTTTTTTTTTTTTTTTTTTTTTTTTTTTTTTTTTTTTTTTTTTTTTTTTACGTGTGGAAATCCCCGCGGACCGTCACCCCGTCGGGGGTTACGGCGGGGTGGTGTGTCGGACTCGAACCGACTAAAACCACACGGTGTGACCCTCTCTGCGCCTTTGTATTGGAAGGAGTCCAGGGAGGGGATTTCCTTCTGGACTCCAACCGGCGCCTGCCCGCACTGTTGCGGGCACCATCTCACAATTTACTCTCTAATTAGGCAACGTCCGGTCACACGCGGACGTCGCCCCCTCGCGGTTGGCCTCTACTGCGGACGGACGGGAAACCCGTCCCGCCCATCCGCGGCCACTCTCAGGGCGGCATGAGACGCAGGTATGCGCGCCTCCGCCGCCCGAGGCGCCGGCGGCGGATCGGGTCCGATTGGATGGCATCCTCCCGGGCCTTCTCCGCCACCTCCTTCTGCAAGATTACGTCCTCGCAGAAGGTTGCGACCGCGGTAAAACAACTGCCGCTGCCGACCATCGATCTTATGACGGCCGGCAGCGAGAGATCCCCTCCGATGACTGCAGTGAGGACCCGGCGCTGCGCCGCCCAAGCGGGGCAGACCGCCAGCGTGTGCTGGGCCGTGTCCTCACTGCAGTCGCAGTGGTGGCAGGCGGGACTCGGTTCCCTCCTAGCGACCGAGTGCAGGTACTTTCCGAAGCAACCGTGCCCGGAAAGTACCTGCGTCAGCCGGAAGGAAAGGGTCCCGTGCTGCCGCCCTGCCCACTCCTCGATGACCGGCTGAAGAGCCTCCACGGCGGCGAAGCCAGCGCGTGGGGTCTCCAGCCGGAACGACCATCTCAGCATGGTGGCTCGGCGAGCGGCTTCGCGCCACTCGCGCACGTCCTCGGGCGGAGGGCGAAATCCGCTCTCCGCCCGGAAGTCAGCCACTCGCCGATAAACTTCGGCGAGCACTTCCGCCTCCAAATCCCACGGGGGTGTTCCGGCCAAGGCACACGCCGCCTCTGTGGACACGGTGCGGTATCCACGTATGGCTCTGACCGCCAGTATCCGCTGGGGGCGCCAGAGGCGCGCCCTGTTCTGGGCGGACAGAGCCGCCGCCCACACCGGTGCACCGTAAAGTGCCATGGACCGGACAACCCCCGTGTACAGCTGCCTAGTGGGGACACTGGCCCCGCCCAAGTTGGGCAGAAGTCGCCCTAGGGCGGAGGCAGTGCCCACCAATTTAGGTCCAAGCTGTCGGAAGTGCTCGTCGAAGAGCCACCTACCGTCGAGGACCAGACCCAGGTACCTCATCTGGGCCCGGACCGGTACGAGGACCGAGTTGACCTCGATCGAGGCGCCGGCGGGCGGGCCGCGACGGGGCCCATGAAATAATAGGGCCTCCGTCTTGTCCAGGGCCACCCGCAGACCCAACGCCTCGATGCGCCCGACCACCCGGGAGACTCCCGTGGTGGCCAGGCGCGCCGCCTCCTCAAAGTTTGCCCCCCGGGCCGTGACCAGGGTGTCGTCTGCGTAACAGATCACACCCAGCCCGGGGGAACCTAACCTAACCTAACCTAACCCAGTCGCACTTTGCTACCGGACGCAAACGCCACGTTTTTGTACCGCTCCGTTACGAAAATTCGAAGTTGTGGGTTATTTTGAGAAAAAATATAAGTGTGATACATCATCGGAATCGCGCTCGCGAGACGCGTCGAATGACATATCGCATGTGGAAAACAGTGAAAATTTGTGCACCACGTGGTTAAAAAGTGAAAAATTTTTACCATTCCGGAGGTCATATCTCCGGAATTCGATCTGTAACCACCGTTTTTTATACTGTGAAAGGAAGTGTTTTGACCCCCCCGACCTCTGGAGACCCCTCCCGGATTTTTCCGGTGAGGATCCGAGGCACCAGGAGCCAAAAACCGAAAACCACGTGGCGACCATTTCAGCCATTTCAGCTTTCCGGCTGAAACTGAAACTTTACCCGTGTAGAGGACACAAAGGCCGACCTGTGAGTGCTTTTTCTGGTGAAATCCGACAATCTGGTGAATTACAATAAGTGAACAAAGTTAAGTGAAGTTGAAAAATTCTATAAGTGTTTTTTGGATTTAAATTGTGCAAAAACAAGATCGGTAACGTACTATTTTTATTATTTTATAGTGTAGTGTATCTAATAAGGAAGACTTTGATACCCCTCCCATATTTTTAAGGCGAAGGCGCGCGAAATAATAACAATTATAAATTTGGGTGTGTGGACGGTGAACTGCAAATAATAAATTTGTCAAAAGTCTAGTACATCAACCCCCACTCCTGGCACCCTTACCATCTGGGAGCCGTCCCTAGGTGCCTACCCAACAAAATATACTAGGGGAAAAATTTTTTCCAACACTTACCTTAGGCACCAGGGGCTATTTGCAGAAAATTGTCAGCCACCCCTAATTTCGGCGGCCTCTAGAGGGTGAGCGGCAGACTTGGCGACTTCCCCCGCGGCAACAGCGGCAAGAAGACCTCACCACCTGTAGACATATAATCCTAGTTTTAATTATAATTATAAATTGTATTTTTAGGGAATTTTTTACGGGGAAGTGTCACTTTTCTCCATTACCAACTAAGTTTGTAACCCTTATATCTCGTTAGGGGTGCGAGATATCGCAAAAATAACCGAAAATTAATTCACGCTTGTGAAACAGTTGTAAGGGTAATCTACCATTACCAACCCCCAAAAACCACCCCCGGGAAGATTTTTTGGGAAAACATAAAAAATTTTGGGTTTCCCGGACCCCTAAGGTCTGGAAACCAGCGCGGTCATCAAATTTGGGCCCTCTGCCATACGACCGCACTTTTCAAAAAATTTTAATTCGGCTATTAAGGGCAAAACAATGCAGTTGTAGTTGGTCAACAACCACCCCCCGAATTCCCGTCTAAATATCAATTGGGCAGGACCCCCCCCCACCTCGTAGTTATTAGGGCCTATTAGGATATTTAATTACCTTTAAAACGACATCTTTACAATCGATTTTGGCTAAGTATTTTGGAAGTTATTAGCAATAAATCAAAATTCAAAAATTTTCCCACGCGATACGATATAAGATTGTAAAGATTAGTCAAAATCAAAAAACACCCCATAACTCGGAAAGGGTGCGTCCTAGCCCAAAAATAAGCAAATTTCGCCCCCCCCCTTCCTAACTAACCCCCCCATCTCCGAACGAAACCGACCCCCCCGGACCCACCCCTAAACTTTCATCCCCCTACCCCAACATTACAGTATAGACCAACTTAACTGGACCTCTGACCATAGGGTGGCAAATCAGTTTTGGTAAATTTTAAAAACTTTGAAAATCAATAACTCCGGTTTGGCTGGTCCGATTTGGATGGGATTTTCAGGGTTGGGGTGTGTGTAGAGCGGACTATTTTTCGAAAGGTGGAGAGACGCTCTAGGTAGAGTCGAAAAATTATTTTCTAAAATTTTGTTTAATTAATTAATTTAGGCCATTAGTAAGTAGAGACCAAACGACTGGCTTGGTAGAGCCATTATTTAGACGTAGAGACAAGGAACAAAAAATTTAATTTTGTTACTATATTTTGTTTAGTAAATTGACTTTTGGGGTATATAGATACCCACTGATATGTAGAGTCTTGCTCTACATAATAGTTAAATTTATTTTAGTATCAATAATATTAGGCTAAATTCTAAAAACTCTTTATTAACTTAAAGCATTAGTATTAAGACTCCACCTAGGGTAAAAATAGTTTTAAAAAATTTTTCTTTTAAATTTTAATTTTAAGTTCTATTTGTGTACTAGTTAAGTTAACGCACTGTATTATCTATTGATAATACAATTAGTTTATAAGGAAATTTCTTTAATTCTAAGACTGGGATTTTACACCCCATTACATAGCTTAGCTGAAGACATCTACAACCCCCCTTACAGGTTGTAGAAACAATTTAAATTAGTACATCGTTTTGATTGACTCGCGTAGCTCCCCTTTAACATCATAATGGCATCCAAGCCAGCATCGAGGTACCCAGCAAACAGGAAGAGCCTGAGTGGGGACCCAAGATGTACAACCTGGCTCCAAGAAGCCACTATATACAATAAAAAGGCGAAAATAGCTTTGAACGAAGCCAAAAACCTGAAAACGGAGTTGAAGGTCCAAAATTTTGATATGCTGGACAGGCTAGTCTCCTTGGTAGCCGCCATGGAGAAGCACTATGATCAGGTGGGCGGTGAGGACAAAACGAGCAAATCATGTACGCAAATCGACTCAATGCTAGATAGTATAAACAAAAATAATACGTTGATAAAGAGTATAGACGAGAGCCTTAAGCTCCGAATAAAAGAATTAGAGGACAGACTGACCGACAAATTGGACGAAGGTATTGAGTCGATTAAAACCACCACCGCCTCGACCAAGGAAGACCAAACAATCGAGATCTGTGATTGGATAAATCATACACTAAATAAAAACATCTCAAAAACTGAGGACTTTGTAGATGGCTCCTTCGACTCCTTTATAGACAGGTTTGAGGCCAAAACAGACCAAATTACTAAAAAATTAGAAGACGGCCTCGGTAATTTGGCATCAAACATCGCGCCGACACACGGGGGAGAGGAGTTGACCGGGGAGATAGGGAAACTAAGGGCCGCAGTGGAGGACCTTCGGACGCGGGGGCCCGCGCCTGGAGACACTCCCTCTTACGCGGATGCGGTTAGGCAACCCCGATCACCATGGGAGCATAAGCCGACGCACTCCCTGATCATCTCCTCCAAAGAGGGTCTGGACACATCCGGCGGGGTAATTGAACACATTAAGGGAGCATTAGATGCCAGGAAAAGCGGAATTCGGGTGGAGAGGCTGAGAAAGACGCGGGATGGGAAGGTCATTCTCAGTTGCTCCACCAGAAACGAGCTAGACAAGGTGGAAGAGAGGCTTAAAAAGAAGGCGGATATCACTTACGAACAAGCCAAGAATAAAAACCCCTTGGTGATCTTCAAAAACGTACTAGCGTACAATACTGATGAAGAAATAAAAACCGCCCTACATAACCAAAACAGTAGTGCATTGGGGGACCTGGCGACCGACATAAGCCAGGCAGAGGTCCTTTATAGACGCAGGGCACGTAACCAGTACGAGTGCCACCTAGTACTCAGGGTGACGCCCGCGCTATACCAAAAGCTTATGTCGGTCGGCAGGGTCTACATCGACCTCCAGCGTGTCCGGGTGGAAGACCAAACACCCCTGGTGCAGTGCACCAGATGCCTAGCATATGGACACGGTCGCAAAACCTGCACAGAGACCGTAGACTTATGTCACTACTGTGGAGGCCCCCACCTGAAAGCAAAATGTGAACAGTTTCTGGCAGCCCAAGCACCAACTTGTAAAAGTTGTGTGAGGGCAAAACTACCAGACACCTCCCACAGCGTGTATAACGACCAGTGCCCCGTCCGGAAAAAATGGGATGCGCTGGCGAGGTCGGCTGTGGCGTACTCCTGATGCCGCCGTCAGCGCCCCATTACAAAACAACGCCACTAAATCGAACACACTTAGCTCTTGTTTGTATCACAAAATAGGGAAAATATTAGGTCAAAAAACTCCAAATTTTAGAAAGTTAAGTAAAAAACACCCCAACAGTAAAATACTGAAAAGGGAAGTTATTTATAAAATACAAACACCAACAAATAAAATGACAGACCTTACAATTAATCGGACTTTCTTTCATAAGAAAGTAAGTCAATTAAATTATGTTAAAATAGCTGTAAGTTTTAGGTATAAAATTAAATATAATAGATGTTAAGAATTATGCATTATATATATTTTGATAAATATAATCATAATAGCATAATAAAATTAGGTATAAGAATAGATATAAAATAACGCTGTAAAAAGCAGCAACATTGTTATAAAATAAGTTCTAGATTAAATAACTATAAATAACTTTTAAAACTGATAAGTTGTAAATACTAAGAATTAGAAAGAGTACATACCATACATCTACATACATACTATTATAAAATTAAGTTATTATAAGATTATAAAAAAAGGAAACAAAAGAAAAATAAAACATAAAAAACAAAATAAAAAACATAAAAAACAAAAAGAAAAATAAAAAATTATAAAAAACAAAAAGAAAATAAATACTATAAAAAGAAAAATATAGTATATAAACATAAAAAAGAAAAGAATAAATAAAAGTATATAAGTTAATAGATATAATTAATATAGATCCCTACAATAGACTCTTAAGTATCAATAGCAATAAAAATTGTTAGTATAAAATGTGAATATGTAAACCCTCACATAATAAAATAAAAGTATATAAGTTAATAGATATAAGTTAATACAGATCCCTACAATAGACTCTTATGTATCAATAGTAATAAAATTTTATAAAATGTGAATATGTGAACCCTCACATAAAGTAGTTTTTATGAATGTGTTAAAAATTAGTATAAAGCTATAGTCATATGATATAAGATATATTGTAATAGCGCGATTATGGAACCACCATAAACTATGTAAAAACAAATCCTTAAAAATAAGAATTATAAAAAAAAAAAAAAAAATTATCTTCTACTAAAGGGCCCAGATTATGTTTGGGGAGACTACGCAGTTCGGACTCAGATCCGGACTAAAAAAAAAAAAAAAAAAAAAAAACCTAACCTAACCTAACCTAACCTAACCCTAATTAGGCGAACGTTTTTATTAACTAATTACATTTGTGATTGATTACATCTTACACTTAATCGTTAGGAATACTTTTGACCTCCACAACCAAACAGCGACAAGATGCACAGCTTAAAAACACCAGTCCGGAGAACACTAAAT
Source organism: Phragmatobia fuliginosa (assembly GCA_932526445.1). Classification (NCBI taxonomy): domain Eukaryota; kingdom Metazoa; phylum Arthropoda; class Insecta; order Lepidoptera; family Erebidae; genus Phragmatobia; species Phragmatobia fuliginosa. Next base: position 59,120 of record OW052073.1, read on the forward strand.
TTTACCCCCGAAAGTCCGGACACAGTGACTCTACTAAATATAAGACCCAGACCCCCCCCTCCTACAACCGAGGCTGGAGCACCATCGTGCAGGGTACCAACTGAGGCGCAGACTCAATCGCCGCCAGAAAAGCCCAAATACGCGTCAAGAAGCGCGGAGGCCAAGGCTCTCCTCGTGAAGGCCAAGACATTGCTTGGTCAATCGAGAAACATCCGAGCGGACATAAAGAGCGATGTCACGGCGGCGCTCGAGAGATTGTACCAGCTGGTCAAAGAGGGGGAAGATAGGAAGAAGGGGCCAAAAGCCGACATACGGACAGAGCCGGCTGACGATGTCGAAGACGGGAATCGACTTACAGTAGTCTTGAGCGAACACATGAGGTCTATCCAGGAGCATACAGAAAGCATGAAAGACCTGAAAAAAGCACTGGAGACTCGAAGTAACGAAGAGCAGGCGAAACCTCCCCCCTTGTCTTACGCAGAGGCCACCGCCAGTCAAAGTACTGCTGGCCTGAGGACATCACCGAGGAGTACAATTCACTCCGTGGTGGTGACTTCAAGGAACGAGTTGGAGACGGGGGAGGAAGTTCTTAACAGAATAAGGCAAGCGGTGGATGCAAAAGAAGGATGGATTAAGGTGGAAAGAATCAGGAAGGCCAAGGACAAAAAGGTCATATTGGGGTTCAGCTCTAGGGAGGAGAGACGCAAGGCAAGAGAAAGATTGGAGAGGGATGGAAGTCAGCTCCTCGTCGAGGAGATGAAAAACAAGGATCCTCTTCTGGTGTTCCGGGACGTCTTGTCCGAGAATACGGACGAGGACATCCAAAAAGCCTTCCGGAACCAGAATGATGGTGTTTTTCGTGGCCTTGAGGAGGGGGAAGACAGGATGACGGTTAAATACCGAAGGAGGTCCAAGAACCCGCATACTTGTCATGTCGTGGTGAGTGTCTCGCCTTCCATCTGGGCGAGAACCCTGAAAGCGGGGTCAGTTTTTATTGACCTACAGCGCATCCGGGTGGAGGATCAGTCCCCACTGATCCAGTGTACCCGCTGCTTGGGTTTCGGACACGGCAGGCGCTTCTGCAAGGAGCCGGCCGATTTGTGTAGTCACTGTGGCGGTCCACATTTGAACAGGGACTGCGCCGAGCGACTTGCAGAGGTGCCACCAAACTGCCGAAATTGTACTAGGGCACAAATAGACAAAAAAGCACATAATGCCTTCTTTCTTGAGTGCCCCACAAGAAAGAAATGGGACAAGCTGGCCCGATCAACAGTGGCTTACACTTAACATCAACTTTCGGCGGGGTAGTTCCGGGACCAGCAGGGGGAGGAATCGGCGCTGCGTGTGCTACTTGTACTTGGTCATCTGTACCAATAGCATAGTGAATGTTGTGGACAGATGGATACTGACGAAAATCTTACTAGCCCTGGCCGCAGCGGCGTGGTGATTAATACTAAATGTCGAAAGTCTCATATTACAAACACTTTTAGAATAATAATAAATAAAATTTTAAAACAATTTAATTGGGCTCAATTTAATTACAAATGGAGACAATTAAAAATAGTTAATATAAAAAACAAAATAGAAATAGATAATATCATAAAAACAAATAAATTAAAATCAGACAGTTCTAAATTTTTAAACAATAACATAATACCTAGAAACGAAATCATAAATATACATGCCGTGCCGTGGCGGTCCGGGAAGCCCTTCAAGGTAGCCACCTTAAAGATCCAAAAGCGCTGTGCTGCCCCGATGCGTAGACGCATAGAAGCAGAGGAGCACCTGAAAAATGAAGGAAATTACGAGAAGACAATAATTAAAAAGAAAATAAGGAGTTGGGAAGACTTTCGCTGCATGCTAAACAAAACAAATAACACAGTCAAATAAATTATGCTGTCATAATATACTTAGCTACTATTATTGTACAGCATAAATAAATTAAAAATAAGATTAGACAAACCAAACTAGTATTTAAGCGCAAGTTTAACAACACAGTACAATAGAACGAGAAAACACACATATACAAGATATACAAAGAAAATTAAAAAGCCCACCACCTAATCCATCCATGTAAATTAGTATTAGTCGTATGATATAAAGTGAGATAAGAAACAGATATAAAAGCACATAAAATAAATAGTATATCAATAGGAAATACCTAGTAATGATAAATAAGTAATAGAAAAACCACATAAATACAATAAATACATAAATATAAACAGAACATATTAGAATAGCATAATAAATAATCAAATAGCGAATATAACAATAGTATAAAATTGAATTACGACACAAACAAAAATTGCGTCCACCAATAACGGAATAAGGAAACAAAATATATCAAGGAAGTAAAGATATAGACAGAAATTTATCTGATATATTACAGTGTGAGTTAATTTAAAACCACACTCCAAAAATAATTAGGAAAATAAATTGCTAAAAAATTAAAATCGTTACACAAAGTCTCCGATTACGTTGGAGGTACAATTGTAGGAGGGCGAAATGCGCTCTCCTTATAAAAAAAAAAAAAAAAAAAAAAAAACCTAACCTAACCTAACCTAACCTAACCTAACCTAACCTAACCTAACCTAACCTAACCATACATTTTCGAAAAATAAAGTTTTATATTCTACTGACTTGAAGCTTCTGGCGGTTGAGATAGGCATAGTTATATACTAAAACGTTGTTTTATTTGTAGTATTGACATTTTATTGACATTTTTAGGGAATTTTCGGGACTTTAACGCATTTCAGTGTTTTTACATATTCCAAACGCTAATATCTTTGACGTTTGTCAACCAAATCTTTTGATTTTGGTTCTATATAGTCGGCGTTATCGTCGCCTACACGTGTGTACCTCGTTTTTGGGGCTGCACCGTATAACACCTGAAAAAATTACAACAAACACTTAAAAAGTACCTGAAAATCATAAAAAACCAACTTTAAAAAGTACTTACCCGACGATCCGAGTCGCTCGCTGCCCGGAGCTCGTCATTTTTGATTGCATCTACACCCCTGCTGTACACCACCACCGGTTGAACACCCTCCGACTTACCATCGGAGCAGGAACACCTGAAAACTTAGAAATTTTCACTAAAAATTCATCAAAATTAACGTTTTTCGACAATTTTTCGGCAACCCTTTGGTTTAAAACTATAAATTTGGCATATTTAGATAGGGCTCATTTAGCCGCGTCGAAAGACACCTCTCCCGTCGAAATCCGACGAGTAGATTTTCAAAAACGGGAATAAAACGAAATTTCTAAGTGTCAAACCGAGGTTACCTTAGCGGTGATTTTTACGGGGTGCTGCTGGCTAGAAAACCTCCACGTGGTGCACCCTGGGCGCTGGCGATAGCACTGTTCCTCCTTATTTCCTCCGCGTTATCTGGAGGGGAGGATTATCGCCAGCGGCGAATATTCTAGCTGGAGAGGAAGCCATGTCATCGGCTCCTGGGCAAGGCCTGGTCCAGCGGGGCGGGCGTTTCCGCCGGTTTCCCCTGCTGGCTCTTCGCTCTTCGGAGCATGGAGGAGGTTAACCTCGTTAAAAAACCGAAGGTGGGACCCTTCATGGGTCGGAGTTTCTCCCGCTGGTAGCGGTGGAGAAAGGAGGGCGGGCTCGGCGTGTACTTACACTACCACCGAGCAGGCAGGGGGACGTATTCCTCCTGCCACCGTCGGCATAGCGTAATCCCGGCTCTGTCCGGGGACGTGGGTCTTGGCTTAACCGCCCGGACCGCGAGGAAGAAAACCTCTATAAAAAATTACCCCGAATCCCAAGTTCTGGTGCGTGGCCAGGGGATGCATGGCTGATGGGAAGTTCAGTCGCAAGCGCACCCCAAGCCGAGGTACCTGCGGCCCCCTCGGCTGGGTTAAAAATTTTCGCTTGCCCGGGTATTGGGGGATCTCTGCCCGGGTCGACCTTTATTTCTCCCCCAATCGTGGGTTCAAATATGGAAAATGAAAACAAAAAACAAACGAAACAAATAAACAACGGCACGGAAAACCAAAAACATAACGAAACGGCACTAACAACGGACACTGATGTGAAGAAAGGAAAGGGAAAGAAGAAGGGCATCCTGAAGGGGAGCTCTTCTGGAGCGGACGTCTCTACGTCGATGGAGGCTGTGGTGGCACTCGGGCCGCCCACCTCGGTGGGGCTCCCAGCAGTCAAAGGGACTACTGGGAGCCAAAGAAGAGGAAGAAACGGGCGTTTCGAGCGGGAACGCTCTAAGTCGGCAGTCGCGAGCAGGAGTGACAGCCGAAAGCGGGAGGCGAATAATCCGGACAGCGACTCGTCCATCGAGACGCCAGTCGCGAAGGGCGTCCGCACAGACGAGTCGCGAGCCCCTGTGTCACTGCCGACGGACTCCGTGTTCTCGAATGCGGAGTCCTACAGGAGGAACAGGGCGGGCAATGAAGCCGAAGCGGAGGAGGAGATCGCCGATCTCCTACTAAAGATTCGGGAGCCGGTGGAGGGGGAACCCCCCAAAGCTCCCGTGTCCGTGCAGGAGAGGGCGAGCGCGGCGGTGGCCATAATCAACAAAGTGGCCATCAAGTCCACGAACCTGAAGGGCGTCTTCGTGAAGGCCCTGAAGGACTCCTCCTCCGCCTTGTCGGAGGTGGTGGGGAAGCTGTGCGGGGATATGGCGCGCCTCGACGAGGCCAACACCCGCCTGATTGCCCAGATGGCCGAGCTGAGTGCGCAGTTCGCCCAATTCCGGGCTCAGCGTGCTCAGCCGGTGGCCCCGGCCTTGCCTGGGTCATCTCAGCCGAAGGCCCCGGCCCCGCCCGGGCCGTCTAGGGCAGAGGTACCGGCCCTGCCCAGCCCGTCTCGGGTAGAGGTCCCGGCCCCACCAGCGCCACCTCGGATGGAGGCCCCGGCCCCGCCTGCGCCGTCTAAGCCGGAGGGCCCTGCTGGCGGCGAGTTCCCTGACGCCATGTTGCGTCAGGCGCTCGACGCTATGACGCGGATGTTGGACGGGCGACTGGCCGGCCTGGAGGCGAGGCTTCCCCCCGCGCCGGTGGTCCGCCCCCCGCTCGCGTCGCAGAGGCCCCCGGTTGCCACCCTGGTGGGAAGCCGCGTCACTTACGCGGCGGCGATGGCGGCCCCGGCTCCCCAAAGGCAACAACAACAGCCGAAGAAGGGGGCCGGAGCACCGGCCCAGGCGCCGGCCAAGGCACCGGCCAAAGCGCCGGCCAAGGCACCGGCCAAAACGCCGGCCAAGAAGGGGCCTCAAACGGCGCCCTCAAGTGGGGCGGACTTCCCCCCGCTTCCCACTCCGACGCCTCCGACGGGTTCCTCGGGACCAGCCCCCTCTAACGAGGGTTGGCAGGTTGTGGGGTCCTCGAAGAGGTGCCAGCAGCGGCAGCGAGCGCGGGCGAGGAAGGCCGCCGAACGCGCAGCCCAAGCCCCGCAGTCTCCGCCGGTGGCGGCAGCGGCCTCTAAGAAGAGGCCGCGGAAGCTGCAGCCGCCTAAAACCGCGGCGGTGGTTGTGACTGTGTCGCCGGAGGCGGCCAGTGGCGGGCTCACATACGCGGCCCTCTTCAAGGGGGCCCGTCCCGGGCTCGCCGCTGAGTTCGGGGCCGCGGGGATGAGGCTGCGCCGCGCCCAGACGGGAGCTCGAGTATTCGAGTTCCCGGGGGCTGAGGGCGCCAAGACGGCCGACACCTTCGCCGAGAGGCTGCGGGAGGTGTTTGCCGCCCAGGACGGTGTCAAAGTCGCCAGGCCCACCAAATGCGCGGAACTGCGCATATCGGGTCTGGACGACTCCATCACGTCGGAGGATGTCCGCGATGCAGTCTTGGAGAAGACTGGCTGCACCGCGGGCACCATCCGAGTCGGCACCGTCCGGCCGGGCCCGGGAGGCCTCGGCTCGGTGTGGGTCAGCTGTCCCGTGGCGGCGGCCAAAGTTTTGGCCGACGCCGGGAGCATGCTCGTCGGCTTCGTGAATGCCAGAATCACGGTTCTGGCCGCGAGGCCGATGAGGTGCTACAAGTGCCTCGTCGCGGGACACACTCGCACCAAGTGCGAGAGCTGTTTTGACTGCAGCGAACTTTGCTTCCGCTGCGGTCAAACCGGGCACAAGGCGGCAGAATGCTCTGCCGCCCCTCACTGCCCGATGTGTGCGGCGGGTAAAAAGCCCGCCAATCACCAGATGGGGCAGGGGGGCTGCAGGCCTCCCCGCGCTTCTCGGCAGACGCCGGAGGCTAGCCCGGCGACCCAGGCTGCCTCCGACGTCGATCAGGCGACGACGTCGTCGCCCATGGAGGGGGTTGTAGAGACGATCCAGTAATGGATCAAGTCTCCAACCTCCTGGTCCAGACGAACCTCAACCACTGTGCCGCGGCGCAGGATCTCTTCCTGCAAACCATGGCACAGTGGTCGATAGGTGTTGCCGTAGTCGCGGAGCCCTATTTTGTCCCTCCCCGTCCAAACTGGATGGGTGACTGGGACGGCTCCGTGGCAGTCGTCAGCTCCACGGCGGCTCATTCCCCGCCCTTGTCGCTAAAAGACAAGGGTACTGGATATGTTGCCGTCGAATGGGGGGGAATCACCATTTATGGTGTATATTTCTCCCCCAACCGGAGTCTGAGCGACTTCGAGGTCTTCCTCAACAACCTGGAGACCTCGATACGGCGATTGGGGTCTGGGCACGTCCTCGTGCTGGGGGACTTCAATGCAAAGTCCATTGCGTGGGGTTCCCCGGCGACGGACGCCAGGGGCGAAGCCGTCGTGGAGTGGGCGGCGTCGGTGGGCCTCTGTTTGCTAAACAGAGGCGCCACCAACACGTGCGTGCGACAGCAGGGGGGGTCGATAGTGGACCTTTCGTTCGCTACCCCTGCAGTCGCCGCACGAGTAAGGAACTGGAGTGTCCTGGATGAGGTCGAGACGCTCTCGGATCACCTATATATCCGATTCGAGCTCTCCCGGTCCCAGGACGCCAGTAGGGGTCACGCGGCGCGGCGTCCTTCCCGTTTTCCGCGGTGGGCTGTCGCCAAGCTGGACAGGGACCTACTAGAGGAGGCGGCCATTGTTTGCTCTTGGCTGTCTCCGCAGGCCCCGACCGAGGAGGTCGACGTGGGGGCTGGTCGCTTCGCCGATGCGTTAACGCTCATCTGTGATGCGGCCATGCCCCGCGTTCGTGGCCGTCGGCCTCCTCGGAAGGAGGTCTACTGGTGGTCCCAGGAGTTGGCGGACCTCCGTGCGGCTTGCGTACGTGCCCGGAGGTCCCACACCCGGAGTCGGCGACGTCACCGCGGAGGCGGTGAGGAGGTGGACCGGCTTCACGAGGAGTACCGAGCAGCTCGGGAAACTCTGAGGCTGGCCATCTGCCGCGCCAAAGACGCGTCTAGAGAGGAGATGCTGGAGAGTCTCGAGCGTGACCCCTGGGGTCGCCCTTACCGTGCGGTGCGTCAAAAGCTCCGCACACAGGGCCCCCCCCTTACGGAGACTCTCCAGCCCAGCTTCCTGCAGGAAGTGGTCGAGGGTCTATTCCCGCAGCAGGCGGAACACACACCCCCATCGATGGCCCGTCGCGGTCGTCGTCGGGGCAGTGTAGGTGATGTTCCGCCTGTCAGGGAATCGGAGGTAGGGGCGGCTGTTCTACGGATCCGGTCCAAGAACACCGCCCCCGGGCCGGACGGGGTTCCAGCCCGAGTGATGGCCCGAGCCCTCGACTACATGTCGGACCACCTCAGAGGAGTGTTGGACGCTAGCTTGGCGTCCGGACGCTTCCCTGAGCGTTGGAAGTGCGGGAAGCTGGTCCTGATACAAAAGCATGGACGGCCTGCCGATTCGGTCGCGGCCTACAGGCCCATCGTGTTGCTGGACGAGGCGGGCAAGTTGTTCGAGAGGGTTCTCTCTGTCCGCATCGTCCGGCACCTCAGCGAGGTGGGGCCCGACCTGTCGGACGCCCAATTCGGTTTCCGAGAAGGGCGTTCGACGGTCGACGCGATCCTGCGCCTGAGGGCCGTGACCGAAGAGGCGGTGAGAGGCGGTGGAGTGCTGTTGGCGGTGTCATTGGACATCGCCAACGCCTTCAATAGTCTGCCATTCGGCTGCATCAGGGCCGCACTCCAATACCACGGAGTGCCAGGGTACCTGAGGCGGCTGGTGGCAGACTACTTAGAGGAGCGTACTGTCGAGTACGAGGACCGAGGTGGCGCCTTGAGACGCAGGGCCATGTCGTGCGGTGTTCCACAGGGGTCTGTCCTAGGACCACTCCTGTGGAACATGGGATACGACTGGGCCCTACGAGGGCGTCTCCCCCCCGGGCTGGGTGTGATCTGTTACGCAGACGACACCCTGGTCACGGCCCGGGGGGCAAACTTTGAGGAGGCGGCGCGCCTGGCCACCACGGGAGTCTCCCGGGTGGTCGGGCGCATCGAGGCGCTGGGTCTGCGGGTGGCCCTGGACAAGACGGAGGCCCTATTATTTCATGGGCCCCGTCGCGGTCCGCCCGCCGGCGCCTCGATCGAGGTCAACTCGGTCCTCGTACCGGTCCGGGCCCAGATGAGGTACCTGGGTCTGGTCCTCGACGGTAGGTGGCTCTTCGACGAGCACTTCCGACAGCTTGGTCCTAAGCTGGTGGGCACTGCCTCCGCCCTAGGGCGACTTCTGCCCAATTTGGGCGGGGCCAGTGTCCCCACTAGGCAGCTGTACACGGGGGTTGTCCGGTCGATGGCACTTTACGGTGCACCGGTGTGGGCGGCGGCTCTGTCCGCCCAGAACAGGGCGCGCCTCTGGCGCCCCCAGCGGATACTGGCGGTCAGAGCCATACGCGGATACCGCACGGTGTCCACAGAGGCGGCGTGTGCCTTGGCTGGAACACCCCCGTGGGATTTGGAGGCGGAAGTGCTCGCCGAAGTTTATCGGCGAGTGGCTGACTTCCGGGCGGAGAGCGGATTTCGCCCTCCGCCCGAGGACGTGCGCGAGTGGCGCGAAGCCGCTCGCCGAGCCACCATACTGAGATGGTCGCTCCGGCTGGAGACCCCACGCGCTGGCTTCGCCGCCGTGGAGGCTCTTCAGCCGGTCCTCGAGGAGTGGGCAGGGCGGCAGCACGGGACCCTTTCCTTCCGGCTGACGCAGGTACTTTCCGGGCACGGTTGCTTCGGAAAGTACCTGCACTCGGTCGCTAGGAGGGAACCGAGTCCCGCCTGCCACCACTGCGACTGCAGTGAGGACACGGCCCAGCACACGCTGGCGGTCTGCCCCGCTTGGGCGGCGCAGCGCCGGGTCCTCACTGCAGTCATCGGAGGGGATCTCTCGCTGCCGGCCGTCATAAGATCGATGGCCGGCAGCGACAGTTGTTTTACCGCGGTCGCAACCTTCTGCGAGGACGTAATCTTGCAGAAGGAGGTGGCGGAGAAGGCCCGGGAGGATTCCATCCAATCGGACCCGATCCGCCGCCGGCGCCCCGGGCGGCGGAGGCGCGCATACCTGCGTCTCATGCCGCCCTGAGAGTGGCCGCGGATGGGCGGGACGGGTTTCCCGTCCGTCCGAAGTAGTGGCCAACCGCGAGGGGGTGACGTCCGCGTGTGACCGGACGTTGCCCAATTAGAGAGTTGAGTGAAGAGTTGGTGCCCGCAACAGTGCGGGCAGGCGCTGGTTGGAGTCCAGAAGGAAATCCCCTCCCTGGACTCCTTCCAATACAAAGGCGCAGAGAGGGTCACACCGTGTGGTTTTAGTCGGTTCGAGTCCGACACACCACCCCGCCGTAACCCCCGACGGGGTGACGGTCCGCGGGGATTTCCACACGTAAAAAAAAAAAAAAAAAAAAAAAAAAAAAAAAAAAAAAAAAAAAGCGGTGATTTTTACAGAATTCTTCATACATTTTCGAAAAATAAAGTTTTATATTTTACTGACTTGAAGCTTTTGGCGGTTGAGATAGGCATAGTTATATACTAAAACGTTGTTTTATTTGTATTTTTGACATTTTATTGACATTTTTAGGGAATTTTCGGGACTTTAACGCATTTCAGTGTTTTTACATATTCCAAACGCTAATATCTTTGACGTTTGTCAACCAAATCTTTTGATTTTGGTTCTATATAGTCGGCGTTATCGTCGCCTACACGTGTGTACCTCGTTTTTGGGGCTGCACCGTATAACACCTGAAAAAATTACAACAAACACTTAAAAAGTACCTGAAAATCATAAAAAACCAACTTTAAAAAGTACTTACCCGACGATCCGAGTCGCTCGCTGCCCGGAGCTCGTCATTTTTGATTGCATCTACACCCCTGCTGTACACCACCACCGGTTGAACACCCTCCGACTTACCATCGGAGCAGGAACACCTGAAAACTTAGAAATTTTCACTAAAAATTCATCAAAATTAACGTTTTTCGACAATTTTTCGGCAACCCTTTGGTTTAAAACTATAAATTTGGCATATTTAGATAGGGCTCATTTAGCCGCGTCGAAAGACACCTCTCCCGTCGAAATCCGACGAGTAGATTTTCAAAAACGGGAATAAAACGAAATTTCTAAGTGTCAAACCGAGGTTACCTTAGCGGTGATTTTTACAGAATTCTTCATACATTTTCGAAAAATAAAGTTTTATATTTTACTGACTTGAAGCTTTTGGCGGTTGAGATAGGCATAGTTATATACTAAAACGTTGTTTTATTTGTATTTTTGACATTTTATTGACATTTTTAGGGAATTTTCGGGACTTTAACGCATTTCAGTGTTTTTACATATTCCAAACGCTAATATCTTTGACGTTTGTCAACCAAATCTTTTGATTTTGGTTCTATATAGTCGGCGTTATCGTCGCCTACACGTGTGTACCTCGTTTTTGGGGCTGCACCGTATAACACCTGAAAAAATTACAACAAACACTTAAAAAGTACCTGAAAATCATAAAAAACCAACTTTAAAAAGTACTTACCCGACGATCCGAGTCGCTCGCTGCCCGGAGCTCGTCATTTTTGATTGCATCTACACCCCTGCTGTACACCACCACCGGTTGAACACCCTCCGACTTACCATCGGAGCAGGAACACCTGAAAACTTAGAAATTTTCACTAAAAATTCATCAAAATTAACGTTTTTCGACAATTTTTCGGCAACCCTTTGGTTTAAAACTATAAATTTGGCATATTTAGATAGGGCTCATTTAGCCGCGTCGAAAGACACCTCTCCCGTCGAAATCCGACGAGTAGATTTTCAAAAACGGGAATAAAACGAAATTTCTAAGTGTCAAACCGAGGTTACCTTAGCGGTGATTTTTACAGAATTCTTCATACATTTTCGAAAAATAAAGTTTTATATTTTACTGACTTGAAGCTTTTGGCGGTTGAGATAGGCATAGTTATATACTAAAACGTTGTTTTATTTGTATTTTTGACATTTTATTGACATTTTTAGGGAATTTTCGGGACTTTAACGCATTTCAGTGTTTTTACATATTCCAAACGCTAATATCTTTGACGTTTGTCAACCAAATCTTTTGATTTTGGTTCTATATAGTCGGCGTTATCGTCGCCTACACGTGTGTACCTCGTTTTTGGGGCTGCACCGTATAACACCTGAAAAAATTACAACAAACACTTAAAAAGTACCTGAAAATCATAAAAAACCAACTTTAAAAAGTACTTACCCGACGATCCGAGTCGCTCGCTGCCCGGAGCTCGTCATTTTTGATTGCATCTACACCCCTGCTGTACACCACCACCGGTTGAACACCCTCCGACTTACCATCGGAGCAGGAACACCTGAAAACTTAGAAATTTTCACTAAAAATTCATCAAAATTAACGTTTTTCGACAATTTTTCGGCAACCCTTTGGCTTAAAACTATAAATTTGGCATATTTAGATAGGGCTAATTTAGCCGCGTCGAAAGACACCTCTCCCGTCGAAATCCGACTAGTAGATTTTCAAAAACGGGCCCGCCCACCCTCCCAGTTTCGCTTGGGCATATCGATTTTCAGGGGTACAGAGGCAGCAGGGGTTTATAACATTTTCTGACTTTTTATCAAACTTGTCAATTCTGACTATACATTGACTTTTGACTGTTTTTATAGATATATAAGACACCTACGACCCCTTATACAGGTCGTAGTAACTAATAAGCCTATATTTAAGTAAAATTATTAATTTAATTTTATTTTAATTTTAATTCTATTGTACGTGTTTGCTTGTATTTTAAACAAATTGACAGAGGCATTATACACCTCTTTAAATTATAGACCGGCTCATTAGAGCAAAGCTAAGAATTTTAACTTGTATATATTTTAACTTTAGTCTATTGACATTTATCCTTTTAACTGTAAATAATTTTAATTGTAATAATAATTTAAAGTTTAAACAAATTGAACTTATTGACCATATAATTATATTATAGCTTATATTTTAATTATTGACAGAGGCCTTACACCTCAACTTATATAGACCGGCTCAAATCAGAGCACAGTATTTTTTTTTTTTTTTTTTTTTATAATTTTAATTGTTTTTAATTTGATTATTAGTTTACCTGTTTTAACAACTGACACAAACCCCCCTATACAGGGTCAAATAGATATACATATACACACTTTTCCCCGTCAACCACTCTCTCACTCTCTCACCAAACATGCCAAACATGTATGAGACCCCCCCAACATCCCGCGCGGCTCCCGGCGCCTCTACCTCGCCCTCAATTGTTCAAGACGCCTCGAAGACATTTATACGGAGACCCGGAACCAAGAGAAGGTCACTCGACCTTATGGAACAGTATAAAAGGCAGCATACCACCTACGCTAGCCAGTCGAGTGACCTTCTACTCCAGGAGGTAATGACCACCTTCGAGGAGATCCCCTCGAAGTGTGCGCAATACCCGCAAATGCGGAAGGATATTAAAGCCTTCCTGGAGTCAGCTTCGGATAAGGGTCTCCGAGTACTCTTCGAGTTGAGCAGGCGCATAAAGTGCCTGGAGGAGAAGGTGTCTGAGGCAGCCAGCGCGACTACGGTGGTCGCAAACCCAGTACAGGAGACCGCTCCCCCCGCTTTACAGGAGAATAGGATCCTGGCCAGACTTGAGGAGATGGAGGACTCTATCCGCGAGATTATCGACCTTTCTTTTTATAAATTAAAATATAGGATAGGCGACGCTGAGGAAAAAATGGAGGAGCAGAGCGTCGAGATAATCAACAAAATCCATGAAAAGATAGAGTCCACCCAAGTCGATATTGATGTGGCAATGGAGGGGATCGTGGTGCGAGCGCAGTCCCAGCTCGAAGACCTGGTCGGGACTGTCGCTCGGGACTTGGTTGTAGAGACCAAGTCCCACATCGGTGAGGCGATCGGTGAGGCGATCAAATTACAAAAGCCCGAAAGCCTCCCGGCCCCGGTCCCCCCCATGACTTACGCCAGAGCCGCAGCAGCCGGACCCGGGCGCCGACCGGCGCTTCACTCGGTGGCGGTCACCTCCACGGACAGTCTTGAGACTGCCGAGGGGGTGCTCGCCAGGGTGAAAAAGGCGGTCGACGCCAGGGGCACCGGCCTAAAAATCAGTAAGGCCAGGAAAGCCAAAAATCGAACAGTGATACTGGGTTGCGACACCGAAGGGGAACGCGATAGAGTGAGAGAGAGGATTGAAAGCAGTGGTAGTGGGCTTGTGGTAGCGCCCATGAAGAACAAGGATCCGCTCGTCGTCCTCAAAGACGTTTTCGTCGATGGGGACGATGAAGACGTGATCAGGGCACTTTACACCCAAAACGCTGAGGTCTTCATGGGGCTACCACAAGAAGACAAGGAACTAAGAATAAAATACAAAAAGAGAACTAGGAATCCCGAGACGTCCCACATTATACTACAGGTTAAGCCAAAAGTATGGCAGAGGATGACCGGGGCTGGAACCCTTTACCTTGACCTGCAAAGGGTCAGAGTGGAGGACCAGTCCCCGGTTGTCCAATGTACAAAGTGCCTGGCATTCGGCCACGGTCGTAAGTTCTGCACCGAGAGTGTGGACAAGTGCAGCCACTGCGGCGGTCCGCATTTACGCGAGAAGTGTCCTGAACACTCTGCAGGAATCGGACCACGCTGCTGCAACTGTGCGCACTCTGGGCTGAAGAACGTCGGCCATAACGCCTTCAGCGCCGAATGCCAAACCCGACAAAAATGGGATTACTTGGCCAGGTCCAACACGTCATATTTATGACTACCCACCCACATTACACATACACAGCACAGAGACACACACACACATATACACATACATAGACACTGATGTATAAAATATATAATGATTATATATAAGAATACATCAAAACATGCATACAACATTTAACACTTACAATACAAAATAGTTTATACGGAAGTGTCAACAGTTATATATATTTTTGAATATAAATATACTGTTGACAAGATAGGGAGTTATATAAACTTAACACAAACATAAACACTATCGCTAGACACACAACATTACAATACACGAGTCATAAATATGACGATGTTGGAATACAACATCATGGTGGGGCGTCTTGGTGATAAGACAGACAGACAGACATAACCTAGATGAAATTAGATAATAAATATAAATAAATATCATACCCACTGCCGATATATACACAAGTAACATACAAAGAAAGCATCAACTAGTCAAACTGTCCACCCACTAATATATATATACACAACCTATTCATTATACTATTTATTATAAAAATTGTACTATTAATACTAATAATAACTATACTACTCATTGTAAAAAAATTATACTATTTAATACTATTTATTATTATACTATTTGTTGTAAAAATTGTAAATACATATTAATTTAAATGTAAATAATTTATTAAGATAAACAATTATTAAATAAGCAAACAAAGAAAGCTTTTTAAAATAGATAACACAAAGCTTAGAATAAAAATAGCAAATAGATTCAATCAATGACAGAGTTTATAAAAATATATATAGTATTATAAAATAAATGACTATAATTAACATAATATGAAAATATGAAATATGTAAATATATCAAAATAACATAATTGGGTATGTACCCAATTAAATAATTGTAAGAAATTTAGTATATATAGACTAGTTGCTGTAAAAGATCCTGTCTTACGGACGGGGGAAAGTGCGAGGTCAAACATAACGACCTCTAAAAAAAAAAAAAATGACGGTCCGTGGGGATTTCCACACGTAAAAAAAAAAAAAAAAAAAAAAAACCTAACCTAACCTAACCTAACCTTTTTTTTTTTTTTTTTTTTTTTTTACGTGTGGAAATCCCCACGGACCGTCACCCCACCGGGGCTCTCGGCGGGGCGGTGTGTCGGACTCGAACCGACTAAAACCACACGGTGTGACCTCTCTGCGCCTGTGTTTGGAAGGGATCCAGGTAACTGTTTTCTCCTTCTGGATCCCTCCCGGCGCCTGCCCGCACTGTTGCGGGCGCCATCTCCTCGTACTCTCTATTTGGGCGACGTCCGGTCACACGCGGACGCCACCCCCTCGCGGCTGGCCACTACAGCGGATGGACGGGGAAACCCGTCCCGTCCACCCGCGGCCACACTCAGGGCGGCATGAGGCGCAGATAGGCGCGCCTCCGCCGCCCGGGGCGCCGGCGGCGGATCGGGTCCGAGTGGAGGTCATCCTCCCGGGCCTTCTCCGCCGCCTCCTTCTGCGAGATTACGTCCTCGCAGAAGGTTGCGACCGCGGTAAAACAACTGTCGCTACCGGCCATGGAGCGGACTACGACCGGCAGCGAGAGTTCCTCTCCGATGACTGCAGTGAGGGCCCGGCGCTGCGCCGCCCATGCGGGGCAGACTGCCAGCGTGTGCTGGGCCGTGTCCTCACAGCAGTCGCAGTGGTGGCAGGCGGGACTCAATTCCCTCCTCGCGACCGAGTGCAGATACTTTCCGAAGCAACCGTGCCCGGAAAGCACCTGCGTCAGCCGGAAGGAAAGGGTCCCGTGCTGCCGCCCTGCCCACTCGGCGATGACCGGCTGGAGAGCCTCCACGGTGGCGAAGCCAGCGCGTGGAGTCTCCAGCCGGAAAGACCATCTAGCCAAGGTGGCTCGACGAGCGGCTTCGCGCCACTCGCGCACGTCCTCGGGCGGAGGGCGGATGCCCCTCTCCGCCCGGAATTCAGCCACTCGTCGATAAACTTCGGCGAGCACTTCCGCCTCCAAATCCCACGGGGGTGTTCCGGCCAAGGCGCAGGCCGCTTCGGTCGACACCGTGCGGTATCCGCGTATGGCTCTGACCGCCAATATCCTCTGAGGGCGCCAGAGGCGCGCCCTATTCTGGGCGGACAGAGCCGCCGCCCACACCGGTGCACCGTACAGTGCCATCGACCGGACCACCCCCGTGTACAGCCGCCTAGTGGGAACACTGGCCCCGCCCAAATTGGGCAAAAGTCGCCCGAGGGCAGAGGCAGTGTCCACCAACTTTGGTGCCAGCTGTTTGAAGTGCTCGTCGAAGAGCCACCTTCCGTCTAGGACCAGACCCAGGTACCTCATCTGGGCCCGGACCGGTACGAGAACCGAGTTGACCTCAATCGAGGCGCCGGCGGGTGGACCACGACGGGGCCCGTGAAAGAGTAGGGCCTCCGTCTTATCCAGGGCCACCCGCAGACCCAGCGCCTCGATGCGCCCGACCACCATGGACACTCCAGTGGTGGCCAGGCGCGCCGCCTCCTGGAAGTTAGCCCCCCGGGCCGTGACTAAGGTGTCATCCGCGTAGCAGATTACACCCAGCCCGGGGGGGAGACGCCCTCTTAGGGCCCAGTCGTATCCCATGTTCCACAGGAGTGGTCCTAAGACAGACCCCTGTGGAACACCGCACGACATGGCCCTGCGTCTCAAGACGCCATCTCGGTCCTCGTACATGACGGTTCGCTCCTCAAGATAGTCTGCCACCAGCCGCCTCAGGTACTCTGGCACCCCGTGGTAGCGGAGTGCTTCCCCGATGCAGCCGAATGGCAGACTATTGAAGGCGTTGGCGATGTCTAAGGACACCGCCAACACCACTCCGCCGCCTCTCACGGCCTCCTCGGTCACGGCCCTAAGGCGCATTACGGCATCGATCGTCGAACGCTCCTCTCGGAAACCGAATTGGGCGTCCGACAGATCGGGGCCAACCTCGCAGAGGTGCCGGACGATGCGGGCAGAGAGTATCCTCTCAAAGAGTTTACCCGCCTCGTCCAGCAACACGATAGGCCTATAGGCCGTGACCGAATCGGCAGGCCGTCCCGGCTTCCTCAGCAGGACCAGCTTCCCGCATTTCCAGCGCTCAGGGAAGCGTCCGGACGCCAGGCTAGCGTCCAACACTTCCCTGAGGCGGTCCGACATGTGATCGAGGGCTCGGGCCATCACTCGGGCTGGAACCCCGTCCGGCCCGGGGGCGGTGTTTTTGGATCGAATTCGTTGAACAGCCGCCCCTACCTCTGAAAACCTAACCTAACCTAACCTAACCTAACCTAACCTAACCTAACCTAACCTAACCTAACCTAACCTAACCCCTAACCTAACCTAACCTAACCTAACCTAACCTAACCTAACCTAACCTAACCTAACCTAACCTAACCTAACCTAACCTAACCTAACCTTTTTTTTTTTTTTTTTTTTTTTTTTTTTTTTTTTTTTACGTGTGGAAATCCCCTCGGATCGTCACCCCGCCGGGGCTCTCGACGGGGTGGTATGTCGGACTCGAACCGACTAAAACCACACGGTGTGACCTCTCTGCGCCTGTGTTTTGGGAAGGGGGCCAGGTTGTTATCGCCTTCTGGACCCCTCCCGGCGCCTGCCCGCACTGTTGCGGGCGCCATCTCCTTATCCTCTCCAATTGTTGGGCAACGTCCGGTCACACGCGGACGCCGCCCCCTCGCGGCTGGCCTCTACAGCGGATGAACGGGGAAACCCATCCCGTCCACCCGCGGCCAGAATCAGGGCGGCATGAGGCGCAGGTGAGCGCGCCTTCGCCGCCCCGTTCGCCGGCGGCGGATCTGGTCCGAGTGGAAGTCGTCCTCCCGAACCTTCTCCGCCGCCTCCTTCTGCGAGATTACGTCCTCGCAGAAGGTTGCGACCGCGGTAAAACAACTGTCGCTACCGGCCATGGAGCGTACTACGACCGGCAGCGAGAGTTCCTCTCCGATTACTGCAGTGAGGGCCCGGCGCTGCGCCGCCCATGCGGGGCAGACCGCCAGCGTGTGCTGGGCCGTGTCCTCACTGCAGTCGCAGTGGTGGCAGGCGGGACTCGATTCCCTCCTTGCGACCGAGTGCAGATACTTTCCGAAGCAACCGTGCCCGGAAAGCACCTGCGTCAGCCGGAAGGAAAGGGTCCCGTGCTGCCGCCCTGCCCACTCGGTGATGACCGGCTGGAGAGCCTCCACGGCGGCGAAGCCAGCGCGTGGAGTCTCCAGTCGGGACGACCATCTTGCCAAGGTGGCTCGACGAGCGGCTTCGCGCCACTCGCGCACGTCCTCGGGCGGAGGGCGAGACCCGCTCTCCGCCCGGAATTCAGCCACTCGTCGATAGACTTCGGCGAGCACTTCCGCCTCCAAATCCCACGGGGGTGTTCCGGCCAATGCGCATGCCGCTTCGGTAGACACCGTGCGGTATCCGCGTATGGCTCTGACCGCCAATATCCTCTGGGGGCGCCAGAGGCGCGCCCTATTCTGGGCGGTCAGAGCCGCCGCCCACACCGGTGCACCGTACAGTGCCATCGACCGGACCACCCCCGTGTACAGCCGCCTAGTGGGAACACTGGCCCCGCCCAAATTGGGCAAAAGTCGCCCGAGGGCGGAGGCAGTGTCCACCAACTTTGGAGCCAGCTGTTTGAAGTGCTAACCTAACCTAACCTAACCTAACCTAACCTAACCTAACCTAACCTAACCTAACCTAACCTAACCTAACCTAACCTAACCTAACCTAACCTAACCTACCTGCCTGCCTGCCTGCCTGCCTACCTGCCTGCCTGCCTGCCTGCCTACCTACCTACCTACCTACCTACCTACCTACCTACCTACCTACCTACCTACCTACCTACCTACCTACCTACCTACCTACCTACCTACCTACCTACCTACCTACCTACCTACCTACCTACCTACCTACCTACCTACCTACCTACCTACCTACCTACCTACCTACCTACCTACCTACCTACCTACCTACCTACCTACCTACCTACCTACCTACCTACCTACCTACCTACCTACCTACCTACCTACCTACCTACCTGCCTGCCTGCCTGCCTGCCTGCCTGCCTGCCTGCCTGCCTGCCTGCCTGCCTGCCTGCCTGCCTGCCTGCCTGCCTGCCTGCCTGCCTGCCTGCCTGCCTGCCTGCCTGCCTGCCTGCCTGCCTGCCTGCCTGCCTGCCTGCCTGCCTGCCTGCCTGCCTGCCTGCCTGCCTGCCTGCCTGCCTGCCTGCCTGCCTGCCTGCCTGCCTGCCTGCCTGCCTGCCTGCCTGCCTGCCTGCCTGCCTGCCTGCCTGCCTGCCTGCCTGCCTGCCTGCCTGCCTGCCTGCCTGCCTGCCTGCCTGCCTGCCTGCCTGCCTGCCTGCCTGCCTGCCTGCCTGCCTGCCTGCCTGCCTGCCTGCCTGCCTGCCTGCCTGCCTGCCTGCCTGCCTGCCTGCCTGCCTGCCTGCCTGCCTGCCTGCCTGCCTGCCTGCCTGCCTGCCTGCCTGCCTGCCTGCCTACCTACCTACCTACCTACCTACCTACCTACCTACCTACCTACCTACCTACCTACCTACCTACCTACCTACCTACCTACCTACCTACCTACCTACCTACCTACCTACCTACCTACCTACCTACCTACCTACCTACCTACCTACCTACCTACCTACCTACCTACCTACCTACCTACCTACCTACCTACCTACCTACCTACCTACCTACCTACCTACCTACCTACCTACCTACCTACCTACCTACCTACCTACCTACCTACCTACCTACCTACCTACCTACCTACCTACCTACCTACCTACCTACCTACCTACCTACCTACCTACCTACCTACCTACCTACCTACCTACCTACCTACCTACCTACCTACCTACCTACCTACCTACCTACCTACCTACCTACCTACCTACCTACCTACCTACCTACCTACCTACCTACCTACCTACCTACCTACCTACCTACCTACCTACCTACCTACCTACCTACCTACCTACCTACCTACCTACCTACCTACCTACCTACCTACCTACCTACCTACCTACCTACCTACCTACCTACCTACCTACCTACCTACCTACCTACCTACCTACCTACCTACCTACCTACCTACCTACCTACCTACCTACCTACCTACCTACCTACCTACCTACCTACCTACCTACCTACCTACCTACCTACCTACCTACCTACCTACCTACCTACCTACCTACCTACCTACCTACCTACCTACCTACCTACCTACCTACCTACCTACCTACCTACCTACCTACCTACCTACCTACCTACCTACCTACCTACCTACCTACCTACCTACCTACCTACCTACCTACCTACCTACCTACCTACCTACCTACCTACCTACCTACCTACCTACCTACCTACCTACCTACCTACCTACCTACCTACCTACCTACCTACCTACCTACCTACCTACCTACCTACCTACCTACCTACCTACCTACCTACCTACCTACCTACCTACCTACCTACCTACCTACCTACCTACCTACCTACCTACCTACCTACCTACCTACCTACCTACCTACCTACCTACCTACCTACCTACCTACCTACCTACCTACCTACCTACCTACCTACCTACCTACCTACCTACCTACCTACCTACCTACCTACCTACCTACCTACCTACCTACCTACCTACCTACCTACCTACCTACCTACCTACCTACCTACCTACCTACCTACCTACCTACCTACCTACCTACCTACCTACCTACCTACCTACCTACCTACCTACCTACCTACCTACCTACCTACCTACCTACCTACCTACCTACCTACCTACCTACCTACCTACCTACCTACCTACCTACCTACCTACCTACCTACCTACCTACCTACCTACCTACCTACCTACCTACCTACCTACCTACCTACCTACCTACCTACCTACCTACCTACCTACCTACCTACCTACCTACCTACCTACCTACCTACCTACCTACCTACCTACCTACCTACCTACCTACCTACCTACCTACCTACCTACCTACCTACCTACCTACCTACCTACCTACCTACCTACCTACCTACCTACCTACCTACCTACCTACCTACCTACCTACCTACCTACCTACCTACCTACCTACCTACCTACCTACCTACCTACCTACCTACCTACCTACCTACCTACCTACCTACCTACCTACCTACCTACCTACCTACCTACCTACCTACCTACCTACCTACCTACCTACCTACCTACCTACCTACCTACCTACCTACCTACCTACCTACCTACCTACCTAGTGTCTAATAACTAGTGTACTATAAAGTTTATCCTAATCTATTCTAGTGTGACAGTATTCATAGATACGATTCTTGGAAAATAATTATGTAAGGTATAATTCACGTTTAAAAAGTTTACTGTTTTATTGCAGGATCACAACTGAATGTGACTTTTACGTCATCTGATAAACATATACTGTTCGATGTGCCATATGATAAGATTGTTGAATGAGGGCAACGGGGTCTCACTTATAATGGTACTACTGTATTGCATCGTGTATATGGTCTCTGGGCCTTATTTTATAGGTACTGTGTGTGTTATTTAATCCGATTAACTAAAATAATATATACAATTTAACATACCAAAGTCAATGATTACTCATTTTTCAGTTCGAACACAATCTGAGTTACCTCTAACAAAGCTGATCTCCCTTATTGGTTGGATAACACTTTGATAAGTGATGATTCTAACGGTAACTGAAGCATGTCACAAGGCTCATGTTCAGGTATCAATAAAATTACTCTCTAGTCATTTGCAATGGCACAATGATACCGTTCAGTGACAAGGTGAAGGACCTGGGGATTTATATTGATAGTAAACTATCCTGGGCTCCTCAGCTGCAAGAGTTGAGTCGCAAAATGCTTGCCGCTGCAGGATCTTTACGCCGACTACGCTATTTTCTACCAATTTCAACCAAGGTTGCTATTACACAATCTTTTCTTTTTCCCATCCTTGATTATGCTGATGCCAGTTATCTAGACTTCACAGAAGACCAATTGAATAAGCTTGAGAGACTCTAAAATCTTTGCTTATGATTCATATTTGGATTACGTAAATATGATCACATCTCCGATTATCGCAAACAGCTTAAGTGGTTACCCATCCGCCTTCGCCGGAACGATCATATTCTCTCTCTTCTTTACAATATTCTTTTCAATCCTCTTACTCCAATCTAACTCAAATCTCGGTTTATCTTCCTGCATGACACGCACCACAAATCTTTGCGATCGTTAGAGAACCTGAAATTGGGAATGCCAAGACATACCACTAGATTACTCGACCAGTCTTTTTCTGTCCAAGCAGTTCGATTGTGGAACGCCTTACCAGTCGCAATCAGACATGCGTAGACATTAGCTGCTTTCAAGAGACTGTTAAAGGAATACTACTTGGGAGACTATAAGGACCTGTAAATAGTTTTCAGTGAATACCTGTTTATTACACTTATTAATTCTTATCTTTATGTATTATATTTATTTTTATACAATTTGTGTCATTATTCCCTAAGTTCTCAATTCCCTTAACTTCAAATTTTTTTAATACACCAGGAACTACCATATACTTTCCATGTCTTTCTTTCCATCCCAGTGCCTTCGGGCGATAAGGCCGCCACTTATACCTTCTAGTATAAGCTACCGTTGTATGTTATTATTCTGGTGTACAATAAAGAGATGTATTTTTATTATTTCATCCATTTTCTTTTTTTTCATTGTTCTTCTTCTTCACTCAAGCATAAAAAAGTTATTGAAAAACCGATCTTCTGTTTCTTTGAAAGACAAGGAGCCATCGTGAATACCGGAGTAGAACTGAGTCAACCACCGACCTAACGAACACAGGAGTGGGCGGAGCCGGTCGGCGGTCGGTCGGTTGGATCGTGTGGTTTCAACGCTGTGGCCAGTCTGGCGAAACTCCCATACAAAAGACGTGATATATGAAACGTGCGTCCTTTCAAGATGGCGGCTATAACCCGTAAAATTACGAAGAACACCGAGTACTCTGGAACTATATCGGGCTACGATTCTTCTTCACATAGATGACAGTCAAGATGGCGATTTTCAAAATGAAAATGGCGATTTTCAAAATGGGTGGTCAAAATTTTGACTGTCATTAGTGTCACTAGCAAGTAAAAGTACTCTGTGTAGTTCTTGCTAAGCGTTTGATAGTTAGTTTATTATTGTTTTCTAAAGCTATATTTTCGCGTATAAATTGCATAAAAGTGTATTAATAATCATTTAGTTATAAGAAATTTGTTGTCTGGTTGTCGTCGAATGTTTCTAATAAACAAAATGAGAAAAATTACGTGTGAAATTTGTGGTATAAAAACATGCCATGACTGTGAACAAACTGGAACAAACGTCTTTTTTTGGCTAAATTTCCATTAGACAAAGAACGGTAAGCAAAATTTGATATTTATTTCTTTAAAGAAGTCAATTCTAGTACAATTCCTAAAGGTTTAGTGCATTTTAATCAAATCAAAATAACTTTAACAAAACATTGCATAGTGAGATCACCCATCAATCGGATTTATCGATATCGATGTTTAGTTATATAAATTACTGGACAAAGTTTTGTTTAGCAGTGGAAAGTCTATGCTGATGATGATAATGATTTAAGGAAGTAAAATCAGTGTTTTCTCAATTAGTTGGTTTTGTCACTTTAAATTTCCTTTCATGTAAAGCTATACTTGGTCGAAAGAGTTTATAAAATATATGGATTTATGATATAATTTAAGCGTATCATAATATTGTATAAAGTTATTTTGTTACATTCTTATAATACAGTAGTTTATGTATTTTTTAAGTAAAAATAACTTCACCCACTTTTTAGGTGCAAACAATGGGTCAAAGTAATAGGGAAAGAAGATTTAGTCTATTTGCCAATTGAAAAAGTGCATAAGTTAAAGTATGTTTGTAAAAAGCATTTCCGAAGTAATGATTTCAAGAAGAAAAAAACTCAACTGAAGAAAACTGCTATTCCGAGTCTGAAAATCTCATCTACACCATTATCTGATGAAATTTTAGTTGGATTTCCACTACATACTACTACTAAAAGTCCACCATTGCCAGCTAAAAGAACTGATAATGTGCAGCTCTCATACAGTGGTGAGATATTTATTGATTTGTAAAGCACATCCTGATTTCTCAATAAATTACATAAATTACATCATTATAGCAAAGTAATACTTTGCTATAATGATTTAATTTATATTTACAGAATTATCCTTAGTCATACAGAAGGAACATAATTACCACCAAGCCTTTTTGTGTGAACCAAGTTAGTTATTTGTTTTATGTCAATATATTTGTAAAGCACACCCTGATTTCTCAATAAATTACTTTGCTATAATAATGTAATTTATATTTACAGAATTATCTTCAGTTATACAGAAGGAACATAATTACCACCGAGCCTTTTTGTGTGAACCAAGTTAGTTATTTGTTTTATGTCAATATATTTGTAAAGCACACCCTGATTTCTCAATAAATTACTTTGCTATAATAATGTAATTTATATTTACAGAATTATCTTCAGTTATACAGAAGGAACATAATTACAACCGAGCCTTTTTGTGTGAACCAAGTTAGTTATTTGTTTTATGTCAATATATTTGTAAAGCACACCCTGATTTCTCAATAAATTACTTTGCTATAATAATGTAATTTATATTTACAGAATTATCTTCAGTTATACAGAAGGAACATAATTACCACCGAGCCTTTTTGTGTGAACCAAGTTAGTTATTTGTTTTATGTCAATATATTTGTAAAGCACACCCTGATTTCTCAATAAATTACTTTGCTATAATAATGTAATTTATATTTACAGAACTATCTTCAGTTATACAGAAGGAACATAATTACCACCGAGCCTTTTTGTGTGAACCAAGTTAGTTATTTGTTTTATGTCAATATATTTGTAAAGCACACCCTGATTTCTCAATAAATTACTTTGCTATAATAATGTAATTTATATTTACAGAATTATTTTCAGTTATACAGAAGGAACATAATTACCACCGAGCCTTTTTGTGTGAACCAAGTTAGTTATTTGTTTTATGTCAATATATTTGTAAAGCACACCCTGATTTCTCAATAAATTACTTTGCTATAATAATGTAATTTATATTTACAGAATTATTTTCAGTTATACAGAAGGAACATAATTACCACCGAGCCTTTTTGTGTGAACCAAGTTAGTTATTTGTTTATGTCAATATATTTGTAAAGCACACCCTGATTTCTCAATAAATTACTTTGCTATAATAATGTAATTTATATTTACAGAATTATTTTCAGTTATACAGAAGGAACATAATTACCACCGAGCCTTTTTGTGTGAACCAAGTTAGTTATTTGTTTTATGTCAATATATTTGACACCCTGATTTCTCAATAAATTACTTTGCTATAATGATGTAATTTATGTTTACGAGTTTCAGATAGGAAACGTCTACCCCATCTAGTTCTATAAAAATATTATTGACGTGTGTTTGTAAAACCTATCTCTAAAATTAAAACTACCAATAGTATTGGTAATTGTTTAATTCCTTGTAAATAAATATGATTTAAAACAATCTGAGTTTTAATATTCTTTTATTTATTTATTTCCTGAAAGCCCAAAATTTTGCAATCGATATCGATAATTTTTCGCTAGCCACCATACCACATCACTAGTAATGACATTATGGACATTGTGTTGGCAGCATTGTATGACGCCTTAGTTCCGTAAGGTTGGTATGGTACGTGGACGCACGTTTCATACATCGTCTTTTTCTATAGCATTCCCGCCTCTTATACGTAGTGTTACATACTCTTTGGCTGTGGCCGACGCGAGCGGTTGATTGGACGGCGGTCGGTTCCCATCGTGTAGAAGGCCTTTTACTTTCATACTTTGATCAATCAATCAATCAATCATTTATTAGTGGAAACATAGGCAGTTACAGGTACAGGTCTTATGCACATTTTAAAAGTACACTATGTCCTACCACATACTGTTGTGTACAAATATTTTTCAAACCAATTTAAAAATTGTATAAAATTAATGAAATTAAATTATAAGAAAAAAAGAAATTAAATAATAAGAAATGACAAATGTTAGAAATAAAAGTATGAATAAGTACAAAAAATAATATATAAACATAAAAATCACAAATAGTTGGGATAACATTAGTCAAAATGTCACTAAGTTGTGTTACAACAAATATTATTGTACGTTTAAAAATTCATTAACAGAGTTATAACAGTTTGATGTTTCTCTCTAACTATAACTATGTATTACTATTGAATGTTACTACAGAACCACATTTATGCGATGCCTGACACGCATTTGCCAATTTTTTTGTATCGGTTTGATTACAGATATTTTTGAGGGCTCTATTATCTGACCATTTTGGAGATTTTGTTGAAGAAGAAATGAGGCGAATGAATGAAACACGTATACATAAAAATCTTTTATTACAAAGTTAATGTCTATGTCTAAGTGTCTTAAAGCATCGTTAATATCATTTTCAAGTACACCAACTATACTTTTCAAATTTGTTGTGTTTCCTTCTTAAAAATAACGTAAATATAATTATATCCGTAACGTAAGTATTGGGCTTTGTTAAATTGTGACGCCTATGAAATACTGAAGTGCTTAATAATTCATTAGTTCCACCGCTTGTAGAAGTATACAGACATGCTGGGCAACAGGACCGATATTGTGAGACATTGCAAGTACTGCAGGGGCCTATGAATGGTACCAGCATTTGCTAAGCTGAGAAGAGTTATATCGTCGCAATGCACGCGCCCTGAGCCGAAACATGCAGCCCACGCGATCCGGTACGGCAGCTGGCTCTGCTCGTAAAGTCCTACGAACATGGTGTGGTGTGGTCCATGGGCAAACACCACCACGTCATCGCCCCCGTGCGTCTCCGCAATAACCGGTATGTCCACGTGTGATCTCCACTTCAGTGAACCTGCACATTCAAATATTATGTGAAGTGATATAAGGGCCTCACATAAAACAGTGCTAACTATGTTTTGTCATCGTGCTGCATTGTCCGCTGTGGCAGTGAGGACGGTGGCCGCCATTCCACCACCATATCAGGCAGGGCAGAGTCATTTTGGCAGCTAATATATAAAAAAAAACCCGGCTGCTGTGTTTTGATATTGTCCTAGCAATAGGGATTATGCATGTTTTTTTATTTTTTAAATCGATCATTTACGTCTATTAAACATAGAATAAAATATAAATAGGATTGAAAATAGTCAAATATATTTTTAAATGAATTTTAAAACATTGATTAGATTTTAGCCATTCAAACACGCGCGCTTTTGTTGACCTCAGGAGTCGCGAATATCATTAATACGTAGGGTTGCCATTCGTCCGGGTTTTCGCGGATTTGTAATAGTTTAGAGACCGTCCGGGAGCGTCTGGCAGGAGCAGTTTTAATCCGGGCGAAACCCAGACTATAATTAAATTTTCTAGTTTTTAGGCGGTCGGTTAAAGATTTATAGAGTCAACTTATAAAATGATGACAATTTTGTTTTAAGAAATATACATGTGAAACTTATTCGCAACAACTTTAAAAAATGTTTGGTAAATTTTGTTATTAAATCAAGATATCAAAAACATAAAATGGTTTTGACGTTCAGATTTAAAATATATCAATGCATTAATGCTTAATAGCTTATATTAAGCTTGGCGTCGGCGCCGAGTGTGACTTTTACAAAATGAAAATGTTATTCACGTTTTTTCCAAACAAAACTTTAGTTATATTAACCTTTTTTGTGAATAAATACAAACATATTATACATAGAAAACACACAAACTCTGAAACAAATATTTGCAGATCATACTAAGATTTGCAGCTGCATACGCTAACCACTAGAGCAACCAACAAGTTTGTCGAGGGATATGGATGACTTTTGTCTTGATTTCAAAATTTGAAATTTTAGAGATGGCAGCCCTACTTAAATGGTGGCCATCTAAGTCACATTTTATTGTGCGTTTTGTAAGCTTCAATTTCCCTCCATTATTTTTCAATATTTATATTTTCTGGGTTTAAATAAAAATCAAATTAAAATAAAAAAAACAACCTTTTAAGTATAAAATAAAGACTAAAGTATTTATTCAAAAATATTTCAAATAAATAAATAAATTGTGACAAATTAAAACTTTATGCATATTCCCTTTTGCTTTTGAAGTTTCTATGGGCAGAGGTGTATTATTATTTTTTTGCGTACGTTCGGCCTTCATAGCTTTGACCCAAAGATAGAATGAATCCCATCAAAGTCCGCCGACGTATACAAGCGGTCGCAAGCATATCAGTCATATGGGCTCAGTTGTGATTTTGTAACCGTTTGGATTTTACGTGTCGCTTACATAAAACCCATCACTGACGCTATTTTAGCGTTGTGGGCGTTGAGATCGCTAATATTGCAAAAGTGCACGTCAAACGTGATGAGGGGTATCTTGGTGTATCTACTCTTACCACGGGAAGATTTACTCACCTAACGAGTTTGTGACTGTAGTATATCAGTCGTATTTGAGACGACACAACCATATGTTTACGATACACCTACTTACGCAAATACTAGTAAAGTTCAAATGTACATAAGATTTTATACTTCTATACCTATATTAAATATACTGTCTAAATTTTTTGATTGTTTTACTAACCAAAGGTGTTCAACTTGGTGACGTCCGGTCTGACTCCCTGTTCTAACTGTTTATAAAAACCCGGGCCGTTGGTATATGAAAGCGTCATATACGGTTTTTTGTTTTTGTCTTTATTACTGGAAGGGCCGAGAATATCGTGACCCCGGGAAGAGTAGCCGTTGATGGCCATGACGTGCGCGTGGTCTGCAGTGACCACAATGAGCGTGTCGTCCAGCGACACCAGGCTGGCGGCTCGCTCCACAGCCGCGCTGAACTGCACGGTCTCATCTACCGCTAAGTGGGGGCGGTTTTCATGGTGCCCGTGGTCGATTAGTCCGCCCTCCACAAATAGAAAGTAGCCTTTAGTATTGCGTCTAAGGAGTTTAATGGCAGTCTCGGTAAGCTCAACAATTGTTGGTTCGGTGGTTTTGTTCATTTTCAAATTATACTGCAAATGGCTGCTCTCGAACAAGCCCAGTAAGTATTCAGGTAAGTCCTTGTTAGTCGCCATTAACTGGTCACGGTTCCAAATATACTTATATGTAGCTTCAAGTTTCGCCTTGGATTGTTGCCAATCTTCAATCAAATTTCGACCGTCTTTTCGTGCACCTGGAAAACCTTCTTCATCTTTAACACGTGCTGGTAAAAAGTTGCGCCGGCCTCCGCCTAAAATCACCTGCAAGTATAATATTAACATCATCATCATCATCATCATCAACAACCCATAATGTCCCACTGATAGGCTCAGGTCTCATATCAAGAAAGGGTCAAGGGCATATGTCCTCACACTGACCGAGTGCGGGATTAATGCAAAATGGAAGGGTTTCGAGCACGATGACTACCATCTGTGAGCACGGAATACCACAAACATAAACGTTATTAGAAAACTAACAAATGACGATCTCAAGGCTAAGTATTGTGGTGAAAACAAAATATTAGCTAATAATAGAACAAAATAGAATCCTCTTCTATTGCAGAAAGACAATCACCGCGAAATACTTCCAACTAAGCTAAGCGGGCAGGCGTTTCTTACAGTTTTGATACTTTAAAGCCAATTAAACTGATGTACTAACTGTTAATATAAAACAATATATTTGTCGGCGTGTTAAGTTAATTACAGTTTGTAATTACATACTAAATAGTTAATTCCTGAAAATCAAATCAATTTTAAAAGTACCAAATTCCCTTAGTACCTTTTCTAACCTTTATTATCAATGCAAATGATTTTGTATTTTTATTACGAGTTTTAGATGCTTATTGTACCAAGTTTATAAGAATAGAAATTTTGATGAGAATAACGTGAAAAGCTTTATTACCTTAATTACTAATCACATTATAAATTCATATATAAACATCGATATGTAAACATCAATCGGAGTGTTTTATCTTACGGAAGTAACATTTGATTTAAAAGGTAATTTTAACTAAAATGGTGTCCATTATGCTACCTTTGATAAAAACACATCCGATTTGAAATAATACTAGCTAAACTTTATTTTAATATTTTAAAATTACTATTAAATTCAGTTAGTATTTATTAATTTATAACGATTATATTCGTTACTTGTTATCTGGTCTACTATTTTAACACATTTTTGTAAATTACTGTTTACTGTATAAATCAAGGAAAAAAAGTATATGATATTTAGCGATTTCCTTTGAGTTTTAGAAATGCGCTCGTAGCCGAGTGACCTTAGATGATTGGAAGTAATCACCGAGGGCAAGCATCGCTAGACCTAGGTGGTTGACATTTCCGAGATTCGGTAGTTACGTCAAGCAGTCGGTCCCGGTTGTTACCATAACATAGGAGTCGTGAAGCTTAGTTGGAGGCCTACGAGCGGTTTGAAAACATGCAATGGCAAGATTACGTGGCCACAATGTGTCTTGCGAGTCCCCAACCCGCAAACGGCCAGTGTAGGACCATTTAGCCTTAACCCTCTTCTGAGAGGAGACTCTAGCCCAGCAGTGGAACATTATGGGTTGTTGATTGATTAATTGACTTTAGTATTCTGAATAATAAATATATAGTATTAAAAAAATAATTAAAAACTCACAGTTTGCAGTTAATGATTTAGTGCACCTATGTGTACTTTATAACAACAGAATAATACGTGTAGATAGGTATTTACATATAGTTATGTTCAAAGGTTAGTTGTAAAATGGTCAACGGAATGAAAAAGCAAAATTTCTTATGAAGTACCAAAATCCCGTAAACTATTATGTAGACAAAATTGCTCGTAATTACCATGAAAGAAAAAATAAAAAGTTGTAGTTAGTTGTAACTTTGATCGATGTTTCATTATTAAGTGTATAGATTAAATGATAGGGAAATTGCGATTTACGATTTATGAAGTATTAAAAAAAACTGCTTACTAGATCTCGTTCAAACCAATTTTCGTTGGAAGTTTGCATGGTAATGTACATCATATTTTTTTTTTAGTTTTATCATTCTCTTATTTTAGAAGTTATAGGGGGAGGGACACATTTTACCACTTTGGAAGTCTAAAACATTAATGCGGTTCACGGAATACATCTACTGTACAAGTTTCAACAGTATAGCTCTTATAGTTTCGGAAAAAAAGGCTGTGACAGACCGACGGACAGACAGGCAGACAGACAGCAATTTGGTACGGCATTCACTATAAATGAGATGGAATAGCATGGAACGGAATGGAATGAGATGAGATAAAAGGAGATGAAATGAGATGAAATGAGATGAAATGAGATGAAATGAGATGAAATGAGGTGAAATGAGATGAAATGAAATGAAATAAAAATGTTTTATGTTTAACCCACAATAAATAATGCAGAAGAACAATAATATAATTTACAATACGTTTAATATAAAGGTGTGAGTCAGAACGGCTCACCATCTTGGCGAAATGCTACACTGTGCGAATGGTATGGAATGGGAAGAAATGGGATAGAATGTAATAATATGTACATATGTATGGATAGTTTTCATGCGATTGCCAAGTTATTCTATTAATTTAAGAGTTATTAGATTTTTAATGTTAATGTGGTCACTACAAAAAGAGTTTGTTGGGTTAGCTATAATAATTTGTGATAGAAGTTTTCTTAAATAGGAACTGATCTAATTAACCGACTAGGTATTATATGGTTCTTACAACTTTAAACGATATGAGAACTAGGTTCTGCTCGACTTGGATTTTTTACAAATTATACTTTTGATGGCATTGTATTATTTGTATGTTTTATAAAACAATGTTTGTTATGTTTTCTACTTCTATCTGTATTAAATGTATTACATTCATTCACTTCCTATCAAAACTCACTAACAAACTCATAGGAGTTTAGTTATTATTTCATAGTTTACTTTTTTCCATTCTAAGGTTATCTAGCGATAAGGCCAACATTTGTGTTGGCCATTCTATTGATTATTGTGTTATGTATTTTGTGTAAACCGTATTAAATAATGTACAATAAAGTTTATTTAGTTTGACTGCCTTGTTGGTCTAGTGATTAGCGTATGCGGTTGCTGATCAATAGGTCTCGGGTTTGATTCCCAGGTCACACCAAATATTTGTTTCGGAGTTTGGGTGTTTTCTATGTATAATATGTATGTATTTAGAAAAAAAAAGTATGTTTATGTATTTAGTACCCATTATACAAGCTCTGCTTAGTTTGGGACTAGATGACATTGTGTGTCAGATGTCCGAAATATTTATTTATTTTATGTATTTATTTATTTATATTAGGTATATAACATAAAAACTAGACTAAGATCGACCACGAATTATAACAGTGACTGTAGACGCTTTCAGAAAATATGCAATTTGTAGTAACAATCTAAAGAAATAAAATTGAGTTTTCTGTTTAAAATATCAAATGAACAATTTTTTACTTAATGAATATGAAAGTATGTATTACACGGTATTTACATAAAGAAAGCATTTTAATTAGTTTCCTGTCCGCCTGTCTGTCGGCGGGACAGATTTTGATGGGACTTCCTCTATTTCTTGCGTCTAGTTTCACTCCGCGACGTTACTCGCGAGTTAATAATAATAATAATAAAGTTTATCGATACTAAAGATATTGCAGTACATACATTACTAAAATAGTTTCTAGATTGTAAATTACTTACATGCTACAATTATTGTGGATGTAGTTCGTTTCTCCTAATTAGGTTACGTTTTAACCTGCATGGATTGACTGTTTCAAACCCCCAATTTATTCTAATAATTTATATAATATTTGTATTGTACTAGTATTTAAATATAAAAGTAAAAAATATTAAAAAATATACAACAACAAAACGAAAGAAAGACACATATATACATACACACTTTTATGTAATGCTTGTTAACATAAAAGTGTGTATGTGTGTATATATGTGTTTGAGTGCGTATGTGTGTTGTGCATGTGCGAGTGCAGTGTTAATGTTATGATTATATTTTGAGTACCTCGCGTGCCTGACGAAATTCAATTAAGCATTTTTATGATTTTGATGAAGAAACATGTTACGGAAAAGACCCGGTAAGGCTAGACTATCGTTGGTTTCAGTAGATACCGGCTTAGGTAGGAAATCGAGCACAAATTCTCAAACGCAGCAGAGCTCAGAAATCAATGTTCCGAGCAAACAGGGTGACGGGGATCAGTCGGAATGCTTGACGGTCCACGAGAGGGCACCGAAGTTGTCGGAGTCGACGGTGGCAACAGTGGAGCATCATCCGGCCTCACCGGAGTTGCAGTTTAGCTCGCCGCCCGAGTCACCGCCCCGGACTTGAACCCGCCTTATCCGTTTATGTCGAAAAAATGTTAATTATAAGGAATAGAATAAGTGTGAGGGAGTGTAGTATAAGTTAGTATTAAGTCAACATGTTGTAATGTACGGCAGTCGGAAATAAACTGTTAGCGAGTACGGACGTTGCTTCCTTACAAATACCACATATAGTTTTCTTAAAGTTGCCGTATGTTACGCTGTAAACGAGATAATGTTTATTCACTTTATTGTACAAAGAAAGGCCAAGATAATTAAATAATCTTTTAACGAAAGAATAGCGCGTATGTGGCACGTATAACGATACAGCACACTATCTCACACTACAGCAGCAGATTAGTTAATTCGTAGACTGTGTCACATGTTGATAAGTTTCTGCGAAAGCCGAATCGATGAGATGAAATTAGTTTAAAATCGGTATGCTTCAGAACTAAAGACGAGCTGGGCTAGTTTTGTAGTGATGATTTTATCAGCAAGGTTTTTGCCAACATTTACAAAAATAAACGCGGGTAAGGCGATTCACACACTGGCGACGCGAACACGCGCGTAGGCGCGGGCAGCCAATCCCGAAGCTGCTAGCCGCACGCGCTCACGCGCCTAGGCGCGTATTCAGTGTGTTGGACCTGGCGTGTTTTCTAAACTAATCGATGTACTTGCATACAATATTAAAATCTGCCACTCTGCGCTACGCGACGGAGCGCGGTGCAGTGTGTGAATCGCCTAACACTGCAAGACTCAGCTCGTCCGATATTAAGAACTCAGATTTTCATTGACATTTGGTATGAGTTATGTAAACTAAAAATAAAGTTGTGCTTAACCCTGGCAACGTACCTAAGTAACAAAACTGATAAATTACGAGTATCCTTATACTTATACTCCTTATATTATATTTGATACTTATGGTTACTGCTCCATTTTTACCTTAAATTTGTTTCCTGGATTCTTGTGCACGAGTTGGTACGCAATGTCTGAACAAGTGGTATTGTTGTAACCGCTCTTTGTTACCAGCACGTCATTCTCCCAGCTACGTTCCGAGGTTTTGGCGTACATGCCAGACGGTGATGCATGCGTCACTCGTGTTGTAGTCACGAATCCTGTTGGAAAAAGCATTCGGCCATCCGTTAGATCGGCATATTACATTTTACACAAAAGTAAAGAGAGATAAGAGACAATGCCTCACCAACGTCGCGCCCATCTGCAAGCGCCCATTCTGCAATAGATCGAACTTGGTTCGCTGACTTCATGGCGGCCGCGCAGTCGCCTCGTGTCACGGCCGCGCTCACGCCGAGACATCCTGTATTAGTTTTGACGCCACAGAGATAAGCAGTAGCCGTGCACGCGGAGTCTCCCACCTGGCTGTTTGCGCAGTACGTCTGCAATAGTTACTCTAAGTATGCGCGTAGGGCCCAACTTGCGCAACATCTATGAGTAATCACTATTTTGCATAAAATTATCATCGACTTTTTTGAATCAGTAAACATTGTAAGATGCAGTGTGTTACTGAAAAGATTCAGCTAGTTAACATATTCGCATAAACCTTGTGCAATAAATAATGTTACGATTAAAAATAGTGTTACATTTGAATTTGTAATCCACAAGTCTTATAAAGAAATTAACTTTTCTCCGCAGCTCAGCGCAGCGAATATGCGCGGACGGAGCTGCGGGAGCAACTGATCACCATAATAGCCATCGTGATAAAAAGTAGTCCATGTCCTTTTGAACCTGCAATTGATTTAGACGATGGTCTGTATCTGCACACATGTATAGTTTGGCTACCTCTTTACCAGCCGTTCATTATTCAAGTCGCTTCAGTAGTTTGGTAGCGAAAAAGTGTTCATAACCGACGAAAATAAACGGAAGAGGTTCTCATTCATCACTTACATATTTTTTTATGTATTCACTTTTTACAAAGTAGACCGATTTTATTAATTCTTTTCTTTTGAAAGGGTATATTCTGAAATTGTACCAATATAAATTTGGAAAAAGAATTCCAACCTTAAGAGTAGCAACACAGGGAATGATTAATTGTGTACTCAGTGATTGTAATCTATGATCACGCTTAACTTTTTACAGAGTAGTCTGATCTGATTGAAGAATTATTTTTATTAGAAAGGGTACACGGCTACCAAGCAGAAATTAATAAACTATTATTTAATAAACTATTATTATTAATCGCTAAGTTCTTTCTAACGTTTGGCCACCCCTTCTAATAAAAACTAATTATCAATATCGGACTACTACGGAATAATAAAATATTTATTTTCGTCGGTTAAAAACAAAGATCTTGCAGAAAGTTCTTGTAGATATTCGCCTAAGGTCTAAGTTGGCTTGACAGATGAGTATGCTGACTCGCGAATGATCCTGTAAGAAATCTGTTGTTGTAAACCAAATAAATAAGTACTTTTACTAAGCCTGTGCTTGGAAAAGACTCGAAGAACAGCTGAGCCTCCTCGCCGGTTGCACCTCTCTGTTGGCCGGAGTAGATGCGCGCTGCGGCGAGTGTCGGCACGGACATGCCGTCACCTAGAAACAAGATCACGTTACGCGCTTTACCACGGGGTTCTGTCATTGTGGAGCGCTCTTTGATGGCTTGTACCGCTTGTTGGGCCCAGTACTGGGGTTTCAGCTCTTTGGGGTTGGGAACACTCGCGGTACGCAACGCTGGACTCACAGGGTGGTAGCGATCAGCGCGCGTCCCGCTCACAGCCAATACAGCCATTATCAAAGCAACAATGCAACATTTGGGACCCTGTTGCCTGCATATGCTTTTATATTCTCCATTGTCACACGTACAAATAGACATTTTGTGAGGAGTATACAACAGACTAGGTAAATAGCTATTCATGTACGGATGTAGTATCACAACGAATAGACAGCTGTCAGAGTCTGTCGATGTATAAATGCCTCTAGAGGAACAAGAAACGCACACGATCAATTAATACGTATCTAAATAAGTTATTTGTGTGTCAGCTGACATTATATTTAAAGGTTTCCCTCGGCCTACTTGATCCGTAACGTTCGTATCCTTTTTTAGCTTTAACAGTTGCACAAGCCCTATATATGAATAAACTCTTTGTAGTGTCTCTCTATGAATTATGATATGAAAGTAATCGACTTTAATCAATCATTCATCGCGTAATTATTTTTTTAAAGTGGCAATGATTTCCATCCCCACGGTCACCGGTCGCACGCGCCAATGCTCGGTGTTGCGTCGCTGTTTTTAACTTCACAGAGTTGCAGCTCAAATAATCGATACGCCGTCAGATTAATATTCATTTATTATATTTTACTGTGTATAAATAAGGCTTATTATTGAGGTTATATGAAACTAATTTGGTTATTCTAGTTCGCGCAAGACTCAATTACGAGTATAATAAAACACCGCTTTACTGAACGATTAATTTATTCTACACTTTGTAACGTAGGGAAATTTGCCTAGGCGACAGGATTGATTGTTTGATCGATCAGGATGCAAACGCGGTGTCGTTCGCGTACTGGTAGTTCTTTGAAGAGCCGATAGATAGCGTTGGGGGTTGACACTTAACACAAATTAAATATTAAATCCACTACGTGACAACTTAAGGGTAGGTACACAATCACAGTCAATATTACTAACACAACTGAGCGTCTCGACTGCTAGCAGCAAATCACTTCATTAAACTAAGAATTACTAAATATAATATTTCTCTCTCTAACCACAGAAATTACGTTGAATAAATAAAGCATAAATAAAGCATTTATTTTCTCACCACAACACATTTTTAAAAAAAAATTGAGCTTTCACAAAAATACAGTTCGTTTAAATTTGAATCGGTAGCTGCGACAAGCAGCGACGGCGGTTTGGGACGGAGGGGCTCTGAACCGCAAAAGCGAACGTACTACGTGGGACGTACCATCTGGCCGTGCCGCGCGCTCGCACGAACTTACCTCTGACGCGCGCTCTGCGCACACTCAATCTCATAGTTGACGAGGTGGATATATTTTATTATACTCTGAGTGAATTCACAAATATACCACTTTGCAAAATTAGTTACCAAAGATGTAATTAGTTTTTTAGAAAAATGCTACTACAATATCGCGCGCCCACTCGCTATCGTTGCTAATAGTCGACTCAACTGTGTCACGACTAGTCGTGAGCTGCAGATGACATAATCATTCATTCACAGATAGTACAGTGAGCGAATAAACTAATGACTGAGTAATATAATAATAATAATATACTTTATTGCTCATAAGTTCATAACACATACAAACTGCACACTCATATCTCAATTTGCAAGTTACAATTGTAATACCGTTAAAATGTAAAAAATGGCAATTTATGTAAGTAGCCCACAGTCTCCCAAACTGAGTTATACTCGTATTCTGGGAGCCTGTAAGTTCTCTTTATGCATGGTGAAACATGGTGAAAGTGAACACTTTTTTACAATATGGATTGAACTTGGATTCATTACAATTACAATCTTAGTAAACGGTTATGTTTTCAGTGTTATTAGTTGCTCAGTTGCATCATAACTTAGCTGTTGTAACCAATTATTCAACCTTATCTTTGTATTATATTTATTTAGTGTATAAATTGAAACTTTTTTTTGTATTTTATTATACAACCGTGTACTCATTACCTTTTGCTGCCTATGCGCGAATGACGTTCTGCAACGTATTGGTTGACAAACTATGGTACCCTGTCTTTTTTTTACGATGTCAGGATTTATCGAGAGTTGCGAGTGTTTCCGAAGTATTGTATTAAGTATGAACAACTGCCTCACTGATAGAACCTGACATTCCTCATACAGTTTTTTGGTGGGATACATTAGCGGTCTAAAATTCATTATTTTCAGAAGTAACCTTTGGGCTCGTTCTAATTGCAGCAGAGTTGTTTTGTAAGTACCTCCCCAGACAGGAATACAATAACTTAATATTGATTGACCTAAGCTTAAATAAACTCTCCGTATAACCGACCGATCCGCAGAGTGACGTAGATTTTTAAATATATAGAGTAGCCGTCTCACACGTGCGGTAAGGGATTCCACTTGTGGCCGCCAATCCAATTGCTCATCAATGAGCACACCTAGATATCGTGTATTGGTAACGTTTGCTATCGTCGGGCACAAGCAAGTCGATACTATACCATCGCAATTACTTGACAACCTCTGATGGGCGACAAGAGTTTGGGTTTCTATAGGAGGTTTAGAAGTGTGAGGCAGATAGAAACGCACAAATTTTGTTTTTCCAACATTGAGAGTTAATAAGTTGGAAGACAAATATTTCATCACTTCTCTTAGAGCATCCTCAGCACAGAGTTTTGCTTCTTTCCAGTTTTTGCCATATATCAACAGTGCAGTGTCATCCGCATATGTGAATATATTACAGTTCTTTGGAGTCATCTTGCATAAGTCATTGATATATATCAAGAATAATGTCGGTCCGAGGATGCTCCCCTGGGGTACTCCATAATCAATATACTCCTCGTCACTCATCACATCAGCAATCCTCACAGTTTGTACACGATAAGATAGATAATCACGAAAAATATCCAGTGGTATGCCGCGAATCCCAATCTGTTCCAGCTTGGTCAAAAGGATGGGAATAGAGACGGTATCAAAAGCTTTTGATAAATCCAAGAAAATACCATAGCACTTATAGCAGTTATCCATTCTAGCAACTACTTCTTCACAGAATTTGGAAACGGCGTCTTCAGTGGATACACCTGATCTAAATCCGAATTGATTTTTTGAAATAATATTATATTTTGTTAAATATTTATTCAAGTAGTTGCTAAGGACTCTCTCTAAAACCTTCGATATTGCACTCAGCACTGATATTGGTCTGTAATTATCGACCCGTTCTCTATCCCCACCCTTAAAAATAGGAGTGACTATAGCTTTTTTTAGGCTCTTTGGGAATACTCCAGT
This sequence comes from Phragmatobia fuliginosa, assembly GCA_932526445.1. Classification (NCBI taxonomy): domain Eukaryota; kingdom Metazoa; phylum Arthropoda; class Insecta; order Lepidoptera; family Erebidae; genus Phragmatobia; species Phragmatobia fuliginosa. The sequence continues at coordinate 98,562 of OW052073.1, forward strand.
TGAGATTGAGGTATTGCATATATGCGTAATTGCTGGAGCGAGTGCCTTGCGGGATTGTTTTAAAACTAATGCCGGTATATTATCCCAACCAGTCGCACAGTTACTACGAAGTGTACCAACAATCGCCTCAACTTCCTCTTGTTCAACCGGTAAAATACCGAACGAGTTACATAAATGAGAGTTGGCAACTCTACGCTGCGAAAGTGCATTACGGGGGGGCATTATCTTTGATGCCAGGTCTCTGCCAATATTTGCCAGATATTTGTTCACGACATTTGCGGACTCCTTTACATCCCCAGACAACTTTAATAGCTCGGTTGCTGGTTGAGACTGTTGATTTCTACCGGAAATCTCATTGATCACGTTCCATATCGCTTTAGAATCATGACCAGCCTTATGGAATAGGTCTTTTTCGTACTCACGTTTTAATTTTTTAACCAAGGCATTGCAATAATTGCGATATCTTTTGTAAGTAGTAAGCAGAACCGCACTGTTAGGTTCTTTTCTTAACTCACGGTGCATCCTATCTCGATTGCGGATACAACGTAGAATCTCCTGCGTAATCCACGGTTTTATAATGCGAGCTTTCCTACTAAGTTTTATATGTGACGTGTGTTGTGTAACAATGTTTTGGACAATAGATATAAAATTATCCGTAGCTTTATTTGCATCAGTATTGTTTATCACAGATGAAAAGTCACATTTATCAATATCGGCCCTCACACCTGCGTAATTAATTCGTCTAATGTTCTTTGTTGTAAAGATATTGCGTGAGGTGTTTGTTTTTGTACACAAAATCACCGGTAAATGATCAGTAACGCAGGTATCCAGAACTACGACTGTGTTCATTGCTGCCGAGTTACTTGTTCTTAATAAAACATGATCGAGACAGTTTTCGTGTCTAGTCGGTATTAGATGTGCTGGAAATATACCCAATGAAGCAGTGTGTAGTAAGTAATCACAAGAGTTCCGATCGATGTTGTTACTTTCCTTGATATCCACATTCATATCTCCTATAACAGCTATATTTTCATATTGACTTAATGAATTTACTATAGTCTCTAAGCTGCAATAGAAATTAGAGAGATCCAAATGTGATGGTGACCTATAGATACCGATAATAGCGGTCTTGCCCACAGCACATAGCAAACAGTTAGCGTCAATAAATGAAGGTTCAGATATTTTAGGTTCCAAACATGTTTTAGCATAAATCACAATGCCGTCATTTTGAGTTAAATTGTTTTTAGTGGCATAAGACAAGTAGCCGTCAATTGAGGGTGGTGGACCAGACTTGTTCAGCCAACATTCCGTAAGTATTATTACATCGAATTCTAATTTAGTCATCGTTAGCATTGATATAAATTCCTCGAAATTTTTGTTTATACTTCTGATATTGATGTGTATTATTTTGAAATAATTAGGAGTGACACATAGACTTCATCCGCCAACTCAGTCAACCCTCAATTAAAAATATGGGGCCTACTAACGTCAGGGGGGTGTCACTCCGCACTTTAGGTATAGTCGGCCGCCTGCCTGCCGCGCAGGCCAGGGTTGTCACTTACGCGCGATACGCGTCGCCGCGTCGTCGCTCTCGCGCATTATATAATTTTTTGTTTATACTTTCGATACCCACAATGGCAACTAATCACAAACCTCGATATTCTAATCCATTTAAAAGATATTGCTCTGTTTACGGATGTTTGAATAAAAGGCAAAACAAGGAATCAGAATTATCATTTTTTAAAATTCCTGACGATATTGAAAGGTAAGTCATTTTGTTGTATTATAACCATAACAAGTGTAATGACGGTAGTTTGTATTTTATTATTTTATTTTGTACTGTGGAGAAAGACTACACTTTTGCTAACAACGTTAGTTTTATTTGAAAAGTAATTTGTTCACTAAAGTAATAGAAAAAATTTTTAAAAGAAGACGACCCTATTATTAGAACAGATAAGAGTTACAAGATAGAAAGAGATAGCAATTGTAGGTAAATATAATCGTAGGTGCTTCGGCGCTGTGCAATCTGAATTGAACATAATGTAATGACACCAAAGGTCCCTATTTCTTTAATTTACTTTTCGTAGTGAAGCTTCTGTACTGGTACTATTATGTATTCTGTGCTAACGTTCCCAGTAGATCATGAGCTTTTACATATTTTTATAAGAAATCCATCTGATCACAACACAATAGAGAAATCAAAATATTACAAATTGTTTTCAACCTGAGCTAAGTATAGGTTTCAGGCAACCGCTTCACTATGTTAGACTAGATGAGACCCGTATTTATAGCAGGATACCCACGGTTATTGTTGTAAATCGCGAGTAACGCCGCGGAACGAAGCTAGTTTAAGAAAATAGCTTAAGTTACTCCTTATCTCATACGCTTTCTGCCAGTGAAAACCCCGCCAAAACTGGTCCAGCCGTTCCAGAGATTACTGGGAACAGACACACTACTACTACCAGAGAACTATTCAAATGGCGTACTAATGTTTTTTTTTCTCGCTTCTATCCCATCTTGTGAGATAGCATTCTTTTGAAAACATGTAGACTAAGATATTGGTTGATTAGGGTAAAAATAAACAAAAAAAATTCGTGATGGTAGTCCATGTGACGAACTTTAAAGGTAAATAATAATGCTTTACATTACTTTCTTAGTTTGGGAGTTAAAGAGGCCTAACTTGTAAATACGCTTTTTTGGATAAACATAACAATTATCTATTGGACAAGAATTTAAATCCACGTGCCATTATAGATGACTACGGACCCTTTTCTATGCGTGGCCTCACAATCAAATGAAAAACAAATGAAAATAGGCCAAGTGCCTGGCCGATATTTTTAACCGACTTCAAAAAAAAGGAGGAGGTTCTCAATTCGTCGGAATCTTTTTTTTATGTATGTTCAGCGATAATTTCGTCGTTTATGAACCGATTTCAAAAATTCTTTTTGCATTGGAATGTGCGTAGCTTACAAGTGGTCCCATCGTCACCATATCGGGCTCTGATGATGGGATCCCAAGGAAATCGAGGGAACTCCTCAAATATCATAGGCACAATTGTCGCGATTTCGGTACTCGGAATAGTTTTTCTTTAAAGTCGGTTTCTTTTTGTTAAAATTATAATTTCAAACGTAAATGATCTAGATATGGATATGAGTTGGTCTGTGTGACGCAGTGGTCGCAACTGTCACGTTGTTTTTTGATTTTTCTGCAAATATCGGTCGCGTCTCGTGTCTTTAAAGCGCCGAAAACACGATCGGAAACGATTTCCGACTCAACCAACCTCACACACACACAAACAGCGTTGGAATGGCTTCTACACGATTCAACCGACCGTACGGCTCCGCCCACTCGTATGTTCGTTGATCGGTGGTTGACTTCAGTCCTACTCCGGTATTCACGATGGCTCCTTGTCTCTCAAAGAAAGAAATGATCGATTTTACAAAAAACATAATATTTTACGGATTCTGGATTCTGATGACTTTCTGATTTTTTTAAGAATGGATCATAACATTGAGTTTTTTGGTTCTTATCCTACTAATCCTATTATCCTACTAATATTATAAACACGAAAGTTTGTATGTATGTATGTGTGTATGTATGTTTGTTGCTCTTTCACGCAAAAACTACTGAACGGATTTGGATGAAACTTTACAATAAAATAGCTTATATATCAGAATAACACATAGCCTACTCTTTATTTTACTACTTATACTATTTTATCCTACTACTTAAATATCAGAACAACACAAAGCCGAAAATACGCGGGTAACACCGCGGGGCGCAGCTAGTAACTTAATAAAAGTTATTGTGTTAGTTCTTGAGTTATAGATGCCTGACTTGTAAAATGAGTTAAATTGGTAAAATTCGTACAAAATAAGAAGTAAACATAATAATTATCTATTGAACACGCGAACATTGCTTATTCATTGCAACACACGATGTCGTGACGTGCTCAGTGCGCCCGCAACTCCTGCCCAGCGCACACTGAAGCGCTCGCGTCGGCCGACAGCGTTCCACACGATCGCACATGCACTCGGACGCAGCCTGTCGCGAGATGCGCTCCCTACCAACCAACCAACCAACATAGCTGGCGGCTCCGCCCACTATTGATCGGACAAACAAATTCTATTCTATTCCATTTCCGATCAAGGTCAGGGTGGTAGGACATCGGTTCCGATTCTACACGATCCATTTCCGATCAAGGTCAGGGTGGTTGGATATCGGTTCCAACCGTGTAGAACCCCTTTAAGAACCCGCGGGGTCCGGCCTATTAATACGTGTTTTGTAGTGTAATTAGTGGATCGTGTCCAACCCACTGTGTGCAGATTGGTGTACTTAAAAATGGACTTAAAATACAAACGGTTTCGTGTACTTTCCACCCTATATACTTTTTCGTAAATAAATAGGTACAAATATTAGTATGGTTTGATATAATTCTATACTAAATAAAATAAATCACTTTAATGTTATATTATTAAATAAATTTATTTAAATATTAACTAGTTAATGTTCTTAAAGATATAAAACTTTAAACTATCACAATATACTTACTATCACAATTTCAAGAAAGCTTGTAACATACATTATTTTATGTTAGAAATAATATCTTGCTTGTCTAGCCACAGCGTGAACACAGATCATGGGCCCGACCGAGTTATCGTTGTCCGTTCCTATCGTTGTTCATACATCATTCTGTAAAATGCAATAAACTAAAGTATGAAACGGAGTCTACGTTTGACGGGTGGAGCATATCGCAACGATGGCGGTTAGAAGAGCGAGCGCGAGCGAGGCGTGGGCGAGGTGGGGTGCGGTGTTGCAGGCGTGCTGGCCGGGACCGATGCACGCCGCGTACGCCATGCGGTGCGGGATGTGGGACTGCTCGTACGCTCCCACGAAAAGAGAGTGATGAGATCCCCACGCATATACAGCCACGTCATCACCTCCGTGTGTTTCCGAGTCCAAATGCACATCTACATGCGAACGCCACCTAAGTGTATCTATTAAAAAAAGGCAAAGTTTTAAAAATAAAATCACACTCATATACACACGTAGGTAAATTCGGCAGATGGGTAACTTACTGAAGCTGGGTTCTAAGGTGACGTCTGGTCGAGTTCCGTTTACATGGGGACGAAATCCTGGTCCGTTAGCGTATGACAGGGTCATGTATGGTACGTCGTCTTCGTCGACGTCATTCGAGGGACCTAGGATGTCGTGTCCTCGAGGAGAGTACCCGTTCAAGGACATGACGTGCGCGTGATCCGCCGTCACCACCACCAGTGAGTCTTCTTCGGATAGCATCTCTATAGCGACAGCCACGGCCTTCTCCATCTCCAGTGTCTCATCGAGTGCCAGCTTAGCATAGTTGTCGTGATGAGCATGATCGATGCGACCGCCCTCGACGAACAGAAAGAAGCCCTTCTCATTGCGACTTAGCATTCTGATCGCAGTCTCCGTGAGTTCGGCGAGTGTCGGCTCTGTCACAGAGTTCGTCTCGAGGTTATACATGAGGTGGTTGCTCTCGAACAGGCCCAACAAGTACTCGGGTAAATTGTTATTGACGCTTAGGAGCTCTTGACGACTCCAGATATATCTGTGAGAGACGTCGCGGTCCACTTTGTCCTGCACCCACTCTTCTATCAAATTACGACCATCCGTCCGACGGCCTGCTACTCCTTCGTCGTCAACAACATTTGTTGGCAAAAATACACGTCTACCGCCACCTAAAATTACCTAAAACACACAAAAAAATGTTCCACAATACATTTTAACTACATAGTTGTCCTAGTGGCTTAAGTGGTTGAGACGCCGGTTTCTACTGCGCCAAGTGTTGTGTTCAAATATCACATGAGACAAGATTTTGTGTGATTTACACACAGTTCTTCTGAGTCTGGGTGTTCTTTCATGTATGTTTGTGAAGAATATGTATATTCTTAATGCGGGAGTTGTGGGACTATTAAAGATTGTGTCCCCTCGTTTTGTGAGGCTAAAAACTAGTGTATCAAATTAATCGTCAACGGTGATGAATGGTTAACGTAAGTAAATGTCTCATGTACATCACCGAACTTTTTTACAACACTAGAACGTAAATGTACAGGATGGTTTGATCATCATTGATGTTGCCGTCAACAATAAAATGGTTGTATCATTTTCATTGATTAATATTTTCTATTATTGCATAACGAATGAATCTATGTATGTATATAAAAACGTAATCTCATAAACTATAACATCTACCAACTTGAAATTTCTCCTTACACCAGCTTAACTTGTACATAAAGCACAACTAGTGCTTTGATTAATTAGTGCGCATGTAAGAACATCTTCACCTATGACTGATCTTACAAACCTTAAATTTGTTTGCAGGGTGCATATGTACGAGCTGATGCGCGATGTCGGGGCAATCGGTGGTGTTGTAGCCGGCCGCCTTCACTTCGACGTCGCTCTCCCAGTTGCGGTCCGCGCTCTTGGCGTACGTGCCCGCCGGCGAGGCGTGCGTCACGCGGGTCGTCGTCACGACACCTGCACACGACACGCGTTACACATTCTACTCCACAAACAATTGTCATATCATTTTATACTCGACAGTAACAGTAGTGTACTATGAAAATGATAGCAGTTAGAGCAAGATTTAGTCGAAGCTTTCTATCTTTTGTCTCCTAAAATCATATGCTTTGAGAAAGAAACAAAGAAAAGATGTTATTTCAAACACTTAAATTGTTTTCTGAAAGTTTATAATGAACGATTGGGTTCTGACCGGCATCTCGTCCGTCTGCAAGCGCCCACTCTGCGATAGACTCCACTTGGTTCAAAGGGTTCCTGCCTCCGACGCAGTCGCGGCGGGGCACAGCAGCGCTAATGCCCAACATGCCTTGGTTTGTTTTGACCCCGCACAGGTACGAGGTGGCTGTGCATGCCGAGTCTGCAATCTGGCTGTTGACGCAGTATGTCTGCAATAAGGACACATCGATATTGACTTGAGGTCTATCGAGTAACAACTAAATAAAAAGACTACAATGTACGTATAATTTACCGACGGTCTGGTGAGTGTGTGTGTCTTGTGTGATCAACAAATTGTAGTTCTGAGTTTGGGTGTTCATTGTGTTCGTTAGAGGTATGTTTGTGAAGTCCCAAGCAACACAAGATGTATATAATTAAATAAATAAATAAATATTTTGGACATCTGACACACAACATCATCTAGTCCCAAGCTAAGCAGAGCTTGTGTTATGGGTACTAGACAACTGATATAAATATATAAACATACTTTTTTTTTGTAAATACATACATATTATACATAGAAAACACCCAGAGTCCGAAACAAATATTTTTGAAGCACAAATAATATTTGGTCCGACCCGGGAATCGAACCCGAGACCTCTTGATCAGCAGCCGCATACGCTAACCACTAGACCAACGAGTCAGCAAATATATATAGTCTTTTTAAAGATGCGGGAGTGGTCTTTTTAAAATAATAAAATGCTTACATTTGTATATTTTAGGTAACATTAGGCACCAGTTGCCGTCTGCTATATTTGGGGCCCGAAACCCTTTAACTAATAAGTACTATCTTTATAGTCATTAAAGAGACGATAATCGATGTACATATCTCGTTGAGCGATTTGGCAGTCGCTGTACATCCAAGACCTTCAGCGGTAAAGTACGGAACTTCATTTAAATGTTACACGTCACTCACCTTGACCAAGCCTGTTGACGGAAAGGTCTCGAAAGACATCTGCGACTCTTCTCCGGTGGCATTCTTGCGCTGTCCGTACAAAATACGAGCGGCGGTGATGGTCGGTATGGACATGCCGTCGCCCAGGAACATGACAACGTTTCGTGCTTTGTTCTTCGGTACGGTGCGCTGGATGTTCTCTGTGATCGCAGCTTGCGCATGGTTGACCCAGAACCGGGGGTTGGTCTCGTCGAGGTTTTCAGCGGCGGCCCGACCCGCCCGGTCCGCGGGGTGGTAGCGGTCGGCGCGCACCACCAACGCGACCGCTGCTACTAGCAATGCTGCTTGCGTTCTCATGTCGAGTCGAGCGTCTGGGTCGACGGACTCGTACAGAGCGCTTTTATCTTTTATCCAATATCTTATCTTGAATAATAAAAAAATATTAATAGTATTTAAATCAGTATCTCGGCAGATTAACAATAGTAAATGGCATAAACTCGTCAATAACCCTAGCGTGGATAGTCACATTATTGTTTATAACAACGGGCGCAAACCAGTTGTCGCCGTGGACACCGAGAGCTCAAAAGAGCCTTTGTTTATATTTTTGTCAGTCGCGGAGAAGCCACCGAGCAATAAATGAACTCTGGGTTTTGGTGATGCTGTCTGTAGTATCAGAGCGAGCTGGCGCATGCATGTACGGCAGCACGGAGCTCTCATTATACGTAATGGGAAGTTTTGTACAATGCATGACTACACGCATGGCCTTATTTATATATGGCTTTATGAATCAAATAAACCTTTTTATTTCATTGAACCGCTAAAAGAACTGAAAAACAGACAATAATAAACAATTATTAGGTACCTAAATAACTAACTTCTTAAACAAGTGTGGGCATATCTTAATTATTTGAGTATTATTAACCAAACAATCAATGAACAAAGTAAACTAAATTACCTTAACTTTAAAGATATAAGTAAATCAAATTATCAAACAAGGGCCTGTCATCACGTTTTACGTAAATTTTCTAGTATGACGTCGTACGTAAAGACGGTAGTTAGGTACACCAAAAATTTTTTGTTGTTGATTTTAGTTTGTTGCTTTTTTCGTTTAATATCTTGACTATTTCATCGATTTTAACATAACTTTCTCTGGCCGAAAGCTGATGATATCAGTAGTAAGATAGGATTATGTTAGCCTAGCTTCGACGCAGTGTTACCTTTACAATAAACTGTACTGTTTAACTTTACAACAACTCTGATTAACACCGCGGGGCCTAGGCGGGGAACAGCTAGTTTACCTATAAATAAGTTAAACATTTTATGTTGGTTAGCGTATGCGACTGCTGATCAAAAGGTGTCAGGTTCGAATCGCGGATCAGGCTGTTTGTTACTAGAAATAGCACCTCATGGGGTTTAGCGAAGCACGGTAAGCTGTTAGTCCCAGTTTTGTGATGTGCCTGTGGCAATCGTTATTGTGAAGTCACTGATGTAGCGTGGTGGTTTTCTAGGAGTTAACTTTCCTGTGCGAGACCTAGGAGCACCACGTCACAAAAAAATATATATAACTATGTCTTGGGATACAGGTATTAGAAATAAAATTTAGTACTAGTGAGGTTTCAATATTTATATTCTCTTTTGCTTAATACCATGGATACTACATTCTTCTTACTATACTATCACTACAAACTAGTGTAATAATATAATAATATAATAATAACCTCTAATATACAACTATCATAGCGCCGGGGCACTAGTGAGATTTTAACTTTTCTATATTCTCCTTTACCAAATACTATGAATATTTCTTACTTGTTACTATGCTATCAGACATACAATATGATAATATGATAATAACATCTAATATACTAGTATAACGCCGGGGCAGCTCAACTTCTAATGTCTATGTTCTATGTGTTACATAAGTCTCTTTCCCTAAGATCACTGTAATATTCCCAGCCCGGGGAAACTCAGCCGGTACATCATATGCATTAACAAGGATTTTAAATGAAATCTATCCGAAAAATTATCGGCTGCTACTAGCTCAGTACAAAAATGAGTGTTCTTATCTATTCGTTAAGACGGCGGTCATTTTAAGCAATTTATTTCGTAGATCATCTAAGTGTAAGTTAAGTTTATCTGTGTCTAAAATACATATTAAAATAATTTATTTCCGAACAAATGTATGGGAAAAGTTTTTTTGCGATTTATGAAATTTCTAGTACTCAAACCTCAGTCGGTCCAGTAGAGACTTTTGATGCTTATAAGAAACAGGATCGATTGGCATCAAAAAAAGTTTTGGTTTAAAATGACCATTTTCTTGCTGGCTGTGCATTTTTTCCAAAATCTGTAAATGCAGTTCAGAATATCTTAAAAAAATATGGAATGTGTCCTAAAAGCGTTTTCCTGTAACTATAACGGTTAAGGTACCTGCCCTTACTGTCCCGTCTCAAAAATTCACCCTGTATATATAATATATTAGCTTTCTTTTCTTTTTTTATATTTACCTAAACTGGTAATCCATCAAATTCCAAGCCAACTTATCTACGGGAACCCGGTGACTCCCAGCCAGATCTCCAGTGTCATGCACGTGGCGTGGCCAGAGTCCTTTGCGCCTCGCGTCAGCACGGGTGGCCAAAGATGACGCATGCAGGCGTCTGGGGAGGCTCCCAAGCCTCCACGGAGCGTAAATATCGATAAAGCTATCTTGAAACAGTAAATCAGGGTAGCAGTTCGTACTTAGCCAATAGTTACTATAATAAACACGTATCGTATGTACCATAAAGTAGTTAATTGATTAAACAAGTAACCTCTATCGATTAATATCAAAATTAATTAATAGCAAAGTGCGGTAGTAGTTCTTTCATAATTTAAGAATTTCTTCTATCAAATGCTATTACTATTCATTGCTAGTTTAGATTTCAAAATATTTTTTCAACTATTAATTTGATAAAAACCCCCATGCGCCATGAAAAACGAACCACGTGAAGTAATATTCTATGCTAAAAGCAGAAAGCTTAAACGTTACAATTCTAATCACCCGTACCGTCTTTTTATGGAATCCTTGGATGGGCTCTCCTATGATATGCATGTATTAGGTATTTAACCATTCTATCTATTGGAGAAAACTGCACTGAAATCCGACCTCGATCGGTAAGTAAGATGAGATAGTTATTAGGATTACAGTTTATTGATAGTGTATTGATAGTTTTTGGAAGTTCCGATAGATGGCGTTAGGGTTGGCATTGTTCTTTTTGTTGTGATAAGTCATTAATGACTTTCCAAAGAAACAATATATGAACATTATTTTAATATTGATAAAGGCCAGTATTTGGAAGTAGATTTAAAAATTATTTTCTTTGCAATGCACAAGACAGAATTCTAGATGTCTATGTTTTGTTGCGTTTTGTTTTCGTTCGAAAAATTTCTCTGAGGTGACAGATGACGGAAGTGTGATTTATTTCCTGTTGGTCGCTAGAGGAAGCTGGGGACAGGGTATGTCGCTTGTTCAAGTAAGGGTTTTGATAGTTTGGTATGAAGATATAAAAAATGTAAAAAATAAATAAAACAATAACTGATGACACATTATTAGTACACAGGTATAATATAATATGTATAGTTAAGAGTACTGTAAAATAGTGCTGACTTCGGAGCGCTGTAAAACCTTAGCTATTGACATAATGAAAAAATGTTGCGTATAAAAGTTGTTCCTCAATAACGATCTACAAAAATAGTCTGATGTTATTTTTTCGTAAACTGATAAAAACATTCTAGAAAATCTGAACATTTTCGTTAATAACTTTTTTATTTATAGTTTTACGACAAAAAGTTGCTGGACCAACGTTGTAGAGAACTTAATTTGCAACAAAAAATGTTAAAAGTTTTTGTTATCAAATAAATAGTTTAACAGATATATCGTAAAAACCATTTCAACCCCTATTTTCAAGATGGCGGCCGTGGGACAGGGGTGGCGACCCCATAAACTTGGTTTTAGCTTTACACTGACCCCCCCCCCCCCTACATACGAAAAAATAAAATTGCGTCCTCTAAAAAACGCAAGGTAAGGCCTAAAAAATGTAACATTTCAATGGATTAATTATAGGTAAATATAATCATAGGTGGTTCGGCGTTGTGCGATCTGAATTGAACTTAAATAGTATTTCTATTTTAAAAAAAAGTATTTTTAATTTTAAAAAATTCAATTATATGACACCAAGGGTCATATAAATAATTAAGCTATATTATTGTGAAGTTTCATCAAAATCCATTCTGTAGATTTATCGTGAAAGAGCAACAGACATACATACATACTCACAAACTTACGCGTTTATAATATTAATAGTAGTGATAAAATTGTAATTACTTGACTAGTGTACGTAGGTGTACGCAACCACCCTCGGTAGGTATATGTCGTTTATCGCCTTAAAGTCTATACTAGTCTATACTAGTATTAGGGACAGGACGTGTTAACAAACAAAAATAAACACTTGATTGAGAAATGTTATTTAAATCGGTTTAGCCGTTTAACGATCAAAGTATAACTGTTCGACTGACTTACTTTCGAATCCGTAGTAAATTGAATTGGCATAGCATGAACTGTCCCTCCAGTAGCGTTGGTAGGCCTCCCATAAGGTGGTCCGATGACCTGGTCAAGGTCGCTGGAGCCATTGGATATTGGATGCGGGCAGCACAGCACCGGGTGTTGTGTAGGAATGTGGGGAGGCCTATGTTCAACAGTGGTCGTCTTTATGCTGAGATCATGCAAGGCAGCACATAGTACTATGGATTCTAGAGATTACTAAAATAATACTCAAAAGCATTGTAAACTAAGTCTATTGAAGTATTTCATTAATACGTAGTGTTTGATTCTTTCATCATTTTTCAGACATCAGTAATTTAACACATTTATCATTTTTAGGGTTTCGTAGTTCATGACTCGGAACACTTATAGGATTCCTCATGTCCGTCCGGCCGTCCGTCCCCCCGACCGTCCGTCCTCGGCCTACCGCCCAAAGGGTTGGTGCTAGAAAGTTGCGACTTTACACGAATATGGGTTGTAATTACGTCGACAAAGTACAACAATAAAATTATAAAAAAGTATTTTTATTTGGGGTACCTCCCCTACTCGTAAAGTTGGGATAAATTTTTTTCTCGCCTCTACCTCATGGTGTAGGGTATCATTAGATAGGTCTTTTGAAAACGTTGCAAAGTGCCTAAGATCATTTTTAAGATTCCGTAGCCAAATGGCAAAAAACGGAACCCTTACAGATTCGTCATGTCTGTCTGTCTGTCCGTCCGTATGTCCCATTCCCTTTTTCCGAAACTATAAGAACTATGCTGTTGAAACTTGGTAAGTAGATATCATCTGTGAACCGCATTAAGATTTTCACATAAAAAAAGCAGCCAAGTGCGAGTCGGACTCGCCCATGAAGGGTTCCGTAGCAGCAAGTCACATCATATAAAAGTTTTTGTAGTTCGTTGTAACTTTCATCGATGTTTTAATAATAGTGTTTTGATTGAAAGAAAATGTAAACTGCGGTTTATGATTTATGACGTATTAAAAAAAACTATTTACTAGATCTCGTTCAAACCAATTTTAGTTGGAATTTTGCATGGTAATGTACATCATATATTTTTTTTAGTTTTATCACTCTCTTATTTCAGAAATTACAGGGGGGGACCAACATTTTACCACTTTGGAAGTGTCTCTCGCGCAAAGTGTCTCTCTTTTGTAGGTAGTAGAGCCACGCTGATTTCAGCACGAATGGGCCGGCTCGACCCGGCCAGTACTACCCTCACACAGAAGACCATCCTAATAATGACAGCATTCTTGCTGTCGTATTTCGTTAGTGAGTGTGAGACCGGAAGCCCAATCATTCTGCCGCATTCTCCCGCCCTTCGAAGGCCGGGAGAATGATGCAGATTAATCTAACCGGGCTGCCATGGTAAGGGTCACCATGCTACATTGCCTACCCTCACAATAAGCATGGTAACTGGATTCTACTCATGCTTTCCATCAGGCAGAGTAGAGTCACTTTGGCAGGCTTAAATATATAAAAAAAAAAAACTATTCAGTTAAGAAAAAAATGATATTAGAAACCTCAATATCATTTTTTTAGTTTTATCATTTTCTTATTTTAGAAGTTACAGGGGAGGGGACACACATTTTATCACTTTGGAAGTGTCTCTCGCGCAAACTATTCAGTTTAGAAAAAAAGCGGCCAAGTGCGAATCGGACTCGCCCATGAAGGGTTCCGTAGCATCATAAAAAAGTTTTTGTAGTTCGTTGTAACTTTCATCAATGTTTTATTACTAGTGTTTTGATTGAAAGAAATGTAAATTGCGGTTTATGATTTATGACGTATTAAAAAAAACTACTTACTAGATCTTGTTCAAACTAATTTTCATTGGAAGTTTGCATGGTAATGTACATCATATATTTTTTTTAGTTTTATCACTCTCTTATTTCAGAAATTACAGGGGGGGACCAACATTTTACCACTTTGGAAGTGTCTCTCGCGCAAACTATTCAGTTAAGAAAAAAATGATATTAAAAACCTCAATATCATTTTTGAAGACCTATCCATAGATCGTATGGTTTTGATGAAAAAAAAAATTTCGAGTTTCAGTTCTAAGTATGGGGACCCCCAAAATTTATTGCTTTTTAGGGTTCCGTAGCCAAATGGCAAAAAACGGAACCCTTATAGATTCGTCAAGTCTGTCTGTCTGTCTGTCTGTCCGTCCGTATGTCACAGCCAATTATTTCCGAAACTATTAGAGCTATACTTTTGAAATTTGGTCAGACGATGTATTCTGTGAACCGCATTAAGACTTTTACATAAAAATAGAAAAAAAAACAATACATTTTGGGGGTCCCCATACTTGGAACTGAAACTCAAAAATTTTTTTTTCATCAAACCTATACGTGTGGGGTATCTAAAGATAGATGTTCAAAAATGATATTGAGGTTTCTAATATTTTTTTTTCTAAACTGAACAGTTTACGCGAGAGACACTTCCAAAGTGGAAAAAGGTGTCCCCCCCCCTCTAACTTCTAAAATAAAAGAGTGATAAAACTAAAAAAAAAATATGTTGTACATTACCATGCAAACTACCAACGAAAATTGGTTTGAAAGAGATCTAGTGAGTAGTTTTTTTTTAATACGTCATAAATCGTAACACGCAATTTACCTTTCATCCAATCAATACACTAGTATAAAAACATCGATGAAAGTTACAACGAACTACAAGAACTTCTATATGATGTTACTTGCTCATACGGAACCCTTCATGGGCGAGTCCGACTCGCACTTGGCCGCTTTTTTTTAATACGTCATAAATCGTAACACGCAATTTACCTTTCATCCAATCAATACACTAGTATAAAAACGTCGATGAAAGTTACAACGAATTACAAGAACTTTTATGTGATGTTACTTGCTGATACGGAACCCTTCATGGGCGAGTCCGACTAGCACTTGGCCGCTTTTTCGAATAAGGTATCCATTTGTAAGTTATTCAAAGCGCATTTTTTTGCATATAAGGGCGCCCCCCTCTCTAAAATCCAAACGGCTGGTTCTAACAATTTGAAAAAAAATATGATAGTAGTCCATATATTGAACTTTCAAGGAAAACTTTACCCTTTTCGATAAGTTTTTTTATTTCAGGACTTGTAGGGGCCTAACATTAACATGTAAAATGCACTGACTTGGAAAACTTCGTACAAAAATAAATAAATAATAAGTAAACCCGTCTGGCCAGCGTGGTACAGTAGGCCAAAACCTCCTTTCTAAGGGGAGGCCTATGTTCAGCAGTGGACTGTTGAAATCTGTTGATGAAGTAAACATAATAATTATCAATTGGACACGATTTTAAATCTACCTTCTATTAAATTTATTTAATTAAGAATATTATTTGTTTATATATATAACTGCTAGAATGAGACTAATATGTAAAGTAAAATCAAAATTTGATTTACTGGTTAGATTCGCAGGAAATTCTGTACCATTCAAATTTAAATCTAATGTTCTCAATTAACTACACTATACCGTGCTAAATGCATATGCCTTCTAATTGATAGTATGTGGTTCACCAACAGAGAAAATAATGATCTCCTTATGAACATTTCCTTGCTCTGAATCAACAAATGTACTAAAGGAACTAGAGTACCTACTGAACTTTTTCATTTGGGTAACTGAACTAAATCGGATTGCTACCTATAGTGAGGAAGCAAGCACAAGTCTACTCAAAACTGTTTCAATAACTTGAAAAAACATAATTTGGTGTATTAGTTATTCTTTCAGACTTTTGGTTCACTTTTGTATAATTTTTACACCAATTTATAGTTGCTGATTTTTGTTGCTTCAGTAATAATAAAGGCCTTGCATGATCTACCTTTTTAATTGATATGTGATCTCATCATTAAACTCCTAGTTAACAGAACTCAATAAAATTATCTTTGAGATAAATTAGGGAGAGATTATTAATAACTAACTTCCAAAAGTACTTTATTATTAAACTTGATACTTGGTCTTCCATATCTTACCAATTATACTCACTCTCCCAATATTAGAAGTCTTCGCTGGCTTAACTGTGAAGCATTCTTCAATGAGTTTGATGACCTAGAATTATTTGTATAAAATATTGCTTAGGTATATTCGGAAGTTAAAGCTCTACCAAAAAACTTGAAAATATTCTACTACGGAACCCTATTCTATGCGTGGCCTGATACGCACTTGACGATTTTTTTTTATAAATTATGCGAGACGGACTACGGACAGTGATGTAGGCATGTCTAGTCTCGGAATGCCATACCATTCATTATTGTGTCAGGAGTAATTGAGAATGAAAATGCCATAAAAAACATTACTTGTAAAAAATCCGAGTCGATCACAACTAAAAACCTAAAAATTTTTGCTCAACTTGCCGGGGTCAGATATTCTATACTCCAGATATTCAGATATTCTAGACATAAATTAACCGACATAAAATAGCAATCAAGATGACCAGTCATTTACATCAGCATGTGAAATATAGTGTACGCTTTGACGCATAGTTTAGCATCACATTATAGGTATATCGCTATCAGGGCACTTATCGCTAACTGAGGGGACTAATCTTGTGAGATAGTTGATGAGATGATAGCGTCCGTCTAGCTACTGATGCTGTACATCTGCACTCGTTCAGTGCTCAGTACGTGTGTGTAGCAGAGGTGCTGGTTGTTGTGTAGTGAACACGTTCCTCGAGGCCACATCGAAATGCTGCGCGTGCTTCGCGCCTCGCTGCTGTTGGTGGTAGTTGCGCTCGCGCACCCCTCTTACGGTATGTGCTCAAGGATTGAGTTGTGTTATTAATTAAGAAACAATGAGTTAGACGCGTAAGTGCTCTCTGAAGCTTATCGCCGGTGACTTTGCGGGCAGCAGCAGCTATCGGCCATCGCTAACGTTTCCAGGGAGTGCCACATGAAGGGATTCTAGCGTAGCCTTTAATAATCTTCAGTAGTCTTTCGCTTTCCCCTCCTCTAAAAGCTGTACTGACTTGCTTATAAAATCTGAAAAAATCAGTATAGTATTCCAAGTGATGAACTTAAAAGGACAACTATAGCGGCTACATGACTTTGTTAGTTCAAGAGTTATGGAGGCTTTTACAATGTTAGTATATTAAATTGCATTTAGTTGAAAAACTTCGTACACAAAAAACGAAATTATGATAAGCATAAGTAACATGCCATTATGGGTAACCCATAAGGGCATGTGGATTAAAATAAAAAATCCCTCCTGGTGCTCGTGCACTCACTCATGCTTACCATCAGGCAGAGAAGATTCACCTTGGCAGACTATTAAATAAAAAAAAGAAAACATTTTTGAGTCATAGTGAAATGTTGATTACTTTAAATCGTTCTAATTATTTCAGAAGTTGATGTGTACCACAAGATGCTACGTGGCTCCGGCACCCCGTCGCTCGGCCGCGAGGCGGAGATAGATCCGCAGTTCTGGGCTGACGAGGCTCGAGCCGCCATCGAGGCGAGGCTGCGGCGCACCGAGCCCAGGGGCAAGGCGCGCAACGTCGTCATGTTCCTGGGCGACGGCATGTCCGTGCCCACGCTCACCGCCGCGCGCACGCTGCTCGGCCAGCGGCAGGGGGCTAACGGAGAGGAGGCACAACTTGAGTTCGAGAAATTTCCCACAACTGGCTTATCCAAGGTAATCAAACTATTATAATAATAGATGTACAGCTACCAAACACCCATAACATCCAATCAACAGTAACTGAAAAAGTTACAAAGTATCAAGGTCTGGCAAAAGAGTCGAAACGGCAGTGGCGAGCAGTAAACATTCATATAGTTCCAATAATAATAGCTCAGATATTTTAGACATATCCCAACATTTCCTACACCTACTCCAGAAAGCATAGCTCTAGCTCGCACATTCATGTCTTTCTTAATGGTGCACCTCACACACATACTATATAGGATGGATATTGAATGTCGGCAGACATACTGCGTGGACGCACAGATCGCAGACTCGGCGTGCTCGGCCACGGCGTACCTGTGCGGCTCCAAGGCGAACAGCGGCACCATTGGCGTCAGCGCCGCCGTGCCGCGCTACCACTGCACCGCGGCCGCAGACTCCAACAATCACGTGCACTCCATCGCTGACTGGGCGCTTAGCGATGGCCGAGACGCGGGTATTTCTCACAGACACTAACATTAACATACTAATGAATATTGACATTTCACCTTTGGACTCCTCTCACCATTGCCTGGTGTCCACTATTGCGCATATTATTGCCCTCCCACGACCCGCGGCGGCGAGGTGACGACCGTCACTACTCGTCAAGACAAATTAAGATTTTGAAAAAAAGAATGCCATAGGTTCAATTTGGCACCTAATAGCTGTTTCTTTTTATGTACGCTGCGCGGAAGAAGAAGAAGACGAATTCAAATTGAACGATGAAAATATTTATAAAAACTTGGAACATATTAATAGGCTAGAAGTCAACGAAATCGGGACGAGAGGCTACTGTGGCCCTGCCCTTGCGCCCTTTCTTTAGTTATTAACTGTCGGTGACATGTAGGATGTACCTACATTATAAAAGTGCATAATTTATTGCAGGCATAGTGACCACGACGCGGGTGACGCACGCCTCGCCAGCCGGCACGTACGCACACACAGCCAACCGCGACTGGGAGAGCGACTCGGACGTCGAGTGTGCAGAGCCGCGTCCACGAGACATTGCACTGCAACTGGTGCACGACCACCCTGGGGACAAGTTCAAAGTGAGAATCTCCTGTGACACTAATATGGACCATCGTTTTTTTATATATTAGTCTAACAAAATATCTCTGCTTGGTAAAAAGCATGAATGAAATCTCAGAGAGATGTTTACCAACCTCATTGCAAATGCGGACAATCAACAGAGGATTAAAACAGAGGATTAATGGGCCTCTTAAAGGACCCAGGATCGGAGCGGGAGGGAAACACGTACGCTCTTAGTGAATTCCAGCATTTAATTTATTATCATAAGAACAAAGACCAAAACCGATTACTCCGAGCGAGTTAGAGATAACGTAAGAGACGACTAAGGGCACTAAATTCACAGGACATTATCATTGAGAAGAGAAAACGAATTTGAAACAAATATTAAAAGAGTCGTGGCACAGCAGGCCTAAACTTTCTTTTTAAGGAGAGTTCTATTCCTAGCAGTGGACTTGGTGGATGATGATTATTTTAAACCAAACTAAGGAAAACGAAATATTTCAGGTCATTTTAGGTGGTGGACGGAGAGAATTTTTACCAAATACATTGTTTGACGAAGAGGGCACGCAGGGTAAAAGATCTGATGGGAGAAACTTGATCGAAGAGTGGCAAGAAAATAAGAAAATGCTTAACGTCAGCTATCAGTACATATGGAATCGCGAGCAGCTACTAGACACAGCGTCGAATCCACCGGAATTCTTGCTCGGTTTGTTTGAAGGCAGTCACATGCAGTATCACATGCAGGCAGATCCAGTTACGGAGCCAACTCTAGCGGAACTCACTGAAGTAGCCATTCGCTCACTGAGTCGAAATGAAAAAGGCTTCTTCTTGTTCGTTGAGGTGGGAAATATTTTAATTATGTACTTAAATGGGGACTAAAAAATTACCTGTTACTGTTGTTTTTTACTTCACAAATTCTTTGTGCTAATTTCCATTGAAATGTTTCGCTATAAACTCTCAAACTAAACCACAAGCAATTTTTTCTTACCGTAGGGTGGGCGTATCGATCACGCTCATCACGACAACTTTGCCCAACTGGCCTTGGACGAGACCATTCAAATGAGTGAGGCGGTAGCGCGCGCAGCCTCATTGCTGTCCGAGGAGGATTCACTGATCGTAGTGACGGCGGACCACGCCCACGTCATGAACATCAACGGGTACACGGCGCGCGGCAGCAACATCATCGGCCCCTCGGACTCTGTCGGAGACGACGCCGTGCCCTACTTGACGCTATCTTACGGCAACGGGCCAGGCTTCCGTCCACACACACAGGCCGGCGTACGCGAGGACGTCACTGAAAATGATTATCGTAAGCACCTTATACATTTATTTTATAAACAAAACAAATATCAAATATTTAGTTGTCTTTAGACGTAAGAAGAATACTTTTTGGAAATGTTCGACTTCGTCCAGAGGTGTTACAGATTATCAACAACAACCCATAACGTCCCACTCCTGAGTTCTCTTTTCAGGAGTGTGTTAAAATCATATGTTATCACGCTGGCCGAGTGTGGGTTGGGGACTGGCAAAACACTTTGTTTCTACGTAATCCTATGTATTATTACGTAGGATGTTTTTAAGACCCCGAAACCCTCAAACTAAGCTTCACGACTGTTATCTTATGAAAACAACTGGGACCGACTGCTTAGCGTTACCGAATTGAATCATGGAAGCGCTCATAACATATCATGCCACAAACGGTCACCGATCTAGGTCTGACCGCGCCGTCGTTGCTTACCCTTAGTGAGTGTTTCCAATCGCCTAAGGCAACTTGGCTATGAGCGTTTCTTACAGATTATAATCAATATTAACAAGACTACTGTGGCACGTATGGTATGCGCCGTGTGAAAACTTGAAGTTTTAACAGATTTTCATACTGAACACGTTTGTAGGCGATGCGATGTTCCGGTTCGAGGCGCTGGTGCCGCTGGAGGAGGAGACGCACGGCGGTGACGACGTGGCGGTGTTCTCTCGCGGCCCGCACCACTCCATGTTCTCCGGCCTGTACGAGCAGAACCACATCCCGCACCTCATGGCGTATGCGGCGTGTCTCGGCCCCGCGCCTAATGCATGTCAAACTTCCTCTCCTTAATTTTTTTCATTCAATAAAGTTCAGCTCCATTAACAATATGTCTTTATACTTAAAAGTCACTTGGCCAAGTCTACTAACTGTTAGATGATCGAGGAGTAAACAGAGCCTATTTACGTCGACCAACTGGACAACGACGAAATGGTCGCCCCAGATACCACTGGAGCAATACAGTGGAAGTCGAACTTGGGGAGCTTGTTCTCGTCACATTTTCTGGTGTAGAAGACCAAGACACGCTTTGGGCTTTGCTGAGCCAACACACTATGTATTCAAAAGGATATTACTGAAAAAGTCATCAAAACTATGCTGTGTGTTAAACTATCTATGAAATAAGTAGAAATACAGCTGTAGGCCACAACATTAGTTTTGACTTTTACTTTTTTACGCATTTAGTGAAAATTTTGAAATTCAAAGAGACCCCTAAACTAAATTTATTCGTATTTATTGCTTAAATTGTAGAATAGATATAGATATGTATATACACAGTTATGTTAAACACAATAACATTGAGAGACGTTAGAGAGCGGTCTGGTGCTGCGCACGCGACGATACGCCACTGACGATCTGTGACGCGCACCATAAATCCTCTAGCAAACGTGGTAAGTTATGACGTCACGTGCTCGCTCAAATTTCACTCACACGAGCAGTAAGCTTAAGCGTGTATTTGCGCTCGACACTCGACTCTCGCGTTGTTGCGCCGGCACAAGCCGCACAAGGGTCCCCTGCCCTCGTCACTTTGTCGCGAGCCAATCGATATGGTCCGCGCTTCTTAATTTTACGCTGATATACTTTTCTATCTAGTTCCTGTATCACACATGTATGTATGTATAAATCTGTAACATGATCATTGTAATGGTTTCGTCTTAGTGTTCATAATTTACTCTTTTTACCAGATTGTCTCGTCTAAGTTTCCTTAACAACTACAAAAAAATTTCATTATCATATCAACAAATTATACTATAGTACTTTAATTGGTTTCGACAGCTCTTCTGGTTCAATTATAAGTAACTTAGTTATTTTTACGCAGTCGGGTGGTGATGCTATATTTTTGAATTAACAAAGTACATTATTAAAATCTCTGTATTTCTACATTTCATAAATAAATAAATACATTATCGCACTCGGTTACGGTACCTCACCAAACATAGATTAACATTGTATTAAACCTGCTCACTTCTAAAATCGTCTTCAAGTGTCTACCTCACCTCTAAAATATAATTATTATAGAAACAAAGAACCCAACTACTTAAAAGTAATGAACTAAAAAGAGAAATGCGGGTTTCACTATTATCAAGTTAAATTTTAGTGAGTAATGCAATGTTTTGTAAGTTCACTAAACACTTTAAAATGGCGCATATGGTGACAAAGTTACTTCTGGTAGATATTTCTTTGTTCGTAGTTAGCAAAGCGTTAGTCCTTTTTGCACTTACGTAAGAACTAGCTCTAACGCAATAGCACCACGTTCTCATAGGAAACTGGTGTAACTGTTACCAATTCCACCAGAATGAGGGGGGAAGAATTTAAATTGTGGCAAAACAGTTATATCTCTTCAGTTACATGATACCATGGGCGATGCCGATAACAAAGAGTATATAACAGCCCCTTCAACCATATTTATCAACAACAACAAAATGTGAAATGTAATAATGATGTTCATTTAAAAATACATAAAGTTGGTATTTCATTTAATACATATTTACATCTGGACAAATGTTTCAGTTCATCTTGTAGTCTTTGCATCTTTAAAAGTTCAATGAATTGAAGCTATGATTTATGCTAGTGTATGTCAACCGCAGACCGCATCAAACGTCGAGTAAGTGTTAACTACGCCCGACACACACTTCGCCAATGAAACAAACTGCTCGTCGTCGTTAGATGCGATGGCCGCCTCAGCTTCACCGATGCAAAACTATTCATTAAAAGCGCAATTAGCAAAGTGCATAGCCCCTGCACGAGGCGCTCTGCGTCCCTCTCAAAGTGAAACATTACGAAAATGTCATTCGTCAAAATTTCCCCGAAGACTGTGGTGTTGGGGTTCAGGGCGGGAGGGGCGGGAGCGGCGGGCGCTTGTCCCGGGCGCGGCGCTCTCCGGCAGTGGCGAGCGTCCACCCTCACACGACGCGCGCCTCAGGCCGCTTTGCGCCGGTGACTTCCCGGCGACTTAAAACTTTCGTCGCGCGTTTCATCCGACCGATCCTGGGGATGCCCTTATGATCGCTTCGCACTTGTGCGACCGTGCGAGTGTTCGTGCTGTGTACGCGCGACCGCGACTCATTTTCGCCACTTGGATTCAGTGCATTTTGTCATTTGTGTCTGTGTTTTAACATATATACGTTTATAATAGTGAACTACGTGAACGATCGGAACGTTCGTCGGTACAGGTAATTTAAATTGGCCAATAGTTCTATTAAAAAGTTAACTTAACTGTCAAATCAAAATATTAGTATCAAAATTGGCGCCCAGCGTGGGGCCTGCACAAAACTACATCGCATCTTATTTTATTAATGTTATTTTATTAGTAGTTTATATTTTATTTTATAGACTTCATAGACTTTAAGTTGGGTCTAAATGGCAACTTTAGGGAGACTTGAGTGGTATAAAGGATTAACTAGGCAACAGTAATCAGAAATACAGAATGGAGATAAAACCTTTATTCTTTTATAAACATAAAAACAACGATAAGATTAGCCTGGATTGTCCACGGACAAAAGATAGAAATGTAATAAATATATTACATTTCTATCTTTTGTGGCTAAAGTCAGGTGTCAGCTCTACTGGCTGAGTTGTGGATGAAACTGTGAGGACTAGTACTAGTTGAGGATGTAAAGATTATCGCAACACAAACACGGGTTCGTTACAGCTACGACTGACGATACTCAACTAGCGTTGGCCGATGATGCTCAGCGTGTGCGACGAACCCACAAACCATATAAGTAGGTATTATGAGTTGAACACAAGCAGTTATGTTTGGATTAAGCTTTCCAATGTCACCGGTATAGGTCGGTATACCAGCGTTGTCAGATATTTTTTTGCTAAGTCGGTATTTTAGTGTAAAAGCGTTACATAGTCAAAAGCTGATTTTGAGAATAATAAACTGAATAGTTTGCGCGAGAGAAACTTCCAAAGTGGTAAAATGTTTGTGTCCCTGTGTATAACTGTCCCTGTAACTTCTAAAATAAGAGAAAAAAAACTAAAAAAAACATATGATGTAAATTACCATGCAAACTTCCACCAAAAACTGGTTTTATAATAAAAATTATATTTTGAACGAGATCTAGTTAGTAGTTTTTTTAATACGTCATAAATCGTAAACCGCAATTTACCTTTCATTCAATCAATACACTATTATTAAAACATCGATCAAATTTACAAAAAACGACAAGAACTTTTAAAGGATGTTACTTGCTGCTACGGAAACCTTCATGGGCGAGTCCGACTCGCACTTGGCCGCTTTGTTTTTTTAGCACAGGATAGCTCTAGATTAGTCTAGATCTACTGTTCTCTCCGACTACTACTGACTACTGAGTAAATCTGGACGAGAGAGTAGAGAAGAGATTTAAAAATCGACACGTCTGGCAACGCTGATACCTTACCTGCGTACATTTATTCGCCATTAAACTTAAACGTTAGACGAAGGGTTTTATCTATTAAGCGAGAGAGTTTGTTTCACGTCACGGCAGTCCTGGACGGAGATCTCTCGCTACTATGGAGCGTAGGACGGGTACACGCTCCATGGCCAGTAGCGACAATTGTTTCATGCCACCCTGAATGTGGCCGTGGATGGACGGGACAGGTTTTCCCCTCTATGCGCTTTAGTGGTCAACCGCGAGGAGGCAACGGGATGGGTCCAAATCTCGTAATAACAGGAGTTTCCGGACCCCTTCCATAAACATGAGACGAATATGAAAATGGCTCCATACAATACAAATAAACACAAATAAAACATTAAAAGCATATTACATGGTGGGAGCTTACTACTTAAATTACTCATATAATACAAATAAAAAATATCATAAAATCATTAAAAATTAATAATCTTAAAGTTAACCCTAAAAATAAATTAGTGAGTAATATCGACAACCAAGTACATATAGGTTTGCCAATTTTGTTTCATATTTATGTCATAACTAGATTTCCGCCCGCGGCTTCGCCCGCGTGGAATTCGTTTAAATCGCGCGACACGGTAAGGGTAGATTAAACAATCTTACATAATTTTATGTTTGATAAAAGGAACTTCTACACAAACTTTCGTCCCCTATTTCAAACCCTTTTACCTTTATTTTCGCGATAAAAAGTATCCTATGTCCTTTCCCAAGTTCAGTTCTATTCTTAAAAATTTCATCAAAATCGGTTCAGTGGTTTAGGCGTGAAAGCGTAACAGACATACAAACAGACAGAGTTACTTTCGCATTTATAATATTAGTAGGGATTACACCATCGGAAAGTAGAGATTTCATCAAACAGAAAACACCCCAATTTTATGAAAAAAATAGATATTTTGACGGATGAATTTTCGATATTAAGTCAAAATAGGGTGAAAAATAAATATTTCAAATCAAATAAATTACAGTGTATTCGGGACATAAAAAGGTAAGATTTTGCTAAACTTCGTTTCAAAATAATGTTATTTGTAAAAGATAAAAATAAAAAACCAAAAACTTGGTTTTTTGAATTTTTCACATATAATTAGGAGGTTAAGGGAAAAAAAGTGTAAATAAAAAATCGGCTAAGTGCGTGTCAGGCCACGCACAGGAAAGGGTTCCTCGGTCACCCATAATGGTACGTGGATTAGAAATTGTATCCAATGGATAATTGTTATGTTTACGTATTATTTTGTATGACATTTTCCAAGTAAGCACATTGTAGAAGTTAAGCCTCTATAACTCCTGAACTAACAATGTCATCTAATTCGTTATAGTTTTCATTTAAAGTTCATTATATGGACCACTATCACGAATTTTCCCAGATTTTTTGAGAAGGCCGTATAGCCTATAGAGGGGGGGGGGGGGACGCCCTGTTTTTACAAAAAAGTAGCCTTTAAAGTGAAATTTCTCGCAAACGGATACCTAAATCAAAAAATCGCCGTAACAACCCTTTTATGTTTTTAAAAGACCTATATAATGATATCCCACATGATGGGTTAGCCGCGAGAAAAAAAAAACATCCCCACTTTACGTGGGGCGGAGGTACCCTAAACAATTATTTTTTTCATAGTTTTATTGTAGCACTTTGTCGACGTAATTACAATACATATTCATGCAAAGTTTCATCTTTCTAACACTTACCGTTTGGACGGTAAGTTGAGGACGGACGGACGGACGGACAGACGGACATGACGAATCTATAAAGGTTCGAAGTCATAAACTTCGGAACCCTAAAAAGTTGTAGATCTTATAATAACCTACAACTTTGCCATTAAACTTTTTTTATAGGACTTGTAGTTTTGCCGGAAATCGAGATAAACCGTTTTTTACACTTTGTTTTATATACCCTGCCTGATGGAAAGCATAAGCAGAATCCAAGAGTCGGGGCTACCACACTTACTGCGAATGCAGACAATAATGTATGGCGGCCCACACTATGGCGGTTTAGTGAGATGCTTTTTCACGCCCCGTTTAAAGGACCTGAAAACCTCCCCCCCCACCCCTTCCCGACCTCAGATCGCCCGTAAATTATTTTTCCTTTCATTTTTATAGTATTCTACTCCTTTTCCAATAGGTTTTATCCTACTATAATTTTATTTATTTTCAAAAATTATCTACCCCGGGTCTACTGGTCTGTATGTCATTTACAAACTATCATTATGGTTGCCATGCAAGTTTGTTATGCATAACAACCTGTGAAGTTTTGACAGGAGATAAACAGTGATACATTTTGACATCTACGATTTATGTATTTTTATTATCACCGAGCTTTGGCCTTTGTATCTCGATTATTGCGGTAAAAAGTAGCCTATGTCCTTTCCCAAGTTCAGTTCTATCTTCATACCAAATTTCATCAAAATCGGTTCAGTGGTTTAGGCGTGAAAGCGTAGCAGACAGACAGACAGACAGAGTTACTTTCGCATTTATAATATTAGTTGTCAAGTTGTCATAATAATGTTTTAATAATATAAGGAATACCATGTTTTCGTAGAAGGATTATTTTCTTGTGTTTGGCATGACATGATCTTTCAAAAGTGGTGAAGAGTTCCCGGGTCAGCTGTGACCTGTACCGATACATCAAGTGACACCAAGCCTTAAAACGCTAAGTACAGCGAATAATCGCCGTCAATCCGTTTTACGCCGTGAACATGTTGTAATACCTTCCTTTCTTTAAACGAGAATACCTTTGCCGGCAGTTGTGTAGAATTGGCATTCCCAGCCAATTGCTTTTATATCATTGGGTCCGATATAAAACTGAACTGTTTATATAATATTCGAGTTGTGCCGGTAAACTGCACGGTTGGCCTAGTCGTTTAAGCGGATGCCACGGCGCTTTCTACTCCGCCAAGTGTCGCTGGTGCAAATCCCACGCGGGACTACATTTGTGTGAATGTGAAATAACAAAGCGTGGGGTGCTTTCTGAAAATATTTCAATAACTAAAAGGTAGACAATAATAAAATTCTTTTCTACTTTTTAGTTTAAAAGCGTGGTTGTTTAGTATTTAAAACTAT
Organism: Phragmatobia fuliginosa; assembly: GCA_932526445.1. Classification (NCBI taxonomy): domain Eukaryota; kingdom Metazoa; phylum Arthropoda; class Insecta; order Lepidoptera; family Erebidae; genus Phragmatobia; species Phragmatobia fuliginosa. Next base: position 126,233 of record OW052073.1, read on the forward strand.
TTTTTTAAGAATGTAATAAAGGCGCCACACGAACTGTAACTGTAAAGAGTACTCGTTTATGAATTGTAGCTGTCTCTGTAGGTACTGGTTATTTTTAACCGACTTCAAAAAGGAGGTTCTATGTTCCACTCTATGTATTTATTTTATTGAATTAGGCAATTACGTTTGAAATGTACACATACATACTTATGGTATTTTCCAATAAAACGTAAACAATGTAAGTATTCTACAGTCATAGCATTGAGGAAGTTGCCAGTAACAATCAGGAATCAAATATACTTTGTCACGTGACTGGCGGGCCACACTGCCCCCTATGGCCACGTAACAACTTATTTATGTCTGCTTTCACCAACTGTATATAATTGTACTTAAACCGTCTCCTTACTAGGAGCCTCTAACGTAGGTAGGGTCTAACTTTTAAAATACATCTTAGCATTAAAGTGTCCCCTAAAAGTAGGTGAAAACAAATATTATATCACTGAGGGTGATCTAAATCCTTAAATTTGTGGGATGATGGTAAAAAGTGCCAATTAGACTCATATAATTATAAATCCATTTATACAAATAAATAAAACTGAAGGATCTCTTTGTAATTTCCATTTAACAGCTTTTGGAATTGTGAGCAGCCGATTAAAACACGTCACGGTGTAGATACATTATAATATAATATATATATATATATATATATATATATATATATATATATATATATATATATATATATATATATATATATATTTACTTATTCATTATTTTTGTACAAAGCTTTTTCAGCACATTTCACAAGTTAGACTTCTGTAACTCCTGAACTGATTAAGTTATCGAAGCCGTTATTTTTTTAATAAAGAGATTTTGAGCCACCTGTTTAGCTTTTAGACGGGGGTAACGCCCTGTTTTAACAAAAAAATGCATGAATAACTTGCAAACTATGTATAATAAATATGTATAATTTATAAAAAACAGTATGTGTTTGTTGTACCTACTCTGCCTGATGTAAAGCATGACTGGAATCCAAGAGTGGTGGTCATCATCCTCAACGCGAACGTGCACAAATATCTGTTGTACAGATATAAAACACCATAAAAATGTTCTTGACTTGACTTAATGCTGGGTGATGAGAATAAAATGAGTAAATACCATAAATATCTACCTATAAGAACGTCCTGGTTTCAAAATTTAATAAAACACAATTTTTATGAAAAATGCATCCGATTGATTTATTTGATAGATAATGTTATGCCATTTATGTTTTAAATAATATATCGGCCAAATGAGCGCCGCGGCTCATTTTGCAAACGGTCACCCGCTCACGCCAATTTACGATGACGCGGTGCACCATTTCGGCCGGTATGTCGGCTATGGCTCGTCGAATGTTGGTTTAATTTCACGAATTGTAGCTGGATTAATGCTGTACACTTTAGATTTGACGTAACCCCAAAGAAAATAGTCTAAGGCGCAGCTCTGACGACAGACTATCCGCGACGCACTTTTTAGTCTGTGATAATAGAACCTATAGCGCAAAAAGTCCGGCGCTCAAAAAATCCGTGTAATTCAGGCAGACCGCACCGCACCGCGCCGCTCCGCACAAAATGTGTGCGAAAAAAAATTGAACGTTTCCTTCAACGCGCGCTAACGCAGACGGCGCACACTTTAGTCTGCAATCTGCATTTGTTAGGGGTGGACGTAACGCACGCGATCTTTTACCATGGGCCATGGCGCCAGAGGTCGATGTAACGATTTTAATTCAAGAAATACAAAACAGACCAGCAATTTATGATACTTCGAAGGCAGAATATCATGATAGACATTTAAACGGTCCCTTCAGTAATCTTTCCGAAAGTATAGGATGTACCCAAATTCTCTATTTCTTCTTATTTTTCTGTATATCAAGTACAAAGTAATACTTCGCGATCTGTGCACGATTTCCGTAGCGTCTACGTCCCTACAGTTCTGCCGACAGAATGATCGAAGATGTGCGTCGTGTGCGTTGAATCTGTGAAAACTCTGTTAACGACTTTTTGCGCGCTATGCAGATATTTTGTGCACCGCAGACTCGATCACACAGAAAGTGTGCCGTCTGCGCTGCACTTAAAGGTGTTAAATCAAACGATCTTGGTGGCCAACTGATCGGTTCATTTCTCGAAATTAACGACTCACCAAACTTTGCACACAATAATTCCATGTTCACTCGAGTAATCTGAGGTGGTGCATCGTCTTGTTGAAAATAAAGGTCGTCTGTATCAATATCATCAAATTCCAGAAAGAAATATTCGGTTAACATCGAGTTAGAGCGCTCGCCATTCACAGTAACAGGGTTTCCTTAGTCACTTTCAAAGAAGTACGGACCAATGATTCCACCGTACCATAAACCGCACCAAACTGTTATTTTTCGGCTCCAGCGTTCATCAGTTCGTCATGAGACATGTCCGGCCCACTTCCACTTCAGCGTACTGATTTTCCATGCGATGTCGGTAGCTCTAGTTCTCTATCAAATAATCTCGTTACGTATTTTATCGTACAGAGAGACACCCAGCATCGCACGCTCCATCGCACACTGAGCTACTTTAAATTTATGGAGCAGTTTGATAGTGAATGTCCACGTCTCGGCTCCGTATGTCATTACGGGTAGGACGCACTGGTTGTAGACTTCGGTCTTAAGTGATTGAGGTATTGGAGACTCAAACAAATCTAATCTTCTAAAACTCGACATCTACTAAAAGGCTACAGTAAAGATTACAGTTTGTAATTTTCGAATACTATGGATAACCCAACAGAAAAACTCAACGAATACTGTAAGGTTTTTGCCGTACGCCAATTTTTTCTTCCAAATTATAATGAAACACTAAGTTCCCATAAAATATACCACGAAGTTAACCTTTAAACGGAGAAAGTACACAGTACATGATCGCATAATGTATCGCACACCAGCGTGGCTAAGGTTAGAGAAATTTATTGTTAAACTGTTGACCGAAATATATTCGTAATCTCATTATCTCAGATATAACTTTATATAATCCACTGTGCATATATGTATATTATATTATGTATTATCCAGAATGTATTATTATATATATGTGTATGTACATGCCATATGGCATTAAGTCCGTTCCATGCAAATGTAATGCAGGAAGTGTTTTGGTCAATGGTTTTTAAGGCTTTTCGGAAAACGGTGTGTTCGGGAGGATGGAAGTAGTCAAATTTGTGTTCGAGACGATTTGTAATAACGTAGCCAAATGGAACCCTTATAGATTCATCATGTCTGTCTGTCTGTCTGTCTGTCTGTCTGTCCGTCTGTATGTCACAGCCACTTTTTTCCGAAACCATAAGAACTATACTTTTGAAACTTGGTAAGTAGGTGTAATCTGTGAACCGCATTAAGGTTTTTACACAAAAATGGAAAGAAAACAATAAATTTTGGGGGTCCCCATACTTGAAACTGAAACTCAAAAATTTTTTTATAATCGAACCCATACATGTGGGGTATCTATGAATAGGTGTTCAAAAATTATGTTGAGGTTTCTAATACCATTTTTTCTAAACTGAATAGTTTGCGCGAGAGACACTTCCAAAGTGGAAAAATGTGTGTCCCCCCCCTGTAACTTCTAAATTAAGAGAGTGATAAAACTAAAAAAAATATATGTTGTACATTACCATGCAAAGTACCAACGAAAATTGGTTTGAACGAGATCTAGTAAGTACTTTTTTTTAATACGTCACAATCGATCAAAGTTACAACGAACTACAAGAGCCATACTAACACGTTATTATTAATAAGCTGACGTCTAGAAGTTGAACTAAAAGATAACACGACATTTGTTGGCTGTTAGTCGGTACGAAGTTTCCTGGGTCGGCTAGTAAAGGTATAATGTAGTTCACTAAAAGTTATGAGTATATTTGTTCCGTAAAATCTGTCTTGCCAGTCGGAGCTCATTGTAATAGAGTGCACAAAGTTGCGAGTTCAGCAACAATATTTGACAGTGACGATGTGAATGTCGTGCGCGGGAATGTGTGCGGACCCTCAACCACTAGGTGACCAGGAGATTGTGTAAAGTTACGTTTGTTATGGACGTCTGTTGCGGTGGCATCACTAAGAATTTCATCAGCAACCCATAACGTCCCGCTGATGGGCTCAAGTCTCCTCGGGCATTTATTTTTTAGGCATTTAGTTGCCGAAATCGGTTAGGAGAACGTCATCATAATGCACCGCATCTTGGGGTCAAAACTCAATGTGTGACGTGATGTTTGTTGCAGTGCGATGTGAGCGGACGAAGCGCGTGAGTGCTCGTTGCCGAGATGCGCGCGTGAGTCGAGGGGCGACGGAGCGACGGAGCGACATGGCGGACGATAGTACCATCATCGAAGGCACCGTCAAGTTCCGCGACGGGAAGAAGGTGAATGTCTACGAGTATCATTACTGACGAACCCAACTAGGAAGTATAGCGCTCTGTGCAAACAGCAGTAATCATGTGGCACAATATTAGTGACAATATTCAAGTTCTTGAGTATCACCGAATACCTGTAGAGAGAGAGTAAGATACCAAAAAATGTCGTATTGGTGTCTAATATTTGACATTGCTTCATATATATGTATGTTAAAAGTTTCATAAATAAATTAATAAAATAAATAAATTTAATAAGTTTATAGTGGTTTGCGACAAATTGGCACAAAAAAATAAATCGATAGCTCGTCTCTGTGCTGACTTTGATTTGCGATTAATAATTCTTATTAAAAGTACTGATTACTTCTGTGTACTGCTAATATTACTTCTTACAAATACATTACATACATTATCAGTCTTCATTAAAAGTGACCCAAATATTAAATTAGCAAATTATTATTAACCGTACATTATAGCATACACTGTAATGCATCTAATGAATTATTCTGTTGCCCTGGAACCACAGAATACATACTAGTACTATATTTTCCAGATACCTATCACACACTCAGGAAGTTCTCCCGAGTGTGTGTGTGTGTGTACACACACTTTGTAAATAACACCTGGTGTATGAATTTGATTACAAAAAATAATCATCATTAGAAACAATAAATAATTGACCTCTAGCCTTCTCATGAATTTTCACGATAAAACCACAGAATACATAATAGTACTAGTATAAAACTATGTTCTCTACTGCTCTACTACTCTGGAGTTCGTCTACTTACACAAGCGGCTTTCTAGAGTTTTCTAAAATACTATTTATTTTTCTATACAACATGTGATGATTGTCAGATCAGCTGATCAACTGCCTCGTTGGTCTGGTGGTTAGCGTATGCGACTGCTAATCAAGAGGTCTCGGGTTCAAATCCCGGGCCCGGAGTTTAGATTTTCACGCCCGTGCCTCGGATAGCACGTAAAAACGTCGGTCACTGTTGTCATGAACATCGTTATTGGGAAGTCAGTGCCCTCAGATATACTGACAACTAGTTCAATCTTCGAATTTCAGTTCTCCCTTAGGGTTGCGGAGGTCCGATGCCAGTCGCTCCATAGAAAATCCGAAATTCAGGTAAAACCGGTTGAACTAGTAGCCGACTCTAAATAAACTTGGGATTAAAGGCTAGGAAGATGAAGTGATGATTGTCACATAGAGAACGATTTAAAAATAATTAGCACTTTCACTTAAACATTAATACACTTTAAGCAAATAAAATTAGGTGTATTACACTCGCGTAAATGATTAGCACACATGCAGTTTATTTATTACTTCCACCTCAGGAAACAATATGAGTCGCGTCGGACTTCACAACGATATATTAAACGGACACAAAGAGCTCCCAGACTCTGTTGTCCCATGTGATGTAGATGCCCACAAACAACACTCAGCGCAGTAGAGAGCGACGAGGTGAGCGCTTCAACAACTGCGCAATCCGTGCAATCGAGATTTGACGGTGTTATAGCATAATGCTAAGAATCTAATCATTTGTCAAAATAGATGGATAATAATACATGAACATTAAAGAAATAAAAAAAGACTATTACAAATCAATGTACAAAAATACCCCCACCGCAAACTGGGCGACTTGTCGCCGCGTCTTTGTTTCTTCGGGCGACTCTGACGCCTAGTGTGCGGAGCTTAGAGCAAATTATATGAAATTTGTCGGCCGCAGCCTGTCGTCGCCGCCGCGTCAAGTCGTCGAGCTGTCGTTGTCGCGTGTCGCCTAGTGTGCGCGTAGTGTAAGAAAGATAGCGATCGACCGACGATTTGTGAAATTATGAAACAGCTGATATTTGACTTCGATCAATAAATGCAATTATGAGACTGTTTAAGAAGCACTCATTGAATGTGCATTAGTTACAAGTTCACTCAATAACTTGCTGTAATTAATTGTAAGTAAAACGTGTGTCTGAGGCTACAGGCTGTTGTTTGTTCGCAGTGGAAGTCGCGGTGGTGCGTGATGCGCAGGCTGTCCCCCGTCGCAGGTGAGTGGCCTCGCCTCGGCGCTATCAGCTGACTATGTTCGTGTGTCGCTTTATTGTTAACTGTATGAACGTCAGTAAGAGTGGATTTTGGAGGCGCTCAGTCATCGCTTTTGTCTCGGTTCTCTCTGTTGGTTCCGGTTAATCTCTGGAACGGCTAGAATGATTTTGACGGGAATTTCACAGGCTGATGATGTATCATCAGCCTGTGTCTAAAAAATAGCCTACGTTACTCCTTGTAAGGAGTAACGTAGGCTATTTTTTAGACTCTAGCTTCGCTCCGCGTCGTCACCCGAGTTTTATAACAATTGCCGCGGGTTACACTGCGGGACAGAGCTAGTACAAATTAAAATAAATAATTATGAAAAACTTTTCACATGTTAGTAGTTAATTGACAAAAACTTGTAGAGTTATGCAAATAATGATGTCCAGAGGGCATTATATGTACCTACACCATTTTGATTGTCCCAGTATCCACCATATGCCCCCGTGTCCTGAAGTCGCATCATAATATAATTTTAGTTATTTCACCAATGTCGGCCTTAAAAGTTAATATGAAGTCTATTTATTTACCGGGGGTTGGCCTTAATTCTGATATGGACAGTGAGAGGTGTAGTTGAAACATTTTTCTTGGATGCAAAAGCAGCAAACACGTTATGGTTTGAGTTTACCACCAAGGATAAAGTAAAGTAAAATGTCTATTATTTGGACCTTGCACTAATACCTACAAGAATTTAAGGTACTCATTGTTACCTATTATTTTGATTATGCGGTTAAAGTGAAGAGAAAGTCGACGTGCGCTTCGCTAGGGCCGTGAGTCGTGAGATGTGGTCGCCGGTCGATGGACAGCCATTGCTCGTAATTACCGCGCCGTGCAGCGTCGCGCCGCTAATTGTGATGCAAATGATAGGCGCCGCACGTCTCTAATGATCTCATGTTAACCCAGCTTCGGCATAATTGTATTATTTCCACCCATTTATTGAAAATTTGTCACCAATTATGCTTGCTTATGTTTTTAAAGTGAATGTTTTATTTCGAACAAGCTTTTGTCGCGTTCCTATGACTGTCTCGTTGGCCTAGTGGTTAGTGTATGCGACTGCTGATCAAGAGGTCTCGGGTTCGATTCCTGGGTCGGACCAAATGTTTCTGTGATCCGTAAATATTTGTTTCGGAGTGTGTTTTCTGTATTTGATATGTAGGTATTAACAGAAAAATCAGCCAAGTGCGTGTCAGGCCACGCACAGGAAAGGGTTCCTTAGTCACCCATAATGGTACGTGGATTAGAAATCGTATCCAATGGATTCTATAACTCCTGAACTAACAAAGTCATGTTATCCGTTATAGTGTTCCTTTAAAGTTCATTATATGGACCACTATCACGAATTTTTCCAGAATTTTTGAGCTTTTAAAGCCCCCTCTAAAAGCTTTTAAAGCCCCCTCTAAAAGCTTTTAAAGCCCCCTCTAAAAGCTCAAAAATTCTGGAAAAATTCGTGATAGTGGTCCATATAATGAACTTTAAAGGAACACTATAACGGATAACATGACTTTGTTAGTTCAGGAGTTATAGAATCCATTGGATACGATTTCTAATCCACGTACCATTATGGGTGACTAAGGAACCCTTTCCTGTGCGTGGCCTGACACGCACTTGGCTGATTTTTCTGTTAATACCTACATATCAAATACAGAAAACACACTCCGAAACAAATATTTACGGATCACAGAAACATTTGGTCCGACCCAGGAATCGAACCCGAGACCTCTTGATCAGCAGTCGCATACACTAACCACTAGGCCAACGAGACAGTCATAGGAACGCGACAAAAGCTTGTTCGAAATAAAACATTCACTTTAAAAACATAAGCAAGCATAATTGGTGACAAATTTTCAATAAATGGGTGGAAATAATACAATTATGCCGAAGCTGGGTTAACATGAGATCATTAGAGACGTGCGGCGCCTATCATTTGCATCACAATTAGCGGCGCGACGCTGCACGGCGCGGTAATTACGAGCAATGGCTGTCCATCGACCGGCGACCACATCTCACGACTCACGGCCCTAGCGAAGCGCACGTCGACTTTCTCTTCACTTTAACCGCATAATCAAAATAATAGGTAATTTTTAAGATATTCTAAACTGTAAAAACAGTTTAGAATATCTTAAAAAATTATGGATAGTCTTCTAATAGCGTTTTCCTGTAACTATAACGGTAGATATTATAAACATAAATTAATATCCAAACGTGTGTGTATGGAGGATGATGCTGCAGTGGCATTGTTGTATTCGAACTATTGAGTGTGGAAACTTTATATTTTCCTCAGTAGGCACACTGTTGTGAAACACACATGGGTATACTGCTATAATGAGTACGTAGTCGCGTTGACAGATCCAAGCATGTGGAGGTGGCGTGTGACGTGTGACGTGTGTGGCCGGCCTGCGCCGCTTTACGACTGAACCACTGTTTGTTCCAGTCGGGCTGCACTTCCGTCAAGTTATAGCCACATAAACAACAAACACATTAATGCTCATGACAAGCTTCAGCGACAAATTAAACGATCCGTCCGATCATACTGCTCTCTCTACCTACATATTTCTCTGACTTTTTACCACTTCCATTACATCGCTTATTACCTTCCATTAGATGAGCCATATACTAGCAGCGAACTGCCCACAGCTTTTTAACCGAAACAAGATTTTATGGTAAAGGGTAAAATTAGAAAAAAATATAAAATAATTACTAGGTACTTACGTTACATTTGATTTTATGTGACATAAAAATTGAATGTATTTTTCCATTTACTTTCATATGACACAACACAAGGTGTTTGTACTTAGAAATCACTTGCGCGTCAATTTAACCGATAACGCGTGGTGTCCAATACCTATAGTAGCGGCCGAGACGCACGGCTGTCGGTGCCCAACACGTGCGTGTTTGTTTGTGGGTGTGCGACGCTGGCTGCCGGTGCTAGTACTGCCAGTAGCGTGTATTTGTCGTGTTCGTAGACTGCGTGCACCTGCAGCTGTACCGCGACTCGAAGGCGCGCTGGGGCGGCGCGGCGAGCAAGGCCTCGCTGTCGCTGCAGCACTACCTCGGCAGCGAGTCGGGCTTCACGCTCGACAAGCACTCCAACACCCTGGCGCTCGTGTGCAGGGACCTCGTCGCCATACTCGCCTTCGAGACCCGCGAGCGACTCATACAGTGGCAGGTATGTACTGCATATCATAGCCGAATGTTATTACTGAATTAGTTACGATATTATGAGCTGAGGTCATAAAATTAATATATAATATACTTGTTATAAAAAAAAACATGATATACTAGGAACGGGTCATAGTAAATGATATTAAATTATGAGGTGATCAGCAACTTACAGAAACAAGAGAAATCTCTTCATAAAATGTTGGGAAGACGAGGTCGTAAGGCTTGCTCTATCAAAAGTTATCAGATCTCACGCAAGAGCCAAGCTTCTTTGTAACCAGCAAGTCTTTGTGCCCTAAGACTACAAGCTTTCACAAACCTTACATGTTAGTTAAAATATGTTGCTCGGTCCTTATTTCAGTACAACTTATTGTATAACAGAGAAGTTATGAATAGTAAATTGTTTTAAGTGGCGGTAGCCGGTTTCCTTCACTATTCTAATGTTGTAAAAAATTTTTGTATGAGCAAGAACAACCTAGTTGGAAATAATCATAAGGTCCTTCCTTTCTCAACGATTTAAATGAGCGCAAGAACCTAAGTGTACTATGTTCAGGTGAAAGTAAGTGCACAGCTAGGAGAGCCGCGCCACTACCTGGTGCTGGTGGGCGGCGCGGGAGCAGCCGGTGCAGGAGGGGGCGGGCAGGCGGGCAGCAACAAGCGACTCCCGGCAGGACCTGCACGTCTGCACTTGCATGAGCGTCGCCTGGCACTCACTGCCGGTGTACCGCCCAGATTACTAGGGCTATGGGAGCTTCCACATCTCAGGTACAGCTACATGAATTGTTCATCCTGTAGTTTTATGTCCATTATATTTCACGCTGCATAATCGTTTCAATCACTAATATTAGCAGCAGTAAATAGTTTAATCCAAAACTGTGGGGTGTAACAATACTAATATGTATTAACTTTTTCCCATACTTAACGACACCCTTAACCCTTGGTTAACTTATTGCAACATAGGCGTTACGGTGTGGTGGAGGGACGCTTCTGTTTTGAGGGTGGTTCACACTGTGGTAAAGGCGAAGGTCTGCACGTGCTCATCACAGATCAGGCGCACGAGATCTCGCGGGACTTTGATCTCGCTTCGCAGGGCCGACTGTCGCCCAGACGACGTCCAAACAAATTGAAAACAAATGAAGGTATGCCTGACTTCGATTAGTTTAGTTATATTCGTAGAAATTAATTCATATACTGAATGTAATTCTTTCTTTTATATAATTTCAGTTCTTTCAATAACAGGTATCGACAGTCCAAAGTCCCATAAAGGGTATCGCCCAGACACACGGCTTTCAGAACTGAACACAATCGATCACTCCCTTCCGCCCATGGACTTCCGGCACTACGACGAAGCATGTGGAGAAGAGGATAACGGTGCAATTTCGCCGTACTGGCCATCAACAGAACGAAATCAGTTTCCAGATATGGGTCTAGGAGATACAGCCTCAGTTCATGAAGGAGATTCGGGTGATGCGACAGCTTGGGGGAATGGGGCCGGTAATGTGACGCTTGAGCGCTGCATGAGTTGCATTTCGAAGCTTGGTGCTATGTCAAGGTCATCGACCGCTGCGCTCACTCCAGGAGCAAAGCATTTTAGCCCTGCGTGGACCATGGAACCGGTTCACGAATCTGTCCCAGATATTGTGACTCATTGTGATAGTTTACTTAATGCAACCGATAAGACTGAACTATGCCGCTGCGCTGAGCTGCCAAACCGACCTCCAGATAGACCTCCTAAGCCCACCAGGCTGGATTTGAACCTTAATGCTAGACCCAGGACCTGTAACTGCCCCCACACAGCACCAGCTGATGACAAATCCAGTAGAGTGGGCCCCTATGAAAATTATGATGTGCCAAAATTACCTTCGGCAGAGGTAATATTCATGTATACGTTTTTTATAATATACGTAGTCTTTGTAATATTACCGATTTATGACAATGTTATTTAATGAACCTTTATTTTTTCATTGTACATCTATTTTATTTTGCTTTTACCAGGTTGAAGGTGAATATTACGATACACCGAAAAGACTCAAGGAATGTCTTGGTAACGAACTTTTTAAAATTACAAAAAGTTCTACACCAAATTCTGTTATACTAAAAAAACCTTGTGGATGTTTGTTGAAGTTTGGGAAAAGACGGAAAGAGCCTACAATTGTTGATTCAGAAGAAAATTTCCAACCAGTAAATTGTCCATGTCAGCGCGTTACCGAATGGGCCAATAATTGGATCAAATTGCCATACTGCAAAAAAAACACTGTCTCTAGTGATAACTTACAGCCAAACAAAGAAAACGTAATGCCAATTAGTGATGACCGTAGTGCATTGTATGCAACTATTGACCTTTCGCGCAAGACGAGGAGAAAATCGCGACCATGCGAACAACAAGAAGATGGATTTGACTCGGATGGTGCAAAAATAAGTATGACAAGGCCTATAGAAATTGATAATGGTCCACTCGCCAACTACGAGAATCTAAATTTTGCCTTATCCCTAGAACACTATGAAAATGCTAAAGATTTATTAAGAAAGGCAGGTGTTACTCAGATAGAACTAGATGCAATTAGCGCAAATCTTAAGCCGATTTCATTTACTAATAGAAATAGCAATAATATTTGTACTAAATGTGGTCATCCACAACAACGTGCACAAACAAAACTAGATTCATTAACTATTGGTACCAATGATGATTATTTAATGATGGAACCAAATGTAATGGAACCAAAGATAGAGCAAAGTAAAACACTGCCTTCAGGCTATACACCCATGTCACCTATTAGTGGTTTTGCCTTTAATACATTAAAACATTCAGTAAAAAGTCCAATAAACAGGTTATTGGAAGAAAAATCCGCAAGCAATCCTACACTTTGTGGTCCAGATGAATGTCGTCGGGCACAAAGTCATGAAAGTAGAGATGCATCACGTGCGTCAGGTTCCCCTATGGAACGGATTGAAAGAGTTGAATATAGAAAACGTTCCAGCTCAGCAGATTCTTCGAGATTCCTTGAGGATGTGAAGGAGTTTGAGGGCAATGCTGATAGCCACGGCTCTAACTCCTCTATAGAAACACTACGGAATATTGTACTTGATCGAGTTCCTACTCCATGCGATTGTGTGACTGATAATAAAAATTCGGATGCTGAGAGTTCAGAGGCTTCAAAAGACGCCCAAGGTAGAGAAATTCCGGCAACTAAGCGCTTATCCTCAGTGCCCGGCAAAGCTGGGGGTAACCGTGATTCATCGTCCTCTAATGACTCAGGTGTATCAAGTTGTTCATTGCGACGCGCAGGTGAACTACCTGATTTTGAATTGCCCTTGACGACATCAGCTACTTGGAGGCATTACCGCAGTACTCGCCGGGCAACTGCCTGCATACACACATCCTTGCCAAGACGTTCTAAATCTACTGATCCACTTAGAGATTTGGCCACTCTACAGCGGGTTCGTGTTCCAGCTAAATCTTCATCTGCCGAAGCCGAAGTGCCCGTGTTAACTTCCAAACCATTACGAAGTAAGTCACGTATCGAATCTAAGAATTTGAGTTATATCGTACAGTTTGGTATTAGAACATTAATTCTGCATAATATTATTACATCTTTATATATTTAAAATTCTCGTGTCACAACGTTAGTTGTCTTAGCGGTCTGAGAATAGGACGTAACCTTTTTTTTTAAACCTAGGTAATAAAGTATAAAACAGACGCGGCTCCGCCGCGAGAAAGTGATTTTTAAACTTATTTATAAAAATAGGAAAAAGAAGACCTAGGTATATGAATATAGTCTTTGTAAAGTTGATATAAATAACTAAGCAAACATGCTATTTGAATATTTCTACTTTCGTGACACTAATAAATAAAGTCATGCCTTTAATAGAACATTCTAGGAGACATAGTGGAGCTTAATCTAAGAAGTTTCGTTGCAGGCGTAGTGGACACACACAGCACATCGAGCGGTACCTCCGACATGTCGGACTACATCGAGACCTTGTCGATATGTTCCTCGCATTCCTCCACAGACACTCCCGTCACCATGAGGTGAGTGTCTCGTTTAACACTATGTTGAACTTTATATAAGTATCATATCGTTGTACACAAAGTATGAACTAATAAGTTAAGTGAATACATAGCTCGTGGATATGTCTTTAAATAAGTCGCTTATCAGTCGATGAAAAAGTTAACAGACGCCATAATGTTCGCGTCGTTATCTTGTTCCGCTTCACTAAGGACAAGTTCGTTACTTTTATTATGATAAGAAGAAAAACAATAACTATATAACAATAACAATATTAAATATGTTAAAGAACAATATACATACATATGTATCTTGAATATACATATGTATGACTATGTAATACTATGCTATGTATGTAGCAACAAAGACGCAACATTCCAAATACATTGACTTCCTATCAAATGAAGCACTTGGATTCATTTCGATGTGATGATCGATAAAAAAATGTTTAAATTCGATTATGAATGTGATAAGCGTATTTAATCGATTTTAACGATTTCTTCACATTCACCGCTTTGAAGACGTGTTAATCAAGGATTTTAGATTTGATATAGCTATTTAATACATAATTAAATTAAAGTAACTTTTGATAATACCACAACGGGAGTGGGGCAGGTCAATTTATATTAAAGGAGAGTAATAAAAGTATGGCCTTAACCCTCTCTTGAGAGGAGACCTGAGCCCAGCAGTGGGACGTTATGGGTTGTTGATGAATAAAAGTATAAGTAAGTTTGTTTGGCAAACTGCACTGAGTTTCGAGGGTAAAAATATACGTACATAGAAATTTAGCAGGTTACAATTACAACTACTACTACCGTGTGGTGACGGATTAAGAATACAGAGTGTCACCACCCCTATTCATCCCGCGGGTGTCGTAAAAGGCGACTAAGGGATAAACCATGCAAGACAACATCAATGCAATCAAGAGAAGGAAAACTTGAAACCAACCCTATACCAACCCGTCTGGCCAGCGTGGTATAGTAGGCCAATAGCTCTTTTTCAAGGAGAGGCCTATATCCAGTGGGCAGTTAAAGGCCGTTGCTGATGATGACTTACGTACTCACACCAAATCAAATTAGGTATTGGAGTATATTTATCAATGTTTTTGTTAACCCATCGACTCGTTTATATCGCTTTTGTATACGTATATTGGAAATAAAGTGGGTGCAGCAGTCAAAACCGAGTTAATGTTACATACATTTTTTATGTTATTGTATAAAGAAGGCGATAGATTGTAGCGAATGGTCGAATGGGCGCGGTGACCGCAAAGTTTGTATATGTGCAGGGTGATGCGGCAAACGACGAGCACGCTGCGGCCGCGCTCGGGCAAGGAGTACCACCTGTACCACCTGCAGCACCACCAGCACCCGCACCACGCGCACCATCCGCACCACGACCTCGAGCCGCGCCTGCCGCCCGCGCGCCCGCACCGCGCCCGCACCGCGCCCGCCGACACTTGCCAACGTGGTGCGACCACACCACTGTCATAATCTATAATTCACTCTGATCCTTTTGACTAATAATTATCTTTATTTTAATTATCTAAATTTTAAGTAGGTAGTTAATTTTTCAATATCGATGGCAGTTTCAAACAAAATTGTTTGTTTTTTTTTTGTCGCTTATCGCTGTCTGACTGCAACGCGATGTTATAAGTTTGTCAACAAAGAACGCGTCGCCAAACTGGTACCTTTCATAGTATACCTTCCTATTTATATTTAAAATATGAGCTTTTTATAAAATATCAACATGTCTACCAAGTCTTAAACATTACACGATCAAGTTTTTTACTGTAAACGGGTAAACGTGGTCATGGGTAATCTACCCGTGACCACGAGCGGTATAACCCGTTCGAAACGTCGGAAAGTAGAAGGCATTGTAACCTTTTTAATTTCATCGCAAATAAGTCCCGTTTACGGTAAAAAACATGACTACCTATGTGTAAAAGTCGCAAAAGTATAAAAACAGTTAATCTTACCTAAATTATTGTACTGAATTTTATAAGTCAAAATTTGATAAATTGTGGAGAACAACACAAGTGTGTGAGTGCAAGGCCCAAATTTTAAGTTTATGGACAATCATGATAAATAACATTTACACCATGCACTAAATTTATTGCATACATTCACATTTACAAGTACAAATATTTAAATTTCTTTGTGTAGTTTTTGACGTACCATATTCGTTACCGGTTTGTCTCAAGTAACAGCTTGTTAAGTTCGTACGTATCGGTTAAGCGAATCTCGCGCTCATGTAGTAGGTACTTTTAGTGACGTATATCCGTGCGCGAACTTAGTTCTGTGCACTCGTAGTCTTTGAGTTAAGTGTCATCCGTCCAAGGTCTGTCTCTCGTGTGTGACCTATTGCGTGCATACTCTCTCTGTGGATGTCCATTGTATGTGTCAGGTGTCATCGACTCAATGTTAGTGAATGTTTTGTGTAAATAGTTGACTGTATTTGTTTGTCAATTGGAAATTGATTTAATCTCGGCTCTCACAGTTCGATCTCAGTGAAATTGTAAAGCAATAAAGTATTTCAGTCGGCCGGCGCTTGCGCCCGAACTCGCATGACGTGTAATTGTTAGTTCCCTTGCCGTGAAAACTGAACGAATTTCAAAACAGGTCAAATAGAATAACTATTGCTAATAGTTTTATAATTGTACACACGAACATTGTAGCTATAAGTGTGGGTAGGATGGTCTCGATGTGTCGCTCTGTGCGAAGCGTCCGCGTGGTCGTTTAACGGGACGGACAGTCGAGCACTCTTCGCACGAACTCGGTTAGAATGATCTAAAC
Organism: Phragmatobia fuliginosa; assembly: GCA_932526445.1. Lineage (NCBI taxonomy): Eukaryota > Metazoa > Arthropoda > Insecta > Lepidoptera > Erebidae > Phragmatobia > Phragmatobia fuliginosa. The sequence goes on from OW052073.1 coordinate 142,653, forward strand.
GATGTAATAAATAGTAGTAATAAATAATTTTATAAACTTAATCTCTACAACGACTCTCTTGTCTATACTTTGTTACGATGATGTAATATTTTGATATTCGGAGTTTATCTGGTGTGAGACGCGTGTCCACACGCACGCAACGATAGCAATAAGGTGGCGGGCCGACGTGATCTGTACATTGTATGTTATATGATATGTAATAAGGTAGGGGGAGCACTGAGCGGTCGGTGGCGGAGAGCGGCGAGAGCGGCGCGACTGTGGCGCGATTGTCGCGCGACTGTCGCACGTGTCGCGCCGGAAGACTGGAATTGTAAGCAGGTTGTTTAGATATTACGCTAGTGAATGAATTTATATTATAATGTAAACTACTGTTAATACACTTGAATTTCCAAATAAACCGTAAATAACTTAAGTGAGTTTTATTAACTCTCGATACCGGAGCGGAAAGCAACACGTGCATGGCGCAGCAGACAGTGTACATTGTGCCATGTGACGTCACATTGAAATTGCATATTTGTAATATTTGGGATTGGTTTTGTATTTTTATGGGTTAAAAGAATTTTTATTCTCAAAATTTATGATGTTATCCTAATAGTCAATTGTGAATACGTGAAAACGTAATTCAATAATTATGTAAATTCTGATCGAATCTTCTTATCTGAGATACAAGCCTGTCAGAGTGAGTTTATGGAATGTTTTACCATTGTTTTGTTTAGGCACTTACCCCAAAAAAGTAGAGCACGAGAGCTTGAAGACAGTTACAGTTTTGTCTCTTTAGTAAACGTTTACTAAACCACGACATCACATACCTTTTATTGCCCGCTTCGTCAGAAGGAGGGTAATGTTTTCCTTTAATGATAAATTACTTTATTTTCTCATATATCTTTTACAGATATTTTTATATGTTACACTTTCCAGTAAAAGGTGCTTTTTATTTCCCTAGACTCACTATGCGAAAACTACAGAGGTGTCTTTTGTTTAAAGTCCGTGAATAGTACATTGTTCACCGAGGGAGGAAAGGAACCGATAACTAGCGAGGGAGCAGTTTGTGGCCCGAAGGCGCAGCCTAGGGCCACAATACTCCCGAGGTAGGAATGGGACTTTCACCCGAGTGCTACACAGTGCTTTATACTACACCTGTGAGGAACATTTAAAGTATTTATAAGATAAAATCAAACGTAAGACACCATGTAAGACACAATTTTAGCTTAGAATTTGACATAATATTTATAAATATATCGCGCTTCTTTTGTTTTTTTTTATTCTTCACAAAAGGATGTCAGTGGCACGAAGATTCCATATTTAAATTATTTGAAAACTCTTTGGGCAGGCGCGCGCCATAGATAAGATAACACATGAGAAATGAAAATTCATACAACTTTCTCTCCCGTTAAAACACGTTAGAAATGGATTTTCATACATTTTTTCCTCCCGCTTAATTAGGTCAAAGAAAAGACTAACTTTCTCTTTTCATTTTCAGGGAATATTGACTACTGTTCCGATCAGGTGTAGTATAAAATTGTTTTTTTAAATAATAAACTATGCGAGCAAAGTTTATGGTCTGGATTGACCTTTTGACCCCGACTGTTCAATAGTAGTGAATTGAAGAGAGAAAAACAAATATTACATTATCTATATAAAATTGGACTGACTAATGCATTGTTTTGTAAGCTTAGTAAACACTTATCGGTGCTACTTGAGGGGACAAACAATACTTTGTTACCTATGGGCAAAGGATCACCAACCAGAAGAGCATCACTCACCGCACGCAGGCCTCTGCCTCGAATTTTGCGGGCAGCGGGGCGGCGGCGGCGGCGGCGCGGGAGCGGGGCGGTCAACACAAACCTGTTCTCCAAACCAGCGGGCAGATCGCGCGGTACTATAGCGGCATAATGTTGTGTTCGTAGTTGTGTTGTCGAGATATTTATTTTTGTTCGCGAACAAAATGTCTCAAAGACGGCGACAACAACTTTTTGATTCAAATTTATTCCTAACGGTTGATTTATTGTGGGCAAAAGAAGAAGTGGATCCTTACTATAGGGCAAGGAAAATAAATATCGAAACTATGAAGAACAGAGACAAAATCCCGACAAATTCTACGACTACACTAGAATGAGTGTAGAAACTTTTGAATATATTCTTATTTCTTGTTTTTTATTTCTTCCCATAATTGGTTAATTATTCTTCTATTTTTATGGTTGATATCTCTGCTGTTCCATATGGGTCTCCTCTCAAAGATTGCCGAAATAATTTGTTCTTGCACGTCCGATGACATTTTGATATGTCACAAAAGAAAATTGTACTACACTATACCACAATGCAGACGCGCAGCGCGAGCGGTCACCACTTGACTGAAGTGCACCGCTCGTTGCCCGCCCCCCGCGCTGTTTTCGAAAACCGGTCCATATGATTTTACGCATAAGATCCCGCCGCGACCGCGCCGCCGCCGCTGCCGCCCCGCTACCCGCAAAATTCGAGGCAGAGGCCGCAAAAACAACAATGTGTTAGTCGCTTCAATTTTATATACATATTGTGATAATTGCTTTTCTCTTTTCAGTTAATTAGTAGGTTTTTGTTGCACTTTCAAAACATTACAATAACGACTCTTGTCACTCGGTTTCAAAATGACATTGTAATAGACAAAACCAGCAAGAAACTCCAGAAGTTATTATTTGAAAATAGCACATATTTACTGTAATTGACAATAAATTACGACAATTGATAATAGGAAACCAGTGCATTTACTAAAATGAACTCAAAAAAAGTATATGAAAATTATTAAAAAAAAAATACAGACAATAAATTGTTGTTCTAATCAAGGTCAATTATGAATGTCAAAGCTTCTAGAATCTATATACCGTGTGGTGACGGATTAAGAATACAGAGTGTCACCACTAAGGGATAAACTACGCAAGACAACATCGATGCAAAGAGAAGGAAAACTTGAAACCAACCCTATCCTAACCTACCTAACCTACCAAGCCGTCTGGCCAGCGTGGTATAGTAGGCCAAAACCTCCTTTAAGGAGAGGCCTATGTCCAGCAGTGAACTGTTAAAGGCTGTTGATGATGATGATCACAATCGTGAACAGAATTAAATATTTATATGATTAATAAAAGTATTATTGAAAGTGGAAGTATGTCTATCTAATCTTTAGTGCTCAAACGCTCCCGGGTGTTAGATAAAGCAATCAACTCGTGTTGGTAGCCATAAAAGGCGTGTCGTGAACGAACTTTATAATGAAATCATGTGACTTGACCAAAGATAAACGAATAGCACGTCTAGTGCATCCTAGTGACACGCAGTTGAAGCGGCTTACACGATGGAGACACCCGACGGTACCACCAATATGGTTGGAATAGATGTAGCTGTTGTAAAATATCGCTTGTTTAAACTCACTACTTGAGTTGTTAAGTAAACAATTATTAAAAAAAAAAACACCTATGGATTATCGTATTACTCAAACAAAGGACAGACGCTCTCAGAAACGTTCCAAAGTTTTAAATATTTCCTGAACCTTCCAGTACATAAAAGTGCTGTGATATTGAGGGTTTATTATATTTACTCGTAGTGCGTGTATTTATGAATTTAAAGTGCTTACTTCATCAAATCATATAAAATATTCAATTCTTTACAGAAAAATTACCCGTAAAAACTTTATTGCGCAACGATATGCAATCTTGGGCAATTTTTATATTTATTGTTCTAAGTCTTTGCCAACAGTGCACTCAAGGTTGTCTTTTGCTCGTAACATTATTATTCTGTGTTATCATTTATTTACAAATTGTATCCAAACAATAACGAAACGAACCACTTCAAAAAGTATTTTAATTCGGTCAAAAACATAAAAAAATATTACATTCGGAAACTGTGAGTACCTACATTTAGTATTATGATTGTGGTGATATCTAACACTCTATTAAACTTGAACTGATAATCAGCTAACATGCGTATCAGTATTGGATATTAAAGATTATGATAACAGCGCACATGTGATAAGAATCAGTTACTAACTAAGTACAATAAAAAGCTTTGAAGAAATGTTAATGTTAATTATTGCTTATTATTTATGATCATAAAAGTGGTAACAACCAGAACAAATAAATTACATTGCGATCCACTAAAATATTAATAAACTAAGTAATGAATATAAACCAATCTACTAAATGATAACACGGCGTACGTTATCCTATTTAGGTACCATTTTCATTATTACATAAAACTTACCGCGCTTGTTGACTGATTGAAAATGAGATTATGTTTTGGAAACAGTTTTTGAAATCGTAAGTACCTATGTACAGGTACATCGGCAACCAACAGTCAAGTTGACATACCACATACATAAACGTTACTAGAAAACTAACGAATGTATGTGAATGAAGTCATCTCAAGGCTAAGTATTGTGCGTAACGTCAGGCAAATCAGAGGTATGTAATACCCTAAATAAGTGATCGCGTTAATTCCCGTAGAAATAATATTAACTAAGTATTGAGGCCAAAACAATATATTAGCCAATAATAGAATAAAATAGAAGCCTCTTCTATTGTAGAAAGACAATCAACGTGAAATACTTCCAACTTAGCTAAGTGGGCAGGCGTTGCATATGGTTCATAGTTCTAATACTTACTGTACTAACCGTTTATATAAAACAAAATATTCTTTAAATTCCAAAAAACCAAACCATTTTTACAAACCATTTTCAAAAAAAACTTTTACATCATATCAAGTGTGGATTTAAATAACTAAACTGTCAATGAGAATAATAGAAGCTAAAACATACAGTGATATATATATTATACTAACATTCATAATTACTATCCTCTTCCACTATAAGAATGACATATTTAGCAGCAGTAACATTTTTTGTTGGATTATATCTTACAATGTATATCTTGGTGGCATAAATAAGTGCGACTGTGGCATTTTTCCACTGAAGCGGATAAGGGGAAAAACCGACCCATCTCATCAAATAATGTCTTCGCAGAAGGTTGCGACCGCGGTAAAACAACTGTCGCTACCGGCCATGGAGCGTATGATGGCGGGTAGCGAGAGATCTCCTCCGATGACTGCAGTGAGGGCCCGACGCTGTGTTGCCTACGCGGAGCATACCGCGAACGTGTGTTGGGCAGACTCCACACTGCAGTTGTTGTGGTGAAAGGAGGGACTCAGTTCCTTTCTAGCGACCTAGTTCAGGTACTTGCCAAATTAAATGTGCCCGGAAAGAACCTGCGTCAGTTGGAAGGAAGGGTCCCGTGCTGTCGAATTGCTCACTCGATACGCTTGACGAATTATACCACGTACGGCCAAACACCATTTACGTCGCAGAGCACAGGGCGAAAACCGTTTAAACCTTTATGATGATATGATACGACAACTAAAATGAGAAGGAGAGGAAAAACACGTAGTCAAAAATTGTAACTTTCCGTGTTTCACAGAATTAACTTCAATTTATAGACTTATCAAAGAATGAATAAATGTTCATGAACAAATACCTCGCATACCTTTGGCGCCAAGGTTACATTATACAAACTGTTTCCCGATACTGATGAAGTTAACATACATGTTAACGTATACTTTTCTCATTTGCTTTTATCACAAATTGTTTTTAATGGCGATGGCCAAAACCCAAAAAAAGTAATTAAAAGTAAAAAGCTTTGTTAAAAAGTTATAGTAAGTCGACTGCACGGTTGGCCTAGTGGCTTAAGCGGTCGCCTCGCCGCTTCCTACTACGCCAAGTGTCGTGGGTTCAAATCCCACGTAGGATAACACTTTGTGTGATTCACAATTTGTTGTTCTGAGTCAGGGTGTTCTTTGTGTCCGTTTCTTGTATGTTTGTAAAGTCCCCCGCAACACAGGAATTTATATTCTTAATGCGGGAGTTGTCTTTTAAAAAAAAAAAAAAAAAAAAAATTGTAGTTATGAAAAATAAAATAAACTTGACTTGAAAACTTTAACTACCAACATACGATATCGTTACACAAGTTAACCTAAGATTGACATATTGACGTAGTGAATATCAAGCAAATTAAATATGTAATTAGATTAGATTCAGTTATATTTTTAAGATCATCATCATCATCGTCAGGTTATCGCTGTCCACTGAATGGCATAAGCGTCTGCCATTGAACGCCACTCTGATACATTTTAAAATATTCAAACTAAAAGAATTATCATCAACATCAACAACAACCCATATATAACCACAGCATGTCCCAATGCTATGGGCTCGGCTCTCCTCTCAGGAGAGGGTTAAGGCCGTACGTCACCAATTCTGCAATCTATATAATAAAGTAAGTAATAAAGAGGTGCACTTTACGAGTTCGTGATCTATAGAACTGATTATGAAAATTATTTTACCCATTGAAAGCCACATTATTTATAAGTGTTACAGGTTATACATTAAACTGAAAAATTATTATCGCGATATCGAGTACACACGTGGGTAAAACATAGTGACATTTTAAGTAAGTAAATAAACTTTGTTGTTACAGTTTTTTTCCATTTTTAATTTATTATACAATGTAGGTTTCAGTGAACATTCGGGCTTTTCTTCCGTGTGCTGTGAGAAGACTGATACGAGTATAATACTTAGTGTTAGTGTGAAAATGCGTAAAAACCGCGATAACATCGGATTTAGAGATATACTAAACAACTTGTTTATGATCGTTATCAGATAGCGACCGAGCAAGGTGAGCAAGGTTGACGTTGACAAATGTAAATCCGACCAGATAACCATGGAACAGCGTGACATAATTGACATGTACATATGTTTGTGCGTTTGTGTTATTATTGTGATAACAATCACATATTTATTTATATTAAATAGGAATGATATTGATCAACTTCAGTGCTGAATGACATCTGCATACACAGTAATAATTCAATTAATTAAAACAGTAGCTAATTAATTTTATCAAACTGTATTTATCAAGTTTCGAAATAAATGCAAGTGTAAGTCGAAAATTAAACGCCTACTTCATAGCAACTTATTTTCTTAGAATTCACCTTCACGTGATGGCGTGATACAAACAGTATAATAATAAAAATGCGAAGATAGTTAACTTTTGCATCTAACAATAATAATATGAGTTCATGACTATGAGTATGACACTCCCATCGCTTTTCTTGATTCATACTGCTTTATGGAAAAACTGCAGTCCTTTCCAGTCCAGTCCAGTCGTCCGTATCCTATCCACTTGCGTCATCCCGGGTTTCGCCTCACTCCCTTGAGTATCCATATTATATTGTTAGTTACAAAAGTCTATACATATTGTTAGTAAAAGTGTTACTAAACACAAACAACCCAAATATAATGTATGGTGAAAGTTCAAATACACTGGGAACGTTGGTAGGCCTCATATTTTTAATTGAGGGTAGACGCGAGTTGACGGGCGAGGAGAATAGTGGCAATGCTTCTCGTACAATCACTTTATTGTAGCTCTCGATCACGAAATACAGTTAGGATATTGAATAGCAGCCCATCATTAATGTATAATAATTTTAAATAAGACACTCCACCGAATGCGTGGCGCTAGCAATAGATGATCCACGATAATGCTCGTCCCACGACCACGTTCCACTTTAAAAGAAACTAACGAACTGTTAGATAGTCCTTTTTAGCACTTATAAAAAAAAACACAGCACTGAAATTTTACGACTATTTATTTACTGAAAGTTTTTACTCACACAGAATTTCTACTTAAACTTAAAACTTATACACGCGACTTGGATTATACGGCGCGGATAGCCCTAGCGAAGGGCAGAGTAGACCCGGAGTGTATCCTTAGCTTTCACTGATAGCCAGCCGGCAGGCAAGAACCAGGTCCGTAGCTGGGGAGCAGTTTAGCTAGAGAATAACCAACTGAACTGATTTAGTAAAGTCTTACGTATTTATAGCATAATTATTGCTGATTTATAATATCGTATTTAGGTAAACCAGCAATAATTGCAAGTCAGCATTTTACTCTAACAAATAGTGATGTGACAGTGAAAATAGGGATGTAACATCTCCCCCCTTTAAAACGGAACATACGGAATAGAAGAAGTATGTGAGTATAATCCAAGTTACGATATAGAAATTATCATGATTAAGAAATAAGAAGAGAACATTTAATTAAGCAATAAGACTTATAAAATATAATATTAATACAGTGGAAATTAGATTATACATTTAAGTTTTACAATAACTCAAGGTTTCGCCTTGGTGAACTTAAATTAGAATCAGTACTTTCTGTATCATAATTTGTATTGGCCATTTCAATACTAGACCTTGCACGAATATTTGTATGAGGTTTAGTCATACAAGTATTGACAATTTTAATACAACAGGATGTACTGTTTCTTCGATTATTACAACAGAGACATTTATACAATTTATAAGAAAAATATACAAATACAGAGACAGATAATAGGGTAGTAATTATACTAAAATAATAGCTATACTTAATATGGTAAGGTTGATTTTCTATTTTAGTTAATTCGTCTTCATTTTGATTTAATTTATATGAAGCATATTGCAACGAATCAAGATTTACATGAGATAGTTTAATAGGAGTCAAATATGGTAATGTTTGATTTACAGTAGCTTTTGAACAACAATCATCTTCTATAATATTAAAATTTGGATTAGGAACATAGAATTTAGTTTCGAATTCTTGAGACGGAACAAACTGTAGTAGCTTATGATAAGCTTTACAATATTTAGGTAAGTCTAAGATACCTGTCCCAACAATATTATAGTCATTCATTTTACCATCACAAGTTATGGATATCTTAGATATATCTGATTGAACATATATCCATCTATTATTACTAAGTCTTTGCCATAAATCTATTTCACCTAATATAATCTTATAATTACACGATTCTGGGATTCCTTTCACATGTTCGGTTAAAATAGTCACTTCACAAATAGGATTTCCGACACTATATTGTATATTTCCTAGTTTACACAAATAGTAATTATTATTTATCACTTTGCACTCACTTAAGTCTTGAAACGCGGAATATGTTAATCTATCTTGTGTCATAGCTAGATATTTTGCGGATGGATTTATTAATGCAAAAGTATTTGGATTTTGAATATCGTGTGGAGTTGGTAAAGCATATATGTGATATAAATTATAATCTACAAAAGTAACTAGAGGAATTCTAATGGCAAATATTAGTTTATTTTCGTTGATAAATGAAGATATTTCTGCGACATCTATTATTGTATGAATATTCTCAAGAGATAAATGTAAAGGCAAACTAGAAAGAATATCATTACTTTTTGAATTCAGTTCATTATACAACTGTATTGGACTTAGCACTGATGGATGAACTATATTCTGTTTCCCAAATAGAATAGCATCGATTAGATCTTCAAGGTTAAAATTAAGAATCATTAATGAACTTTCTAAGGCACTAAAAGTCATTGATAAATGTGATATTATTTCTAACTTATTGGCATTAGCTGAAACAGTGTCTAAAATTTTGCCTAAATTTTGTATATTGCTATTGAGAATATTTTCGTTTTCGTTAAGTTTGGCAATAGTATTATTAAAAGATGAAATGGTAGAAGTTATTAAGTGAATGTTTTCTTTCATAATTGAAGCTAGGTGTCTTTGATCGTCTTGAACCGCATTAATAGCATCAGTAAAAGCCTTAGCGTCATCTTCGTCTAAAGAACCAAATAGTTGTTTTAAGATTGGACCACCTATACCAATCCAGGCAGACCTTTTAACTTTGTGAGTAGTATTAGAATTAGTTAAATGGGATAAAGAGATGTAATTATTTTGAACATTGATAAAAAGACTTTCTAAAGGACTTAGGATATTCCAGCAATCAGTTTTGACTTTAGTAGATTGATGTGTATTACAGATTAGTTTACATTTTTCTAGAATTCTTTGTAATGTTTCTATATGAGGCTGTATATAAGATAGATCAGAATATGTAACTATCTTCCAATGGTTATTATAATATTTCAATGTACCTATCGGATCGTAGAAAAGACCTGGACTATTAACTATCGGTGTGGTCATGTTTGATCCTGCGAGGAGTCCTGGCGCGACGGCCCTGGAAGGGAATTATCATGGGCTAATTTAATTTCATCAAAATGATGTCTAACATGTTTACGATTAATTAAAAGGGTAACGTTATTATTATTATGTACTTTAATAATTCTATATGGGCCTTTCCAGATGCTAGAAAGGGCTTTACGTAATCTATGATGTTGCTTTAAATATACCATATCTCCGACATTATAAGTAATATTTCTAGTATTTTTGTCATAATAATTTTTGGAATTCTCTTTACTACGGCGGATATTCTCTCTGGCTATGTTTCTAGTATTTATAAGCTTTTGTTTCAAAGTTTTTATATAATCAGGGTATGTGACTGTTGGTTCGATATCATAGATAGAACTTGGCATGTTTGGTTTACAGCCAAATAGTAATTCATGTGGTGTAAAATTAGTAGAAGAGTGAACAGATGAATTGTAAGATACAAGAGCAGTTGGGAGATATTTATGCCAATCATCTTGATTGTCATTCACGTAAGATTTCAAATATTCTTTCAATGTGGCGTGACTTCTTTCAAGTGCGCCATTAGTTTGGGGGTGATATGGAGTAGAAAAAAGATGTTTTATTTTGAAAAGAGAAGTAATTTGTTTGTATACTTCGGCAATAAAATGAACACCTTGGTCGGATAAAAGAGTTTTAGGAATACCGAAATGAGAAATAAATTTTATCAAACAGTCAGCTGTTTGTTCAGCTGTCGAATTAGTAATAGGGTAAGCCATGGAGTATTTTGTTAAATCATCCTGAAACGTTACGATGTATTTATATTTTTCCAGACCTGATTCTGGTAAAGGGCCAACAATATCAGTTGCTATTCTTTGGAGAGGTTCCTGGCATGTAGAAGTTATCTCCATAGGAGTTTTATTGCAAGCACGTAAAGCTTTATTTTGTTGGCACTGTGGACATTGTCTAACATATGATTCAATATCATTCTTCATACCTTTCCAGTAAAAAGAATCTTTGAGTTTATTATACAACCGTGTGGAACCAATATGTCCACCAATAGGAGAGTCATGATTATCTTTTAAAATCGTAGGAATTTCGTTAGGCTTAGGATAAATGAGTTTATTGTGGTAGATATTAATTTTGATATGTGTGTTATGAAAAATAAAAGATATGATTTCGTAAATTATAATAAATTCTAGTTTATCAAATGGATTGGAAAAGTCAGACATAGAAATTTCTTTTACATCAGGATGAAATATAATTAATTCATTTCGGAGGCAATTTAACACCTTAAATAATTCTCTATAAGTACAAGAATCATAGTGATGAATTTTAGTAAACATGTGGATGTATAATTTATTATTAATATTAGTGTACTTTAGTGAATATAGTTCTTTCTCGGAGCTTATAAAAGATTCTTTATCATCTAGGAGGTTAACAATTTCTTCACAGTAAGGATTAGATGAGTCTAGATCAATTGAAGTAGGATAAGCGATTGTAGAGCAGGATGTTTTTAACAGACTTTGGTTAAACTCACGGATTTCAGTACTAAATACCATTGGATTAGAACGAGATCGAAGAAAGTTGCCATATGTAATGTCGTTAGTAAGATCGATATCATTGACAGGACATATTATAGGAGGGCGAGATAGTGCATCAGCGTTAAGGTTAGTTTTGCCAGATTTATAAACAATTTCATAATCATATTCTTCTAACTTAAGTCTCCATCGAACTAATTTACTGCTAGGGTCTTTGCAATTAAATAACCAAACAAGAGGACGATGATCAGTCACAATTTTAAATTTGCGTCCATAAAGATAGGGTCGGAAGGTTTTCACACCAAATAAAATAGCTAAAAGTTCCTTTTCTGTAGTGCTATAATTGCCTTCGGCTCTATTGAGGGTTCGAGAGGCATATGCGATTGGAAGATCTTTGCCAATTTCTCCTTGTGAAAGTATTGCACCTAAAGCATAGTTAGAAGCGTCAGTAGTAAGGATAAATTCCTTAGAAAAATCAGGATATTGAAGAATAGGAGCACTAGTTAACATTGATTTAAGAGTATTAAAAGAATTTTCTTGATCTTGAGTCCAATTGAAAGAAGTATCTTTACGAAGTAGTGAAGTTAGGGGTTTAGTAATTTTTGAGAAATCTTTTATGAATTTTCGATAATATCCTATTAGCCCGAGAAATGATTTTATTTCCTTTGGATTTCTGGGTGTAGGGTACTTGGATACGGCCTTGACTTTATCAGGATTTGGAGAGACACCTTTATCAGTGATGATATGACCAAGATACGCAACTTCTCGTCGTAGGAATTCGCATTTATCTGGTTGTAATTTCAGATTGTGCTTTCTGAGAGCATCGAAGACTAATTTAAGTTTTTCTATGTGTGAAGAGAGGCAGTGGGAGTATATAATTACGTCATCAAGGTAAATGAAGCAGTGGAGACCTTGAAGACCAGCGAGAACTGTATTCATAAGTCTTTGAAATGTGGCTGGCGCATTTTTTAAACCAAAAGGCATCCTAGTGTACTCAAAATGACCATTAGGAACAGAAAAAGCTGTTTTAGGGGCATCTTCTGGATCCATGCGAATTTGATGGAAACCTGACACCAGGTCCAATGTAGTAAAATACTTGCTATGACCTAACTGATCCAGGATGTCAGTGATATTAGGAATAGGATAAGCGTCTCCGACAGTAACGTCGTTTAATTTCCTATAATCTACGACTATACGCCATTTCTTTTGACCAGAAGCGTCTTGTTTTTTTGGAACTACCCAAATGGGAGAAGACCAGGGGGAATTTGAAGGTTTGATTATATTTTGATCGAGCATCTTTTGTATCTGTTTATTAACTTCTTCTTTATGACATTCAGGATATCTATAAGTTTTGACGTGAATCGGTTGTGAGTTAGTAGTTTTAATTTTGTGTTCCAAGGTACTAGTAGAAGTAAGAGTGTCTCCTTCTAAATAAAACAGATCGGAATATGCAGAGCACAAATCAAATAAGGCTTTTGATTCTTCAGAATTAAGATGTGAAGTTCGTATTTGTTTCTTAACTTCATAGGATCTATTTGGTATAGTATTTTGATTGAAGGAGTTAGAAAGATTTAGAGTGTTAATATTATGCAGATAATCATCTAATAAATCACAAGGGTTTAGGACTACGCAAAGAGACTTTATTTTGACATCTTCAGTATTAGTGTTAAGAACTGATACAGTGACATGATTGTTTTGTTTAAGTGTAACGAGACAACTAGATAAAAACACACCTTTTTGAATTTCAGACTTATCGATATATCCAGTAGTTACTTCGGGATTTAGAACATAGCATTCTACGATCATTTCCGAACGTGCAGGAATAGTATATTCTGGTTTGGAAAAATGAATTTGTAAAACATGATCGTTTATGTTTAAAGTCTTATTCCTATAATCTATTTTTGAATCATGAGATTTGAGATAATCGTTACCTATAATGCCATCAAATTCTACGTCGACACAATCTGGTATTAAATGAAATTTGCCGAAAATAACGTCATTATTTGGAAATATAAAATCTAATTGAAAGTGACCAAGACTTTTTAAGTATTCCGTATTTTTGTCGATTCCTTTAAACTGAACAATTTCTGAAACTAATTTTGGTTGAATTTGCATCGAGGATTGTTTTATTAGTGATACACCTGCACCGGAATCAACTAAAAGAACTAGTAATTTATCAGAGTATTTAGATTTAATATACACATGAGGCAAATGTATTTTATTGTTATAATTAATTTCAAATAAATTAGAATACGAATCAGAAACGTTATTTAAATTGTTATTATTTGATGGGCAATTGTTATTTTCATTGTATGACATGGTAGGTAACATAGATGTATTGTACTTAGGAGATTTAGTCGAAGTATTTGAAATAGTAGATTTGGTAGGCTTATTAGACATAGGAGTAGAGTATTGATTGGATTTGGTAGATTTAATATTAGATTCAGTGGATTTATTAGATTTAGTAGACATTGTATTCGATTTAGAGGATTTTGTAGATTTTGTATTAGATACAGTGGATTTCCTAGGCTTAGTATTAGATTCAGTGGATTTAGTAGACTTGGCATTAGATTCAGTGGATTTAGTATTCGATTCAGTGGATATAGTAGATTTAGTATTAGATTCATTGGATTTAGTATTAGATTCAGTGGATTTAGTATTAGATTCAGTGGATATAGTAGATTTAGTATTAGATTCAGAGGATTTAGTATTAGATTCAGAGGATTTAGTATTAGATTCAGTGGATTTAGTATTAGATTCAGTGGATTTAGTATTAGATTCAGTGGATTTAGTATTGAGAAATTGTCTCGAAAAGACATCAAAAGCGTCGGTTTGAGTTGAAGATTCCGTACGACGCGTAACCGGAACCTTATTTAGTTTAAATGTTCATCTGGATCAGAGTTCGGATTATCAAATTTATTATCAAAATCGCTTATTGGTGTGAGATTATGTACTTGTTTTTTAAAATGATTGGTAGAGTTATTACTTTGCCGCGAGTTGTTAAACTGACGTTTACGACATTGAGATATATCATGACCAATATTTTTACAATATCTACAGAAGGTATTATTTTGCGAGTTTGAAGATATAGAAGGTTGAGCCGTATTTGGGATTTCATTCTGAAAATTGTTAATGTGACGTTGGCGATTTAAAAAACATGTTTTTTCTGAATGACCTATCTTTCCACAAATTTTACACTTTGGTCTATGTTCAGAAGATCTAGTAGATTGCATATAATTTTGTAATTTTTCTTCTTGAATAGCAAGATTAATAGCTTCCTGTAAAGAGGTAGGATTACGACACCTTACTATATTTGATATGTGGCTAGGTAAGCCCAGTAAAAAGGTATGTAGCGCCAAGTCTTCCGTACTGGCGATTCTACCTCTTAATTCACCAGGGTCCCTAGTGGAATGTGTAATGTCCGTCTGTAAACGAGTGAGGTATGTTTCTATTCGTAAACTATACTGTGTGACAGACTCGTTTGACTTTTGTTTGCAACTCTGTAAGTCTAGGAGTAAGTGATCCCTATGTTTGGTTTCACCAAATGTGGATTTTAAAAACTGTTTCAGCTCAGACCATGTTTCAAAAATTTTAAGAGAGCAGGCGGACTCAGCCTTGCCTTCTAGTTGGGAAATAATGTATTTGAATAAAATGCTCTGTTGCGATGCAGTAGCTAGGTTTAAGGCATTTTCGCAATTCCTAATAAATGGTGATAATTTATTCCTATCGCCATCGAATGGCTTAATAAATTTTGTAAGGATAGAAAAATTTAACTCCTCTACGCCTACAGTCTGTAAACTTGAACACGACTGAACGCTTTTCTTTTCAAGTTTACTACTTTCGTTAACCATTTTAAAGAATGAATTTAATTAATTACGCGAAACGGAGAAGGAAATTAAGAGTATAATTTTAAAGGAAATTAAAAGTATATTATTAAGAATCCACACGCAAAATAATGCAAATGACAAAAAAATAAATCAACATAAATCGAATAAACAACACTCACAGTATTATTAGTAGATACAGCGATGTCATGGAAACAGCGGCAGGTCGGTGTCGGGTGACGGTGCGGCGATGCGGCGGAAGCGATGGAATGTGCAGCGTTTGCAGTTGGTACGGGTCAACGCTCAAACCAAGTGTCGCGATGTATTTTTTTGTAGAAAATTGGTTATTCGTGTAGCCAATAACTCGGTGCTTGGGCAGAAAACCCTCACGCACAATGGAGCGATGCTGACACGTTGTATGCGATGACTAGGGTTGACGGCGGCCTCTTACAGCGTCAGGAAGACAGGCAGGGACAGCAGGTGGCCAACTTACTAGTTCAGGATCGCAATATGGACCAATTTCTGTGTGGAGCTGGTCGTCGTCAGGAGTAGGCGACCCGAGGGACTTCAGAAATCCCACTTCTGACACCAAATGTTAGATAGTCCTTTTCAGCACTTATAAAAAAAAACACAGCACTGAAATTTTACGACTATTTATTTACTGAAAGTTTTTACTCACACAGAATTTCTACTTAAACTTAAAACTTATACACGCGACTTGGATTATACGGCGCGGATAGCCCTAGCGAAGGGCAGAGTAGACCCGGAGTGTATCCTTAGCTTTCACTGATAGCCAGCCGGCAGGCAAGAACCAGGTCCGTAGCTGGGGAGCAGTTTAGCTAGAGAATAACCAACTGAACTGATTTAGTAAAGTCTTACGTATTTATAGCATAATTATTGCTGATTTATAATATCGTATTTAGGTAAACCAGCAATAATTGCAAGTCAGCATTTTACTCTAACAAATAGTGATGTGACAGTGAAAATAGGGATGTAACAGAACGACTGAATGAACAATAATCATCTAAGGCTAGGATAAAATCATTGTCACCTGTGATCCTTGTCTATGACTTATGACATGAAAGTAATCGACTATAATCAATAATTCAATCGGGTGATTGTTATTGATTGATATTGATATAGGATTTCCATCCCCACGGCACCGGTCGCACGCACCATTGCCCGGTGTTGCGTCAGTGTCTAAACTTCAGACACTTAACAGTGTTGCCAGCTAAAATAATCGATACGCCGTCATATAGATTATTTACACAATATTGGGACCCTGTATATTACTACTGTATACAGCATCCCAATATTGGGCAATCCCATGTTAAACACAATAGGCTAAAGCTGCTGTGAGTGCTATTGCGTATCCCATGAAGTAAAGAGGCATTTCAATTGCTAATGAGGGCATGAAAACCGTCAACCCTCGCCTCCGTTATGAATCACTAATCGAACTAAGTTTTTTTCAAAAATACGTAATTTTTGCAAATGGTTCAAACCATCTATCTCATGTATATCTGTATCTCTAAAAGTAAAATGTTTTCTTTTCATTATTGGACTTTTAAGTGTTTGTTCTGTATCTCTGATAGCGTGTATGCAACATATCTCTTATGCAGACTAATTTTGCGATGACACCAAAAAGTTTATATAAACGAAAGAGAATACCATTTATTGTAAGCGAAGACAGGAGCTAACTGCTGCAACAATATGGCGCGGGTCACATAAGCTCCGTCTCTTGACCAGACCAGTGTCAGACGTTTATTGATTGCAATGTCATTCAGTTGCTTAGTGAACACTCGTTTTTTTTTTAATTTATTTTTTCTTTCTTTTAAAGTTATTGTATCGTTTTATTTCAAGTATAAAACGAGCAGCAGCCCGCTGCGGACCACTGTCCGTTTAATGACCCCTCGGTCGGAATGCGGCCATTTGTCCTTCTGAAACCAATCGAAGTAATAAATCCGGCGCGCTCTCCTGATACCCGCCACATGTCTATGTCCACACTCGCTCTCCACTAATTAATACCTACTATTGCAATGAACTGACTCGCTCGCCAATACTGCTGTTCTATTTAACACCATCTGTTACTAGATCTTACTACAAATTTGTACGTGGCTATTATTGTCTCTATGTAAGTATATGTATATGCAGCTAAGCTAAGACCAAGAAATAATCTTGATATGAAAGGGTTTTTTTTTGTTTCTTCTTCTTATAAGATAATATGTAAATACCGATACTAGAGCGTAAGTCGAGACAAGTTCATGGCAGTAGGTACGTCATTTTGCTTTAGTATAAAAAAAACTGTTCCTTTAATTGATTTTTCGCGTCGCATGTGTAGTCGTGTGGTGAGTTACCGCCGAGAGGATCCGTGTATGCAGTAGGTCGTGTGACGTCACAGGATCACTATAAATTAGCGCGCGCTCCCACTCTGGCTTGCTCATATTACAGAAGTGAAACTCATTAAAATAACTTGTACCCTCGCAAAGCCGAGTGTGATGTTTCATATCTATTCAGACTTTATGGATGTGAAATATTCGTGTTGATTTGGTAACGGTCAGCTAGACAGTGAAAGGCAGAGATGGTAATGAATTGACTGGTCAGTGTAGTGGTGGTCCTGACAACTGCGCCCTAGGTTAGGAGACGCGATGGTGAGATGAGAATGACCGTTTGTTGTGTGTGTGACGTATCTGTGATGTAGACGCGCCGCAAATGTTCCAGATAACATTCGTATCACGTAAACGATTATACTCGAGTTTATGAAAAATTTGAATACAAATTATAACAGCCAGACATTTATTTTATGACGTGACGTTAAGTGTAACTTAATTAATGGCAAAACCAAGAGATTTTCTGATCCATGGTGATTTTATAATTTGTATGAGTGTCATTACAAGCATGTGTGACACTCATACAAAATGTGTGTCTGTGCGTGTTCCAACTTTTTGATGTACTTCGACGATAGAAAGCATTACAATACTTAATATTCGCTAGCGGTGCAGTAGTATGACTGCTCGTGTGATTGGTTATCAGTGAAGGAGAAGAGCCCTGTGTGACGTCATTGGTTCACATTGATATTTAACAATATAAGTGAATGCTGCTAGTCTTCTAATATTTCCTGAGATTTTATAATCCATTACATTTAATATTTATTTAATATTTAGTCTTTTGTTGTCGATGTATGATCGTTATCTATGTAATTCAGTAGAACGGTCAATGTATTTAAAGAGCACATTATTGGCCCAGAATTAATTACTTGCTCAATATGTATGTGTGAGGGGACAATAAATCTAAATATTCATTAGAGTGGGTCCTCATTTAGCTGGCATTAATTACGTCGCCCTCCACGCTCCCGCTGCACCGCGCAAACGAGCCGCCTTTTTAATATTCGTACTGCGTAGCGACGTAGCGTCTCGTAGCACCACGTAGACGAAGCTGAATGTTAGCGCTCTCACACACCTGCAACTACGACCGCTACGATTATCTCAAACTCACGATAACTAGACATCAATTTCACTGAACTGGGGTTATGTTACACATATACACTAAGAGAACGTTTTATTCCAAGAAAATCGAGTTAGATGTTGGCATTTTTTGCACAAAAACTAAGCAATATTTACTGGATTTGTAATTTGTACAATATTTTGGTACTTTCTTCATTTAATACTTTGTATTGCCTCCACGTGATGAAGCCTCCAGTGATGAAAAACAGCAAAAAAACAATCATAAAAAAAATGTAATCTTAAGAAAAATATGACTACTTTAGTTTTTTTTTAATTTAAGATTAATATTGTGGGTGTAACTAAGTTTTATTTTATTTTTTATCTGTATAATTAAATTCTCAATTGAACAGTCTTCGTTTCATTAGGATGGCATACGTAGTTCGGGAGATATTCGGGTTTACGTGACTGACCCGTTATTTTTGGAACCGAGTGTAGTATTTTAAATATTAGTGCTCTGTAGGCAGATTAGCGAATGCGTGCTGTCGCCACCGGGCGTTATCCGTTGCCTTGACAACACACTCATTCTAGATTATTTTTCATTGCTTTTCTATAATCCTATTGTAAGAAACTATTTACAAGATAGATAATTGTTATCTACTAAACACAATACATAGCGTCCTCGTCCTCCAGTACCGTCTATGTTTTTAGTGTTTTTTTATTCCATAGATATGCTCATATTTATGTTCTCTGTTCAGTAGTCATTGTCTTTCGGTTAATAGGATGATTATATTGTTTGGCAATAATATTGTTAGAATGTATGTTGGTAAAAAGACAGTGTATATTGTTTTGTAAACTTGAGTTAATATCAAAGAAAAAAAAAGTGAATAAATAAAAATAATTTTTTTTTTTTTGAAAAAAGACAACTCCCGCATTAGGAATATAAATTCCTGTGTCGCGGGGGCCTTTACAAACATACATGAAACGGACACAAAGAACACCCAGACTCAGAACAACAATTTGTGAATCACACAAAGTGTTATCCCACGTGGGATTCGAACCCACGACACTTGGCACAGTAGAGAGCGGCGTGGCGACCGCTTAAACCACAAGGCCAACCGTGCAGTCAATTATATATATGTCGGAATATTCAATTATACGGGAACTGATTTGACAACGAGTCGCAAGCGGTGAAACGTCATCACTTCGGTGGAGTCTATATAAGTGTTCGTGCGGGCCGAGCGGGGAGCATTCACCGATCGACCAGGACGCGAATCACATCTAGAAACTACCTTACGGCTCGTTGTTCTCACTTTATGTTACCTACGTGCTAATAAAATATTATATTATTTAAATTAACTACTTTCGTTTTCTGATCGAGAAACATCACGCAGCCCACACAAAATATATTCCGGAGAAAGCAACGGCCCTGACAAACACCCCTCCGCCGACATATATGTATATATAATTGTATAGGTACACTGCGCTACCGAGACAGTCTGATCAAGGCAGTCTTATAATAAGTTAACGAAAATGTGAATATTCAATATTGATTAGGAGTCGACCTTACAAGTTCCAGGGGTGGCAATTACTTGTAATCATGCCAAGGTAACTCTACTCTGTCTGATGGAAAGCATTAGTGCAATCCAGGAGTGGGGCCACCAGCCTCTGCGAATGCAGGCAGTGTGGCGATGCTAACCCACACTTAGGCAGCTTAGTCAGATGCTTTTTCACGCCCCTCTCAAAAGACCCGGGATCATAATGGGAAGGAAACACGTGAGCTCTCAGTGAATCCCAATTTTTACCTGCTTGGCACGGGAAAGAAGAGCAGAACCATTGAGTTCTATGCGCATTTCTACCACTCTAAAGCAGTTACTCCTTAGACCAGCACGTGCTGTCCTATAGAGGAAGGAAGAAGGAGGGTTCAGTTGGAAGAGCTCTTCAGAACACACATAGTAGAGATGGTGGCTGAGGTCACTCAGACACTTCAGAATGGACACAATACTAGCACCAGACACGTGTCACGACCACGAGCAAGTTTCTGTTCCAGTTCACAGTGCGGTTCAATTTGTACCGTTGAACTTATCTTATCTCAAAACTACGTACAGTATATGTACAGCGCCAAATAATTAGTAACTAAACGCTCATTACATGAGTGCTTGCTCTTCACGAGAGAGACGGGAGCGATCAGGTTCCTTCCATCAGGTGGTCTACGGCACTCTCTTTCTCTAGCGGTGTGAGTGAGCGAGAGAGGTGCGAGCGCGGAGTGCGGGTCTAGGTCACACATACATAATGCATGAGCCGCGAGGAGAGCTCACAATTACTCCGACGAATAGGGCCGCGGTCAAACACGAATTAATGTAAGCAGCGACCGCTCGAGGGCTTTATTTATTCTCTAAAACAAATTCGCATGTGCTTCTACGTTACAGTAATTGACTTGCTCTGTACTGCTCCCTGTGCGCTAAATTGGTTCACATATACGTATATAAGCTTTTTATAACGAATAGAAATACTGTTTATATACACAAATATTATATTTGCAATGAAAGAAAAAATTACGGTCATAATGCTTCAGGCGCAAGATATTATCCTGAGATTACTTGCGTCTATTATTATATACTGAAGAATCAGGCAGTCCGCCTTATATGTATAGGTACAGGCTTTAAGATAACATCGTGTACACCGATAATTAGAACGATGTTGCTCTCGACACACTCATTGATGTGTGTTAATTAAGTTTAATTAATATTAAAATTAATCCCTTTATAATCGGCCGCTCTACTCAAAGGCATTAAGTAAATAATTTCATGAACAAACACGCGTCGTGTACATACATGGTACCTACATACATGTGTACGCAAACATTAACACAGTGGAGGTGTCAAGGCTTCCGCGATGCTCTGTAGATATGTATAGTTATAATTGTTCCAATGCAGCCCTCAGGGCTCGACACTAAAGCATGATACGTGCTGTCTTCAATAGTCCAGATGTGGAATGAAACTCACAATAATCTCATTTCATAATATTTTAGTGTTAGGTGGTTACTGTCCTATGTATAATATATGGTCCAATGCTAGCGGAGGTAAATATATTTAGTTAATTTTGTTAGTTTTTTCTACGAATTCTTCCAAATTAGCAACAGATATACATAGAATAACAGATACGACTAAAGAAAATGGAGTGTCATATTGATTCAATAGATATGCAGGTTCTTAAAGAATTTAATTTATACATTATATATATATATAAATAAATATAATTGAAATATCTGTTTGTAACATCAAATTAACATTTTATAGTTTATTTGTTCCGCAGCGTTCCTCTAACACATCCAATCGAAGTTAAACTACTGTTCAATTGAGCACTTGCCTCAGTTTTAAATATTATCAATTATTTAATACTAATTGTTAGTGCATTTTTCAATTTTCTTAATTGATTTAGATATTCAGAAGGTCACGGCAGGCTTTTTAAATAAATATCGGTGATTAATGCAACAAATATCTTTTCAATTTGTGAACTTTGTTGTAGATTTTGGTCGGGTTGTGTCTCTTCGTCAATTCAATGGATCTTATTAAGGTAAACGAAGAGCGGCTCGCTCGAGAGCTGGG
Organism: Phragmatobia fuliginosa; assembly: GCA_932526445.1. Taxonomy (NCBI): domain Eukaryota; kingdom Metazoa; phylum Arthropoda; class Insecta; order Lepidoptera; family Erebidae; genus Phragmatobia; species Phragmatobia fuliginosa. The sequence continues at coordinate 165,064 of OW052073.1, forward strand.
CAGGGTGTGAAGAGGGGGGAGAGGGTGGGGAGCGTATCGGTGTAAGAGCGCGGTTTAGTTCGCCTCTCTCTCTCGGGGAGCAAACTGCTCCAGATCTAATTAATATAATTCAGATCGGCTTTGATCCGCCGCCGCGACTGCTTTGTATAGGAATCCTCAAAGAGTTTATCTTTTACTGAGACGACTGAGTGACGTAGCGCCGCTCGGCGTGCGATAAGCGATGCCAGTTGTACCTTGTGCTTGTACCTTCTCATCCTCTTCACTCTTAGTATGTACTGCGATGCAGACTGTTCAAGGATAAATGAATAGCAGGAGCAAATGGATTTTAAATTGAATTAGTTTTTTTATCAGTCGGTAATCTTGCACTATTTAGTATTCGAGATTATAAGTTTGCGATATTTGTAATAGTTACCTATATACAAACTCAAGATACATCACTCACGGCATTCTAATGCAAAACTCGATAGAGCTTACACTGTCTATGATCTATGTATGTATCTTTTTTTTTTATAAAATCTGAAGCCTATCAAAGTGACTCCACTCTGCCTGATGGAAAGCATGAGTAGAATCCAGGAGTAAGGGCCACCATATTGATTGTGAGTGCAAACAATGGAGCAACAAGTTAGTGAGATGGCCTGAGAGTGAGGTCCTCCGGTCTCACGCTCGTCAGCGACAGACGACAGTACAAATGCTGTCATTTTAGTTTGGTCTTTTGTGTGAGTCACGCGTTCGTGCTGAAACCAGCGTGACTGTACCACCTATTTTACCTCACCGTTGATATAAATACTTTTAGTTTTGTTAATATACCTATTTGTATCATAGATAAGTTACACATAGATATAAAACAAACAATCCTGCTCTCAAAGAGAGAGACAGTACTCCCACACCCTGCTCCAGCAGTCAGGTACCAGTAGACTGAGTGACCTATCATTAGTTGTTACTTCAGCATTCTCCATCTTACGTGGAACCTACTATAGTTATATTCACCATCATCATCTCACCAAAAGAAACCACTCACTGCTGGACGTAGGCCGGCCCCAAGCTCTCCATTACAAATGGTCCTGTACAGGTCGTCGTGGATGTTGGGAGACCTATCCACGCTCCGTCTTCCAGTAGGTTCGTAGTCGCCACGACAAAACTTTTTTTCCCATTGGTTCCATCTTGTCGGTGAACCATTCATGGTTACATAAAACTTAAATCTAATGATTTCACACCAGCAAACGAAAATTCGTTTCAACTTCGTTTACATTGAAAATTACAATATTCCTTCAAAATATACTTTTACGAAGAAACTTTTTCACGAAGAAATATTTCTCAGATCGCAAATAAAGTTTTTGTATATTAAGAAATTATATCTTTGTATGTTTGCTTCCTAATTAATTAGTTAAATAAAGAGAACATTTACGAAAGACGAAATAATTTTATTTGAGGGTAGATTTCTGACGCACGTTTTTATTTGAGCCCCACATGGACCGCCGCGCCTCGGGGCGCTCGCTTTACGTGTAATTAGGTTAAAATCACGATTCTATTTGAGCCAAACGAGTGAGATATTTATTCAGTTGTTACATTACATGTTCGCTAGTACTGCTGACAGCAGCATATATCACCGTTATACCTACCTACTGACGTTATATGTATAAAATATGTATAATTACATATAATTTATGAATACCAGGCCAGGTGTAATTACACGTACTGGACTTGGAAGTCACCGCTTTAGGGAGGAATAAATATGCATCAGAACTAAGCAGCTTGGCTCTTCCTTGCTGTGCCGAGCAGTTGAAAATTGGAATTCACTACCAGCTCATGTGTTTCGTTCCTACTATGATCCCGGGTCTTTCAAGCGAGGCGTGAAGAAAGCATCTCACTAGGCCGCCATATTGTGGGTCGTCATACTGCCTACATCAGCAGTGAGTATGGTGACCCCCACTTTTGGGAAAAGTGTCAGTGAGTAGAAACTCGTGCTTTCCATCAGGCATTGTAAAGTCACTTTGGCAGGTTCTAAATAAAATAAAAATAAAAAACTACACATAATTCTTGTTTCAATAAATATTATTTTCCGTCCATATCCTGTGCTACAGTTATTTATTATGAGACGCAAAACAAGTCTGACATTTCTGTAATGAACACTAATGATCTCTTTGAAATAGATACAATAGAATATAATATATAACTAAATATAAATAAATGAATAAAGAAATACTTTGTAATACACCAATCACAAAGGAATAATCAATGGGCGGTCTAATTGCTAAAAGTATCTAAAAGCAATCACTTTTAGGCAACTTTTGGTTGGATCTTTCCAAGGTATCCTATAGAAAAGCAAACCTGGTAGGAGGGCAGAGGTCATAAATTTAATAACGCGCAGTTTTTAGATCACCTGGCAAGCAGATCACTAAAATCAGTTGTGTTTTTTTTTGAAAATTTTACTTGTTAAAATTGCAAGTAAACAACAAAAAATGTGTTTAAGGGTTTTATTTTGTTAGTTTTGCTATAAACATAAATAAACCTTGGAGAAGGGTATAGACATTCGTCGCAATTACTGACACATACGCGGGCGGAGTTTACTTATTACTCATTCATCGCTTTATTTAAGAGGCGAGTAGAATCGATTCAACGTTTACAACCAGTCAGAGACTTTAGCAGGTCTTTTGTTAGAGACACTACTTTAAGTCGAGCAGAAATCTGCTGTACTCAATCTCCTTACTAAATTAACAAGTAAAGTTGTAACGAACCGAAATTAAATTCGGCGTGAACGGACTTAACAAAATGTTTTTCAGGCGTGAGTCATGAAGGATGCGTCACTCTTGTTATGTTGCAGTGCATTTGGTGCACAGATAACATTTAACATTCAGCCGGAGGCCACAGAGGGCGCGCCCGTCGCCCGCCGGGTAACGACTTCCAGTTCCGGCCTCGGCGGACACCACGCCGAGGGAGTGCCGACCTCCCCACCACCGCCTCGCCGCTGCCTGTGAATGGCCGTGTAGGACGCAACTCAGAGTTATGACTTTATTTTGTGAAATACGAGTGTTTTTATTACGCTTCGAGTTTAATACAACGAACGCACCGAGCGACGCGACGGAGGCCAGGCACCGCGTGCACAACCACGCAGTCAGTCGCTCATTCATCTTGTTGCGTGTAAATGTAATACATAGAGAAGCCGTTCGACCAACTCTATAATATGGACAAAGAGAAAAATGCATTTACATGTATAACATGAATAATGATTGATTTGTATATTTGTATACTTGTGCTTGTTATTTTTTACGTTAATTTATTCATTATTTCTAATAATTTCAGTTGCAACGTTCTACTATAAATAAATTTATGTTGTCAACAATTAATATTTCATTGAATAAAAGTGATATCTTTATATTCCCAAATGTAAAGGCAGCCCCCTCCGTCGTCTGATCCACATCCAAATCTCAAAATAAAAAAGTCACCATCCGAATCTCAGTTACCCTACTTGTCGGGACGAGCGAGGGGGTGAGACATTGTGCGGGGGCGCGGGTGTGAGCTAAAAAACACTGAATATTTATGCAGTGCGCGGGTGATGCGACAAGTTTCCTCCATGAATACGACAATTGAAATTACATCAGCAACGAAACAATTTTGTTATTCAAACGCGAGCTCCGTCCCGCCGCGATATCTAATCAAAACAGTACATGATTGAATACAAACATTGCTGTAAAAACTCCACTCATCGAATGTTGGGCCTCTCTGGGATTTGGGTGTCGGTACATCGCTCGCTAGATAATCCTGGGGTCCGACGGAGCCGAGGGGTCGTTGTCGACGAACAGACATTACGGCCATTTTACAAAATGATTTTTTGAAAACAGCTACATGTGTATAACTTTAGACACACGAAGATAATTATTACCAGTTTTTATGTATATGTATTCTAAACGACTGTATTTTCAAAGGTTTTCAGGCAACATATGTAAAAAATAAAATTGATCAAATAATATCCTCTTCACGATTGAAATCCGTGTGAATGGTTGCATCATATGTTACTGATTTTTTTTTAACTGACTACCTGAGTATGTCTTCTCAGCTCGATCGAAAGTATGAGTAAAATTCAGGTAAGTAATACATCTATGTAATATTATAAAGAAGAAATATTTGATTGTTTGTTTGGAATAAATAGGCTCAGAAACAATTGGACCTTGGAAAAATTATTCACTATTAGAATCGTACATTATCCCTGACGGACACAGGCTATAGAATGGTTTTAAAAAGTTAGTAATCTGTATGAAACATTTAATAACGTAACCCAAGCTGTTAAAAAATATCCAATAAAATCGGCGGCTAGTATATAATCGATGCAAAAGTAACTCTATCGCGATTTCACGCTATTACTGCTGTACCAAATTAAATGAAGTTTGGTACACAGATAGTGTAGAGCTTGAGAAAGGCCATGTGCTACTTTTTACCGCGATAACCGATAAACACGTGGGTGGAGCTGCGCGCAAGTTTGCATTGTATTAATTATTTTGTACGCAGCTGTACTTTGAACGACACCTACAATCGTTAACAGTAATCAGATTATGATATTAGTTTATTAATATACAAGGACTACCATAATCTATTTAATCCACCTTAATGCCCTTCCACAATATATAAACTTCTAATTTGTTTTGACTAATCCGTCGAACGTGATATTGACTCCTCGTACAATACCTACTGCGCTACTTCCGTGACACGTGCTAGCCACTCAACCACTGCATCCAATACATGCCACAGGTTTGAGAACAATGCGCAGCCTGCGTAATGGCTTTGTAACTGCTCTTGTGTAACCTTACCGTTCGTGTACAGCGGAGAGGTAACGAGCCCTCAGCGAGGGTCGCGCGGTGCACTCTGTTACAGGAGCAATAAATTCACCCACTTTACCGTTCATTGTGTCTCTACTATCCGTTAGTAATAGTAACATCGCCAGAGACAGTGAACACCTTAACTTACTATACATACGTACAAGCATTTAGAGTGAATACTATGTATTGAATTGTGAGCGAGAAGCTTGATCGTAAACCTGACTAACCTGTTCACCAACACTATTTTTCATTTCGTTGGTTTTTCTGAAACCGTAAATTGTTATATCAATTTATAAAATAATATGTATTGTATTTATTAATATTTTTTATTGAAGTTATAGTTATTTTAATTGCCTAAACAATGCTTTTGCTTTTTAAAGAAATAAAAATGTTTTTTTGGGATGACTTGGATCAATCCAATGGAATTGTTATTATTAAGTGCGTATTGTTATTAATTGCGCAACAGCGCAGGACGACGAATAATAATAATATTGGTTTATGTCGTCGTATAATCGTACTCGCTGTAATCCAAAGCCACCATAAAGATAATTGAATCTATATTATAAGCCTGTACTGTGAGTGTACAGTACAGTACAGTACAGTATCGCAATTGTTTAAAGTTATAAAACCAGCCACAGCCGAGGTGCGCTCTCAAGTTTTCATAACAGTAATTGAACTCTTTTCATTATTGGGAGTTCAATCACTGAAGCTTTCCATTTTGTACATAACGAATGTGCTTTTTTATTTTTATATATTTAGCTACATTTATTATTTACTTTGAGTTACGGTACACAATAAAATATAATATTTCGTGTTCGTGGGCGCGTCTAAGAACGTATCGTTTATTCGCGATCATCATGAAATTGCACGCTCGTTGCCTGGGCTACAGATAGGATTGTGGGTAACAATCAGACAATAAAAAATACTGAGCCCAAGAGATAAAAAAAATCACTATTCCTTAAAAGAAATACAAAGCCAAAGTCAGAATGTAATGTCAAAACAGGCAATTGTTCTATGAAGTGAAACCCATCTCCGACGAGGGTAACACACTCGTTCGCTGTCGAAAACACGAAAAAAACTATTTTTAATGTTATCAAAGTGAGCGCTTCTTTTGAGATATTCTTTACTTCCATCGCCAACCCTCGCAGCGAAGGGTATCCCTATCGGATTTAATCATCCCTCTCGCCTCCCCTCCGAGCCGCTGGGCTTATCTCGGCACACGCTCCGGGATAACAATCGACTTCAAATAAAAGTGAACCTTTGTTTTTCACCTCCAGACGCCTCCAAGGCTAACTCCGCTCAAGCACCGAGTGGAGCAATCGACGTATTGTATTAAGTGAACATGCTCTGAAGTGAGCACAAAGAGTTATAAATGACGACACAATAATACAATCGGCCGCCTGTTAGCACCACGAGGCACGAGAGCCCGCTACCGCCGGTCGGACGATTATTACCTTATTGTGAATAGCTTTCTTGTCGTGATCACTTCGGAAAGAAAGATAATGCGGGTCAGAGATCAACACGATTTTTTGGGAAGTGGTCACCGAAAAATACCATTATTTTTAAAATTATTTTAATTTATTAAAAAAAAATGTGAGCCGTCACGGGACGCCTGGCAGATGTGAAACATCGCCATTATTTTGTAAAAGTAATATGCAGAAAAGAACATATTGTAATAGGAACTAAATATGTCATAATGATAAAATAAAATATTACTAATTATTAAAATAGTACGGTGTGGCGTATAATTATAATAATTATAATTAAATAATTATATTATAAGTATAATTATAATTATAATTTACGCCACACCGTACACACTACTGCATAGAGACTGTATATATATACCATAGCGTGCTGTGGCGACGCGTCGCCAGGCCAGAAATCTATTTTACGTGCGCCTATAGATGTATCACATCAAAAAATTAGAAAAAAGTTTCAATTTTCTGGATGTCATTGGTATTAATAATCTACTAGCTGTGTCCCGTGGTGTTATCCGCGGTTATTATTAAAGGTCGCGAGTAGGGCCGCGGTGCAAAGTTAGTCTATAAAGTTAACCTAAGTTGCCCTTATTTATTTAAAACTTATTGCACGTACGCACGTACAGAGACGGACTTAATGCCATGAAGCATTTTCTCCCAGCCAATCTTCAGATGATGCAGAAATATGATGTAGTAGGTGCAAGTCCCGTCGAAATCCGTGCAGCCGTTTAGTACACGTGTGCTATATAACAATTAAGTTGTAACGCTGATGTGTAGGTAGGCGCTGATTACATCACAAACGGCCCGGCCCTAGAGGCGGCGTGGGCGCATGGCGGCGCTACCCTCGCACAGAAGATCAACCTAAAGTAACAGCATTCGTGCTTCCGTACTTCGTCGGTGCATTGTTTACATTCACAACAAGGATGGTGATCACTTCGCTTGGATTCTCCTCATGCTTTCAATCAGGCAGACTAGAGTCATTTTGGCCTAGTTGATTATAAAAAAATCTAGTAAAATAAACTTCTACTACTTCCGATAAAGCCGGTAAAAATTGGTGGTAAGTACATAAAAAAAGTTTATTTCTTCAGGTTCAGTTGTGGTTTGCTGGTGCCCATTATAGGCCCGTTATTGGTCACTAGGGTAAAATATATCATACACATTAACTTTACATAGTTACATAGTATTGCATTGAAAATGGTAAATGCAATGTTATCAATAAATTAAAGTACGAAGCAGTTACATAAATACAAGCGTGTAACATGATATTCGCCGATATAAGAGAACATCCCGCGTTGCTCTGAACTCAAAGCGTTCTCAATCGATCGATCATACCTCTATGTTTCTGTACACGTTCCACTTAGCCCCGACTAACATCAGCAAAATTTGGATAATCTAATGAAACTTGTAATACTAATTAATTTTCCGAAAGGAGCGCGAACCAACCACACGTTGTTCAATCCTGGAACGCACCGGTACTGCGTCACACGGACGTTTATTATTTAAATAAACATTAAGAAATTTCCTCGACATAAGCAAAACTTAATTTACACAATAATCTCGAAATACGACTATTTCCTTCTAAAATGTATCCTCATCAGCAAACAATACAGATATAGATTACACAATAGGTATTCACATAAAGCTAGTAAAAGTGACGGCATTAGCGATCAGTTCAGTAGGTAGTTCACAGATGTGGTAATGGCTGCAATTATTTCTGTAACGTTCGCTTCGGTCGACCGCAGCGAGTCGCGTCGCGTCGCACCGCTCAGCTCAACTATACACGCCACACCGATAATACTATATGTAGTAACAGTTCGATGTAACATTAACACGTTTATTGTATTATTTCAAATCCCACTTGGGACTAAACTTTGTGTGATTGTGGCAACCATAGATTGTTGTTCTAAGTCTGGGTGTTCTTTGTGTGCGTTTCATGTATGTTTGTAAAGTTGTTTACCAGAGTGACTGTACTCTGACTGAATTGATGAAAAGTATTAATATTATAACCCAAGAGTACTGGTCACCACACTAGAAACAGCTGTTTTCTGTTGTCACTAAAAACTCACTTTACAAGTCATGGTAGAAATTATCATGATTGGGATTTCGGGTTAAGCGGGCAACTTTACAGCTATCGTTGAAGAAACAATTATTATTATGTTACTAGCTGTGCCCGCGACTTCGTTCGCGTGGTTGTCGAGAGCAAAACAACGTCGTTTAGATAAGAGTATATCACCTTTTTGATGATTTAGATAAGAGTCCTGACTTTGGTATAGTTGATTACGTTAATGCTTCTCTATATACTATGTTAGCGGTGGAATTACCCGGAGCATATACAAAAAGGTTGTTTGGGTTGCTAACACGTGATAGAGAAACATAGAGTTGGCCGTGTGAAAAACAATCAAAAGTAAGGTCTACACCCGCAACGGATAACGTCTGGCCTTGGGCTTTATTAATAGTCATAGCGTAACAGAGGCTTACAGGAAATTGCACACGTTTGAAAGTAAACGGAAAATTATTGGGGATAATGGGTATCCTGGGAATGAAAACAACATCACCGGAGCCGCAACCTGTTAAGATTTCGGCTTCGATGACATTTCGTTGGAGATTTGTTACTCTCAACCGAGTTCCATTGCATAGTTTTGGTGGGCTTAAATTTCTGAGTAGAATGATTGGTACTCCGACTTTTAAATAAATTTTGTGTGCTGGAAGACCTGGTGTATTTAGAGAGTCTAAAAACTCTACTGGATAGTGGGTGGCATCTCCTTCTTCTAAAACCGTGTTAATAGATAAATATTCCCTACTTTCTCCAGAAACATGTACCAATATTTGAGAATTTATTGCTGCTGCTTGGTCGTTGCGAGGTGCCAAAATAGCTCGTTGGCATAGCCAAGCAGCGTCATGGTTCGAGATCTCTGATGGATCTCCGTATACAGAGGAAATGAGTTCCTGCTGTGAGGCAACAGAAGAACACAGGCTTTCGACTAAAGTTACTTTACCTCCTTCTTGAGTCGGGTATGTGCCGTTACCAATTTGAAGTAGTAAATTTGAGAAAACCTGCGCGTTTGCGTCACCTCCCAAATATGCTCGCATATTAAAGCTCAAATTAGTTAATATGACACTACGCCATAAAATAGAGCTCTTTAAACAGGCACCTATTTCATCGGCCCTCGTTCCTCTGGGTATTATAGGGAGTGTCTGCCTGAAGTCTCCACAGAATAGCACCGTTAAGCCTCCCATCGGTCGGTCATTTTGTCTTATATCTCGCAACGTTCTATCTACAGCTTCCACAGCTTTACGATTTGCCATCGTACACTCGTCCCAAACGATAAGGGCGCAATCGCGTAAAACCCTTGCTTTATCACTATTGCGAGACACGTTGCAAACAGGGTTTTCTGTGCGGTCCAAGTCGATTGGTATTTTAAATGTTGTATGTGCAGTTTTTCCTCCTGGTAATAAAGTGGCAGCTATTCCTGAGGAAGCGACGGCAAGGGCAATTTTGTTTTGGCTCCTTATTTGAGCCAAGATAACTTTAGTGAGGAAAGTTTTACCTGTTCCACCAGGTGCATCTAAAAACAGCATTTCTCCTAATGAATGTTCTACACTACAGCATACTCTATCAAAGATTTGACGTTGTTCTGACGTCAAATTTGAACAGCCATTTCGCAATATTTCTGCTAACTCTTCGGGGTTGTAATTTATTTCAGATGTATACTCCCTATTAATTCGTTCCCCACCAACTGTCGGTGTCGGCAAGCCGTATTGACTGAGGGGGTTCCCTCCTATACTTGTAACTATATCTTGTATAGCCAGCAAAGCCCTATTATGGCAGCTTTCACGTACTTGGTCAGAAGTTTCACTATTTATATTTTGCTGTCTCAAAAAATCTTCGGCAAACGCGTCTTTATATTTTTGCCACAACTGCCCAGCGTCCGATAGGCCACAAAATGTCAACAAAATGGCAAATAAATGGCGCAAACGATGTGGACTATCACTGACGCATGCTTCGGCTAAAGCATCATCCCAATGCTGATCGCCATCTAATAAATGCCGTGCGCGGCAAGCAGCTTGAAATGTGGGATATTCTATATCGTCCACTTTGCGGAGCTCAGCAAAAGAAGTAGGTCCTCGCACTGTGTGAAGAAGAAGGCGTAAATAATAACACTCTGCATTATTTGGGTGCACCGTGTATACTCTTCCAATCACGTGTTCTTTAAAAATGCCGGACTCGCCTTCTACAGCAGTTCCACGTCTCCTGCGATTAAAAACACCTTGCTGCTTGTTATAAGTATAATAATGTGGCACTTCATTGTACAACAGAGACTTAGCGAAATTGTCTCTTTCGCAAAGGCGAAAGAATGCGAGCAAGGTGGTTTGTCTTGGGTTGTTCATTCTTTCTGCCACATTTTCTGGCTGAAAGTAAACTCGCTGCCCGCCTTCCAGGTGCACGTCAAGATGGATGACTGGCGGATACCTTTCATGAATAGGGAAACTCAAAATGCGCCAAACTGCCTCCGAAGAGCTTATGTATCGGCCAGATTGATACCTTGTCACTTCATCAAATTGGTTGTTATTTCTTAGTGCTATCATGGCTTGATCACTACCTTTATTAACATATTTACATATATATTTTATAGATTCGACGCTATTACAAATTTCAACATTAATGTGTGCTTGAAAAGCGTTTGACAAAACTGGAGAATACGGTACCACCCAACTATTATTTAGAATTATTTCTTGTCCACGGAATCTGACAGTAGCTGTGAAACCACCTTGTGACGGTGATCTTCGCCGGTATTGCGGATACCCATTTTCCCCAGCCATAGTTAGTTCTTTCAGTGCTCTGGGGTATTTTTTTGAGCATTGACCATCTTTCATGCACGGTGATTCCCTGTTTAAGAGGCCACATGGCCCGTGAACCATATGTGTTTTTACTATGTCATGCAAAATCGGATCTGCATTATAGTCCGGAAATTCTGCACTTATGACACTGTCTATAGCATCGGGACGAATTTTTTCTTCCAGCCACAGAAGAATGTGCGCGTGGGGTAAACCACGCTTTTGCCACTCGACGCTATACATAAAACAAAGAGTTGAACCGAAAACTTTCTCCTTTGTAAGTAGATTAATCAAGACTTTGAGTTTTAAATGAAAAATCCTAGCAATAATGTCATGTCTGTCGTATGACGCCTGTCCTGTGAGAAGTGCCTGGCAAATCTCCGTCCACTTTGGATTTGTTGTAAATGTTATAAAAAGGTCCGGCCGGCCGTATTTACGGACGTAACAAAAAGCATCTTGCGTTCGTTCGTGCATATACCGCGGACCGCCTGTGAAACTGGATGGCAAAATAACCAATCGACCAAAGTTTTCGACGTTATTATCTGATTGCATGGCGTCCCGCAAGTGCACGTATTCTTCAGCGCGTAACCGTCGCTGGTTAGTGCGAATATACACTAAACGTTCAGTTTCTATTTTTGCGTACATGTCCACAATAAATTGGCTGAACAAACCACGAAATCGTTGCAAATATACGAAACTGTTTTGCCTTATTTGTAAAAGGTAGGAATAGTATTGTTGAGCAGATATTTTTTTTTGATAATTAGTGACTCTCGTAGTAGGGTTCACTTGGTACAGCCCAAAATTGTACCCATCTTCACCATGACAATAGATTAGTGGATATTGCAGGGCGTCGTAAGCTCGGTGGGTTTCCAAAATGCGTTGAAGGCGATCGTCGCGTGTACGCAACACGATATCACGTCTCTCACACTCCTGGTCGACTAAAACAACTGCAACTTCATCTGCGACGGGTGCATTGTGTCTTCCACGGTGTTCACCCACAGGACGTCTATCGGCACTTATAACAATTTTGAAATCATTGCTGCCTTGTGGAATTGACTCCAATGCAGCTTTGAATTCACGAACGTACTGGTTAACGCGATGCAGCAATTCTTGAAGTTGACCCAAAAGCTCAGCATTGAGCTGGGGAAAATTGTGATTTCTAACATTGAGCTGTTGCGTGTAATCGGATACAAAATAAATTTGGAGAAATTTGGGTTCATTTTCTGGCAGCAAAGATCCAATAAGGTGATAAACTTGACCTTGTACTTTGAAGGTTGGCATGAACGGTCCTTCCGTTATTTGTTTTGCCCCAAAGGAAGTCATTTGGAAAGCACTGTTATATAAACGAATATTATCCAAAAAACGGTTCGACTGGGGATGATCGCCATTCAGGAGACTTATAAGTAAGTGTGGTGGATCTTGGAAATTTGGAAGAACAATTTTTCCATTTGAGCAGCACATTCCATCTGTCTCTTTCCTCCATTTCAAAGCATGACAAAAATTACAAATTTCTCTCATGTCACCCACGAAAGTAAAGCCAGCATAATTAATTCTAGACGAATATGTGAACCCTGATTTTTCCCTATTGTCCCAAGGTAATAAAATATTTGCATCGTCATTTTCCATGGACTCATCAGCTCCGCTATTTGTTTCTCTATTCATATGGTATCGAGCTCGTTCTATTTCTAGGCGAGATTGACGTTGTTCTGCTGTTTCTGCTCGTCTTAGTTCATCTATTCTTTCCCTTTCAGATGCAAGATAACTTTCATTGTTTCTTTGTACACCTACATAGTTATGTCTAGCTATTTCTAATCGTTCTTCTCTTTGGGAGAGAGATTCAGACTCGCGCGAGAGAGCGTGTCGCTCTCGGTCAGATGACAGACGTGCTTGGCGTTCCTCGATACTCTCTTGAGAACGCAAAGTCGCGGTCCGAGTTCTTTGCGAACTTAAGCGCGACTCCCTTTCTGTGAAAGTCTCTGACTCGCGTGAGAGAGACTGGCGCTCCCGATCAGCAGACAGCCGAACTTCGCGTTCCTGGATATTCTCTTGAGAACGCAAAGTCGCGGTCCGAGTTCTTTGCGAACTTAAGCGCGACTCCCTTTCTGTGAATGTCTCTGACTCACGTGAGAGAGAGTGGCGCTCCCGATCAGCAGACAGCCGAACTTCGCGTTCCTGGATATTCTCTTGAGAACGCAAAGTCGCGGTCCGAGTTCTTTGCGAACTTAAGCGCGACTCCCTTTCTGTGAATGTCTCTGACTCACGTGAGAGAGAGTGGCGCTCCCGATCAGCAGACAGCCGGTCTTCGCGTTCCTGGATACTCTCTTGAGACCGCAAAGTCGCGGTCCGTGTTCTTTGTGAACTTAAACGTGACTCCCTTTCGGTGAACGTTTCCGATTCACGTGAAAGAGCGATGTGCTCTCGGTTAGCAGATAACCGTGCTTCACGATCTTCTTCCGATTCCTGAGACCTACAAAGTCTCATCCTTTTCGCATTTCGGCTACGCAGCGAAAGGTTAGTTTTTTTTCTTTGAGGCATTTTCAAGGAAAATTAAAGCAATAAACAAAACTAACAACACTTATGACTGAATAGCCTACAAACTTAAAAGAACGGTGCGTCGAACAGTCTAGTGTGACAACGTATCGTCTGTTCGTGGTCGTGACTCAACGAATTGGCAACACTAACTTACTGTATAACGATTGGCACTATTGGATTCAAACTACGAAGTAAATCAAATACAATCTTAACTTCGTACTTCAAACCAATGACCAAAGTTGACCAAACGAAACCAATAAGATAAGCAAATACTTTTTTTTCGACCAATTTAGAAAATCGATAAACCAAGCAACCAAAGAACTTTTACGACACACGCAAGAACTTTTAAGACACCTAACGAAACCCAATTTGCCTAGTAAACACGGTGGACGTCATCCTCGCGCGGAAAATCTTAACACCGCGATTCAGAAAATGACGTCATTTGCACAACGCCATCTATCGGATTTAGATTTCAACTATCAACATTAGTTCTATTTTTAGTCTTAAGATGTCGTTGCAAGTACTATACTTAATTGCGTAACGTAATATTTTACTTCTTGAACTCACTAAATTAATCATATCTTTTGATAGAGTGAACCGATTTCGATGAAACAAAAACTAAGTTAAACCTCAAGTTGCGTATAATTTTTGTATATAAACATTGTCAGCATTGAATTCGTAGATTTTACGTGATGTGCGCACAAACAAACAGACAAACAGACAAACAGACAAAAATTTCAAAAATGATGGAAATGGGTTCTGTTACTTATCTTTTCACACGCTGGCTATTTTTTGTTTCAATTTCTTCAATGTACAAAAATGACTTTTCTACAGATTTATTATATGTATAGATGTTACTGTTATTCCGAAATAGATTGTGCATCGTAGCAGAGTGTAATCATAGTTAACAGAGTGCGGTCGTCAGTGAGAGTCGCGGTGGTCGTCATCCGCAGAACTTGCTCAATTATACAGATCAAATATTGGCTCGGCTAAATCTATTCATTGCTCTTTCACGTTTTATTTGTTGTCTAAGCCCTCCTACCCTACAAACGATTTACATTTCATGGAGTTTCGCAGATTAGCCTTTTTCTGTCGTCTAACTTTACATAACTTGGAATTGTTTAGAGTGCTCCGAATAAAATAAACGGCGCTTATTTTAGATCATATGTTTATACATTTATTCATATTGATAGAAATGTCAAAAGTCCTCCTCCGTTTTGATATTTAATAAGTGCACCGGCGTGGCGTGACAGCATTGGAATGCGTATAAACTGTATCTATCTCTTAGCATGTCCTTATTTACTACCTTCGTAGGATTTAGTTTAGTAGGTAACTGATTTCAGCACCAATGAGCCGGCTCGACCGGGGCAGGGGCAGTACTACCCTCACACAGAAGACTATCCTAATAATGACAGCATTCTTGCTACAGTATTTCGTTAGTTAGTGTGAGACCGGAGGCGTAATCATTTTTTTGTTTTTTAAAAGACAACTCCCGCATTAGGAATATAAATTCCTGTGTCGCGGGGGACTTTTACAAACATACATGAAACGGACACAAAGGACACCCAAACTTCTAACAACAAATTGTGAATCACACAAAGTGTTGTCCTACGTGGGATTTGAATCCACGACACTTGGCGTAGTAGGAAGCGGCGTGGCGACCGCTTAAGCCACTAGGCCAACCGTGCAATCATTCATTTTCACTTTCAGGGAATTGAATAAAAAAAAATTAAAGTTCTATCATTGATGTCATTTATTGGCTACTATGAATGTGCAATTAACTGCAGTTACTAAGACACAAATATTCCTTGAATTTCGATAACAATTATGAAAGTTAAGATATCTAGAAACAGGATATTGATTGTTTACATTTTCAGCTAATTATTGATTACATCAAGTTAGGTTTGCTCACTAGTAGTAATGACTGTAATATTATGGGGATGAGCTCAATTTTCTTTTGTAATTTACTCAATTTACGAATGCATGTACATTCTTGTCTACTAAAAAGGCTATTACTTCACCCGTTTTAGTATATCACTGCATTTGGTTATTAAATTCATGTTATCAGAAAATTAATGAGCGACATCCACAAGTTACAGCATTCATCAATAACCAATCTGTATCATTATTGTAGCATCGCGCCGGCAACTGGACTCGCTCATGTACCTCACACGCGAGCGTGCTGATACAGCCCCCACGCCTATGAGTGTACGGGGGACATCTATATTACGCTCTCATGTAGGAGTTGGGGTAGTTATTTAATATTTGCATTCGTGGGACAAATCGCAGTGATTAGAAGGGTCTTTACAGCAGGGTCAGCGTGGAGCCCCTCGATAGTTCGTGTCGATCAAGTGTCATCGTAGTTGTTATCACTAATGGATATATTATTCTATAGATTCCCAATAGAGCTATTATAATGTACACACACACACACACACACACACACACACACACAATTTATATATCACACAAACTAGACTCTGTTCAGTTAATCTACTTCTCACGTTTTATGATTGTACTTTTCTGTCACATTGGCCTGTTTTAATATATATAAATAAATGACAGACGTCTGTGATACTGCTTCTGTGGTTGCCACGGAGGTGTAGCGCGTCAAGTATGTTCGCGGAAGATAATGCGCTTCCAGCTGGTGCGCGTCCGCTCCTCCTCCAACACCATCCTGAATGTATTTACAGAGAGGTGGACTCCTCCCTCCCTATATGAAGGTGATTGTACGTCCACACTTGTTAATATTTATGTACTTATATATCATATTTTTAATACTAACACTAGATTGCCACTGTAACTAACACAAAATGGATTCAAAGTACGAAATAAATAATTTTAAATTAAATATCAAATGAACAGTTTCTTACTAAATGTATATGAAAGTGTACGAGTACAGTGTACTTACATGAAAAAGCAATTTAATTTGTCTGCCTGTTTGTTCCGGGTAATCTCTGTAATGGTTAAATCGATTTTGACGGGACTTTTACTGGCACAAAGTTGATAACCTTGGGAGTAACGTAAGCTATACTAGCATCAATGGCTACAATAACCGCGGGTAACATCGCGGCACTCAGCCACTCAATAAATGAAACACTCACAGATTCTAGTCGTGTACGTTAAGGAATCGCAAAAATTTAAAACAGAAGCAAATTACTGGTTAACTCGCAGTTACGTCTTCATTAGTAAACATTAACAGCGTAGAAGAGTTTGACTTTATGAAGTCGCATCTCTCTTTATTTTGATTTTCTTAACAATCTTCTGAACACTTCTACTTCTTATATTTGTTTACTAGTCTATTGGTCGTTTAATATAATACTCGTAGTTTCGTAAATTGAAGTTTTTTTTATTAATGACTGAAGTTTATGGGAGTTATTGATATGTTTAGTTGAAATGAGTAAACTTAGACTTTAAACAAGCTATTAACGAGATTCGTTCAAGTTTAAAAATATAGAGGTACGTTCATTAGCGTTTGTGAAACGCGCTGTCGAGACTGCTCTAACAGCTAGAGCTATGGAGCTATAGCGGCGCCGCCAACTTGCGCCAACTAATTATGTTGATAATTAGGGAGGAGCGGGCTGCCTCACTGTACAGTCTGCTAACTGTACAGCTTGGAAATGATTGATAAATTGATAATTGATAGACACTGATATATTTAACCGATATTTATTGATAATTGCTTAATTAGGTGAGTGACATGTACGTCGTATGAACGCGAGTTGTGCACAGATTTACAATAAAAATGGTAGTAATGTAATGATACAAATATGATGAGAGCGCAGTAATTGTAGAGTACGGTTGCACCGTACATGCTCCCGGGCGCGAATTGCGAGGTGATTGATGCTGTGAAATGATGGTGTTAGTATGACCTGATGGTACAAGGTGATAATACAATTTTACTTAAATCTCTAAGTTGTTAGATGATGGCTTAAAACTACATTTTCTAATGATAGTGAAGTAGCTCTATCGGTTACGGAAACACTTAAATTTTTTATTTCTTTCACACACTGATCACTACGAATTACGTCACTCGCGCACTGAACACTTTGATTTGGAATAGCACTTGCACTTAGCTCACTAATGCTGGCACGGTAGTGTACGTTAGGTTCTGCAGGTGTACGCTCTAGCTGAATGGTGCGGTGCCGGCGCGAACGCACGTACACATAGGCAGCGAGGGCTAACCCTGCCGCCCCCACACAGAAGATGGCGACGTAGTGATGGACATCGTGGTATGATACATCCTGGTCGATATCGAGTTCCTTGTTGGAGGCTGCTTTCAGCTGAATTATCTGTTCCGAGATATTTTGCAATGACGTCTGATAATTCTCTTCACTGTTTTCAATGTCATTTACGGGTACTGATAAATTGATAAGGTGGTTTATGGGCGCAACGTCTACGGCTACAATATCGGGTGTCACTTGCATGTGATTTGTTTGATGCTTAAGTGACATAATTGTAAAGGTCTCAGCCTTGATGACGCAGTTGTTCCCTATTGCTATTGTATTGACGCCCGTCATATGTTCAGTTGTAACATGATCTTCACATATGATTGGTAGAGTGCAGTGACCGCATTTGCAATGTATCCTGCACCGTTGATAAGACCTCGTCTCGTGCGCGTACGCGCCTCAAATTGCTGACTAAGCAACATGCGGTCATAGTATTCTAGTTCTGTGAATCAGTGACGTAACTGCAACATGATTACGTCACAATAGGATCTCCTCTCTGTTTGTGTGCATAGTTGTTCAAGGTGATTCATGTAAATGCTAAATATGTCAGACCCATGCCAATATGGTTTCATATCGTAATAAACGATTATTTTCCACTGATCTTGTACTAAGCTCATCTCCGATATCTTATCAAAATAAATTGCCTGATTGCCTTTTATTTGAGTTATGTTGTAAGCGGCTTGTACGTTGCATATTAAAGATAATGCAATAAAAAGTAGTGTTATTATAGATGTAAACGTATAACTCGTCTTGTTCCGAGTTCTGGTATGTGAGGGTTGTGTTGATGCTGTGTGATCTGGTAGATCTGGTGATGGTGGTTGTTCTTTGTTCTGTTCTGAACAATCTAATAATGGTGTAAGCTTGACGATTGGTCGTTGCATTACTCCGTTTTTTGTTTGAATCGTGACTACTCTGATATATCCGTCACTTCCTGGGTGTGTTTGTATCACCCTTCCCATTGCCCATCTCCCAGGAGGTAAATTGGCATCGTGTATCAACACCAAGTCTCCAATCCTGATGTTTTGCTGGGGGCGTCTCCATTTACTTCTTGTGTTTAATTGGGTCAAGTACTCACTACGCCAGCGCTTCCATATATCCTGATAAATTCTTTGTGATAAATTCCATCGGGTACGTAAGTCCCTTTCCGTCTCAAAGAGTGTCAAAGTTGGCCCACATGATAAAAAGTGAGCGGGTGTAAGGTAATTTAAATCTGCTGAATCCTCGGTTAGTGGACATAGAGGTCTGGAATTTAGACAACCTTCCAGCTGATAAAGAATTGTGCTAAATTCTTCGAATGTTAACCGCTGCTCACCGACTACTCGTTTTAGGTGATATTTGAGGCTTGTAACAGCTGCTTCCCATAGCCCTCCTGCTGACGGCCATGAAGGTGCGTTAAAGTGCCATTTAATCCCCAGCTTTGTTATCTCTGCCTGAAAATCTTGATTAAATGTGCTAAGGATATCCTTATACTCTTGTTGTATGATCTTGTTTGCTCCAATGAAATTAGTTCCTTGGTCACTATACAAATTGCTTGGTAAACCTCGGCGGGCTATCATTCTACGGAGAGCTGCCAGAAATGCTGATGCTGTCAAATCTGACACTAGCTCCAAGTGAACTGCTTTAGTTGCCATGCAAATGAATACAGCCACATAACCTTTAAGAGTTTTTATTCCGCGACCTTTGTTGGCCTTGATATAAATATGACCTGTATAGTCTACACCAACGTTTTGGAACGGGCGTGAGGGGTTTGTTCGTTCTGGTGGTAAATCACCCATTATTTGGTGCTGATTGATAGGGTTGTGACGACGACACTTGACGCAACGACGCAACTGGAATTTAACGGCTCTGATTCCGCCAACAATCCAATACGTTTAGCGTATAAATGCCGAAGTTAGCTGAGGACCACCATGAAACGTATAAATATGTGATTGATTTATTATAAGATCGGTTAAACGACTATTTTTTGATAAAATGATTGGATGTTTCATTCGGGGGTCGATGTTGGCGTGCTTGAGCCTCCCACCGACGCGAAGGATGCCGTTTTTGTCACAAAACGGATTCAAATTCAATATTTTGCTCTTATTAGAAACAGGCTTGCCTTGCTGTAAGTTATTTATTTCGTCTGAAAAATCAGATTGTTGTACATGTTTAATTAACTTCAAGGTTGCATTTTGTATTTCTTGTAGAGTAAGATGTCTGCTCTGTACCCTTTGTTTTAGTCGTAATCGTGTAATATATCTCAAAAGCATTGCATAAACATTTACAAGCTTAGAGAATGAACTGTACTTTGATATTATGTAATCTAATACACTGCTATTGTATTGTTGTTTGGTTACGTTTACTTGTAAATTATTTTTCAGTTCTTCGTTTGTTGTAAAAATAATTGATTTCTGCTCCTCTAGGGGGTCATATATTGAAAGCCACAGAGGACCCTTCCACCACAGAGTGTGAGCCTCAAGCTGACCTACATCCAAGCCTCGGCTAGCACAGTCAGCTGGGTTTTCAGATGATTTAACGTAACGCCAGCAATTATTGGGCATGATTTTAATTATCTGATTTACACGGTTAGCTACAAACGACTTCCATCGTGCTGGATCCCCGTTTAGCCAACCCAATACTATCATTGAGTCAACCCAACCGTATATGTTCAAATTGTAGTTTGACAAACACTGTTGAACTTTAGACATGAGTTTTGACAGTAGAAGTGCACCTGATAGTTCTAGTCTCGGTAATGAAACTGATTTGCTGATGGGTACAAGTCTTGTTTTCGCGACTAATAGCACGGGTGGTGATTGTTCATCTCCTCTGATCCGGCAGTATATTACACATGCGTATGCTTTCTGCGATGCATCACAGAACCCGTGTAATTCTATACTGTTACGTTTATTTGTTGTGCCTATCCAACGTGGTACTTGTAAATGATTCACGCGGATTAAATTATTTTTGATATTTAGCCAATCTGATAAAATATCTTCCGGTAGAGGCTCGTCCCATTTGATATTACACAACCATACTTTTTGAAAAATGATTTTTAGTTTAGTTGACAGTGGTGAGAGCCATCCCAAGGGGTCAAATAATTTCGAGATGTCTGATAATAACGTTCTCTTTGTGATAGGATTAGGCGTTGACTCGAATTTCAATTCGTACCGGAATGTATCATTTTTCGGATTCCAGATAAGGCCTAATGTTTTTGTTTGTTCTGATTGCTTAAAATTAAAGTTATCTTGAATGTTGTCATCGGTTTGTGTGTGGTCCAATAACTCAGGGACATTTGATTTCCATTTTCTGAGATTGAAACCTCCCGATTTTAATAATTTGATAAGATCTGACGTGAGTAATTTTGCTGATTCGAGTGAATGAGATCCGTGTAATAAGTCGTCGACATAGAACGAGCTTTCAAGGACCTTTGTTGCTGAGCTGTTCGCGTAGTTGTCTTTTTCATCTCGTGCCAGCTGTTTCAATGTCATCATAGACAGGAAGGGTGCGGCTCTGGTGCCGTATGTAACAGTGGTTAACTGGTACTCCTGAATAGGATTTGATGATGAGCTGCGCCATATGATTTTCTGATAACGCTGATCGTCTTCATGTATCCAAATTTGTCGGAACATTTTTTCAATGTCAGCAGTATAAGCATACTTGTACTGCCTCCATTTGAGAATTAAGGACTGGAGGTCCTGCTGCAGATTAGGTCCAGCTTCCATAATGTCATTTAGGCTGTTGCCTGTTGATGTTGTAGCGGACGCATTAAACACTACTCTAAATTTAGTCGTGGTTGCGTCGGGGCGCTGTACGCAATGATGGGTAAGAAAACACTCAGGTTTTAAGCTGTTACTTGCTAGTTTCATGTGACCCAGTTCTGAATATTCAGTCATGAATTTCTGATACTCATGTTGAATGCTGGGGTTCTGCTTAAATCTTCGTTCTAATGATTTAAATAATGCTATTGCTTTGGGTTTAGAAGATCCTAACATATTTTTAAAGTTTGGCTTAAGAGGCAATCTGACTTGATAACGACCATCCTCTCGCCGAGTTGTAGTTTTCTGATAAAAATCTACAGTCTGTTGATCTCCTGATGATAGAGACGTTTCCTCAGTGATGTCCTCTATTTCCCAGAATTTCTGGATTTCATCCAGGTTATGTATAACGACGTTACAATGCAATGATTGTATGATATCTCCACTCAATATCCAGCCTAAGCGGGTATTCTGTGCTGATGCACTGTACTCAGATTCTCTACAGACTCCTTCTAATAATAATTTCGAGTAAATGCTGCTACCGAGAAGTAAATCGATTGAACGACTGACGTTAAAATCAGGATCTGCTAGTGTGATATTATCTAAGTATGACCACGTAGGTTTTTGGAATGTATGATTGGGTAGATTCTTTACTAATTTGTTCATGATATAAACGTCGGCCACAAACTCAAAGTTACCGGATGTAGACGCACAGTTGATTGTCATAAATCCTTTGCAGTTGGTTTCCTTTTCACCGACCCCCCAAATAACCCCTGGGCATCTTTTGCGAGATAAACCCAGAAGCTGAGCTGCTCTTTCACTTATAAGGGAAGTTTGGGATCCCTGATCTAAAAGTGCACGTAAAGTATGAAAAGACCCATCGTTTGCTTGTACTTTGATTATTGCCGTCGGTAAAAGTACATCTGGCATATTATTTTTCAGTGATACGTGTGAATTGCCGCGCGATAGCTGCGGTGCTTCGGATTTCAAAGCGCGTATCGAGTTATCCGTTGCCTTTGATGAGTTTGCAGTGGAATAGTTGTAACTCGATTGTGTAAATGCTGCATGAAGTAATGTATTATGATTTCTGTTACATTCGCGGCATCGTTTGTTTGAAATACAAGCGTTGCCGTTATGCGAATAAAGACAGTTTTGACACACATTGTATTTTGATATGGTTTTATGTTTTATTTGCGGCGTCATTTCCAGAAATTGTTTACACTGAAACAAGCCGTGGTCATTTGTCTTGCAAATTGGACACTTATAATTTCTGCTTGAATCGGCGATTTTGTTGCCTGTCGGTTGTGAAATAACCTCTCCACGTGTTGAAAATGATTGATATAAATGCTTAGATTGATGTGATGATTGCTTGTAGCTGCTGGGATTAACTGATTTAGTTAAATGATTGTCTAGCTTTCTGCGTGACGACTCCATATTCGTGAATTTATCTTCTAAAAATGTTAAAAAGTGCTGAATTTTTGGTATACTTCTGGAATCCTTTAATGATGAACTGTAGTCATCATAAGTGACTACATCTAATTTTGGAGTTAAAAGATATTCAAGAATAAGGTCCCAAGAGCTTACGTCCACCCCCATGTTCTTGATGGCTTCTAATGTCTCAATCGTTGTGTCATGCAGACGTTTGATATGATTGACATTAGCATGTTGTGCTGCCGGAATGCTGAATAATGAGTCCAAATGAGCCCTACAAATTAATTTCACATTATTGTAGCGGTGATTCAGGATATCCCAACTAGGAATATAATTGTCTGATGATATTTTGAGGTGTTGTATAAGTCTCTCGGGTTCTCCCTTCAATTTATTTTTGAGGTGTTGCATTTTCTGTGCTTTTGATAGAGAGTTATTGTTGTGGATTGTTTCAAGGAATAAATCCTTAAATGTAGTCCACTGCTGATAAGATCCGCTGAACAGAGGTATCTCCATTTTCGGGGTTGATTTTATCTTGTGAACAACAGACCCTAACTTGCTATTGATATCCTTTCTCAGCTTGTTGTAAACATTTTCCTGATTAGAGTATGTTTGCTCATACTGTTCGTCTAATACTCCTAACTCTCCGTCCAATTCCCAGTGAAGTTTGTCGATTACAGACCATCTTAATTGTAATTCTTTCAGGGCGTCTTCCAAATCCCATTTCTCCTCGATTTCGTCCAATTTCAAATTAGCTACGGTTCTTTTAAATGCTTTGATATTGCTGCTTTGTTTTCTATACATATCGTCCGACTTGCTAGACGTTCCTCTAGAGGAGCGAACTGGAGATGCTTGTATTGATGATGGATCATCCTCTCTCTCTGCTGATACGCCGTCTATCTCTCTCTGCTGAGAGACTTCCTCTTGATCTGAGATATCAGAAGGCTTCGCCTCCAGTGATGCTTGTTGCTGTCTAAGTAATGTTTTAATAGACCTGTACAATCGTTCTGCCTGTTCATACTGGTTCTCTAAAAAATACGGGTGAGACCTGCTTTCTTCCGTACAAAGCCGATCATGGTTATGCTGATAATCGGCCCAGTATGTGGCTAATAGATCTAAACGCCTTTTAATATAATCACCAGTCTTACGACTAGCACTATCCTTCTTGATGTTTGTGAATAGCTTTGTCATAGCGCCGAAAAGTTCGGCCTGATTTACGTGAATGTCTTCCATGATGAATTAAGACTTAAAGATTAAATGGAATGATCTTACTTGAAAATGCTGAACTGCAAACACACTGTATGTATGCTGCTGTGCTTACTCCTGGGGCTGCTCCTAGCGAGATGTGACGCTGCTAGTGTCCACAGGTGTGCTGATATTCCGCAATCGGGAGCTCGATGTATCTTGATAGAACACTCGCGCTGTAGTCCCGTGTTACGGTTACACTCGAAGGACCATAAAAGATGTACAGTCTGCTAACTGTACAGCTTGGAAATGATTGATAAATTGATAATTGATAGACACTGATATATTTAACTGATATTTATTGATAATTGCTTAATTAGGTGAGTGACATGTACGTCGTATGAACGCGAGTTGTGCACAGATTTACAATAAAAATGGTAGTAATGTAATGATACAAATATGATGAGAGCGCAGTAATTGTAGAGTACGGTTGCACCGTACACTCACTCACTCACTCACAAACAACTCTGAGTCTGCGTCGCGTCACCTTCTATTATATCACCCGATGTTAGTTCTAGATAAACTTTGTCTCGATAAACAGTGTCATTTAGGGGAGATTAGTGAGGATAATAAACAACTTGTTCAAAGTACTTATCTTTTAGAGAAACATGCAATTTTAGCAAAGCAAAATTTTCGAAAGCAAATTAAATACATCTGAATAAACCTTACTAGTACAAATCGGCCAAGTGCGTGTCAGGCTACGCAAAGAATAGGGTTCGATAGTCACCCAAAATAGCACGTGGATTTAAAATAGTGTCTAAGAGGTAATTTTTATATTTACTTATATTATTATTTCGTTATATTTGAACGAAGTTTTCCAAATAAGCGTATTTCACAAGTCAGTCCTCTATAACTCCTGAACCAACAAAGTAATCTAAGCCGTTATAGTTGTCCTTTAAAGTTCATCACATGAACTGTCATTATGTTTTTATTTCAGATGTTTTGAGCCAGCCGTTTAGCTTTCAGAGGGGCGGGGGGGGGGGATTGGGGGATGGATACACATTTTTGAATGTAACTCTGTGATTAGATTTAACCTCATGCAGAATAAGTTAGCATAGTTTAATTTCTTAGATAAAAAAAATGAAACCGTCCTCAACGTAGGTAACACAACACTAAGGTTACAATTGTAAAATATGTTCATAAACTGTATTAGCGTATGTTTTGAAAGTTGTCCTAAATAAATAAATGAAAGATAATCGAGAGACACCAATCATTTTAGTGACCCTAAATAATATTGGGAATTATGAAGGCTAGAAAGAAAATATGTATGCGAATAACGTTGAAATGAACGATCTGCTTCAAATATTATACTGTCCTATTATTGTACTTGTTACATGCGTGTGCAAATTCTAATTGTGGAAAATGCATGTAGAGTTCTTATTTTGAATTTCATAACACGTCTTTCTAACTTCTTCTTCATTTAATCACAGAGATCATTTGAAGTATTTTGATTATGCCAAATAAGGATATTTTCATAATAATCAAGTGAACAGTCGAAGAATGCATTAGACACAATACAAAGTACAGTGATGCCTGATGAGCGATATAACAAGAAGACCGATCATTTGAATGTGAAATAACTGAGTCATCTGTCACTGGATGACATCGGACCCGCACCGCGACAAAAATAATTTGTACACCGACTTGTTAATCTACGGAAAAAAAGCCTTTGATCTAGAGCACAAACTTCCGACGCACTGTACTCCGGCCGTCCCTGTGCGCGGCGCGTGCCTCGGACGCTTACGATTAATGTCAGTTGGAATCCAGTTGCTTTTATCTTCAAAACGCGAACACTTTTGCGAAGTTTTTAATTCTTCGTTGTGTGTTAGAGCTCTCAACGCTCAATTGTTTGATGATTTTATTTCTCTAAGTCACTACTGGGTATATTGCGGCTTCCAACACCTATTGCACTCGCTGACTGCGAGCTATCTCTCTGTGGACTGCGTTTTCTAAACTTTAGTTGATTCATCAAACATGTGCTCTTTCTGTTCATATTCTTGCTTTGGCCTCCATCTTAGAAATCGAATTATACTTCACATATTGGCATTAAGCCGGGGGCCGATTATGTGATAAATCATCTGAAATCCTTTTCAATGTAATATCTATACTGTACCGGTTATAAATAAAAATGATGATAAACTTTACTTTTTCAGTTTGCCCTCAAGGTTGCGGAAGACTGATGCCAGTCGCTCCGTGGAAAAAGTGATACTCAGTTAATAGCGGTTGAACTGGTAGTTGACTCCCATCCGACCTTCACTTATTTTATTATTTACTTACAGTGTATTATTCACATTAACACATTTTATCTTAAAGCAAAGGTTTACGAAACTGTTTTAAACAGCTTTTTGACTCA
The DNA here is from genome assembly GCA_932526445.1 of Phragmatobia fuliginosa. Taxonomy (NCBI): domain Eukaryota; kingdom Metazoa; phylum Arthropoda; class Insecta; order Lepidoptera; family Erebidae; genus Phragmatobia; species Phragmatobia fuliginosa. The sequence goes on from OW052073.1 coordinate 191,713, forward strand.
AACTCAGTTGAGCCTCTATATGCAATACGTTTGTAATTCACAGTTTCAAGACGCAATTGAAAATTAAATATGTGTTACGTGTGTCTTACGTACATATATATTTCACTTTCTAGTTCCCTAAGTATTTTAATATCGATTGTTACGTAGTAGAATATTTATGCTCATGTTCAAATTGTAGTGAATTAGTTAAGTAGCATGTATCGGTAAGTGATGTAAGCGGCCGAAGCGTTTATTATTCACGGAGTTGGTCTCGGAACGTCAGTTCTGTTTTAGTGGCGCCCGTGAGACGTGCCGAGGAGCCCGTACTTATTACATTACCGCACCTTGTATCGGCCACTTACGTCCGTCGTTGCGGTGAAAGGTTCGATATTATTGATGGACGTCTGTATGTGTTGTCTCTGATATTTATAGACCCGCAGAAACTAACGATTTGATAAACTGAATACGGTCGCTATTTTCAACTCATATGTTACAGGTAGTAGAGCCACGCTGATTTCAGCACGAATGGGCCGGCTCCTAATAATGACAGCACTATTGCTGTCGTATTTCGTTGGTGAGTGTGAGACTGGAAACCCAATCATTCTGCATCATTCTCCCGGCTTCTAGAGGCCGGGAGTATTATGCAGATACATCCAACCAGACTGCCATGGTATGGGTCACCATGCTGCATTGCTTACCTTAACAATGCGGATGGTGGCCCCTACTCCCGGATTCTACTCATGCTTTCCATCAGGCAGAGTAGAGTCACTTTGATAGGCTTGCATATATTAAAAACTAAATAAAAAAATTGAAATGTTTTTTTTTAATATTTTATTTAAAGGTGTCACAGTCACCTACCAGTCACTTGCCTTTGGACGTTGAATTTCGGGACACTCTGTATATACAAAAATGATAACTTTCATTTCAATATTTTAAAAAATACACTAAATGGAACCTGAAGAAGTTGCACATTGCCTTAACCCTTATTAATGAATGAATATTACTTTAAGTTAATCAAATTTTATAGACCCCATACGAGTACACGTCGCCGAAAAGTTAAATATTTTCTTACTTACTGTTGAGATGGAAAAAAAAAAATTGACTTGTATGTTTAGGCTCAACATGTGTAAATACTTATATAGCGGCTAACTAGGTTCATATTGTTGGTTTTGTCGTTTGTCACCATTTACTTGTAACTGATTGTCTCAATTGTATAATTGTTGTTTGGTGTTATTTAGTGTCTCAAAACCTCTACTAGCCTGTAATGTAACTACTCGTGAAAACCAGTTCTTGGATTGATGCTGTGCGTATAACAGTCCACAGTCATGATCGTAGTTCTTGGTTATCCTCAAATCAATTTAATAAGTCTTTATTGTGGATCATAGGTAGGTACATAATATAAATGTATGTATGTATGAGATGTATGAAATACATTGCGATCAACCATGTCCCGTCCAATGGGCATACAATCATTTCTATTATGTCAAGATAGATTACAATAATATCATAGTTCACATTAAGTCTTTACACAAAATAACAGCAAACAACATGTCAGAGAAATAACATTATTCGTTAGTGCAGTTCTGAACGCGTGTGATTTATTCATACTTGACTCGTTGAAGGTTTAAGATGACTCGTGAAGTTAGTAGTTAGCACTGTTCCCAACAATTAATCACCCAATACTTAAAAAAATGTTTTAAAGACAAATCGCAAAGAATCATAAGACCCAGTGGGACTGTTTGACAATATTTGTTTATATAAACTACTAGTTAATTACTCTCGTGTCAAACATTTACTCAAACTGGATTACATTTGGCGCTTTTAAATTAAATCAGCGCTGCTAATTACATTTAAAACTATAAGTAAACGCGTGGTCAAGTGGACTTTACGTACTAATTAGAGCGCGGTCCGTGTCTCTAGCGGTTTTTCCCGCGCCCGGCCAGGGCCAGGTAGTTAACCATTAAATTGTCCCCCCCCCTCCGCACTTCACCGCATATTTCCTTTGAACTAAACAAGGGGACGAGATAAAAGCAGATGTTTTTGTTTGTGATATCAATTATAGCGTCGCAGTTTAGTTGTTCGTTTACTTTGCCGACAAAACCGAACCGTTTATCATTTACGTAAGGTTCCCAGGATCGAGGATTGAAGTAGTGATATTAGTGTCACATGTCACAACATACCAGTAGGTCTTTGGAGGATTCAGTGAGAAACATAGCATGTATTACATTACTTTGAGAAGTTTACACACATCTATGTTAATATATATTCAAATATAAATATTTAAAACGAAAAACATCCATTTCCATCACCTGATGAACACCAGAAGCTTTCCATCACCTGATGGAAAGCTTCTGAAATGTATGTTCTCTAATGACTACCAAAGTACTCTTCTCTGCCTAGAAAAGAGTACTTTGGTAGTCTTAAATATAAAAGAAAAACTTGTTGTACAAAGGCAGGGTACATCTTTCTGGGTTCCACAAAGTTTTCCTCCACACAATGAGCAGGTTTTACTTTATATTAATATCATGATGACTATCAGTGACAATGCTCTTGATGTTTAATGAGGCGCCTAGTTTTGCATTACCTCGTAGACAAGTCGAAATCTTGGCCTTGTCCGAACCTCTTCGACTGACGTATTAGGCAACCACATTCTGTGCCTCTCACAGCACTTAAACCAACTTAATATTCCACGGCAGACATATGTTGTTGAGTTTTCAACATAACATTAAAGAGTGATTATACCTCTCCGCCCCTCCCTCCCGCACCCGCACCCCTACATGGACCGTTGTAATTAGTTATTAGTTATATCAGTACAAATTCCTTTTAGATGTATGTATGTGTTTGTTAATAAATTCAGTTAATTTCAGTTTCATTTTCACCATCGACTTACTACATACTGTAATAGTTTGTTTTCAATAGAACTGTAGTGAGAACAGTTCCCTAATTTCATAGGTTTCGGAACAATAGCTTGTATGTTTCAATGTTGTCAAGCATATTATCGAATACTATTTACAAATAAATAGAGTTAGTAAGAATATTCTATGAAAAGAGATTGATGCAGATATTGGACTTACAACATTTATTTGGAAACATATTAAAACGTCACAAGATAAAGCCGTCTTCTCCGCGATCTTGTTCGATGGTCCCATTGTACTGGCCTTTGATGAGTCACCCAGTAATTAAGAGTCAAGGGGAGCTCATTACGCCTGATGCAAGTTGTAATGATGTCTCTCATTATCACTCAGGTAATAGAATATAGTGAGCCACACACTGGTTTCGTGACATTTTAAATAATTAAATGCTGCTAGCATAATGGGCACCTTTCCACCGGAGGCGGTCAGGCACGGGCTAATTTAAGTATTGTGTTTATTTTTTGTATTTATATAATCATTATTTAAATTAATGTACATATGTCAATAACCTGATTAATAAAAAAACTTGCAAAATTAAATTCTTATAACAATATTAAAGTCACGTAAAATGTGATTAAGATGGTTTAGATTAGAAAACGGGCCAAGTACGTGTGACCACGCAGATAATAAGGTTCCGTAGTTATTCAGAATGTCATGAGTCATGTCCAATAGATGATTTTTATGTTTATTGATTATTTTGTACGAAGTTTTTCAAGTATGCACATTGTACAAGTTAGACTTCTATAGAATTAATAAAGTTATCTAAGCCGTTATAATTTCCTTCAAAAATTTTCAGGGGGGGGGGGGGGTGTTATAACCTTTACAGTAGAATAACTCGCAAATAAATACCCTGATCAAAAAATGTCTTAACAACTTCTCCATGTCTTTAAAAGATCTATCTCATGATGCCCCACACGATATAGAAACGATATAGATAGGGAGCTACCCCAAAACTATTTCTTGCATGATTTTTGTTGACGTGATAAAAAAATATAGCCATGCAAAGTTTCATCTTTATAGCACTATCCGTTTGGGCGGTAAGTCGAGGACGGACGAACGGACGGACATGACGAAACTATGAGGGTTCCGAGTCATGAAATACGGAACCCTAAAAAGGTATAAAACACATACGTTGGTACAGGTACAAAAAGATGAATTCGGTTGGCGGATGAATATGGATAACCAATAACAACAAGATGACTAAATGTAATCTAATCTACAAGTACTTCAGCAAGAGGATAAACTTGGAGCCTTACTTAATCTCCAATGATATCGGATAAACTAATGCCTACTTATCTCAATACCATTTATTTGAGATATGATTTTCTGTATCGTGAATACATTGAATTGCACAGCTGAACGTGAACGGCGGTTCCGGTTATTTATCGAAAAATTCTCATAAACTTTTTGAAGATTTACAAAACGTTTCCTGCAATTTTAATAAATTATTTGATTTAAAATTAACCTGATATATATTTTGTTCAGTAAATGTCATACTTACACATTATAATGTTGTTATTAAGATCTAGTCTACAAACCAATGAGTAATATCTTTGACCTAAACAAATTGGAGAAAACTGTATAATGATTGTGTCCATTAACACTTTTTATATTGTCTCTAGTTACTTGAAGACTTTCTGTGAGTGTGTGATGAATATGTATGAATATAATGATTTGACATTTCGTATCAAATCGCTACGTTTGATATCGCTTCAAAACAATTATTAACTCTTGCAACATTTACAATAGAGGCCAATGGCGGTCAAATAGTTCAATCAGCCCACATAACAATTACACGTGTAGATAGTGGGGGCAGAATGCAGCGCTCTTAGTTAGTCGCGTTTAATTGTACCGACAGCTGGCACTCAGCCATTGAGGCTTCTACAGGAACACAGGACCATAATCCAAGTAATACAACAGTAAGACAAACGCCGTAGATAGCACAAATACCACAAATATAAAGTCTATAATTAGAAGCGTTTGAATATTAAGATTTAGATATTGATGATAACTTTGATAAACAATATTCAGAAACGTGTAAGTAAATAACTAAATATTTCGAACATCTGACACACAACGCCATCTAGTTCCAGGTAACTGTTATTAATACGCTTATACTTTTTTACACACATATAAATAAATTACACCCACACATAGGACAAATATACTTTCTAATCACATAAATTTTGTTTGGAGGTATCACGATGGCCAACGATATTCGGTTTATCAGTTAGTGCGAGTAGCCAGTAGACCAACAGGTCCGTTTCTATTGTCTGCAAGGGTTAACGGCTCGAGTGATGTTCTAAGCTGTGACAGTAAGGCTCACCACAGGGACGTGAGGGTACTTCAGCATTAGTAGTCACTTTGCGTCGATAAATAGACAGACTTTCGATGCTTCTCCTAACTTACTAAAAACTCAACTGCTGTTAATTGTATCGTTCGTGTCACTTGTGCTCAAGTTACGTAAGACTAATGCTCTTTTTTACCTAACAATGTCTAATTACTAAGCGGCAATTTTTCAGAGAAATCTAAGCGCTTCGTGTCGCTTAAAGGTTAGTAAAAAGGGGCCCCCTTTTAGTTTTTAGTAGATCCATAAGTCGCTTTTGTTTACCTATCGCTAAACAATAAATCCTACAAACAAAGTAAAAAAACAATGTCCAGAAAAATATTAAACTACAGTAATTGGAGTAAAAGTTACAAACAGGCGTTAATTAAAAAAATAATGTCACAAATACTTGTTTTCAGGAAAAACCTATAAATAATTTAGTTAGTGAATTTAAGAAACAGAAATTTAGTGAAGTGACATTGTTAACATGGCGATCACAGATATGTTACACAACATGCAGTAGGTACAGAGGTACAAAGCGCAGGTAACAGTTTAAGTGGAATCAAACAGTGCGCAGCTGCATTGCGATGCAATAAGTCAGTCGCTTCAACAATCATGACTAACTGATGTTTGCAAGTGATACGTACTCGTACTGGTATCAACTGTTCTGTAACAGAGTCCTATTCATTTCACACAATCAATATTATTCTATACTACTTTGAATATTTCATCTAAAAATTGAAGTATAACATGACATGTATGAAATAGGAGATTTTTAATTTCTCAAAATTTACGAAATGTCTATCGGTTTGTATCGCTCTGTCTGTTGAATATGAACTCAAAAGCTGTGGAATTGCACCAGAGAGCCTTAGGACTGATGATAACCCTGATGTTTGCATCGAACGGAAGATGCGTTATCATGATATAAAAGTCAGCACATATACTGCGTATAGAGGCGTAAGTATCGATACACTAATCTGGTGCAAATCAGAAGTTTATAATGTTTATTATAAAAAAGTTAATTTTACATTACTCGTAAATCGAAGACACCGAATAAATGAAGACATAGAAAAAAAAATTAGTACATTCATTTATTTATTTATTAATCTTATGGAAGCTTACAGCAATACATGTAACATATATTATAAAAGTAGCAACAATACACCAATAACAAGTCTCCACAAATAGAAACAAAATATTAAAAAAAACATAAACCCTTAGGCAAACAAAAGCAATAAATTTCCATAAACATTATATTGTAAATACAAATTAAATTCTTATTTAAAAATAGTACCTGCCCGTCAACATGTTTAAGTAACTTTAAACTTTGTTTCAAATACAATTCTGAATTTAAAAACGAAATTGAGTGCAGTGTCCTTCTCATTCTTCATATTATTATACTCATAGCAAAGATGTCAAGGTCGTGCTTATGCACTAAGTCATTTTAAATATGGCAAGAATGATAAAGGAAACTGTTTTGACGATACCTAGTAGCATGCTTATGCAGAATTTTATTCGTTTAGCCACTCAGTTGTGTTCAGTATTAGTTTAGAATGGTTTAAATTGGTTGAAACTTTAATTGGAAATCATACTAATAAAATCGCACTATTTCGGCTGTTTCCGGCAGTCATCGGCGCTGGCCGAGGTCCGGCGAGGCCCATATTGTTATTCGCTTGAAACTGTCCCACGCGTAACATCGGCGCTCAATCTAATGCATTATACAACATTGTTTATTGTTTATTACCATTCGATGTCCATGGGTATCGGTGCCGGTCGGCGGAGTGCTTCGCCATCTAACAGTACTGATTGTTTATTTCTCTTTTTCCGATAAATAAAGTCGATGTGAACAAAACGTTAAAAAGCTAGTCTGTGCCTTTGTAAAATGTAATAACAAACGTTGTTATTGTATTAAATAAAGAGCACGGGGCACAGGATGAAGCGGTGACTGGTGGAGTGCTGCGAGCGCAGAAGCGCGCTCTTTATCATAATCCGAGCGTTTAAAGAGCTTGCGGCCGAGAATGTAATAGTGCAGCTTGAAACCGCGGCCGACCTCTATCGTCTGCACTAGCGGGAGAACAAGGGGTAGAGGGATAGCAATGACAAAATTCTGTATACACGCAATTACACCGTTTTATGCATTGCGTGTGTTATTTGTAAACACAAAGGGATTATAATTTATCATGAGGGCAGTGTTGAAAATGTTTCTGTTCTGCATACCATGTACTCATAGAGTCAACGATTTCACAGCACATTTCGCTTTAAGCATTTATTAGCTGCGCCGAGATCGAGACATGTTCCAGAATCTAAAGTATGATGGCACTACGATAGTGCTCATTTATAAGTTCCTTCGAAATTGCTTCCGTACTAGATGTTAAAGCGACGCGAATGTAAAGTTTCCTACATTTATTCAGTCGTGTATTGACTTACAGAGGTCACAGAAGTTGTCGTTGTTGCCTGTCGTACGGCGCACTCGATACTGTACAAATGGTGAACTAAAAAGTTTAGTCTGAGTCTTAATAAGTGAGTGTCACAGTTGATAATGAGCTTGCAGACTAGGCCTGTAACAGATTAAATTAAGAATTATAGTCGCCGAAAAGTGATTTTATTTAGATTGTAAAAAAATCCTACTTTAAAACAAACTTGTTGGCTCTTCTTGTAGTAATAATGGTTAGTATTTTTAAGACTTTTAAGAATAATGTGATGATGTGTGATTTAAAAGTACAAAACTGTGCTTAAAAGAAGTTGAACCATTTTTGAAAAAGTTTTAATATTTCAAATTGAATATCTTATTGGATTATCAGCTATTCGAATAATATTGTACAATTTGGTTGTGTTGTAAAAATCAAATGCAATTTTGACTTGACATAAAGGATATTATATTTTGCTTCAACATATCGGATCCCTACAAACACAATACGCACAATTTAGGTTTTTTTTTAGCGTCTTTATCACACATTTAGTTAACATGCGTTATCTCTATAGAATATTGACGTAGATATTTGTGTACCTTAGTTCTGAGACGTAGTATGTTTTACTTCCTTCAAATAGTTTTCGATGCATAAATAAATATTATTATTAGTTTGATTTGAGGAAGTGTACTAGGTTCATATTTAAAAAGAAAATGTAGTAATAAGTATTGAAAATAGATAATAGAAGAGTCACGAAAGGAATTTATAGAGCGAATGTGTGCGGAAGTATCAGAAGAAGTCGTCCACGGCGAAGCTTTATAGACCAAATTGGTGATGTTCCAAAAAGGGTCATGTAAAGAGAACCAGGAATCATCCATACAGGGATTGTTGAAAATGGGTGAAGCAAAAGAGGTTTGGTAGAACCGTAGTAAGTGGAGATCAATTGTCTTTGCCAACCCCTCTGGAAAATAGACGTGGTTCTATGTATGTATGTAATATTATGTATATCTAATCTTATGATGATGAGCACATGTTTCACTTGGTGTAAGCGTGCATGACATTTCCTTTGTAATAAATCTATTTGGTACAGTTGTAACAAGCTGTAGTGAGCTTACGAACGAACATATGTATATTATAACATGTTTAAAGAGCCCACTTTGTGCGATGTGACACGACATAAAACACTGTCGACGCGACGAGTCAGAGCGCGCAGTTGTGTAAGTCCTGTTGTCGGCGCCTCCACCCAAGCTCAGTTTTATACTTCGTGATACATGCGCTCACAAGTCTTAGATAGGACACTGCATTTGATTACTTCTCTGGTATCTTGGTGCTAAACTAGTTGGCTAGTAGCTAACTAGTTGGTTACTGGAGTTCATCACAATTTGAGGACAGACAAGAAGCAAACTCGCGTACTCTTAAAAAGTTACATATTTTAGAGTTCTCTAGTAAAAGCTGTGATTAGCATAGCGTACATTTTTTAAAGATTTATGAATTCAATACATAAATGTTTTTTGAAAAGTGACAATACATGTGAGCTGGTATAAGATTACGAGTGCGATTGTAGATGAAATAGACGTAATCCAAGTTAATTTGCATATAGGTATTGTATGCTTGGGAAAAAGTAAGTTATTTAATTGAATGAAAAATGTATTATATGTTTGGAAATTAATACCTAAGCATACTGCTTGTAGGAAAAACAGTTTTCAAAACTATAATTTACATATTTATGTATGTGATTCATTGAGGTTAATCTGTTTGCAAATAAAGAAATGGTCATACATATAATTTCAAAAATTGAATATAGCTACGAATAATGAGTAATGTCTTCTAGTCTAGTCGACAAGTTGAAAATGGTACAAAATAGAGATACTGCTCTTAAAATTATGTGCGATAGCTCATTGAATCCCAAGTGACGCCTAGAAAAATGTGCCAAAAGCGTGTATTAGCACATAAAAAATTGCAAAAGTTATAAACAATTAAAAATGAAAAAAAAATGGCATTTCGTTTTTTGCCAATATTTCATAAACTATTGCTATTAAAGAAATTTCAAAAAAAGATTCAGAAAGAGGAGGAAATTTCCAATAACAAACTCCTAACTCCCGGAACTCTTTCTCCATTATTTATACCATTTTCAACTTGTCGACTAGACTATTCGTTGAATCATTAAAACAGTATATTAAAAAAACGATTTACTCTATACCATTGTAATTAATAATGAATAATAATATATGAGCGTACATAATCTATGTACACTTGACGTGTGATCTGAGAGAGATGAGTACAGTTCCAAAGACAACAAGGAGAATGCAACATCTGATGGAGGTGGCATGACGCGAGCAATCAATCACGTGCACCACGCTGGGTACGTATTAGCGATGCGCAATCTAACTCACCCATGAGATCAGTGATTTATAAATCTTTTTCCTTAGAAGATTTAAATCACTCTTTTAAATCTTTAAGTCTTTTGAATCTTTGGTTTCGAATGACATATTCGTTCAGTTGGAACGAATATGTCATTCGAAACCAAAGATTCAAAAGAGTTAAAGATTTATAAGAGTGATATGATGCAAATATCTATTGATCCATGTAGGTATTGATTCTTTCATTCCCTCAATACAATACATGATAAACGCTTTTTATTATATTTAACTGTTCACAAGCGCCATAAAACTTTTCAAACTTGACTGCACGCGAAACATTTTGTTTTTTTAACTATTATTTAAAGATTAATTGTTTTTGTTAATGAATTAATTTATTTAAATTTTAGGTTTTAGTTTCAATCAAGTTTATTGCAGAAAATATCCTTCCAACCGCAGCACTGGAGTGATTCATATCATTATTCATATATTAGTAATTCATAATAATTCAAATTATTAGTTTTATCACAAAATACGACATCATTCTAAAATCTGTATACATATAAAAGTTAAGCCAAATCGTAGTCAAAAATCTGTATAGATACAATAAATAAAGATTTTTTAAAGTACTTTTTATAACCGAATTTCATATACTCGCAATCGGTTTTAAGCTTTACTCTAACGCTAGAGAGTCTAATTTACTATGTATCGTCATTGTATTTCGTTGAGTGCGCATGTTATCTCTTTTCAATTCACAATATCCTGTATCTATTGTCTCATACTACATCTATGTATCTGATCTGTTAGTTTTCGTCATTCCATGTAACTAAAATCAATCCTATCGTAGTGAGTTAAAGATGTGTTTTCGAATCCAAAGATTTAAAGAGTGATTCCGCATTTTGACAGATTATACATCTTTTAAATCAATCACTCCTGAGTTACACATCTCTGGTACGTATCGTCACATCGCGTGAAGCGTGATGACAGATGTGTCGTGCGAGATGGTGCACGCACGTCGTCTCATATCAGATGATCATATTCCAGCAAAAATGGATGCAATAGTTGCATCTTGACACTGATTACAGTGGAAGCTAAACAACAGTAAGCTTTGATTGTTTATTGTGAATTTTAAAAATAGTGTTTAAAGCCATAGTTTGGTGTCACAGTTTTAGGAAAAAATACACATGTCATTTAATAGAAATGTAGTGCGAGTTAGATCTCTACCTACAATCAGCTGCCGTTTATTAAATAGCTACATTCTATGGTAAACAGTACACCGAGCGATAAAATTGTTGAAAACGTCTGTGAACTAACTGTTTAGCTCTGTCCGGCTTAGCTTACGCACCAATAATGAGCTAATGTGAGTAGTAACCTGTTAATATTTAAACATCCCCGACCCCCCCCCCCCCTGACCCCTCTACACAGTCACCGCGCCGCCCTCAGCGACCCCTGCTGTTTGAGTTCGCGATATGAACTTAATAACTCTGAAGGTTGGGCTTAATAACCGTTATTCTGTACTTTATTAGCCCTTGATCGTCTGTTGCGTCGTTTCATAAAATAGCGATATTGGTTTTGTGTGTTGTTTGTTTGTTTGTGTTGTGCTCTTGTTGTATCGGCGGGATGCTGTTTACTGCACTTTTATATTTATATCGTGGACCGTAAAAGTTTTGTATTCCGCTGACGTCATCGTTAATGCTTTCGTAGTCGGTAATAGGGTGTTAAGATAAAACAATAAATGTTATTAAGTTTACTTAATAATGTTAGAAAATATGTGTGCAAGAAGCAAACATGTTCTTTTATACATATTGATGAGTTAGGAAAGTGAGTGCTCGCATGCACTGAAATTTTATGACCAGGTATGCAACAAACTGATCAAGGGCCTAATTAACATCAATCATAACAATTAAAAAGGTGGATTTATTCGTATGACTCCTCTTCGTATGAATGATGACTTAACAGTCAATGTACGTGTATAAAACAATACGGCCTCCTCCTCCTAGCCTTGCCATCTCTCGCATTAAACATTCAATGTGATTAACTATTCAGATTACTCGGAAGACGAAAACATTTATGTTCGTAATACTTGTGTATGTGCCTGTAATTATTGTAAGAGAGACGTGTGCGGGACTCCCCCGAGGACGGAGGCTTTGCGTTTTACTGTAATTACTATATTTGTACAGGCAGCAACTCACTTCTAGCCTCTTGCTTAGTTGAGAAAGCAAGTAATGTTCCTTATGATTAAGCATAAAGCAAACAATCCTTTACACGGATATGATTTTAATGTTCACACTAAACTTGACATACGTGTTGTTCTAAGCACTCTTAGAAGGCACAACACAATAGCAATATTATTAACTGTATTAATAAAAAATTGCTGTATTAAGTATTGTCTAATATCAGTAAATATTGTTAACGGTTAATATAAATAAACAATGTATTCATTGTTAATATAAATAAGCAGTGTTGCAAGTGGTACGTACTCTATCTATAATTGGTTGAAAAATGGCTGAAATGGATGATGGTTTCTACCAAAACACGAAAATATCTGTAAAAGCCATGTTAATCATCCGTATATATTATTTCTGAGCTATAGGTTGTAGGTTCGATTCCCACCCGATCAATGTTTCTTCTCTAGGTCTAATTTGGTGGTAAGTATTTATTAATCAGCAGTATGGTTACGTTATAAAAATGATTACGATAGATGAAACTTTACATTTACATAATAATATATAGCTTGTAATTACACAGCTGTGTGTTAAATAGTCTGTAGTTATTATCATTAAAAAGAGAGAAAGGGAAAATAAAATCATCAAAATGATGTTTAACAGGAAACTCCACTCAAAGAAATAAAAAGGTACATTTCTGTGAGAAATAGGTCAAAAATCAACAATTGAAAGTGACGCCGGCCGCTGAGCGGAGCGGGAAATGACCCCGATTTACATCAACGTTCAACGAGACGGCCGCGGGGCGGGAAGCCGGGGGGAGCGAGGAGACGAGGAGGGTGGGGGGGGGGGGTGTAATCTCGCTTAATATAAACTAAATAATAAATCAGCTTTGTTTGTAGTCTCGCTCTGCATTATTTAATTGTTCAAGGTGCGCCGACAAACTGCTAACAGTTCACTTCTGTTCCTGGATAATTAGTTCGTCGCCGCGATTTCACCGCGACATGCAGCTAACTGAGCTCTTTACAACAATACATTTTGGGGGTCCCCATACTTGGAACTGAAAGTCAAAAATTGATTTTTCATCAAACCCGTGTATGGATAGGTGTTCAAAAATGATGTTGAGATTTCTAATATCATTTTTTACTAAACTGAATAGTTTGCGCGAGAGACACTACCAAAGTGGAAAAATGTGTGCCCCCCCCCCTGTAACTTCTAAAATAAGAGAGTGATAAAACTAAAAAAAATATATGTTGTACATTAGCATGAAACTACCAACGAAAATTGGTTTGAACAAGATCTAGTAAGTAGTTTTTTTGTAATACGTCATAAATCGTAAACCACAATTTACCTTTCATTCAATCAATACACTATTATAAAAACATCGATCAAAGTTACAACGAACTACAAGAACTTTTATATGATGTTACTTGCTGATACGGAACCCTTCATGGGCGAGTCCAAGTTTGGAATAAGATGGGCAAAGTTTTCGTTTTCAATTGACCACAGCATTTAACAACATAAATAGTCGATCACATTGTGCTTATGTTATTCCTATACAGCAAAATTGTTTCAAATTATAAATATTCAAATGTTGACTCGTTAATTACAAATTAAAAAATACTGGCCAACCATATATACAGATAAGTAATAGTTCCCAAATTACATAGTGTATTGTAACATTTGTGAGATAAATGCGTGCATCCCCGTGGGACCGCCATCGCGCCAGTGCGGGGCCTCCTCAGTCATGCCCGTGACGGTGTGATCGACTGACAACCGGATTATGTTCATTAGTCGGTACATGTCGGCAGTGATGGACTCCTTCTCTTTATATATATATTAGTAGTATTACTGAGCTACAACTTGCCTATTATACTTGGGTAACGTTGTTGTGTATTGTGTATTATATGTGCTTCTTAAACTCCAAAAAATCTGGAACGGTTGAACTTAAGTTTTGACACGATGTACAATTGGCGTCAAATTACATCAGCAAAACCTGTCACTTTGTTGTTAAACAGATATTATATTACAGTTTTATGAATATTGCATTCAAATAATAATAATAACTGCTCAAAGTTTGTGTCACTTGTACCAACAGTCGCAAAGAAAAGATTTATGGCACACGATATTATTCATGTGAATCGTCCTTCCTTATGCCCTTTTCATTCCTATAGTCAGTTTTTTGCCCTATTTCCGAAAGCTAGGTCAGCTCACCGAAAACGTATTTGTCTATTCTTTGGGCAGATAACTTGGCAAACATTGACACAGGGTTTATTACAATTTCCAGGTAACGAACGATTCTCAAATCCCTATAATTTATAGTCACACGCAGTTTTTGGTCTACGTTGTACTTCGGCCCTTGAAGAGACAAAATAATAGTCTCCCCGAGCGATATAACCCGTTCGAAACGTCGAAAAATAGAAGATATCTTTATAATATTATCGCGAATAAGTCCCGTTTACAGTAAAAACATGAGTATGTGTAAAAGTCGCGAAAGTCTAAAATCAAAATAATGGGATTCAACATGTGTTTTTCTTCTTCAATTTGCTTTAAGTCACACCTTATATAACATTTTTGTCAAGATATAATTGTATATTTTAAACTCAAGCTAGACAATTAACCCTGTCCAATAGCCTGAAGTTAGAGTTTTAACTTCGGGTGATAGGTTTCCTCGTCGTGTGTCACGTGCAGTACAACATTAACATCATATCATTACACACTCGCACATTTCCCCAAAGCTGTCGAGTGATTGTATTCAGAATGCGCTATTTGAACAAAAATGTCGCATAGAAAGGAATTTGTCGAGAATAAAAATGAGTTTGCGTTTTTGTCACAGCGGAGCGTCTGACTACTCTTGGGTTGAAAGCGCTCCGTGTGCGCCTGCACTAGAACCTCCGCACCGCACCGCACCGCACCGCACCGCACCGCACCGCACCGCACCGCACCGCACCGCACCGCACCGCACCGCACCGCACCGCACCGCACCGCATCGCTCTGTAACTGGAACTAGTTCACGCAGCGCGCGCCACTTACAAATGCTCTATGTGTCTACTCGCTAAATAGAACAACTAAACGTGTAACGACATACTGCTATCTGTGTGTAAACTTGTTAAATTCAAAGATCTGATTTAATCTTTTTGAATAGTTTATTATTTTTAAATGAAATCATCATTTCAATGTTTGCATTAAGTACATTATAAAAAGGTCATGTTTTTATCGCCAACAGGTCCCGTTTAATTTTCCTTAATGCGAAAATATTAATAATTGCGTGTTACGATTTATGACGTATTAAAAAAAACTGCTCACTAGATCTCGTTCAAACCAATTTTCGTTAGTAGTTTGTATGGTAATGTACAACATATATTTTTTTTAGTTTTATCACTCTCTTATTTTAGAAGTTAGAGGGGGGGGGGGGACACATTTTTCCACTATTCAGTTTAGAAAAAAATGATATTAGAAACCTCAACATCATTTTTGAACACCTATCCATAGATACCCACACATATAGGTTTGATAAAAAAAAAATTTTGAGTTTCAGTTCCAAGTATGGGGACCCACAAAATGTATTGTTTTTTTTCTATCTTTATGTAAAAATCTTAATGCGGTTCACAGAATACATCGACTGACCAAATTTCAACAATATAGCTCATATAGTTTCGGAAATAATTGGCTGTGACATATAGACGGACGGACAGACAGACAGACAGACTTGACGAATCTATTAGAGTTACGTTTTTTGCCATTTGGCTACGGAACCCTAAAAAGTAATGAAATCGATTAACATGATCGAAACCTTCGGTCAAGAAACAATATGCTTCTTCTTTGTCCCCCTCACACCTCCAACTTCATCAATTCTTCTTTCTTTGTACAGTCAGTGCTTTTGTGGAATGCGCTGCCTACCGAAATCAGGATGATCACAAACCGCCTCACATTCAAAGTGAAAGTACGCGACTTACTCCGTAATAAATTGGCAGAACAATCGTAAGTTTTGTATCCGACTGAGTACTTATATATTATATTTATATATGTATAACTATTCTATATATGTATGTTTATGTATTATAAAGTATAATATTTTATTTGTTTTTATATATTTTATTTGTATATTTACTTTATATAATTCTCTTTTCTGTTTTTTGCACCTACCGCACCATATTACTACATTACCCTAAGGTTGACTGGTAAAGAATGCCTCATGGCATTAAGTCCGCCTTTGTACGATATGTGCATTAAGTTTAAATAAATAAATAAATAAATAAACGAAATATGCGGAATACATTTTCTTTTTGAAGTTGATTATAATTCACACAGAAATGCCTGAAAAATTTTGATAGCATAATTCTGTCTAACGAGTACACACACTCAACTACATGTTTTCAGTAGGAACTTCAGCACGACCTTCTTAAGTTATTTACAGAGTCTTGAGTTCTATTCCTCAATTAAGACTAAATTATATATATCAGTAGCAGTAACTAACAATACAAGAATATCTCATAAGTAACTATTTGTTAATATGATACCTAGTGGTTGTACAGAACTCCCGGCGAGGGAGTCTTACTCCTCTAGTAAGGACATTGAATCTATGATACATGTATATAGACTAACTCTAATTAAGGGTGTACTATCCAAGGTACTAACAGGATAAGTTAATAAATGAAGTGGTTGCAGGTGATCACGTAGCGCGGCCGATAAGCCGGCGGGTCGGCGGGCCGGGGCCGCGGGTGGCGGCGGGCTGATTGAAACCCTCCCGTGCCATTATTACGCGCATTACATCTGGCCCGGGGCAAGGAAATTATTTATTGTTTCTATCTTACCTACGTATTGCCTCATGGCTCCGACCGCAATCTTTCAATCATCTATTATCAACCGAGATTACATTTCCGTTCGCTGATATTATTAGCTGTAATGTCGCAGAAATGTCTTTGTGGCGTCCAATGTCGTTGTTACGAGGAAAACGGGTACCGAACAATATTGTACAGAATATATCGGGCCCTTATTGTAATTACATGTGTACAAAGTATTGAACAGATATATATGTTGGAATATTTTTTAGTGTTGACTCCAAGCGAACCACCCGAAATAATTATTTCTTATTGACCAGCGTGGCATAGGCTAAGGTTACTTTTCTAAAGAGAGGTTACAGCATTGGACTGTTACATGCTGTTGATCATTTCTTAAAGCTTAATTAGTAAAAAAAAATGTTAGTGAGCGTCATTTTATATTGGAACAGAAGTAAACTGCGTTACTTAGGTATACTCTTAAGCATATTGAACTATCAAGACTTTTTAAATGTTTTTATAACTCTAACATAAAAAATAGGGTGTTTTGTAATAATGCTTATGAATAAACTCCTGAAATAATTAGTAGATACGTACCATCAAATAGGGCAATGTATTTGTGGAAAAACGAGTGTATCGTGTCCTTCCAAAACAAGAGCTGGATCCACCGACCAGGCGAGGTGATCGTGCCGGCTCTAGGCGGGTCACGGCCCAACGGTTGATATTGGGCAATTGTGTATAACATAATTATGCTAATCGGCGCGAGAATTTTTATATCGCTGTATGTGTAAGTCGCCACAGATTTAATAATGTAACTTACGAACGAGCCAAAACCACTTCCTAAATGTTAAATCAATATTAACATGCTAAATCAACACCTCCCCACTAGAGCCCTTTTGTATGTAAGCTTTGAATATTAGGAACTAACCAGTATAAGAACTTGCGTCTTATTATAATATGTGACTCACATTTTTTTTTTTTAAATATTCTATAATTTTAATTGCATTAAAATCCGAAACCCGTCGGTGATTTAAATATAAATACTGTATGCCATTATACGCAGTTTAAAATAAAGCTACAATTACGTACAAAATGTTTTAATGATGTAGTTATTACAGGCGCGGGTCTCATTACAATATAATCACATTGTCCGCGTAATATAATACGCGTAATATAATATATAGTCCGATAATTAATACTTTTTTACGGGAATTAACGCGATCACGTATTTAGGGTATTACATAGCTCTGATTTGCCTGACGTTTCGCGTAACTCGAAAAATACGATCTCTAATCCGGTACAATGAGGACCTATTTTCAGATGACGAGTACAAACAAAGTCACACCGGCCACCGAAATTATATGGTCTGCCTAAGATACACAGCCTGACGTATCGCTGCGGCCCATTGTAAGTCAAATTGTTTCTCCTACTTACGATCTTGCAAAGCACGTTGCTTCAGTATTGCAACCACTTATAGGCAAAACACCGTCTTGTGTGAAAGACTCACGGCACTTCATACAAATCATAAAAGATCTGACGTTAGAACCGGATTACGTCATGGTGAGCTTTGACGTGGAGTCGCTTTTCACCAATGTTCCAATAAAGGAGTGCCTCAACGTCGTAAAAGACCTACTGAGAGACAACGAACTGCCGTTCAACTATATGGATCTACTTGAACACTGTTTAGATGGCAACTATTTCCTTTTCCAAGGTCAACATTACCTCCAGATTGATGGTGTCGCGATGGGAAGTCCTGTAGCCCCAGTACTTGCCAACATCTGGATGGAACATTTTGAAGAGAAGGCTTTAAATCTTGGCCCGAATACCGTTAAGCTATGGAAGCGATACGTGGATGACATCTTCAGTATCGTCAAAGGAAACAAACAAGAAGTGGATCAATATATACAACATCTTAACTCTATTCACCCCAAAATGAGGTTTACATATGAAATGGAGACGGATAGGTCAAGAACAGAGCTTACGATCTCTGTGACCCTGAACATTTAGAACAGGAGCTAGAACATGTTCAGGAGGTAGTCAAAGGTAACGGATATCAAGTGTAAGGAGGACGGAAGCAACCGAAAATAAGACGCAAGTATCCAGAAGTGACTTCACGGATTCGACGACGGAGGGTGTGCGCCGATGAACCAGTCAGCCTGTGCAACCTGGTCGAAACGTCAGGCAAATCAGAGGTATGCAATACCCTTAATAAGTGATCGCGTTAATTCCCGTAAAAATAGTATTAATTATTGATGTTTTCTATGTATAATATAATGTATGAATTTACAAAAAAATATGCTATTGTATTTATTTACAAAAAGTATATTATAATAATAAGTATAAAAGTGTATAGCTAACAGTCAATCTAGTTTCATAGCATAAGCTCTGCTTAGATTGAAACTAGTTGGCATTGTGTGTTGAATGTCTGAAATGTTTTGTGCAAAGAGTTATGCGAGGTCACACTTAAAGAAATATACGTGTTTTTTTTTCATCGATTAAAAATTGAAATTATTTACAGGATCATACCATTTATAAATTAGTAGCATCTAAGTAGTCATCGAATGATATGTGATGTGATCAACAGTTAATGAGGGCTCTTAACTAACCTTAGCCAACGTGCTTGGTTTAACTCTAATACTCGTATATGAGAACGCCTTCAACATACTCCATATAAGCACTTTGCATAAACCATGTACAAACCCACTCGTATAACTGAATATGTACATCAAAGCGTATCACAATTACGCGTTGCCAAGGCTCGTTACTCTGCAGATACACGCTCATAAATATCATTCATGATTCAATTCCGTTTCAATAACGTCTGTCGGTGTCTTAAGATAGTGCGCGACGCTGCTAAATAATTCTCTGTGTGTCGTGGTGGAACCCGGACGGACGGACGAACGAAACCGGCGGATAATTGCTCTAACTACGGCTTGTGACCGAGCTGTGAGCTGAGCGAGGTACTACGATGAGGGAGGACATTGTACGTCTTTGTTTTAGTCCCAATATATACACATGGATGTTGAACGATTGCTGTTTCAAATTTAATTGCTGACGCAAAAATTTAGGCAATGAGAATTACGCTGTAAATACTTACCTTGTTTTATTTAAAAATATGTTAATAAGCATTGTAAGATAGAGTTGAAGGCATGACTTAATTCAGTTACTAATGATAAACCTAACGAATATCCAATTTTTAAATTAAATACTTTTTCAGATCTGTGTCGTCCTGCAGAATACAAAGTGCGAACAACGATACCAGTACGGTCGTGTAGTCCCGTCCTTAGGCCCGTATTACACTGTAAAATATTTGATAAAAGATCTTTTATAAAAGTTCTTTGACAAAGATCTTTGATAGTGTAATAGGCCATATTTTATAAAATATTTCTTTCATAAAATTTCTTTTATCAAAGTTAACGGATTGGCATTACATTTTATAAAAGAATTTTGAACAAGTTAACTACTAAATGGTGTTACCACCTTACAAAAAATAAAACTAAATTGTGCAATAATATGGAAGAATTAGTTAAGCCTAATTCTACCTATTTCTACCATATTATTAATTCAAACATAAATAAATATTTCGAACAACTTACACACAACGTCATCTAGTCTCAAACTAAGCAGAGCTTGTATGGCTACTAAACAACTGATATAAATACATAAACATACTTTTTTTAGGGTTCCGTTGCCAAATGGCAAAAAACGGAACTCTTATAGATTCGTCATGTCTGTCTGTCTGTCCGTCCGTATGTCACAGCCACTTTTTTCCGAAACTATAAGAGCTATACTGTTGAAACTTGGTCATTACATGTATTCTGTGAACCACATAAATATTTTTACACAAAAATAGAAAAAAAAGCAATATATTTTGGGGTTCCCATACTTAGAACTGAAACTCAAAAAAAATGTTTTCATTAAAACCATACGTGTGGGTTATCTATGGATAGGTCTTCAAAAATGATATTGAGGTATCATTTTTTTCTAAACTGAATAGTTTGCGCGAGAGATACTTTTTAAGTGGTGAAATGTTTCCCCCCCCCCTGTAATTTCTAAAATAAGAGAATCATGAAACTAAAAAAAAAAATATGATGTATATTACCATGCAAACTTCCAACGAAAATTGGTTTGAACGAGATCTAGTAAGTTGTTTTTTTTTTAATACGTCGTAAATCATAAACCGCAATTTACATTTGTTTCAATCAAAACACTATTATTAAAACATCAATACAAGTTACAACGAATTATAAAAAAAATATGATGTTACTTGCTGCTACGGAACCCTTCATGGGGGAGTCCGACTCGCACTTGGCTGCTTTTTGTAAATACATACATATTAAACATAGAAAAACACCCAGACTCCGAAACTAATATTTGTGAATCACACAAATATTTTGTCTGACCCGGGAACCGAATTTTATCTTAATGTAGCAAGAAAAAAATTTACTTCGTCCCTTTTTCTGTTCGAGACACCACGATGGAGGTTTCATTAAGGCCCGCGATACCAAGCGTGAGAATTTGTGATTGAACACCCACATATATATTTTACATGCACACAGACGCATCGCGCACTGTCGCATACATACCGTAGCAAGTAATCACCGACTTTCGGTTTTTTGCTTATGTTAAATATCCATCAACTGTTCGCCTCTGTAGAACGTATTTTAATGTGTTACAACGCACGCAATGTATCTTGCCATAACGTAAAGCCCGTAGGATTCATTCAGTACAGAAAGTCATAATACTTTCTGTATACCAATCGAATGGTCAAAGATTATAAAATAATTTTACACAGTATAAAATAAATTCGCTCGCGTGCATTGTCTGTCAACTTAGATCCTTTTAAATACGCAAGGTATTTAAATACGGTGTTCATCATAATTAAGGTTACCTTTTAAGGAAGATTTATTAATGTTATTTTATTATTTTAAAGGAACACATAAATGAAGCCAATATTGACAAAAGTTTACAAGTTACATAAATTAGGAATAACCTACAATAATACTTTTAATTATACTTTTTTAATATTTCTTTATTAATTTATTTGTGAATAATAATTTCAAAGTAATTTGGAACAATGTAATATTAATCCTTATCTTAATAAATACTGTAGACATTTAAAACAATTTTATTCTACATGAAATATGTAGAATAAAATTGTTTATTACACAATATTATTGAAATAAATATTTTATAATACGTCAGAGCGTTCATCCTGGTCGCACCCGTAATTGGCCGTAATCTTACCCTAGTGACTCTCAGTGTAAGATTTTATTATGTCAATAATGTGTGATTAACGATACGTGGTCTTATAAGTATTTAAAAAACATTTAAAATTTGACAAATTATACCCTCCTTTAAAACCAATCTATCCATTGCTGCAAACATCATGAAAATCGGTGCAGTAGTTTTTAAGTTACGTTATGTTTTGAGTTTAATAGACAGGTTGAAGAGGCAGAGGACTGTGTTTTTTTTTATATATTTAATGCAAACGGCTCATTTACGCAATAATGTTACTAAAATAAATGTGAAAGTAACTCTGTCTGTCTGTCTGTTACCTTTTCACGCCTAAAACGCTGAACGGATCAATTTCAGTATAGAGATATATGGGACCTCGAGAAAGGATATGGCTACTTTTTACCGCGAAAATCGACACACTCGCGGGCGGAGCCATGAGCAAAAGCTAGTAAAACATAAGTACGACTAGCGGTTTATACATACGTATAAAAGTGAAATAATAATACTACTATAATATAATAGTATAAATGCGAAAGTAACTCTGTCTGTCTGTCTGTTTCGCTTTCACGCCTAAACCACTGAACCGAAGCCGCGAGCAGAAAGCTAGTTTATAATAAATAACAATAAATAAATATTTCAGACGAATGACACAGAATATCATCTACCAAATATTCGTGTGATCCGCAAATATTTATTTCGCAGTTT
Source organism: Phragmatobia fuliginosa (assembly GCA_932526445.1). Lineage (NCBI taxonomy): Eukaryota > Metazoa > Arthropoda > Insecta > Lepidoptera > Erebidae > Phragmatobia > Phragmatobia fuliginosa. The sequence continues at coordinate 214,578 of OW052073.1, forward strand.
ATAATACATAAACATACTTTTTTTATAAATACATACATATTATACATAGAAAACACCCAAACTCCGAAACAAATATTTGCAGATTATACAAACATTTGGTCCGACCCGGGAATCGAACCCTAGACCTCTTGGTTAGCAGTTGCATACGCTGACCACAAGACCAACAAGGCAGTATGTTAAATTACAATATTAAATAAACAACTATTTCGAACATCTTACACACGACATCATCCAGTCCCAAACTAAGGAGAGCTTATATTATTGATTCGACAACTGATATAAATACATAAACATACTTTTTTTGTTGCTTACCTATAGAATACACCCAGACCCCGAAATAAATATTTGCGGATCACACAAATATTTGGTCCTACATGGGAATCGAACCCGAAACCTCACTCAAGCAAAGTAGTCGCATGCGCTACTACTGCCACCTAGGCAGTCAATAAATAATAAAAGTCAAAAAGTAATAAAAGTCAATAATAATTTTAAAACTCCTGACCGTTAAAAAGTTATATCTTCCACCATCAGCTCATCATTATGAAATGGTGGCTACCAGATATTGCGTCTGGAGTAGCATTACAAAATAAAAAAATAGATAAGAACTATTTATAGGGGCGTATTATAACGTGCTTATAAAATTTTAGGGTTTCCCTATAAACTAACACTGAAAACACCGAACACCTAAAAAAAAAAATTTTGTGGATCTCATAAACATTTGGTCCGACCCGTGAATCGAACCCGAGACCTCAATCGTATACGCTACCACAGCGCTACCGAGGCAGTCGTATAAAATGAATTTTAAAAATCGGTCCACAATTGACAGAGTAATCAATGAATGTACAATAAAAAAAATCATTTAGTTATACAAAAATAATACTCCTTTTTTGAAGTTGGTTAATAATAATTTAAAATATAAAGATTGGTGTGTCTATTCTCAGACCTACCAAATATTATCAAAAGTTACACACAGTCACGTCGTCGTATGTAAACAATCAAATCTCTGTGTGCGTGACAGTGCGTGTTGAGCTAAAAACGAGCGTGCGCTCGCCTTGAATATTCGGAGAACACTGAATTTTTGGATCGCGTGAACTCTGTTTTATTGCAAATTATTTCTCCATACTAAAATGTATGGAAGTTTTGCCGCTAAAAATTAATTATGTTTAAGTTTAAATTATGACTTTCTGATGAGAATTAATAGAAACCTTAAATGGTTAATCTCTTTTTTGTACTTTTTTCTTGCAAATAATAAAATATTTATTTCAAATAAAGCAACATAATACTAGATAGATTCCAAACAGAAAAGGTCGATTTCGGTGATTTTGGTCACTGTTGATGATTTTTTTCTCGAAAATAAATAATCGTATTAATAATTTTACTCGGTTTCTCTATAGATTGCTTTATTAAGGAACTGAAATATTTTTTTTACTGTCAAATAATGAATTAATTTGTTTCTCTTGTCATAACCGTAAGTGCTTTTTCGAGCAATTATGGAAACGATCCCCTTAACCTATCAAGCAAGAAATGGCAACAAATAAGTTCAGTTGGACTGTTGAAACAACAAAATTATTGATTTCCGAGTACGAATGCCACATTTGACAAAGATCTTTGATAGTGTAATAGGTCAAATTTTATAAAATATTTCTTTTATCATATTTAATAGGTTGGCATTACATTTTATAAAAGATTTGGATTGCATCGGCACCTATTTCTACCATATTATTGCACAATTTAGCATTATTTTTTGTAAGGTGGCACCACCATTTAGTAGTTAATTTTGTCATGTAGTAGCAAGAATAAACTCAGAGTACCCAGCTTAGGGGATTTCCCCCTAAATTTAGGGGGGAAAAGTGTAGGATGGGGTGTTTTTAGGGGTGTCATATTTTTAGGGGGATTTTTATAATGTCAATTTTTTTTTATTTCAAAATAAGCAAAATAAAGGTGTATAGCCCTGAGATAATACAATCTTAGCGACATCTAGTGCGATTGATTGTTACTAAGAGAGCAGAGTCAGAGAGAACACTATTATCAATATAAACATATTCTTAAGAATTCGTGGTTAAGGTTAAACTGCGCTTATATTTACTACAAATACCTTGATTGTTATTGTTATTAGTAATTTGATTGTTCGATTCGTAGGTACGTTTATCAGCAAGTCATTCGTTAAAATGCCTATAGTTAATTATAGAAAAAAAAAGTCAAAAATATACAAAGACCTGGGAAACTATCCGCAAAAATGGTGTAATTATTTAATGTCAATAATGTGTGATTTAAAAAAGTCAGAATCTGAAGACAATGATTTGTTACTCGAAGTTCTCGACAATACATGAATAAAGCATTATAAAAAATAATGTTGCTTAATGAAATTATGTATTGATTGTTTGAAATTTATTATTTGTTTAATGATATTTTATTATTTATTAATTATTTTTATTACTATATTTATTTAAAAACATTTACGAATGCCACGAAACGCTGAACAACACAAAACACGAAGACTACAAAAATAGAAACAAAAGGCAAGGTATTTATAAAATAACTTGTCTTCACTTAATAATTCTTTTATTACGTTTTGTTGAATCCCTTTAACGCCACGCCTTGCAATCCATTGTTTAACCCAAACACGCTTGCGTCGGCGACATTGCCTTTTCTTCAATAAAGCAGTCAATATTATAGCACTCAATGTAGTTAAACAAGCATAGAATGCTACATCATCCATGATAATGTTGATTACAAGTGTTAGACCAACAGTTTCAATGACGTTTTAATACTCAAGTTTAATAACCGAACTAAACCAATATTTGATCAACAATGACATTTGACGTGTATCTTTTACGTAGTGTAAACTCTAGCCACAAATCTTTTATAAAAGATCCATTCGTCAAATATTTTATCATATATTTTATAAAAGATCTTTTATCAAATATTTTACAGTGTAATACGGGCCTTACTGTAACTTGCATTGTGTCGGGACTCGAGAATATTGTACACATCGGTTGTGCTCGTCAAGACTGTGCCAGGTGGCGCTTTGTGTCGGCGAGAGGCGACTGTTTGTGCGGCCTGTTCTTGTGACATAATCTCACTGATTGTTGTTTACGGTTTTCGTTTAACACTGAAACACATTACAGATATACTATTCGATAACTATAAAGAATTATCAAAGAATTTGAAAGGATTAAAAGACAACAATTTGTATATGGTTAAATTTCGCGGATCCTGTCTGAACGAAGAGCATTTACAGAATACTAATAACTAATATAATTTCATGTACTGTTGGTAACCCTTTTTATTTCCTGCGTGACTTTAATACAAAATTTATTACCTAAGCCTAAATTCGCATTACATCAAGATTGGTCCGCCCTCACTGTTGATTATAACAATGAGAATGGTGTCCTGCCATATTGTTTGAAAATGTTGAGTCCATTCAGTTTAGCGTCAAGTGTAGATCTCAAGACGAAACTCAACATTCCTTAAAATGAACGTCGCGTCCGACCGGTCTCATCTATTGGACGGTTGCCCTAATGAGATAACTCAGGGAAGTAAATCGTGTTACGTCACAGTCGGGTAAGTAGACAAGATGCTGCCGCTGCACTGCCTGGAGCGGACCTGTGCAGGATACATTAAAAGGAAAAGCAAAACTAAGCGCTAAACCTTTGTTGTTACTTAGAGGATATACGAGTATTTAATATATTATCTTAACATTTCTTCTTACTCACCACACTAAACTCTCAAATAACATTCAAGTTAGAGTATTTAAAGAATGGTGTAATGCATGCATCATTTGTTTAATTCAAATACTGAAACTTTGTTTCAAATCCATTTTTTTTATTGTCTTGGACCTCAATAGCATGTTTAAGGGTAATATGTAACTATAAGTACCTAGGATACGATTTAAGAGACTTTTAAGTTAAGGTCAATACCAAAGGGCTCTGGTGAAACACTTTTCTAAGGGTTGACGTGACAAGGAGGTTATGCTTGAGCTCGCAAATATGATGTGACGCCTTGTCGACATCGGATACTTCGGTTTTACTTTCAGAAGTGACGAAGCTGTCAGGTCACGTCGACTTGTGCGATATTCGCTATCGTATTCCACTAACAAACTTTAGTGGTACTTATTTTTAGATAAAAATACTCTTTACTTCGGTGACGGATAAGACGGTATAAGTTGTTAGCCTAAAATAAAATTGTGCCTCCTTGCATAGAGCTCATAATGCCTACACTCTCACAAATTAAGCGAAAACAATGATTTAGGTCAATTCAGACATGAAATATAACTAAACATGTATTACGATAATCAACCTGCTGGTAAACATATTTAAAGATGTGCATGAATTTATATTTGTCCGCTATATTAATTAAACATATCACCAAAGTAAATGGTTTTATAAAAAACAAAAAATTAAATTCTTCGTAATTGATAAAATAATAGACAATTTAGTGAATCTAGATGTATATTGTGCGTTTGTAATATGTATGTACGTCGAGAGTAGAGTGAAACTTATCGTCATCGACTTATTGTATATTCATGAAGGCTGAGATGTGGCCGCGCCTTGCTTCACACGCGCCTCATCTTCAACTGCTATTAATTATAAATTTGTAACTATCGGCACTGATACGTGTCTGCCGCTTACACACGATGCGACGGTGGAACACAATGTGATGGAGTACCTTCCCAAACATCATATGCTGATCAACCTATTTTACGAAATGATTAGATACGTTCATGGCTCCTTTAGCCATGAATCAAGTTAGTTTTATTCTATATAGATTTCTCAGTACAATGTGTGATTATTATTAATTATTTTCATGTCAAAAATCTTCACAATGTTTTTCAGCTTTGGTAGGAAACTGTCGACAGCGACGGAGATTATATTTATGTTTACCGGCAAGTTTTGGTCGGTGGATTATCCCTAACTCGTCGAGGTGTGAAAACAATAAAATATATTAAGTTTAATACACAAAGTTTTGCTGAACATAAATTGGAAATGCCAATCGTAAATAAATCCCACGTAAGGTTTTGTAACTCCATGAATTTCATTTTATTCCAAGGATTATGAAAATGTAGGTTTCAAGCTGAGAGTTGCGAAAGAGTTCATTAAAAAAGTTTTGTGTGTTGCTAAACCGTGCAGGGGTGAGGGGATGGCGGGTTGGGGAGGAGGGGGGGGGGTAGCGGTAGGAGTACAGAGCCTACTGTGCTCGTGCACCGAGAATTTTTAACAACCTCGTACATGTTGTGTGCGGCGCCCAAGACGCATTAAACGCAGAACGGGACAGCCAGAGTGGAAGTTACCCGACCATGACAGATGGCAATAGTCTGTAATAATTATTCTCGATTTTTTATTTAGAAAATATGTAGAAGAATGTGATGTAATAAAATTGCCGATTACGTAATATTAATTAATTGTTTAAATCAAATTGCTGGTAACTACATATAACATGGTATCTATTTATCATATTTTTTTTAAACTTTAACGACTTATACACAAGGTTTTGTGCACCTGTAGTCTGCCTACCCGGGTATCGTTGACCACGAGTGGTAGACTGCGTTCGTAACGTCGGACTATAGAAGGTATCGTAACCTTTTAAAAAATTCTATCTCGAACAAGTCCCTCTATACAACAAAAGTATGTAATTATCCATGAGTAGAGTAAATTGAAATATTAAGTCAATTTTGACATGAAGGAAGACAATTTTTACACGTACATTATGTCTGTGTAATATTCTTTATATATGTCATAGCTTTTAAACTGCTGAGGGGATAATTTAATTAATATATCGTTAAATTTGTCTTGTTGACCTTTGTCTACGCTCACCATTACCTAGTTGTACCTATAAACGGTTTCACCGTCGCAAGACATACAACGGTCTTGGTAAACGGCCCGTTGTCGTAACGCCTACAAGTAACTTAGAAAAATAACTTTATATACGACTTACCGCACGGCACGTTTAAGCGCTGCCTTGTATTGAATACCATTTTGTTGATTTGAAGATTTATACATATATACTCATTGTAAAAGCTGATTAAACGTTACCTACCGAAAGAAGTCATACTTATTGAAGAGCACCGGAATACCAAACAACCTTCGTGTTGTTAGATAGGTGACGCGGAGAAACGGTAAGACTGTATGACGTACAGCGTCAGCGTCACACAACCGTCATAATGATTTTTTACTATCTGAGCCCCGCGGTTATTGTTGTAAACTAGACAAAATAAAAGTTTGAATTTAGTTATTATTAGTTATTTCCACGCAGTTTGGTTTATATTTATTACATTTTAAGAAAATACATAATTCGTTTGGTGTAACTGTGTCTTTTAAATAGAAAATATGAACAAATTAATGTGTTATAGATACCTATTGAAAAAAAACATGGTGTTAATGTGGAGGAACGGGTGTCGTGTTCCTCCAACACAAAGGGAGGATCCTCCGACCAGGCGAGGTGATCATGCCTGGCGGGCCACTGCCCAACAGTTGATGTTGGGATGTTGTATATATGCTAATCGGCGCGAGAATGTTACTTTCGCGATTCAGGATTAGTAGTTACTCAGTATAGATCATTCCGTGTTTTCTTTGAAGTTCAGTGTTTCTTCGTTAGATGGCGCTGTTGTATGTTTTCGTCGCGCTGAATGTGGAAGTCGCCACATCACTCCCCTCCAAGACCGGAGGTCGATATAATGAGACAGCTGTCTGTGCTCTGTTGTGGAGCTTGCCAGTGCCAGGAGTGAGCAGTTCCAGTGAGTCGGAACTGAGTGCCGCTGTTCCAGTGAGTCGGAACTGTATGCCGCTAGTCCCAGTGAGTCGGGGCTGAAGTCCGCTGATCCCAGTGAGTCGGAATCGCTTGCGGTGCGCGGTGCTGCGGTGAAGTCCCCAGTGAGTCGGGGCGGTTGCTGCGTAGTGGCTGGCTGCTGCATAGACGGGAGAGAGATGCTCTTCTTACGTGGACCGTAGGTGCAGTGTGCTGTGCCTAGACGCTGTTGAGGAAGTAGGGGCTACCAGGCTGGAGCTGTCGCGTCCTGAGTGTGGTGTCCCTGTTGAGGCCGAGGTTGCTGGCTGGCTGAGACATCGCTGTGGGAGTGAACAAGATGGCGCTGCTGATCTGCTTTTCTTGAAGGCTGCTTTCAATCACGTCGGGGTCACCACTGTGGAGGAACGGGTGTCGTGTTCCTCCAACACAAAGGGAGGATCCTCCGACCAGGCGAGGTGATCATGCCTGGCGGGCCACTGCCCAACAGTTGATGTTGGGATGTTGTATATATGCTAATCGGCGCGAGAATGTTACTTTCGCGATTCAGGATTAGTAGTTACTCAGTATAGATCATTCCGTGTTTTCTTTGAAGTTCAGTGTTTCTTCGTTAGATGGCGCTGTTGTATGTTTTCGTCGCGCTGAATGTGGAAGTCGCCACATTAAAAACGCTGGATTACAGAGTATTGCTCACGATTCTGTTGTTAACATCAACAAATTTAAGTTCACTAACATCTGTTGTTAAATCAGTTGTTATATATATTATCTCATTTGCCATTTTTAGGGTTCCGTAGTTCATAACTAAAAACGGAACTCTTATTCGGAAGTTTCGTCATGTCCGTCCGGTCCGTCCGTCTCCGTCCGTCTCCGTCCGTCCGTCCTCGACTTACCATCCCAACGATTAGTGCTAGAAAGATAAAACTTTGCATAAATATATGTTTTGAGCACGTTGATAAAGTGCAAAAAAAAGTAAGATATTTTTATTTGGGGTTCCTCCCCTACCCGTAAAATGGGGATGAGTTTTTTTTTTTAATATTGCGAGGTCGCTAAGCCGATTCTCATCAGCACATTGCACTTTATGGCCGCCATATTCGGTTCCCTTTATCAGTCCACAATAGCGATGAAATTACATTCCTTAACTGATGTAGGCGTGGTGAAGCTTAAGTGCGTAACTGTAGTGACGTCACAAAGTCCCGTGTTCACAGGTCAGTAAGCGACAATAATATCGTATTGTCGCCGCCGACAAATTGCACACCCGCCGACATTCCCCCGAAAGATATATGACGAAATATGAGTTACGTCCTACACAAAAAGATTCTCATTTCCCCATTCAACTGCTCGTGAGAAACTGTCTCATATTTGTTGTACGTGTCGCCCTTCGCGTAACAGAGGATGTTTGTAGCACGCGTGTAGCACCTTATACCGCGATCAAAGAATGTTACGTTATACGAACTAATTTAAAATAAATTGCGTGACTTTACAAAGGTATTAAAAACAGTGTCCTGACAATTTCTTCGCGGGACTTGTAGAATGAAGAATGTAGTGACGCACGTACATGACGTATGTGAGATGAACAATGGCGTCTATAAGGTTCTCACAGTACTTCGCTGTTCCGCGGAGGACATTAAGTTGAGGCGCGTCTTCACTTTGATATGTAAATGCGTCCGCGGTGACAGCGCACTCGGTGTATTTTTTTCCGCTGCGCCTGTTTACTTAACTCCTTTATTGCCATTCAAAAGACGAACCGAATAAGGAAACGTATGAGTATGTTATTGGGCAAAGAAACTGGCGGTAGGTCCGCGCCCCCCGCGCTCCTTGTTACAGATGGAAAAGTTTATTGCTTGAGGAAAAATCTCAAACTACGCACCCAATTTAGACAATTATTTTGTAGAAAATTATTTGTTTTATTACAAATAAGGAACGGTAAGAAATAAAAGTGTTTCAACTGATCTCAATTCATTTTGTATGTAAGTCGATATCGTAACTTAGGATCCACGCTCCATTCTCCAGGTTTTGACATTTATTCAAGAAACAATTAAACATTTAAAGCTTTTTGTGGTTGGACAAAAATGCTTAATATTAGTACCTATCTGTTAAATAGTTTTAAAATACTGTATCAGCATTAACAATTAAAAGTTTTATAATACGCCAACCTTCATTGGGAAATAAAATAGTTTACATCACTCATGTTCGGTAAGTAGGTTCTTATTACCTCCAAATGGGTCTTGTAGGTGACTAATTAGCGCTCTAGGGTAATAATGTAGCTAGAAAAGCCATAGTATATAAGTAATTTAAAAAAAAAACACTCTTTTCTTTCAAAAAGTTCGCTTACATCTAACCATCATACTGGCAATAGACATCATGCATTCAGCCCAATGACCAAAGAGGTCGCTTTGCTATTCAGCCTTGTCTTCGTCTGAGTATAATATTCATCAATTTTAAATATCCTCAATTCCGTTCTTAAAAAAAAATATATATAAAGTTCTTTACTTGATTCTTTTTAATGAAAAAAGGCGGGTTTTATTCTTATAATGCCGGTTTTTTTCTACTTACCTCACAATCGAGATGTAAAGCAGAATAGTTAGCTCGGGTGTAAGCACCAATTGCACCCTCGAACTATAGGCGCCCTCGCTGCGTTCGTGCGCCTAACTATCTCGGCTGCAATTGATGTCTTACAGCCCTTGGCTACTAATCTACTATTATAGCTGGAATGTAGAGTAATGAAAATTAAGTTACTTAAATGAAAAGAGGTAAGGCCGAGTAGTGGCAGCAGAACAAGTCTTCATTCACTCAATAAGTACAACGTTACGTTTGTCAAATAAGGAATAAATGAGGAATCACGCACAACAAGTTCGTACGTAAATATGGCTAGTTTGGAGCGCGATAGTCATCAGCTCACTACGACCTTCCTGTTAAAGCATACGACGATTAATGGTCTTCGAAGCAGTATCATCATCATCAGCCTATCGCAGTCGACAGCTAGATAAAGGCCTTTACAGTATGCGAGTAGAATAAGCGGTTTAGTGTACACTTTTTGCGTCTAATTTTTCCACATTATTTTTCAATTGTTTTGATGGTACAATAGACATTAGATTACACTATTTTGTATTGTTACTTACATAGAACTATAGCTAAATAAAGTATCGTTCTTGGTTTAAATTAAACATTAATATTGTTGTGTGGAATTTATCAAATATTTAATATCGAAAGACGGAAGTAGCTGTGGAGCTAGCGAAGATCTCAACCCGAGTGAAAGACAGGAGTAGGTTGAAAATGATCCTGTTATTGGATCTTCTTCTTAATTTAAGGGTCTGTCCCTTGTCGGTGGAGCAATCGCCACTCCTGTCTGTTTTCCGCAATCCGTTTGACATCTGGATAGGCCACGACTCCTACTTTCTCCTTTAGTTGTTGTATGTACGCCAATCTATCACTATTATTGGATAGATCACTATAATACAACAGTGACACCAACTTCTATTTCTTATTAATGGATTCAGGGTTCCCTTCAATATATTTTCTATTGTTTAAAATTTTAAGTCAGTGATTTAACTAGAATATAATTTATTTGTCTAATACAATGTTGTGTTAGTCGCTGTATACAATGTTTGAGACGAAGGAGCACAATTTGATGCGTTAATTGTGTAAATGAAATGAAAATGCCTTATTCATGGCCCACAATCCAGAATACAGAAAAACAATATTAATATGTGTGTTGTGTTAACTTATATTGAGTACTTTATACCAAAAGGCTATATCCCCACAGGCGGTCTACCGAATCACTTAAACTTGTGCGAAGTGTGTTCACATTAAAATAAACAACAACAGTCCATAAATCCCTGTGGCCATAGGGGGGCTGTCCGAGGGAGAGGGGGGGTGTAGGAATTAAGACGTAATAAAAACACGGCCGGAACTCGCGGGTCATTAATAACGAGCGGCCACTCGACAAGTGCGCTAGCGGCGCCCGCACAGACACCGCCGACAGCTGCACAGATAACAGCTTCTGTAATAAGAAGCCGTGTCTTTCACTGCACGGACAATGTTAATGTTATAGTTCATGTTAGCGTTATTTCAGTGCAGTTCTTACTCGATCTTTATGCTCTCTAGTTCCTCAATCACCAACGATATGCGGCTAGCATTCTGCTTTTTTAAGTTAGTCTTCTGTGAGAAAGAGTAATACCGCTCTGGTTAATTCGGCCCGTTCGTGCTGTAACCAGCGTGACTCTACTACCTTGTAAACAAAACATTTCTTTGAATTATATTGTCATCTGATGTCTATGCTAAAAACCAGGAGTAGCATTTTCACACGACCTGTCCGTGGAATATTGGTGACATTGTAAGGAAAACCTTAAAAAGCTTACTTTCATGTTGATTTGAGTTTAAATTCAACCATTTTTATATTTGTTCTAATTGAAATTGTTACAAACAGCTGTTAGAATATTGAATAATGAATATTGTCAATAAATATTGTAATCAATTATATACTGTAAGTTCTTCATTACAATTACTTTTTAGACAAAAAACAAATAATTCTACTCCCTCTTTCATGGTTTATACTCATTATTCTACGTTCAAGGTTTTTCATTAGAGATCATAACCCTACTTATAGCTATTTAAGTTAAAACGTCAAGTGAAGTGGGCGGTGAGTGCCGGTGTGTACGCTCTCTAAGCTGATTCGTTGTCCATTATTTATCTGTCTGTGCACTTTGCGTCTACACCTACTCCCACTTGAAACTTGTTACCAAACACTCCGCATTCCGCACTCATCGCACTGAGAACTGTTCTCTTCTGTTAGCGCGCTCAATATTTAGATGTAATTCTTCTAGCAAACTCAACTTGAGCTTGGTGATTGTGTGTTAAATGTACCTTGCATGTTCATTGTTCTCATAATTCCACAGTTTTTTGTTTAAATTATTATGTAAACTACCAGACATATAGGTATTTAATAATTATGTATTTTTACGGCTTAATTTGATGAAAAATAGCCAAAGATTTCTGTATGACACATATTTTTTATTTTCTAAGAAACACGAATGAATTAAATATTTATATTGAAGATAAAGATAACGGACAACGGTCAAGCCTTGCTCTCAATGCACCGCCTTGCTGAAATTAAATACCGTCCAAAAATCTTGACTGTACTATTTCTACAGAAAGTCAAACATACAGACAGACGGACAGAATTGAAATGTTCAAATGGTTTATCACTAAATGAGTATGAAAGTATACCTATTCAATATTTACATTATTTTTATTTATCCTGCCTGTCTCTTTACATTACACACAGACACTTCCATTTTATTTATTTTTAAAGATTTTCTTCTCAACATACTAAGTAGCACTGCTTACCTTATTCAAATCAATTCAAACTATAAACGAAAAGATTTTGTAGATTCCATTTAGGTTACATAATTCACTTATCCCTTTCCAAGAGTCAAGCTGGAATACAAAAACGAGTGTTCGAGTGCGAATCAGGGCGCGCTCCGAGCGACACAGTTGACATTCAGCGCCGCTTCGTCACGTGCGACACGCGCGGCGCATACCGAGCGCTGTTGGTGCGCGAACACCCGCCACCACCTGTACCCGCACCGCGTCCGCACCGCGCCAGCGCCGCACTCGCACCGAAACCGTACCACACGTCGTACGGCATGCATCTAGAATCATACAAAATGTTAGATTTCATGTTAGTAGTGTTTGATACCATTATATACACACGTTCAAGGTATAGTATAATATTTGTTCCACTGTAGAGTATATTTATATAATACTAACTTTGCCCGCGGCTCCGTCCGCGTGTATATCGGTTGTTACCGTAAAAAGTATCCTATATCCTTTCCCAAGGTGCCATCTGTCTCTTCACCAAATTTCATCAAAATCAGTTAAGGCGTGAAAATGTAACAGACAGACAGAGATACTTTTGCATTTGTAATATTAGTAGGGATTTCAAACATCTGACACACAACGTCATCTAGTTTCAAACTAAGCAGAGCTTGTTGAACTATCGGTACTTGACAACTAATATTAATATAAATGTATTTTTTTTGGTAAGTTACATTATACATAGAAAATACCCAAACTTCAAAACATGTAGTAGTTTATACAAAACCTTTATTAACTTTAATAATATAAATGTGGCTTTTGGAGAAGTAGGTATGAGTTGACAAAACTTTAAGGTATCTTGTTATCTCAATACAAATCATGTAAAGGAAAACATTTTTGTTTCAATTTTAGATGTCGTAATTACGGCGGGTCCGCGTTATCATGATTAATAGGAAATTTAAATCTCCATAAAACAATGTAAAGAGCACAATTAACATAAATTTTAAATGCTACTTGTAAGCACGCAGTGATTGTCGGAATTTATGAGTGATGCTACGGTAGGGCACGTCGCCGTCCGACAACGCGCCGTAATCCTGCCAAATGAATGTTTGCCCCGCTACGCAAATGCTACGGGTGCTACGATATTACATACAATCTGCTATGTGTATAAGGCCGCTGAAAAACTACAGCCTTATATTTGAGCATTATTACGTTCGTGTTGAAGATAGATTTTTCATAACATTGATGTGCTAGTTAGTATTAAAGCGATTAGTAAGCATTTCTTTTATATGGAACTGCAAAAGTGACTCTACTGTGCCTGATGAAAAGCCTGAATATAATTAAAAAACGGTGGCTACCACCCTCATGGTGAGGGCAAATAAAGCAGTAGGGTGGCAACCCCCGCGCTGGCGGCCTAGTGAGATACTTCTGCGTCGTTGATAATTCGGTCTCACTCTCATCAACGAAATACAACAGCACGTATGCTGTCATTTTAGTTTGGTCTTCTACGCGCTGGACGAACAAGTCCATTAGAAATTATTAGAATCATATAGAGCTTTTCATACGAGTGGAGGACTCGTATAAAAAGCTCTTAATGATTCTAATAATGTCTACTTAAATTGAAAATATGAATAAACAAGATAATAAATGGCATCACTATTTTCCCGCCAACCATTTACCAAAACCAATCCAATAAAATGAAAATCAGTATCTCACACCGAAATTGTTCCATAACTTGGCTCTCAACAACCATCGGCTCGTGCTCATGGAAAGAAGTGTGAAGCAGTCGCCACAAATACCAGTTATATTGTATCCTCGCGGAGAGTGTCCGCGCGACGTACGACCTCCCAAGTGCGCCACAGAAGTGATTCAATTTCCTCGCAGATACTTACCGCAGTTAGCAGGCACTCGAGGGCCACCCTTCTCACCGCTGATTCAGTGGTCATTGCATTTGAATAAGTCGCACTCTCTGTATTACTTCCTATTGCTGACCGGCCGATGACACATTTATAGCCACATTGGGAATTGGAGATCGCGTTAAATTTTTAACTTTCACAACAATCGAAAAATTCTCAAATTAGTTATTTGGTTTTTTATTTGCTACTTTAGAACTTTGCACTTTATGAACTTGTTGGTTTTTTGTTATTAACGAAAATATAAAAAATCATATAGTGTGTGAATCGAGCTAATGGTATTTTATTAATATTTATAAAAAGTAGAAATGCGCTCCAGTTCTTGACACGAACTACAGTTGCCCGACTAACAGGTACTCACACGTGCATTCAATCAGTGACACTGCAATTTGAATTGATATAATATACATCTGTGCATCCCGCTCTGCAATAAATCAATAGCACGCAACAACGGCGACGGGTGCAGGCGGCTTTTTACCATAACACCGCATCCATTGCTGGCGAGATAAGAGCGTGAATTCCATGAAATGGAAATCGTGCGGCATGGATGTGTAGGCTCCTTCTTCCACGCATCATTCAACATTATTTACGCATTCACATACATACTCTTTTCTTCCTTCGCCTCATTTCATTTTTATGAAAGTTGGGAGAAAATAAAACGTCATGTGTGACTTTTGTGATTTGGAAAATCTAGAGAGACTTCTCTGCTAGCTATGTCTTCGGTACATATTATTTATTGTAATTAATCGTGTACATAATCTTTCTTCTTAGCACCTTCTATACATAATATATTGTAAATAATAAGTGCCCTGTAATTTACTTGTACATACATATTAATAAACTTATTTGTACATAAGACCCGAAGTTTTATATACGTAAACCACGGACCATCACGGCGCTCTTATAGATGCATTTTATCATACTAAAAAAAAAAAGTTGTTTTGTAATTTGATCAAATCACAATTGAATATGGTTGCAATTAACTCTGCCGCAAGAGTTACATGCTATTTACTGTTCTTTGAGGACAGACTTCGGCATTGAAGTTGAGGCGTTTGTCAAAGTTAAGAGGCTAAAAATAAAACATAGTTTAGGTGCCATTAACTATCAAGCTAGGATTAATATTATAAGGTAATATGATTAAGTCTAGTATTTTTCGCTGTAACATAAGTAGGTAGTATGAGTGTACGTCAGATCTGCACTCGCCTTTTAGTTGATTGAATTCCACTGACTTATTGTTGCGGTAAGTGCAAGTCCATGAAACTTGAACAAAACTGATGTATTGTACATATGTGCTAGAGCATTAAAAATAAATATTGAGGCTGTTGGCATTAAATTAATTCAATATCGGCACACCGAAGATTGTTTGTTATTTCTGCTAAATATAAACTGTTTGAGCTTCGATATTCTTCTTCCATTAAATATTCACTTTAAATTAGTTAGTTGTGATTCTTATTGTTTTTTCATACTCTGTTTACTTTCTGAATATCACTGTGGGATTTAAAGTTTCACTAAAAACCCAATCACTTATGAACCAGCTTATGTAGGAGTAAGGAGGTACATGTGTGCAAACGTTAGATAGTAGAGTGAATGCTTCGATGCAGTGCATTGTAATTCCTTAATCGGCCGGAGGCGGCAGCGCTTCTAAAAATGCAAAGCTCCCCTGATCGCTCGCGCCCTCTTTCTGAATATTTCAAAGGAAATCATTATATTGCACCGTTATCGGTGAGATTTTCTATTTTGAACTGTTAACCCCGACCTAACGCCGCGCGCCGCGCGCCGCTCTATCCCACGACCAAATAGCTGAGGGACACTGCATCAGTTTTATATGGTGTTAATTCTATTTGTTTGCTTACGTTCGTGGACTGAACATAAAGGATTACTTATTTTCAAAATATATTACGAAATGGGATAGTTGATGGGTTTTTTTTCTTTTTTATTCCTATATGGCTTTTTTTACAATGATTTATCTAACACGTAGGGCCCGAACAGCACACACCAAGGTGAACAATAAAAGTAGTGTATTTTTATTACTTCCATATGTATATAAGTAGTTCAGGTGTTACACAGGATCGATAGCCCCTTCAAAGTAATTTCATTAAAAATCTTTTTTTACATCACTTGAAATGGTTCACTCTTGTTTGTAGTTTATTGATGATTTGATGAAAATTTATAATAAAGCGAACCGCTGCCTCTGTCAAAAAGTTGTTTGGAAAACAAAAAAATATTATGATTAAACCACATTGTTTTTACCATCTACTCACTTAGTTACTTGGTATAGGAAACATTGTTCTACAAATAATCAAGAAAAAATGCATCTTACAACGTTACAAGAACTACGTTACGGCTGGTAAGACTTATTTAGTTAGTATCAAATTAACTAATTGATGACGATGCATTATTTTGATAATCGATAGACATGTGTGAGCTTTGAAAGTTTACACTAGAGCTATCCTTTTTAAATTAATCCACAAAGCCATAAACATGTCCATTTCATTGACGCATCAACAAGCTCATTGTACTCTTTCACATAGGAGCAATCGTAAACCATTGTGTGAGAGGGAACGACACGTTTTATGTTCTCTTTCCTGTTGTTCAAGAAATAACACATTGGCTTGGTCTGCGTAAAGTGCAAACTATTTTCGAAGTCTCATACAGAGTGTAGCGAACCGTTAGTTAGGACCTGCCCTTCTAGCCAAGTTGCAAACATTATTCATTTTCTATTCTCCTAATATTTTGTTCTGATCACGTGAATGGCACTCCGCCATTAGCCAATGAAACAATAGGATAGAGAAATAGAGTAGAGAATAGAATAGAAAACGAAATATGGTTGCAACTTGGCTAGAGGGGGCTGGTGTTGGCCCTGCAAGCGTGGTCTTAGTGAGTGCGGTGGCGTGTTGTGTGCGGGGCGGCTGCGGTGCGGTGTGAGCCCCACTTATTATTTTGTGCGAGTCAGGCGCTGTCTGTTCCGCTTCGGTTACCACTGGACGGGTGGAAGTGCACGCGACTTGCGGATATATTTAATTAAATGACAATAAAATTTAGTATTATCTTAATCGTTTAAAACACCTAAATCTAAAGTGAAACAAGATGATTGTCATCACTCTTTTAAATATTCTAAAAGTTTTTTATCAGGGGTTCAATTTGTTCCTATTCAATATAATAATACTAATACCTAATATATGTATTTAAAATAATTTACATTAAATTGTTGTACTTATAAAGATTGACTTATGCTCTTCAGGTATAAAAGGTATATTTTCCCCTGTTTTGGTAACATTTTTTAATGATACTTCGTTCTTATTGGTCAAAACATGATGATACGTAGCCTAGCCTTTCTTGTTAATGGGGCCATCTAACGCTGATATGTTTTTTAATTCGGACCAGTACTTTCTAAGATAAGAATGTTCGAGAGCGAGCTAGCGAGAGCGAAGCACGAGACTGCACGGTTGGCCTAGTGGTGTAAGCGGTCGCCACGCCGCTCTCTACTGCGCCAAGTGTCGTGGGTTCGAATCCCACGTGGGATAACACTTTGTGTGATTCACAAATTGTTGTTCTGAGTCTGGGTGTTCTTTGTGTACGTTTCATGTATGTTTGTAAAGTCCCCCGCGACACAGGAATTCATATTGCTAATGCGGGAGTTGTCTTTCTCAAAAAAAATAAAAAAGAAATAAACAAACAAACTCTTCAACTTTATTAAATTAGTATATATAACGCAATAAATTGCTCAGTAATTGTACATATGAAAGGGACTACTAAGTACTTGTGCCTCACACTCACAACAATATTATCTTTACAAAACTGTTTCAGTAATGAATCTCAAACGAACTGACAGCTACTCAAGTTCTTAAGTAACTTACTAAATGTCTGTCAGGACATACAAATCCCTGTGTGCTCTTGTATTCGACTTAAACTTAAAACAACGTATGTAGGAACTTTACTAAGTATTCTATGAGATACAGTAATACTCGATTAGAAGGTAGCAAAGAAAGCGAGTATTCCCTCGGCTCGCTGTCAGTGGGACCGCGGCTCGCACTTGGCAGTCAAATGTAGAAACAAACGTGGCGTCGCTCGCCTCGACTCACTGCGTCTAATGCGAAGTATTGAAAAGTCGTCTCTATCGGTTGCTCCCGAATGAACATGTTAGGGCTGCCAACCTCGCCCCGCTGTACGTAGTGTACGTAGGGGCGCCACGCGTAATGCGCTCGCTAGGGCTGACCCTTGCACTTGCACGCGCCGAGATAAGCCCCACACGTTTTGTTTGTTCAGTAGCTTTGCAGTCGCTATGTGCGAAGAATTTAAATGTGTTGAACGCCTTGATTTGCTTTCAGTTTTTTTGTATTCATGGCCGTCTTCAGATTGTATTAAATTTGTGTCACGGGGGAATTCTTAATCATAAATTTACGGTTTCAAAGTACGTTCATCTTTTACCGCGCATTTTTATCAGCAATGGGATTATATTCAAACTTTTATTACGATCATACGAGTAAGACCGATTACCATTAACGCAACGATTGTGCCGTCTAATATATGAGTACAAGTTGCTTCTTTTTTTTGGAAGAAATTTATTAGTTACATAGAACAAAAAGTGGATAATATATGTTCAACTGTATTTCAATATAAACATTTTTGAACATACCAAAGTACCTGCTGTACCTGATAGAAAGCATGAGTAGAACCCAAGAGTAGAAAGCATCATGAGCGCAGAGAACGCAGCATGGTGACCCGCATACTGTGACGTTGACCCAGCACGAATGCTGCCATATGATGTTGGTCTTCTGTGTGCAGGTAGTCTTTTAGACATAAAAAGTTAACAATCTATAAAAAACTCAGCTGTTAAAATTTCTACTTTATAATGATAATTTGTATCTTTTGATGACTGCACGGTTGGCCTAGTGGCTTAAGCGGTCGCCACGCCGCTTCCTACTACGCCAAGTGTCGTGGGTTCAAATCCCACGTAGGACAACACTTTGTGTGATTCACAATTTGTTGTTCTGAGTCTGGGTGTCCTTTGTGTCCGTTTCATGTATGTTTGTAAAGTCCCCCGCGACACAGGAATTTATATTCCTAATGCGGGAGTTGTCTTTTTAAAAAAAAAAAATAAAAAAAAAAAAATATCCTGCTGTTGCTAAAGGTCCTTAAAAATTTACAAACTTCTTCCACAGGTTCAAATATAAATAAATGCCTACGGATTACAGTATACCATATCATCCCACCCTCATATCATTGCACTGTGTCAAGGTATAAGGTTACAATTGTAAGTAAGTACTATCAATCACCATAACAATTGTGTTATGGCTAGCGACAAACAAAGAGCGTATCGCTCACATACACCTCCCGCAACAAACACGAGTGTGTGACGCTCCTCGTCGCTCTAAGGAGAGGCGCACTTACACAATTTATTTAATCCCGTCAAAGGAGCGCAGAATATGTTTATTTTCAATTTGGAGGCAACATTACGCCGACGACTTCAGCGCGTCGAAATAACCTGTCGGTAAAAACTGGCGCCATGTTTACCTAATAAGTTAGTTTAGATCAAAAGGCCTTTGAAATGTCCAATTAGGCGGGTGCTACCTTCAGGATTAAGTCGGACAACACCCGATTTAAGTAACAACACTTTCTTATTAACGTAATTTTTACAATTAGGGATTTGAACTCATATTCTCATACAAACACAAAATTTAACGCTTGTACAGAGCATTTACATTTTACATGCATTTTATTATTGACATTCTTAACATTGTCCCCTCTCTCCTGTCCCTTTTAAATAATAATGATTAGCAATAATGTTGTATTCTCAGTTAAGAAATAAACAAAGAAGAACAAAACAATAGTATAAAGTGCAGCGAAGTGATGTCGCTAGAAAGCAGTTATTACCATAAGAAAATGTATTCCCTTTGTCATTAATCTGTAGCTCATAAAGCGGAGCGTAGATCCTTTACGACTTCGCTTTGATGTAGGAACAGAAAAAAAACAGTACACAGGAGAACATGAATAACTTTATATTCATTCTGAAACACAATTGTCGCTTCTAGGGTCGCAAAGTATTAACACTATTTTTTCTAAAGATAATGACGGGCATTATGTTATATCATACCATTTACAGAGTAAGTTTTCCTCTGTAGTGTAATAGTTTGATTTCGAACTAATCACTCAAATTAAAATTCAGCCCCTTTACCTTAAGTTATCGCCAATTGATTGTATTTAATGACTAATTTATATATAATTATAAGCTAAGACACCAAGAACCGAGATTTTAAGAAATTGTTTACTGAAGATATACTTTCTAAAGTCAACGATCAAAGCCGCTCGTAGTCTTGTGTCTTATGTTGTCATCATTATATAAAATGTTTGGGCTCAAGTGAATGTTCGTACGTATGAACGTTTCACGTGCAATGAAGTCAACTCTTTTTACGGACTCGTGGACGAGAAGAGAATTAATAGCCGATGACTTTGCAGAACGTTTGGTCGTTCCCGACAATACTCGACCTCGCCGCTTACGAATCTATTTGGAGCTCAAAGTAAAGGCGATTAAGCCTAAATGAGTTTAGCAATAATTTGATTTTAATCTCATAGAATACTTGAGCGAGTAGTTTGCGAGTAATCCTGTTTCCAATACGAGTGTCTGTCGCTCATAAACATGTCATACTAAAGGTAAGTGTACATATATATTAAACTAAATTTAATATGATCTTATTTTTGATGTATTTCAGGTACCTATTACGAATATAAAAACGTTAAGTTGGTTGTTGTAAGCTTCAAAACGTCTAAAAGTATCTCACTGATTTTGATGCAAACTAGCTTTATAAACTTATTGTAATAATTGTGATTTAAGTTTATACGTGCAGTGGTGACATGAAGTAACGTGAATAGTGTGCAAGTCGGAAAGGAAGAAGTTAGAAGCTCTAGAAATGTGGCGGTGGAGGGAATGCTCGGCATATCATAGATGGAGTTTTGCACAAGCGTGTCCATACTTCAGGAGTTTGCCCTTACACAGCGTCTTCAGCCACAGTACAGTCAAGAGTACCCTGTACTTTGGTATATACTCTAGACGGAACAGTGATTTAATAAAGTGAATGATAGTGCATGTAAAATTATGATATTTCTAGATTCCACGTCAGAGCATCAATGCCTAGGGCTAATCATTTGATTTCTTCGCTTGGTTGCCGCGTGTGTAATTGCATTCATAAATCAGCCACTGCCATAGCAGGCAGATAAAACCGAAGGCAGTTGTCCATTTCTATCAAAACATAGTATAGATTTGTAGAATAAACGTAACGTTATACAGTTACATCACAAGTAAATCTTATTACCACAACGCAAACACACCTCAAAATGTAGCCAGCGCTTTGTAGCGTGGCCGGGCATCCGGCGCAGGTACAATCGCCAAGGCTCACTTCAACAAAGGGTTCTGTCCCTCAGGGCCAGTCGTCATTTATCGGTTACGGTCTCTGCAAGGGTCCCTAAATAAGCCCACTTCTAATGGAAGAGAAAACCTGAGACAAAAGCTACCCTTTTTTAGTTTATTTGATTCGACCGCAGTCCCGCTGACATAGAGTAGAAACAAAGCATTGTTACTGTGCGGCGCAGGTACATTTTACTAATTGTATAACCTTAAAAGGCTTTAAGGTTAACTTATACCTGTTGGTTTCCCACTCAGGTTTTAGAAACAGAGATTGTTGGTTTTATTTCTATACAGTTTTAATAATTGTTTCATTAAAATTTTACGTAGACATCATGTCCCCGTTGTTTCGAGAATATAGGCCGTGGTTATATAAAATAAGTTTCGTACTTATTAGTTTTTATATAACGAAATAACAATGTATAAGAGTTGAGTGGTCATCCATATTCTGTGCGCGCGCGACCACGGCGCCGCGAACACACAACTCAATAATAGCTAATGAGAGAGCTCTTCCTAATGAGTTATAACTTGTAACATATCGTATTACGTGTCTATGGTACTGTCATTGTTATGCGTTCTGCGACACTCACCAACTTTCCCCCGCGGCTTCGCTTACATATTATTCTGATATATAACTTTGATTGCTCTTTCTCACCATCTTATGGGTGGAATTTAGCAAAATCTCTCTTAGTGCTCGTCTACGCTCTTCAAGCTACTACTACACTACACTACACATGCCAAATTTCAGTTTCCTGCGCTCAGTAGTTTCAGCTGCGAGTTGTCTGTGACTAGTCAGTAACAGAACAGTTTAATATTTAACCATACATCTAACATCATCCTACAAATTTATTCATTACGAGAACGGCAGTGTACCTAGAATATGTAGTAAGTTAAAGACAAGGTTACAGTAAAATTCTTTTACTTTTGATATTATTACCAGAGTACTCCAAACGGTACACAATGAGTGGTGACGGGTCGGGGCTCGGGGGCAACAAGTTTAGCACCGCAATAACAGTAGTAATTGTATAATGAAGATGTGCCATGAATATTGTATTAGAGACGTTCGCCACTGGAGCGGCGTGGAGGGCGGAGGGCGGCACTCCTCAATCATTCATGTGCTGTACAACATTGCGCGGAGGATTGTTTGAACTAGGTGAGCCGCGCGTTAGTCTTTTATACCAAATGTAAGTACCTACTTCTCAGGTTCGTAGCAGGTAAATAATTAATTTAATATGTTCAAACTCAAAGACTTTCTAAGATTAGATTAGGTAATCAATTGACCTGGACAAAAGTTCGAATGAAAGAGCTCATTTCACTTAGTCTTCTTAGACGTAATAAAATCCTACTGAACTAGAATCGGAGATACGAGTATATTGAGAGCAAGATATATGATGATAACATTGGGAATGTGCTAAGCCTAATTGCGTTTGAGTACGACTGTACGACTTAAAGAGAGTGAACGTCAGACAATGTCTCTGTGCGAAGCGACTTTTATTTAAAGAAATTATAATTTAGAGATGGTATTTTATAATTTAATATGTTTACGAGCTTATAGAAGTTATATTATAATACAAATCGCATCACAGCGGTGAGATAAAACATAGTAACAAAATCAATTTTATTTGAGTACCTTGAAGTCTGTTTTTTTAGGGTTCCGAAGTTCATGGCTCGGAACCCTTACAGTTTCGTCAAGTCCATCCGTCCGTCCGTCCGTCCTCGACTTACCGTCGAAACGGTTAGTGCTAGAAACATGAAACTTTGCATGAATGTGTGTTTCATCACGTCAACTAAGTGCTAGAATGAAATCATGAAAATTAGGAGATATATTTTACTTTACTGTTACTTATAGCTTATATTCCTGTGTCATATATTATTTAAAATAATTGATGGAATTATATAAAGATATGCTTGACCAGCACATTCAGATATGTGCCTATAATCGAGCACGTAGGAATTCGGTCAATTATTCAATAACCATGACTGCAAAAGACTACACTGTCGTTGTCATTCGACTAAACTTATAAGTTCACTTTACTTACAAATAGATGTGTTCACATAACACGAGCACACAAAACTCCCTAGCTCCATTACCTAATATAAAATATTAACGATGATTGTTAATGACAGCGGGCGCTATAACCACGTGTGCATGATGAACATGGTGCTGGTGGTGACATATTGCTCATTACTCAACTATTACACGACGCGTACGATACAAATTAGCAGTTGTGACAATAAACCTCCCACATTTGCTCCAACAGTTATTGTTAGCGAGCTGTGGCGTTAACCGTGATATGACGTCATTACTGGTTAGAGTAAATAAATCAATAAATATTTCGGACATCTTACACACAACAATAAAGTTTTTATTATTATTATTATTATTATTATTATTACAACGTCTTCTAGTCCCAAACTAAGCGGAGCTTGTATGATGGGTATTAGACAACTGACATAAACACATAAACAGACTTTTCTTTTTGTAAATATGAGAGTATGGCATATAGTAAATATAATCTAGCTACACTAGATGCTTACGTGAGGTGATGGTTGAAACCTCGATCTGGCTCAGGTTTAAATCTGTAACCATTGCGTAACCAAAAAAACCGTAACAATCAGTAATTCCGCAGGTAGAAACTGTAAAATCTCAATTGATATAATAATATTTCCTACTTCAAATGCGGCACATGTTATTGATGATTACTCTTACCCTATCGATTAATAGATACCTAAATTACTGGCAGAGCCTTAAAGGATGAGTCCTGGAACAAGGGAAAAAATATATAATTGAAATGAAATATTTGGATGAAGTTAAATGATAACATAAATAATAGGACAGGACAACTGACCGTACTTCACGTTATATTATTTTTAAACTATTACTTGGTTTTTTTTTCGAGTTTATAGAATTTTAAGCAATCGAATAGATATTTTGTAATAAGGGCGCCGATGGTCCGAGGTTTACGTATGTAAAACTTCGGGTATTATGTACAGATGAGTTTAATAAAATGTATGTACAGGGAAATTATAGCGCACTTATTATTTACAATATATTAAGTATAGAAGGTGCTAAAAAGAAAGATTATGTACAAGTGAATTACATTAAATAATATGTATCTAGAGACATAGCTAGAAGCAAGACAAGTCTCTCAATTTTTCCAAAATCACACAAGTCACACATGACGTTTTATTTTTCTCCCAACTTTCATAAAGATGAAATGAGGCGAAGGAAGAAAAGAGTATGTATGTGGATGCGTGAAAGATGTTGGATGATGTGTGGAAGAAGGAGCCTACAGTAATAAAACTCTCTGTTGAAAATTATTTAACTTACCTAAAAATGACGTTGTTGTGTTGTACACGCCAGTTCACGAGAGAACCTCTCCTCTGATCTCACTACAATTTTATTGGATTTAAAAAAATAAAGCAGCCACTATTAAAATATTTTCACAACAATAATGTTCAAATTAAGTTGTTGCAACTAGATTCTGCATTTGAGTGGTGAACTTTGATTTAGAGAATTCATTTTACACAAGCATTTAATAAAATCAATATTGAAATGAATACTTACAAAACAAGAGCTTTTGCAGGTAATTTATAAAGCTGTTATATAAAAAAAAATATACAAAACTCGTTAGACGAAAGGAGTGCTATAGATATTGAAATGAATAAAAAAATCAAATCAAACGACAATCAATAACGAACGTTAAGAGCACATTGTTTCAGTATGACACTTTGTTGAAACACCAACACTAGTTAATGAATATTATGAAATATGAAAATCTTCAACATTTCCGTGCGCATTCGGCAATGTTGCGTAGAGAACTTGTCCGGCTTCTTAAAACTAATTCAATTTCCCTCAACGTACAGAATATTTTTCAGAAATGGTTCGTGACTTCAATTCTAACATTAGAATTTACTGTCAAACTCTGAATATTATCGAGAACTCGTAGTTATTATTCTAAAATGTACGTCAATAATGTTTTGGCAAATGAACATGAAATGATGACTAATCCGATCTTATTATTCCTTAATAAAATCATTATAAATCTAGTACTTACAATTTTTTAATCTTTGTAACATAGTATTCGTTCTGAAAGAGCTCTGAAACGCAACCAAAAATCAGAAAATTCAAAGCAGTACAAAACGGAGACGGATGGCTAGAGGGAGCTCTGAGTAGTATTAACTGTAGCGCAATGCTGTGTCTTATTCCTACGTATGTACGTACTCCACAAGTGCCTCAGCTCGGTCTGTCCCACTTAACAGATATTTTTCTTAGCCTGCCTTTGAGCCTCCTTGAGTACGACTTAAGTCGGGCTGGATCAAAGCTCTCTGTCACATATATAAGTACATATATTGTAGTGTGTACGTATTTTGGCTCTCTACAGAGTAATAAGTTAATACATTCCTTAGCTTAATGTTACTAAGATTACGACACGAATAAGCAAAGGCACGATTCAAATATTGGTAAATAAAGACAACATCGGTGTAAAGTGGAACTGATATTTTTTCCTCGTTTATCAATTTCTCTCATTTAAGTATACAAAACCGCAAAAAAGCATACAAATTTAAGCTATTTAATACAGTATAATCTCCTGTTTTAGCAATAAACTGTATATGTAACGGGGAGCCCACATGCCACAAACATTTCAGTCTCGCCCAACCATTGGCTAGTTCAAACAAACCCGCACCGGTACTGTACACAGCTTTGTATTATTTTTTATGGTTCCGTAGTTCATGACTCGGAACCCTTACAGATTCGTCATATCCGTCCGTCCGTTCGTCCTCGACATTCCACCCAAACGGTTGGTGCTAAAGAAGTGAAACGTTGTATGAATATGTGTTGTAATTACGTCGACAAAGTGCTACAATAAAATTACGAAAACCATTTTTATTTGGGGTTCCTCCCCTACACGTAAACTGGCTACTATTTTTTCTCACGTCTACCCCATTGTGTGGGTTTCGTTAGATAGGTCTTTTAAGAACATTATTAGGTTGCTAAAACCATTTTTCAATTTAGGTATCCGTTTGTGAGTTATTCAACTTATAAGCGCCTTTTTTGTAAGAACAGGGCGTCTGAAAGCTAAACGGCTGACTCAAAATATCTGAAAAAGATCATGTTAGTAGTCCATATCTTAAACTTTCAAGGAAAACTATATCAGTTTTGATAACTTTTTTATTTCAACAGTTATAGGTGCCTAACTTGTAAAATGCACTTGGAAAACTTCGTATAAAAATGAAGAAATAAGAAGTAAAAATAATAATTATCTATCGATCACGATTTTAAATCTACCTACCATTATGGGTGACTACAGAACCCCATTCTATGCGTGGCCTAACACGCACTTGACAATTTGTAATTGTAGAGAATGACTGGTACCTCATTGAAGTCGTTGTTTTAGCTTGTTTCACATTTCATTAGACCTAAGGATTTTCTTTTAATTTTGACGATACTAAAACGGATTAGAGAACCGAATTGAAACTTGTCTAATTATACTGGTCTGAACTACTTTACCTAAAGTGTGTACGAAATCCTATAACCAGATATTTCTTCTAAAATAACATCGGTGACTTGTTGGAACCAGATAATGAATACGATGTCTAGAAACAGAATTAATCACACTTGGCTTTAAATGAACAAGGTTGAACTTGTCCTTCGTGTGCCAGGTGCCAGGTGGTAGGTTAAACTTTCTGTGTTCTTATGAACACGTCTGGTCTTGTTACAGTTAGCGACTTTATAAGGGCGTTGCTGGCTATCACACTTTTTAAATGACAAAAAAAACAAGGCAGATTCTCAATTCGACGCATATTTTATTTTTATGTTTGACCACGAAAACTTTTTACAGAGTAGTCCGATTTCGACAATTCTTTGTTTTTTGGAAGGAGCCACCTCGAGGTTAGTCCCATAAATATTTAGAAGAAATCTAACATAAAGGGTAAGACAATAAGGGATGGTTGACAGCTCACTGATCTCACAGTATCTTTTAGGCCAAACAAGAAAATACATTACTTACGTAAAGTGTGATGATACGCCCTTGTTTATTATTTTTTTATCTTTGTTCAACACCAGTTATGTTACAAAAAATATCAATTTTTACTAGATTAATATAGCAATTACATTTGGAATTTATATTATGGGCAGTTGGCCACGCATCGTCTGTGATAGTTTTTAATATATTATGTGACATATACTCGTAACGACGCCGTCTGGCATTAGTTAGTGTATTATATTCACTAACTTGTGTACCAAGTTTAATATTAGAGGTCACATATAAGTGCTGTAACTAGATTCATCAGTCTAGAGGCATTCTAAGTCTCAATGCGAGCCGTCTGCGGCCCTACAAGAAGCCGCACGTTGAACAGCGCTTTAAAGCGTTCTCAAGCGTACGAAGCTAGAGCATTCTCAACTTCGACCGACATAGGTTGCGATAAACTTTATTTTATAGGGTTACGGTTTAATTTTGCTTGTTAGAAGAGCAAACGCAGTGTTGTAACTTAACTCATTACGCGTGGTGGCAGAACTATGTCCCCCCGGCGGCGCTATTCCCTTCGGTTCCTGGGACAGAAAATCAATGGTCGTGCCAATACAATTGTTTTATTGTCGTGTCACTGATAAAATCGTTCAATAAATGAAAATGTATTTTTGAATGCCATACAGGCGTTTTATAAAATTATCATCTGTTTTTTGCTTAAAATATTATAAGTATTATAATTAAACAAGTGGACGATTGAAAGAATGATCATTAAATAGCTTGAAGGAAAATCAGGAGAATTACCATTAATATTACAGTTGGACAAGGAAACCACATTAGGAAGGTAGCAAGAAGTAATCAATTGAGGTATATTGGTAGATTTTACCGTTATTTCTATAACAATAAAAAACGGCTTAATTGAAATTGACACTAGTTCATACAATTAAAGATTAAACCATTAAAAAGTAAACAGTTCAGATTAGCTAAACTTCATTCAAAACTAAAAATAAATCTACTTTCGCCCTTCGGGTTTTATTATTACACGAAGTGGACAAAAAAGATATCGAAACAACTTCACGAAGTAAATGATTTATTTCCATTGTTAATCGGTTGACTTATTATATAGTTAGAAGGTAAATTGAGGAAAGCGTAACTGGCAAAACAGATCTGAATTAAATTTAAGTTTATCATTAAAACACTAATGTAGGGTGGATTTTGAAAAGCAGAAGCTACTTTAATTGACTCCTCTATATTTATAACCGAAAGATGTAATTTTCTAGATACAGAGATAAATTCTC
Organism: Phragmatobia fuliginosa; assembly: GCA_932526445.1. Classification (NCBI taxonomy): domain Eukaryota; kingdom Metazoa; phylum Arthropoda; class Insecta; order Lepidoptera; family Erebidae; genus Phragmatobia; species Phragmatobia fuliginosa. The sequence goes on from OW052073.1 coordinate 243,214, forward strand.
TATATTTCTCAGTTATCAACACTGTTACATATACTCATTGATGTTTATAACAAAAGAGGAGACGGTGATACTTTCTTAAAAGTTAACTTTTTATTACTGTTTGGACTTTAAAAGAGACTGTGATATCTGAGTTTGTTTCGTCCTTTCTTCTCAGGGCTAGTCCAGTTAGGAAAGGCCGAACTCATCTGCTCAAAAAAAAAAGTTTAACTTGCAAAAGTGTTCATGTAACCTAATTGCAGAATAAATGATTTGATTTGATAACTATTTCATGTATCACTACATATTATAAAATCAAGTCGTCCTAAATGAAGATAAACTCAAAAACCACTGCAATGAAATTTAGTAGCAAGATAGTCTAAAGCTTGAAAAGGACATAGGCTACTTTTTAGGGTTCCGAAGTATATCACTGGGAACCCTTATAGATTTGTCATGTCCGTCTGTCCGTCCGTCCGTCCTCGACTTACCGTCCAAACGGTAAATGCTTGTAAGACGAAACTTTGCATGAATATGTGTTATAATTACGCCGACAAAGTGCTACAATAAAATTATGAAAAATATTTTTATTTTGGGTACCTCCCCTATACGTAAAATGGGGATGTTTTTATTTTCTCGCGACTACTTCATCGTGTCAGGTATCATTAGATAGGTCTTTTGAAAAGAATGCAGGGTTTCTAAGACGATTTTTTTTATTTAAGTATCCGTTCGCGGGATATTCCACTTTAAAGGCCACTTTTTTGTAAAAACAGGGTGTCCCCCCCCCTCTAAAAGCTAAACAGCTGGCTCAAAAAATCTGGAAAAATTCCAGATAGTGGTCCATATAATGAACTTTGAAGGAAAACTATAACGGATTCGATGATTTTGTCAGTTCAGGAGTTTTATAGGCTTAACTTTTACAATACTCTTACTTGGTAAACGTCATACAAAATCAACGCATTATATACGTAAACATAACGATTATCCTTTGGATACGATTTCTAATCCACGTACCATTATGGGTGACTGAGGAACCCTTTCCTGTGCGTGGCCTGACAAGTACTTGGCCGAATTTTTTTTTCTCGCGGCTAACCCATTAAGTGGGGTATCATTATCTAATGATAGATAGGTCTTTTGGAAACAATAAAGAGTTTAGAGAGATAGTGGTCCATTTAATGAACTTTAAAGGACTATAGCGTGTGACGGCCCCCAGCTCGTCCCTAGCCTGAGTGAAGTAACTAATAGTTCGTTTGAAGGAGTTATCATTTTTAATGGCATCACTCTATAGAGATATTTGTTAGGATAGTGCCCCCGCCTCGCACTATCTTGTGAGACACAGCCTAATGACACGATGTCCCTCCACTGGCTTTAAAGGCCTGCCGCGAACAAAGGGAAGCTAGTAGTGATTACGTACCATTTAATACATTCTAATTGGTTTATGATGTTCTCGCTTTCATTCGTTCGTACATTTAAAATCTTGGAAAACTAACTTCCTTCTACTCGTGGTTCTATTCCACAGGACGTAAGCCTATAAAGAAGCCGGGTCTAGTTGCTTTAATTAAGCTAGACGCCCTGGCCCCCGAGAAGCGGTTGCCGCTAAAGAAAACGCCCCAGTACCGGAACTCCGGATCCCGGATCTCCCAGAACCATCGACCGATTTAGAAACTTAACGTGGTGCAACCGAGCCTGAGTATCCAACCTTTAGAACCCAAGCTTAAATGCACTACAGACACCTTGACTTTCCTGACCTGAAGTAGTTGGACACTACAATGATAGTTTACCGATAATCCGAATGTAAACTAAAACGCCAACGGTGATCAATCGGGCCTCGTTGCTCATTCGAACCTCGATATTCTACACTGCACGCCTTCCACTTAGGCCTCCACATACTTCTCACTCAAAGGTAAACCAACTACAATGCAGTAAATTAGTACCTAGATTACTTTAAATAATTCAATAACTAATAATTACAACACTCAGACCGAAATACAAGTAATTACATTTATCCTAACCCTATAAATACAAATTGGAAATAATAGGCACGAACTCACCTGGGTTTCTCCAAAGCTAACGTATTTCAACTTACTCAATAAAAGACTTATCTACTCGACTGCTCTACCGACCGCGCAAGTGACTTCTCCTAGCTCCGTTCACCTCCGCCGCTTTCAGCCGAATGTCCCTAAGTTCAAGACCGCGTCAAACACCTTAACTGCCCGACTCCCTCTGACCTATCCCTTTTTTTACAATCACAGTATCGATTGGCTTGTCAAACTGCAAACTTTTAATAGTTTATGTCTTACAGATGTTTGAAGTACCATTCAGAGATCCTCACTCAAATGTTTTTACAGAATTCATTTTAAAAGGATGCAATAAATTAGTTTTATTAGGGTCAAATCTATTTTTGTGAATAGTAGTGAGGCGCCCACTTATCGCATTTGAAAGTAATAAATTAGTTTCTATATTTTAATATTGTTGTGAAGGCGAGGCTATCACAAGCGGATTAGATGACTTTGTTAGTTCAGGAGTTATAGAGGCTTAGCTTTTACAATGCGCTTACTTGGAAAACGTCATATAATATATAAATTAACGCATTATAATGTAAACATAAAAAAAATATTATTCATTGGATACGATTTCTAATCCACGTATGGTACGTGGGTGACTGAGGAACCCTTTCCTGTGCGTGGCCTGACACGCACTTGGCCGATTTTATTACCGCTATAACCGACATACACGCGGGCGGAGCTGTGGGCGAAAGTCGTTAGGATATTAAAAAATCGGCCAAGTGCGTGTCAGGCCACGCACAGGAAAGGGTTCCTCAGCTCCCCACCCATAATGGTACCTGGATTTAAAATCGTATCCAATAGATGATTATTATGTACGTAATAATGCGTTAATTTTGTATGACGTTTTCCAAGTGAGCACATTTTACAAGTTAAGTCTCCATAACTTCTGAATTAATAAAGTTATCTAATCCGTAATAGTTTTCCTTCAAAGTTCATTATATTGTTTTTAAAAGACCTATCTAATGATACCCCACGTGATGGGGTAGCCGCGAGAAAAAATTAACATCCCCACTTTACGTGTAGGGGAGGTACCCCAAATAAAAATATTTTTCATAATTTCATTGTAGCACTTTGTCGACGTAATAACAACACATATCCATGCAAAGTTTCATTTTTCTAGCACTTATCGTTTGGACGGTAAGTCGAGGACGGACGGACGGACAGACGGACGGACGGACAGACGGACTTGACGAATCTAGAAGGGTTCCGAGTGATATACTTCGGCACCCTAAAAAGCTCCTATCCTCCTGTATCTCACATTGTGGTCTGAATCGAAATAAACACTATTGCTTAAGTAATTAATGATACGAGGAGAGCTGCACCCCACGCATGCACAGCGGGCGAATGTTGTGTAGGGTGTTAACTCCCTTTGAAAATATGACACAAACTCATTTTGGCATAAATAGCCGACTGACATTGAAGGGAGACAAATTAATGTAGCTCAATTTGAAATTGCTTCACGAAATAGACCTTTATTGTAGATTAAAATAAAGCGCTAAGGCGGATGAAATTACATGTCGAGCGTTGGGACTTTTTAATACAACTTACATCGCGTGTGTCCCAGTATCAGTTCGCTAGCAGCCGGGTTTCCTTGTAGTGTAAGGTTCGTTACTTGGAGTCTCATCTCGCCTATTTTAGCATGAACCCTGAGCTGTTTCACTGCTCCTGTAGTGTGAAATAATATAACAAATGTTCTTAGAGCACTTGTATATCAAACATAAGGGCAACCTATCTCTAGTCTTACTTTTACTATTACTGTTACTGATTGTTAACATTGTGGCAGCTATATAATACATAAAACGTAATTCAAATGTTTGACGGGCAATTATTGTGGTTTCTTGCAATCGTATTTAGCAAGGCGTATTATTTGAATTATTAATTCTGTTAATGTTTCTTTTGCTATGCTTTAAATAAATAAATATTTTTTTCGGACATCAGACACTCAACATCATCTAGTCCCATACTTCATCTAGCATACGTATGCGATTTCATTGCAGTTAGTCGACATAAATATACACATTATTAGTGTCGAGATGTTAGTACAAAGTAATAGCCCTGTCATATTAGGTAAAAAAAGGGGTCAACCTCGGAATGAAAGATAATAAGCTGCAAATTGGTATGAACCTTTGTTTTGTCATTCTAAATGTTGTCTCAAAAGTCACAATCGTTATCGTGTCCGCGTCTCAAGATATTCAAGGTCAAAGGTCACAAAAATCGGTTTTTCGCGAATATCTGGCTTCCTATCGGTTAAATGAGATTTGCATTTATTATAAAAGTTGTAGGCTATAAAATTCCCTACAACTTTTGTTTAAACTTTTTTTTCATACGACCAACCGTTTTGAAGGTAGAGCGCGAAGAGTGCACATCGTACAGTCATATACGGCCTAATGCAACGTCAAGCGTGAGTTATGGTTATCAGTACGTTATAAAGTCAATTATTTACTTGGAAATTATAATTATTAAACAATGCCTATTATTTATGTACTAACTATTAATTATTTATATTTAATTAAAGTAAGTAAGTTGATTATTTATATATAATTATTCATATTTAACTATTTAAGTATAAAATATTATTAATTCTGGATTATATATTTTAGTTTTATTTTAAGTTAACACGACATTATATATCTTTTCTTTAAAACGCGTAAATTTCTCAATACATAGCCGCTTGAGTGATGTTGACAAAAACGCAAAATTCCGTTGAGTGAAGTTGGGTTCGGACCGCTTGAGCGATGCGAGCGATGCGAGCGCTGCACCGCGCTCGTATTTCATTTTTTTGGCGGGTAAATAGTGGCAACAAACGCTTCAAGTGTTATTAACGATTATACGACGATATTCCGATATTCTAGTAGGTTATTAACGAGGCTATGACGTAGGACTGACAGTTTGTTGAAATTTAGTAGTAATTTCATTTTTAGAGGACGGCAAACATTCACTATGGTTGAAAAGTCAATATGTGCACTTTGAGCTCAATTATTACAAAAAGTAATTGATAGCATGCATATTTTAATACTTTTATCGATGGAATGGACCTATCTCCGCGTAATAAATTTAAAAAAAAATACTCCATAGTACAAAAATATAAAATTACAGGCCTAATTCGACACGTTCGCGCAGGTACACGTTACGAGTGAATGACGGCCCACAATAAATTTCCGGTTCAGGTGTAACATTTAGAGACACGTGTTATATTTTTAGCATAGATGAACTAATGACGCATCGCGTAGAAAAGAGACATTCATGTCAATTTGTGTAGTTTAGACAAGAACAGACGATTTATGACGCGGTGACTGTTAGGGAACAATAGGACACATTCTCAACTTAGTTAGTTAGTTAGTTCTATAGTTCTATAGTATTCAAGGCCACTCTCTCCACTTTGTATGAGTCAAGATTATTCGTTAGTTTGAAATTGTACCGTTGCAACTACGGACGTACGGTTTTAAGAGCTAAACTAAATAAACCTGTACAACTGTCAACACTTCCACCAACAAGTGTAGCAGCTCATCAACACATAAAACGTGTCTACTACCAGATTCAAACGTGGTTAGGGAAGGACTTAGAACCTCAAGAATGGGGCTGGATGCTTGAAAATGAAATCCTGGAGCCCATACGAACGTTATTACCTCCAGCACCAGCCGAACTACTAAACGTAATATTTTGCAATTGCAAAAATGGTTGTGGTTCCCGCTGTGGATGCAGAAAATCAGGGCTACAATGTTCTTTAGCTTGCGGCCAGTGCAACGGACAAGCTTGCCTCAACGCTTCACTGTATCCAAGTAATCCCGATGAAGAAAATACATATGATCCCGATATTCTGGAAGGTTTGGAGATGAACATGACAGATAATGAGGATGATGACAATGAATCGAACATTTTTGAGCGACAAGAAGAAGAAGAAGATAATTAGCTTCCATTTCCAATTTCATTACAATTAAAATCAACAAAGATACTTTTGATATTTGAACTCACATTTTGATAAATGTATATTATGCCGTATTTAATAATAAATAAAAATATGTGTAAAATATATACTCTTACTATCATTTTAACTTAAAATAAAACTAAAATATATAATCCAGAATTAATAATATTTTATACTTAAATAGTTAAATATGAATAATTATATATAAATAATCAAGTTACTTACTTTAATTAAATATAAATAATTAATAGTTAGTACATAAATAATAGGCATTGTTTAATAATTATAATTTCCAAGTAAATAATTGACTTTATAACGTACTGATAACCATAACTCACGCTTGACCTTGCATTAGGCCGTATATGACTGTACGATGTGCACTCTTCGCGCTCTACCTTCAAAACGGTTGGTCGTATGAAAAAAAAGTTTAAACAAAAGTTGTAGGGAATTTTATAGCCTACAACTTTTATAATAAATGCAAATCTCATTTAACCGATAGGAAGCCAGATATTCGCGAAAAACCGATTTTTGTGACCTTTGACCTTGAATATCTTGAGACGCGGACACGATAACGATTGTGACTTTTGAGACAACATTCAGAATGACAAAACAAAGGTTCATACCAATTTGCAGCTTATTATCTTTCATTCCGAGGTGAAAGCCCTAATATGACTGGGCTAAAACGGATTTGTGCGCGCTGATTTTAAAATATTTATTATTCGTGCACTCGGGACTTAAACATTCAAATCCCGCAAGAGACAATACATTGTACGACCATCACCATCTGTTTTTATATCTACCTATGACTGGTGGTGAATAAGACGTGAAGTATGGCTTCGCTTCGTAAATTACATCATCCTAATATTCTGACGGTACTCTATATAGTCTTGTTTGTATTTCTCATAGGACAACAGTTCCCAGAAAGAGACTTCACGACTTTATGAACAAACAAACCTAACATTGTCCAGTAACGCCTTGGGTCGTGTTCAGTAATTATAGCTCAGTTTACCTTGATAAAAGCAATAACCGAATTTTTTTTTTTTTCTAATAACGTTCTATTAAGTTCTGAAATTTTTTGACTAATTACTTTGCGAAGTCGAGCCACAAGTTATTAAAATGCCAATAATAATTAATTTTATATAGAGTTCAAAGCTTCAGTTGAAGTCTGCGCGCAAATTTTCATATAAATTGAAATTATCGTGCACCAGGGCGCGGCACAATCTCACGTCTTTTTATTCAATTTCGATACTATATTGTTTGTATCCTACAATATTTTTACTTGACGTCAACAGAGAAGGATATTCTCAACACAGTTATATTTCGAAGTTAAAATATCATATGGTTCAGAAAATTGCTTGTAATTTAGTCCACAAATGGTTCATCTTCTTGTTATTTTCTTGTGTTACATGTGTACAAACAACAGGGTGTCGCTAACGTCGGTCGTTAGCGGCTAATGCGATAGTGCCAAAAACAATCGCTGCTCCCCCCACCACCCCTCTGTCACGTGACGAGGCGCTGTTTCATCCTCGCGTTATTATTGTAGCGTGTGCACGGAGCGTGTTATTAATGTTTTCAGGGAAATAGTTTCTCATCTCATTTTCTTGCTCTTAATGCATCACCGTATAATAGAACCTACCGCCGCCGCCACCGTCGCCGCGCTGTACCTTACTCCGACGAGTTCAGTATTTTTCATTAAAACATTACTTCGTGAACAATTTCTCATTTCATGTTGTAATTTTTGATGCTCTTTGGAACATCTTTAAGAAACAGCTTTCTGACAAGACAAACATGCGCGATAATAAAGTGAAAACAGAATTGGCACTGTTATAATTTTTCTTAAAGTTTAAAGTTACCTAAAGATGAAAGCGATATTCTAGAATTATTACATCCCCAGAATCATTTTAACAGATACACATTATATTCAAAATACGTATGTATATTGTTAAAATTGTAATATGTGTCTACCTTTAGGAATTCTTGATTTCGTAAAGAATCACACACTGCAACACACGTTATTAAGTGTAGGTATAGGTAAGAAAATACAGTTCTAAATAAAATAAAGAACGTCCCATATAAGTGGGACCGGTGCGCGGTGGTGCTGTGGTGCGGTGGTGACGGAGCGCGTCATTAGTCGAGTTTGTTCCGCTCGGCCGCGCGACACCCCGCTCTGGGACAGTGGGACACCCCACGCGCGACACCCCGCTCTGGGGCACCCCACGCGTCACACCACGTCTCGTGCTCTGTTCGTGCCACTCGCTGACACATTGACAATATAATACACAAATAACAAACATAGGTATGCTTTGAAACATATGGGTCAACCAGATGCCTTAACTAGAGTTAGACGGCAGTGAAAACCAGCGTATGTGCAATCTTTTATTGTATTTATCACTTCGAAACTTGGCATGGACATGTTTTTATTAAATATTTTTTTACGTGTAGTATCATTAGATAAGTCTATTGAAAACATTAAGAGGTCGCTAAGACGATTTTTCAATTTAGGTATCCGTTTGCCACTTATTCAACTTTTTTTTTCTGTAAAAACAGGACGTCTCCCCTCCAAAAGCTAGACGGTTAATCCGAAAAAAAAAACATGACAGTAGTCCATTTATTGAACTTTAAAGGACAACTATAGCAGCTTAGATAACTTTTGTAACTGGAGTTATAGGAGCCTAACTTGTAAAATGCACTCACTTGGAAAACTTAGTACATAATTATAGAAATAGTAAGTTAACATAAGCAAATATTTATTGTGCTTTGAAATCCACGTGCCATTGTGGGTGACTACGGAACCCTATTCTATGCATGGCCTGACACGCACTTGTTTCAGACTAGTTTCAGGGCTCGGCTAGATAATCATAACAGATTTGAATTCATTCAACTCTTAGTAGACATTACTTTCTTATTTTAGTAATGGTTTGAAAATCGGTAATTAAAGTAAATCATAGCACTTATGCTAAACAAAGCTGAACAAACTCACAGACCGTGTGTATACAAATATACTGAACCGGAACAGCTGTCTTTAGACTCTTGCGAGTCACGCGTCACTTTTGGTGCGATACAATACTTTGTGATATGACCCCACTCTTTAAGACAAGCTTCTGGCGTACAACAGGATATAAGATGAGTCATGGCTTTACAATAAAGTTATCAGCCTTGCTCCCCCTAGCCAAGTTGCACAAGTTTTTCATTTTCTATTCTATTCAATATTTTTTTTTTTTTTTAAACTTATTGCACATTTTGTACAGAGGCGGACTTAATGCCTTGAGGCATTTTCTCCCAGTCAACCTTCAGGTGATGCAGAAATATGATGTAGTAGGTGCACATATAAAAAAATGTACTGAATTTATTAAAGTTCTTTAGGTTGTGTAAATGAGAGATGATTATACTTTAGAATTAATAAGAAATACTAATGGCGATATAATGATAAACATAAATATACTACTACATATATTATATCACAATATACCTATACTACTACATATTTACCCAACATACATAAATATACTGCTACACATATACACAGTTTATATATGAATATACACCGATATGAATTTCATTTTACTGTCGTTGTGACTGTAAAGCCAATTCACTATGTAGAAGTTCACGCACTTTTCTTTTGAATGTGAATGTGAATTGGCTAATGTCACTCAGTCACGTGATCAAAACAAAATATTAGCCAATGAAACAAGAGAATGGAGAAATGGAATGGAACGAAAAACGTTTGCAACTTGTCTATAGTTGGGGGGCTGATAGTTGTGTACCCATAGATGTAATATGACTGTCCGAAGGCCCATCGGCATCGCAACGCATCAAACATTGTGACGTCATGGCATACGTTTTGTTTATTTAGTAATAATTAAGCATAGCATCAGTCGACTGCTTTTAGTTTTATATTAAATATTCACTAATTTTAAATTGTAAGTAATATTACTTCAAAGCAAATTGTTCAATTCAAATTCAAATTCAAAATTCTTTATTCACTTAGGATGCAATACATCTCTTGTGACAGGTCAAGATTCTACATGTACATTTATGCCATGTTCGCAAACAATAGGTAGAGCCGGAGAAAAGAACATGGCAATAAAAACTCGCGGCCACTCCTTTCAAATCGCCAATGTTTACATAGTTTTAATGTTTATAAACCTGATATGGGGGTAAGGTGCTGCCACTAATATACTATACACCATGTTAGAGGACTGATGCAAATTATAGTGATTAAAAATTAGAACATAAGCTAATTTAAAAAAAAAAAAACAACAGCCTCAGTGGGTACAACATAGTAGGAGCATCTACTTACAACAAAGGTAAAAACTATATGTGCTCAAACATTGGCCAATTTACTGGTAACGAAAGATTAAATATAAAATATTAATTTTAAGATCAAAAGAAAGAGAAGAATGTCCTTTATTCGTCACGTAGAATCTTTACTTATAAAAGTAAAATCATGCTCTTAAACAATGTGATAACAACATTCACATGAGTAGAATAAAATGATAAGGAGCAAGTAGTCAAATCCATTTTTCTTTATCATTTAAAAATTCGTCAACTGTATAATAACCTCTACGTATATAAGTTTTGACTACATTTTTAAACTTTTCCACTGATAGACTCATAACACTAGCTGGTAACCTATTAAAAATTCGCACGGAAAGACCCATAAATGAATTATGCGTTTTATGTAGCCTATGATATTGACCTACTAATTTATGCTTATGTCTCGTGTTCACCGAGTGAACGTCACTATTCCTGTGATATAAATGCATTTGTTTTATAAACATAATGTTTGCAAATATATATTGTGATGCAACTGTCATAATGCCTATCTCTTTAAACTTTTCTCTAAGGGAAACTCGTGCACCTAGTTTGTAAATCGCACGCACTGCACGTTTTTGAAGAATGAAAATTGTTTGAATATCAGCTGCCTTGCCCCATAGCAGAATGCCATACGACATGACGCTGTGGAGATAACCGAAATATACTAGCCTTGCTGTTTCCACATCCGTAAGCTGTCTGACTTTGCTGACAGCATACGCTGCAGAACTGAGTTTCCCTGCGAGACACGAAATTTGGGCGCCCCACTGTAACTTACTATCTAAAGTAGTTCCCAAAAAAACTGTTGAATCAACAAAATTAATAACTTCATTGTTTAAAACTAGATTTGTACTGATATTCCTTACATTTGGCAAACTAAACTTAATACATTTGTATTTGATGTAAACCAGTCAAGGACCATTGCGAGGGACCTATTTACTTCGTCAGAGTAATCGTTTTTGCGATTGGTTTTGAATATAAGAGAAGTGTCATCAGCAAATAGAACAATATCGCATAACTTACTAGTAAAAAATGGCAAATCGTTTATATACACCAAAAATAAAAAAGGACCCAGAATTGAGCATTGTGGCACGCCCATACTCACTGGTTATTACTCCATTTCTGAAATTGTTGATACGAATTTAACATAAAATATTATTAGCTAAATATACATTCAAAATATACTTATTTTATGCCAAGTCAAGCAAATTTAACTATTATGACCAATTTATTTATTCCAGAATGACATGTACCTACATATGAAAATTTGTGTTCCCTGAATAATAGGTTCTACATATTATACTATCGAATACTTTTGCTATTCAGTTCAGAAAATATTTTTGCTATTCAATATAATTTTTCTCATTTCTTTTTTCTCCCGAAACATTCCATCAAATCAAATTATTTCCTTTGCGAAGTCTTGCTACGTAATTGTATCAGTTTATATTTCTCGATTCGTTATCTGTCGGCAGATAAGCAGGCGGCGGCGGCTATCAAAGGCCTATCTGACTTCACAGAAACTCTTTGTTCTCGCTAATGTAATTACATCTAAACGGTTCGGGTGAGATGACTCAAACACCCATCGGTATTCTGTTTATGTCTGAGGCGTTTGTTTCACAACTTAATAAAACCTAAAATACAGAAAATACAGAGATTTTAAAGGGTGTCTTCAGTGGCGAGAGGGGAGGTAGGGGGGGGGGGGGAAGCGCGCGACTGTTTCATCTTCTCTGATTGAACCCACCGATATTGTATTTCTGACAAGAATTCTGAACATTCACTAATGATTTCCCTATCAGTATTGGTTCTTTCCACTGTACTTACAATAATCAGCATAATATTCATTGTCTTTTACTTACTGGCGTTGGCTGGGGCTCGTAAGCTGGCTGTATCGATAGGCTGCATCAAAACTATGGTCTTGTCTTTATAATACCAACCCAGACCCTTACTATGCTTGCATGGTTTATTTTTTAATCATTGTTCACGGACTTTAAAAACGGACACCTCTGTGTTTTTCTGAGAGTGAGTGTTAGAAAATGCCGGCACCTTCTAGATATAAAGTCCGACGCGTAAAAATATCTGTGAAAGATTTACTCGCAAAAATAATATAATTTATCATTTGCTTAAATTGTAAACGCTGCAACATATAAGCTCGAGAAATGAGAGTATTGTTTCCAAATACGAGTATATTTAAAACGTAACATACGTATTATATATATATATATATACACGGTTAGTTTTTAATTAACAAAGAAAAACTAGGGGCAGATACAGAACTTATATACTAACATAAAACACCATAGAACAAATACCCAAAAAACAAAAATAACTGAGTTATTATGGTTTTTAAAATGTTAAAATACGCCCATAATTTATTGTCACCCAAATATTTTACACACGCGTATTTTAATTATCAATGAATAACATTTTCAATACTAACTACTAACTAATACTGTCCAATCAGTTCAAAGTTCAAAGTATGCCGCCATTAGGCGCACGCGTCGCATCGTAGGTATTAGGTACCCCGCTCGCACCCGCAACCCGCAGGCTAGGACATTGACACTTTCTTGTTACGTAATATCATGTCGTGAATTATATCATGCGTTGTGAACAAAAAGTTGGTAGTTTTCGGGAAAATATTAACATGTATTTTTTTTTTGTTTTAATTACAATATGTTCAGTATCGAAAGCTGAATACCACAAATTTTTTTCTCTGGGCATTAAAAATTAGTCGTGTATATATAATACATATGTTACGTATACGACTGCCTTGTTGGTCTAGTGGTCAGCGTATGCGGCTGCTGATCAAGAGGTCTCGGGTTCGATTCCCGGGTCGGACCAAATATTTGTGTGATGCACAAATATTTGTTTCGGCGTCTGGGTGTTTTCTATGTATAATATGTATGCATTTACCAAAAAAAAACTATGTTTATGTATTTATATTAGTTGTTTAGTACCCATAATACAAGCTCTGCTTTGTTTGGGACTAGGTGACGTTGTGTGTAAGAAGTCCGAAATATTTATTATTTATTATTATTATCTTGATTAACTTATATGAAAGACAATAGTAACCATTATAATCAAATGTCATTTTTATGACAAGTAAATTATTAGTAAGGAATGTATCGACATTCCTTGTTTATAATTTACTTTTACTTATCCTACATCGGTAGGATAAGTACGTTGAAGTGGAAGTGAGCCGCTCATGACTCCAGATGAACTGATGGTCGCTGAAACCGCGATTAGCCAAACGTAGTGCAGGACGTTCTGTGGCACTATGTACCTGTGCTTTAGGGCCACAGCACACTGGCTACTTTTAGCATCGGCGATCGGCGATTTGACGACTGCATCGATGCTGCATCGCGTTTTAGCGACTTCCTGCGTTCGATCGCGGTATCGGAAACGCGTTTTAGCGACTGCTCAGATGCCAAAGCGATGCTACCGGCATCCGAATGTGTGCGGAGAGGAGCGTTCAGCTGCTGTGTCGCGCTTCTAAAAAGCGACTCAATCTCCGCGTTTAGCGTTTTTAAGTGTGCGGTGTGGAGCGTTCGGTCGCCGTATTTAGCTTCTAAAAAGCGACAAGTTGCCGATCGCCGATGCTAAAAGTAGCTAGTGTGCTGTGGCCCTTAAAGACAGCGGGTGGCAGCGGATAGACGCGGACTGCCAAAGACCTGGATTTTTGGCGCTACTTGTGGGAGGCCTTCGTTTATCAGTGAGCGGCGATGGGTTAATTTGAAATAATAATGTTCTTTTCTTGTTTTTATATTTAAGCTTAGCAAAGTGACTCTACTCTTTCAGTTGGCAAGCATGATAAGAATCCAGAAGCAGAGGCCACAATCCTCATTGTGAGTTCAGACTACGCAGCACCCGGACTCCGGAGACCAGGAGTGTGGTGCAGAATGCCTGGCCTTTCCTGGATTTTAATTCTAAAATAAAAATTACGAATATTAGAAATTATCTTCTAATACAATACGAGTATGTAATATGTATGTATACGGGTAATGCTTTTGAATCTGTAGTATTTTCAAACTGTATTTTTTTTCTATTTTTCCAATGTGAATTAAACATCTAGTTTTTTATCAGACATGAATTATTAGAATAAATAGTAAAGTCACGAAGTAAAAATATAAATTGTTGAGTAGCTATGACATAAGAAATATTATCACTCGATAATATCGGCACTCGTACATTCACGTGAAAGCTATTTCAATATAAATATTTGTGCAGCACGTTCGAGGCAGGCACTTAATATTCACCAGAATCTTGGCTCGTTAAAACTGCGACATGCATTTTGTTGTACATAGTGTATTCCTCATATTCTTCATTTCAGTGTGCCACAATAAAACCCGGAGTGAACTGGAGTGAAACAAAATGTCTGCCGAGTTATATTGCGGCTCACAATGCGCGATAACTTCTCTCATTCAACGTAAGTTTGATGTGTATTGTGGTCCATTTGCTCTACGTTCTTAAACTGTTATCAAGTCATTAAAACTGTAAATGCTACCTTTCCATCCACTGAAAAAAATCTATTGAATAAAATAACGTTGACAAGTTAAATGTGATCTTCTACCTTAAGTAAAATCGCGTTGGTCAGAGACCATTCCTATAATGATAATTTAATTAATGATAAGATTGAGTGAGCAAGTCCGACATACTTCTGTCTATCTAATATAAAACTTTCTGAACCAGCATAATACATGCTACCCAATCTGTTCACAAACATAAATATTCCTAATACAATTATATAATTTAATACTATTATATTATTTTTGCGTCTCGGCAAACGTAGTGTAGGACGTCCACAGGCCAGGTGGAGTGATGATTTGCGCAAGACGGCTGGCAGGAGCTGGATGCGAGTCGCCGAGGATCGAACTGAGTGGCGTGCAATTGGAGAGGCCTATGTCCAGCAGTGGACTGCGATAGGCTGATGATGATGATGATGATGATGATATTATTCTAACATCGAAAGTAATCTGCAAGTAATATAACTTTGAAGCGTAGTAGATAATAAATTCTATTAGACGTCATATACTATGTTCCATAAATGAAATAATTGTCAACAAGAAAACAAATAGTAATATTATTTTAACTAACACAGCATTATTGCGAGTAACAACAGTGCGCGCAATATTTTCGCGTAGCCTGCAGGGCGCACCGCGGTACTGCCAATTGTCCTGGGAGATTCTGTCAACTTCCAACTCTGTTCGTTAGTCTGTGCCTTTGTGAATACAAATGTCAAACGATTGAATTTCTATAAAACAATATTACAGGATCGGAATAAACTCATACAAAAGTACCTAAACCTGGCCGTTAGTAGGTCTTGCAAACAACCCGAAACGAACGATGTGCCATTTCGATGACGACGCGATTATTGCTGACACGACAGGGATAGCGCAATTGTTATCGTGCAGAGTAAAAGAGACAAGATATTTAGGATGGTACGAAGTTGTAAAAGTCAATGTGACGCAACGGCGTCTGAGTGGACAAATGTTATAGGGTTGTTACCCACTGCACTGTACCGCTGTCACATAAAACTGCGAAACGTTAGCTTTGTGCTAGTAGACAACTATGTATGATGGGAAATAACAACTGTATATGGAACAATGTTCATGTACAGTTATTACAGGTTTTTTGTTGCAACAGCCAGTTGTTTGACACCTAAATCATGAATTTATCATGCGATCACTTCTATCTAAAAACCGTTAAATAATTTTTTGACTGAAGTTATTTATTCCTTGTTTTTGTTAAAATACACCATCAACTGTTTTTCCACTGTACATACATACTCCTTTATTTACGTATCTCATTAACTCCGTCGCGTCACGTTTTCTTTAAACTATTTCTAAGTTTTTTTGCTATTGTATGTAGTTTTCTGTTATGTTCTAACTATGTTCATTCTTATATCCCCTAATCCCTTATTTTAGTAACCATTGAAATAAATAAGTCGTTAAAGTTTCAACACACAAATAAATGAACAAACTCACCTAGGGATTTATCAAAGAAAATTGAGGATCACTCCTGTTGCCAAAGTTTCAAGTTTTACTTTAAAAAAACTTAATTTTTTGTTGACCGTTCGTAGTCAATATAATAAAAGCATTTTCCCCAAAGTTTCGTTTTATCCGTATATCGAAACTACTCTCAGATTATTTTGAAAAAATTATGAAATACAGGCAAGTTATACAAAACAGAGGAAAAACTTGAAAACTGTAACTTAAGTAATTCGCAATTTTAATTCAATAATTAAGCAGTTAGTGCCGGATTATAGGTTACGGCTCAGAGTTTGTTTTGCACCCGATGGACGAGCGCCTTAAGGTTATGTGTAAATATATCTGGCGATGCGGGCTCCGCAACCGGATTATATTATTTGTTCTCTGATATTTGAGTTGAGGAAGCTCCACAATCTTTACATTGTAAAACAAATTCGCTGAGCTGGCGTTCCTTTTATATTTGTATAACTTCAAGTAGGTTTTGTGAATTCCTCTTCTTCGTGGATTGGTTTTGAAGAGATATAAATGTTGCTCGGTCAGGATTAAGGCTCGTAGACTTACCTTTCATAATTTTGACTATTGTATTTACGCTATCGACGTTTAAATGCTTTAACAAAGATACTGCCCAGAAATACTAAGAATTCCTTTATAGGAAAAACATACTTGTCTGACATGTCAAAATATATATTGTCTTACACAAAACAAAAATTCATCGATAGTATTTATAACTGTACTATAAGGATTCACTGTTGTACCTACGCCTGGGCTAGAATGCTAGATAATAGTCTATGTGATTTCAATAGTACATTGTTCACCGATGGAGGAAAGGGACCGATTACTAGCGAGGGAGCAGTTTGTGGCCCGAAGGCGCAGCCTAGGGCCACAATACTCCCGAGGTAGGAATGGGACTTTCACCCGAGTGCTACACAGTGCCTTATACTACACCTGTGAGGAACATTTCAAGTATTTTTAAAATAAAATCATAACAAAATTGTGTCTAACACCATGTAAGACACAATTTAGCTTAGAATTTGACCAATATTTCGCGCTTCTTTTGTTTTTTTTTAATCTTCACAAAAGGATGTCAGTGGCACGGAGATTCTATGAAAACTCCTTGGGCAGGCGCGTGCCATAGATAAGATAACACATGAGAAATGAAAATTCATACAACTTTCTCTCCCGCTAAAACACGTTAGAAATAGATTTTTATACATTTTTTCCTCCCGCTTATTCAGGTCAAGGAAAAGACTAACTTTCTCTTTTCATTTTCAGGGAATATTGACTACTGTTCCGATCAGGTGTAGTATAAATATGCTTTGCAATAGGCTTTGAATGAAACCTTTCAAATGCGCTGGATGCGAGTGGCGGAGGATCGAGCTCGGTGGCGTGTAATTGGAGAGACCTATGTACAGCAGTGGACTGCGATAGGCTGATGATTATGATGATCTCGCGTTGTATAAGTCCGATTCCGGGTTCCATGGTATGGCGTTAGAAAGTCAGCCTTCAATTTCATGTAACATACATCTATTACATACAGTACCTCTATGTGTCTATTACGCTTGTTAATTTCATTGAATTCGGGCATGAAGAGACCTTGATTTTTAAAGACCTTGATTTATGCTCACACTACTTTAAGCTATTAAGGTTAAGTAATAACAATTTATTGTTTTCTGTTTTTCAGTTCTTTTTGCATTTCAAATTATCGCTAATTTATAAATTAATTATAAACTTAATGATTTAAGTCACTAAAGAAGGTGTAAGTAAGTCGATGCAATGTCGTTGAAAATATGCAATTAACTGGAAAAAGA
The DNA here is from genome assembly GCA_932526445.1 of Phragmatobia fuliginosa. NCBI lineage: Eukaryota > Metazoa > Arthropoda > Insecta > Lepidoptera > Erebidae > Phragmatobia > Phragmatobia fuliginosa. The sequence goes on from OW052073.1 coordinate 261,284, forward strand.
CAATAAACAAAAATGAACCCTTCCTTTCATCGTTACAAAGTTAAAAGACAAAAAATAACAAATAAACAGCCGCCCTCGCCTTCCACAGAAAAGGAAATTACATTGGGACCCGTAAAACTTGTCATTATTAGCGAATTACTGAACAAAGAAGCTTGTTGAGTGTAATTATATGAGTGTTTGGATCAAATGGTCGTTTGTGAGGCGAGGATATGAACCTGGCTGGACCGGTGGTGAGGTATTGATAATGACCTGAGTGTGGTATACCCCGGCTCCTACTTGCCCACGGTGGGTGTATATAAGTGTGAGAACAGTTTTATTAGCCGTGTATATCATAATTTGGTAATTAACGTACACCTTTACAACCCCATGAATGATTTTGTTTTCATTGAATCTAACCAAAACATCAGCTAGTCCCAAACTAAGCAGAGCTTGTATTATGGGTACTAGACAACTGATATAAATACATAAACATACTTTTTTTTTGTAAATACATAAATATTATGCATAGAAAACACCCAGATGTCGAAACAAATATTTGCAGATCATACAAATATTTGGTCCGACCCGGGAATCGAACCCGAGACCTTTTGGATCAGCTCTTGATCTGTTTACGTCTTTGGTTTTTGTTTAAATAATGTGCCGAATTCAATTTTGAATTCGTAAACAGAAGGAACCTAAGTACAAATCATGTGATTCTCGTGAAGTAAATCGAGATTCTAAATTTGTACCTAAACAATGAGTAACTCTTATGTATATACATAATAATATTAAATCACTTTAAATACGTGGAAGTGTAACAAAAACTAGTAGCAACACAACATGGCACATTCCATTAGCATAATATATCTCTTAATAATAATCCAGAGAAGCGTCTCTCGTCGATTAACGCGATCCCGGGATGTTACCGGGGAGGTCCCGGAGCGCCGGCTTCATTACATTAGCGGCACAATGGGCACGTCGCACAATGCACGAGCCACTGCAACACAACCGGCAACACTGCTCCCGTAATACTTTTAAAATTGTTAACCTCCCTTGAGTAATTACGCTTTACATTTGCCACAAAATGTACTTTTCGAAATAAATGAATGTGTCCAACGGAAATCGTACCGTGCGATGAATATTTGATGCGCGTATTGAGCTATAATAAATTTATGAATTGTTGGAATCAGTTTTGTCATGTTTCAAATATTGCTGAAAACAGGAGATTTGTCATCATTGAAAATTATTTTTTGTGCAGCTATTTAATAGCTATTTCCATCACAAGTATGTTACCATGACGTGCACAAGCTATGGATTACATTTTAAAGTTTCGTGAAAGCTATTTTTTTTCAGTTCAGGAAACTCCCAATTTTTCTATTTCATTTAAAATTTTAGGTTTTTGTTTATTAGGTATGTAAAATGTGCGAAATCAGTTAGCAAAAGTAGGTGATTAATACCTATGCCTAGTAGATATGTATAAGTAGAAACTCACTTACGAAAAGTTAAAAAAATATTTATTTTGTAAATAAGACTTGCAACTTGTAAACAATAACAATATGTTAAAGGGTTTTCTTCAAATCATCTATTTCAAACGTTAAGCTGCAAGTCTGAGAAAAGTTTTGCGGTCTGTTAAAACTTCTCCCGTTTCATTTAATAGTAAGAAAGTCAAGCTTTTATAGTACCACTTAAAAATTTCTTCAGGAAGTAAGAAATATAAAATAGTGGTGAAAAGTTATGGGCACCGGACGTGGCCCGGTACTTAGCTTACCGGGAACTTAGCGGGACGGTGCACATTCAGACTATTTTTGTTTTCAGCAGCTTATCGGTCGAGTTGGTGAAATCGTACCGATTTTTAACAGAATTCAAAAAGAGAGGAGGTCGTCAATTCGACTGTATTTGTTTATGTGTGTGGTACCTCATGACCTTTCTCATTGGCTGTATTTACTTTACAGATTTTTATGATTCTTTTTATATTCGGCATCTGGTGCTTGTCATGATTAATATCTGACGAATAGTTTTTAAATTTCGTGTAAGAATGGGTTTAATTATGATGATTTATTTTGAAGAGGATCATAGTATGTCAAGACGGTCAATTTCCATTTTGGAAATGTGCTCATAAAGGTTTTGGAGACTTACAATGGGAATGTAAATCTGTATTGTTCACAATAAAATGTTTACACAATCACACAATACAGCATCACACCTATACATCTAAGGGAAAGTAGTTTGGTAACTCAGAAACGTACTTGTAAAAACTGTTTCTCAGAAACAAACTAAAGTTAGCCGTTCTTTCATCCCAAAAACTCGTAGTCAAAGTAATTCCATGTTCAAAATATGAATATGAATATTTCAGAGCATGCATACATGTTTAAATGAAGTTGTTAAAATTATGATGACTTTATTTGTTGGTTATTAAACAACTCATGAAAGCCCACCCCATCAATTATAATTATATATTATTAAGTATTTTGATTATTCAAGCTTTTGTGCATAGTCATTTTTTACAATCTTTCTCATAAAATAGCAAATTGTTTTCATTGCCATGTTTTCTTTTCTTGCATGATAAGCCCAGTTTATACTTTTTTGCGCTGTCAAGTTTATCACAATTTAATTATTCGATAATGAATCCTAATCTTCCAATCGTATTTCTTATAAGAATATCTGTGCATTGACACGTGCGAGGCGTCGTCGTCGGCGCGTATCCGCAATTCGAACGATCGGAGAACAAAGCCGCCGCGGCCGGAGATTGCACTCAAATACATTTTTCCGCAGCCCACCACCCTTTACACGTCGGGGCACAATGGGGTACGTCGAGCCGGTGACGGAACCCGGCTAACGAGCGCCTTTGTTGAACTCCGTGGTGTTCATTGGGGCATTGTGCTGCGTGGGGTAAAACCACGCGGCGAGCAAGTGTAATGGTTGTTGATTGTTAGAGGTGATGGGATAAATGACCAGCGTTCTACACCATTATGGGTTTAATTGGGTCTAATGGTGGCGGTCGACGAATCGCTGTGAAGCTTTATTTACGTAGTTTAGTAAGTTCGTTAAAATTTAATGTGAACTTTTTTAGACTTTAGCAGTAATTCTGGCATATCTACACATATACTTGTTAATTTTGTTGTATCTACACACAGATTAGAGGCTATGCAAAACTTTACTAATTTTTATAATATTAAACCAATTAGTTTTTATGTGTTTACTTACACCTACATCAATGTAGGTACTCTACTACTAGTATGTAGAAGAATATAAAATACACAAATTTTGACGGTAAAAATTTAGTCTTACATATGTAATTCCCTCAAATTCGATTGCCTAGTGGTTACGCTACGCCGATGTCGACTGTGCCAGGTGTTGATGGTTCAAATCAAATGGGATATCACTTTGTGTGATGTGATTCAGAAATTGTTGTTTTGAGTCTAGGTGTCCTTTGTGTCTGTTTCATATATATTAGTAAATTCCCCCGTGACACAGGTTTTATATTCCCAACGCGGGAGTTGCCTTTTAAAAAAACAGTTTTGACGTTTACCTACGTCTAGCAACCCTATCAATGTCGACTTAAGAATTAGAGTCTGTATAAAGTTAAGCAAGGTGATACGGTACTGCTCCTTCGTGTAAATATGCCATGTGAACAACGCAGGGTCGCATAGCTGTAACTATGATAATCCCTTGCTAGTAAGCCTAAACACTTTGTACTTCAAAAAATGATGTTTAATGTTAAAATATAATTATGTTAAACTAGCGTTTACCTTGTATCTCGGATCGTAAATTTGTTGGTTATCGCGATAAAGAGTACCTTTTCCTACTTCAAGAATTAAAGTATCTCCATGTTAAATGACATCATAATCGGTATAGTGGTTTAGCCGGGTGTAACAGACAGACAGAGTAACTTTCATAATATTAGTTTGTTTATATTTGTGACAATGGCAACCGTGGAAATCCTTTACAAATTTATCGATCACTATTTTATTCATTTAATGGTGTATCATATCCACATTATTCCTGCATGAATATTTTATCGGCGTCATTGGGTTCGGTGACTGGAACAATTATGGGGTGTGGTGGTGTTGTAACAATCCACCTGAACAAACGGCGCGGTGGCAGTTAAATACAAGTTTAACTCTAATGGGACGCACAATAGCGGCGAGAGTGAGCAACGCCGAGCGAAGTGAGCAGCGCCGAGCGACCGCACCAGGGTGACAGACAGCTCAAGTGTGGAACAACTCACGAGGGCGAAATATTGCTGACTTTGACGGTCTTGATTAATGGCTTACACTTACTAATACAATCTAATAGGTAATGTCCAGATTTCTAATGTGGACCCTGCTATTGCCATGCCTGCTTGTACATAGTGCTTGCACTACTACAAGAAATGCGAAATAAATTGACGCGGAAACTAAAAAACTAATTGAAACTAAAAAAAAACATTGTTTTGTGTGTTATCACCGCTCACTACTCAACAAAGGTCTGAACAAATTTATTTACCGTTAAAATTTGTATTGAATCGAAGAAGAACTACCCGAGCCCAGCAGTAAGACATTATGGGTTGTTGATACAAGATAGACATAATAATATGCTGTATTGCTCATTTCTTAGAACTTAGAAAGGAAAATAATTCTTCCATGCATTATTTTTGCGTTATGTTAACCCTTTATGCAGGATACGTTATAGAACCTCTTGAAAGGAATATTTTCCCCGTGCCTTTAGTCGTCGCGTAGTAATATTATGTATCTATTAGGCTGTCTTCATAACTGGGCTGAAAGTACACAGTCACACTGAAAGTATTATAGAGAAAGATTAGCACGAAGGACAGAAATATATGAGACAAAATTTAAAATGTTAACAAAATCAAAACAAAATTTTAGTTTTAAAATCATAAGTCGCAAAGCCTTGCTACAAACAAAAGACTTTGCAACTACGATTAAATGTACAGGAAAAAGGTTATTAGCTATAAAGTTGAATAGCTTCTATTTATTATTCTACCAACAGACACGCGATACTGCCAAAAGCGGGAGCTCCTAGGAAGGAGTTTGTAATTCATATCGATATCAAATATAGATATTTCAAGTACACTTGTTGCTCGTTGTATTGTGTTGCGTGCCTTGCTCGGACTATCGCAAAAACGTGATAGTTTGCGAGCTCGAGGGCGACGGCAGCCAATGTTGGTTAAGTTGCTCGATTTTATGTTGTTGTTGTTATTGTGTATATGTTACTTCAATCTGTATAATCCGTTCTATAGGCAACTTACATAACACTTAAACCATGCAGGTAATGTATGAAATATTATTTACTAGCTTTTACCCGCGACTCTGCCCGCGTGTAGGTCCGCCATGGCGGTAAATAGTAGCCTATTTGTTGATCCAATATATAAGCTATATTATTGTGAAGTTTCAACAAAATTCATTCAGTAGTTTTTGCGTGAAAGACCAACAAACATACATACATACTCACAAACTTTCACATTTTTAATATTAGTAAGGATTATATACTTTGCCTAGGTATTCTATACGGTTACGCTCCTAAATCTGGTTATGGTTTCTTTCGATCATTGCAAATTAATGTGTTCTAAACCTCTGACTGTAGTTTCGTAATGTTTATTGTTGTTCTATTCGCTCCAATTTTAACTCTGTCCTGACTTTTAAATCTCGTACATATAATATAAGGCAGTGATCCGCTTCCCTATTCAAAGATACGAAACAAACACGTAATTTTAATCGAATATCGACCGAGAAATTCCAAGGGGTAGAAAATTATACAACGCACTGAAAACGTAACGGTATAATTTGCGGCTGTCAAAATAAATCAATTCGTCGGCTGTTTTGACAAATGTGTAATCTATTAGGGCGGGGGCTTAGAACAAATCCATTTAGGCGAGCAGACAGAGGGCCGTGACCGCTTATTCCCCGTACAAAAGACTCTTCGTCAAAGGCGACATCGGCCCCGGTTAACACAGCCGTAAGCCGATTTCGGTCGAATTTTATAAGATTTGTTACAACTGCCTGGACATAGTGAATGCGCTACTTGTATTGGTAAATTGATAACTTAAAAGCCACCAACCAACTCTCAGAGGGGTGATACACATCATATAGATAGAGTGACAGATTTTTGACAAATCTATTTTGTCCTCCATTACATTTTCTATCTCATTTGGGGAATGTCTGCATGATGCATATGATCAGGTGATGGACGGGTTTTTAAAAATATTTACCATTGTTTTACATTCTAAAAATGACAACTATTTTACTTCAGTTTAGACCTTTTAAACTTGAAAACCACGAACTAACTTAGTAGTTATAACTAGATCTAACTAAAATCACAAAAGTGAGACACCTCAAAACCATTCGCTTTAAATGCTCTAGCTTTTAAACTTATTGAAAGTGACGAAATAAGGAAAAATAAACTTTGAAAGTTATCCTGAATCAAAAATATGTAGAAATGTTACAAACATAACGATATAATGTTTTATATAAAATAAGAAATAATATTCTATCACAAACCTAAAATTTCTGTAAAGCCATGACTGTTCCTGAGAAAATATTGAAATAAGAAAGGGAGCAAAAAGAGGAAGAGAAAATGGCCTAAAGCGAATTTTGAAACAAATTATAAACTCGTCATTGGCAAAATCTGGGAGAAATAACGAACGGTTATTTCTGTTACAATACAGCCTTGGGAAGTGTGTCATAGTCAGACATTACTTTTATACTTTTATTTTTTAAAGCAAAATATATATGTTTAAAGCCTTACTATGAAGGATAAACACAAAATAAAAAACAAAACTATCAGATACAATTAATTTACCAAAAAAGTCTTCATAAAACTAAGTTAATTAACAACAGCGATAACATCGGTTTTTATTTCCCATAAAACATCATCGCCTTGTAACAGCCTACGAGTACTACACTGTACTACTACTGGTATTGTACAAAGACAAGTTTTACTCTAACTATACTCGATGTGTTTAATGTTTGCAAAGTACTTAGTGAACCTGTACATGAGATAGAAAACACACGATAATGTATTACGTTCCGTCCATTCATGGCTCATTATTACATCGCTCACTCAATTACGCTGAATTTTTAGTTATTAATACATTAGGTTGCTCCCGAACCGAAAGCCTAATTTTGATACCATATTCAGTCCAACTAACCAATTGTGATGTACAAATGGTTAAAAGGGTTTAAACTATAGCAACGCCACTTTCCTGGGTTCAAATCCTACGAGGGACAACGCTTTCACAATGATTCACTAATTCTTGTTCTAAGCTAACTTTTTTTTAACTTTTAAACTTTCGCGTTCCATGATAATTAATATTATTTTTACGGGAATTAACGCGATCACTTATTTAGGGTATTACATACCTCTGATTTGCCTGACGTTTCGAACAGGTTGCACCGGCCGTGGTCACAGGCTGACTCTGGCAACGTCAGGCAAATCAGAGGTATGTAATACCCTAAATAAGTGATCGCGTTAATTCCCGTAAAAATAATATTAATTATCTTGTTCTAAGGCTGGCTGTTCTTTGTGTCCGTTTCAGGTATATTTGTGAAGTCTTCGGCGACACAGGATTTGTATTCCTAATGAGGGAGATGTCTTTTTAAGGAAAGAAAAGTAAAATATAACTGAATATTGTAGTTTTTTGATTTTACAAATTAAAAGCAAAGTAAAAAAAACTGGGTAAGAAAATAAGAGAAAATCGTTTATCAGGTGAACTATTTTTTTTTTAATTTGAAACATATGCATATTTATATATATAAATTCTATCTAAGCTTAAGTTGAACAGAATTCGTACTAATCTATCCGGATAGCTGATGGCGACACTGTGTAGAAGGTCACCAGATTTCCGCTCCTTGTGAATAGTTAAGTACCACAACAATATAATAATTACAATTTCCAGCAGTACATTTTGTATAGAGTAAATTAAGCAATGTAAGCGTGTGTGTATTTATGTGTTTATTATTATTATCAGTTTGTGTCATGACACATGTATAATAAATATAATATGATTGAATATTTTTGAAATATAATTAGGTAAAGGAAACAAAAAATCAATATTATTATTATTAAACAGGTAAACTTACACAAACGAATAATAAATATAAAATTACTTTTCTTCAAAACCCTTTCTTGTGGGTAGACCTCTCTTAAACCGGTTTATTTCTGTAATCGTCTTGTCCCGAGGCACTGGAGTTTTTCATTGTTCCCCAAATTAATTAATTTTGAGGTTCGATGAAGAGGAATCAAAACAGGGTAGGTGTGCGCTACGCGAAATCAGATTTTTTTTTCTTCCTAATGTTATTTGGGGTCGGCTACTAGTTTAACTGGTTTTACCTGAATGTCAGTTCTTCCACGGAGCGACTGGCATCGGACCTCCGCAACACTAAGGGAGAACTGAAATTCGAAGGTTGAATTAATAGGCAGTATATTTGAGGTCACTGACTTCCCTATAACGATTGCTTTAGATATTCATGACAACCGGGACCGACGGCTTAACGTGTTCTACGAGACACGGGCGTGAATCACCGCCAAACTTCCATACTCCGGGCTGCTGTTTAAGATTTTCCTGTTATAAAAACCCGACAACACTTGTGGTCCGACCCGGAGGATTTGAACCCAAGACCTCCTGATTAGCAGTCGAATACGCTAGCACTAAACTAACTAGCCAGATGTAATATAAAAAAAACAACTCTCATACTCGTAATGCATAAGGTTGTTTTTTGCCTTTTTATTTTTAATAAAAATTAAATATTTTTTAAAAAATTAGTTCAAGCCACCGGCGCGCGCTACACCGAGCAAGTTTACCGCCGACTGCCTCTAGACCTTTGACTTCTATAGCACGTCGTCACGTTTAAAGTAAATGGATTAGCTATTTTTTTTCTTTTTCAAACTTTTTACTCGAAATTGACTTTTACCATTCATAGTAAACACGTATGTAACGTGTCAACACATATATTTGTATGCTTGTATGCTTATTGTTTACTTGTCGTGGGAATTTAAAACCATTTTAGACCGAAACCCGAAATTGAAAGAATGGATTCGAAATAGTCTTAAGTCACATCTGGCTACATTTCAATTTTGAAGTTTTTTTAATACATTTTCAAAATTTGACAAACATGCCTGAAGACATTCTTACATCTTTACAGTCTTTACAGAACATAACTCTGCAGTTGTGTCACAAACTAGATGTTACATTTATTTAAAAAAAGGCGTCTTAAATCATTCCAAGTAAATTTTAAAATGTATATCCTTGTACATGTGTACGGTGCGCGCTCTGAGCTTTTTGCATCGACTGCCAACATCTCGGTCAAGAGGCTATTGCGTAGCTCCCAGCCGCGCGGCAGTTGTAGGGTGCCCTACAGTTGGCTGCAATTTGAAAACAACCTTCAAGTATTGAACATGACGATGAGTCACGTATCGTGCAATATTCACTGAGACTGGCTTCTAATTAAAAAAAAGATTCATTAATGTCTAGAGGAAAAGGTCAACTCCATCAGATGCACTTATGTACATTTTGAGTACTGAGAGTATGTGAATCAGAATAGTTATGTTACATCCCTTTGCCTAATTTTGACCGCGTGTAGTCACAGAATTTTTGGTTACTAGTAGTTATCATGTTGCATCTTATCATCCAAAGAAATAATTTTCCCATATCAAATATTTTGTTCCAAACTAAAACTTTATTATTCTAAACAGACATTAGTGTTTCATTAATTAAAAAAATATATATTTATAGATTGATTAGATCAGGAAACAATCATTTTTCAAAAAACATTTGTCTGATTGAGTTAAAATCCTTATTAACTAAGTTATTCGTCCGGCTATTTTGTGCCAGAACTTTTCTTTGGATTATAATCGAACCATTTAAAGTATCTTCAATATTTATACAACAGATACCAGAAGACAGACAAGTGACGGGTACTGACTGCATTCACATTTCAGTATATTAAATGTCCACCCGGTTTCTTCTTCTTATTATCTTTATCTTTTTACATTCCAACAATGAATAATGAAATCTTTGACGGAATGTTACAGTTAGGTAAGTGTAATCTAGGTATAAGCATAAACCAATATGACAAAAAAGCAATATGTAGTTACCCATTGCTGTGGCGAAATCAGAGGTAAACGCAATGTAACATACGATCTCTTTGTGCCAGGTCTGAACCTGGGCACATAAAAGCTCTTGTGTTACACAGTATACACTACATGCGGTCAATCTAAACATTTTCCTTTACGAAGTCCACGCCTTGGGCTGAGTACAAGTGTTATTTGGGCTTTAGGCTCCGCGGAACTAAAAGTTGTGTGAACTAATTAAAAGTTGTGCAAATAACTCCACGTGCAAAGGATTTGTGAGACATCGACGAGTGATTTTGTGTTCTGTGTTATTTAGATAGAGACGGGTTGGTCTTAGTGAGTAAACTAAATTGAAGCACGAAAAGTTACTATAACATTTATATTGTAACGTAACAGATTTAAATAAAAATAGGTGAATGAGGACCTTATAATTACATAAAACATTTGTGCATTTTGTGTTTCTTATTTATAAAAAGGTACGCTAAAATTTATAGAAACGCTATGGTTTCCAGTTTGCTGAATTTGACTTGGTGTGTTGCTAGTTGACTAAATCATTTTCCATTGATGCCCAATTGCTAGAATTTTTTTAAAGATAGCCTGGATGGCCATGCTCAAGCAACAACTTATGGATACTTCAAAAATACAGAGAACTATCCCACTTGTATTTTAAATTCGAAAGTTTGTGGGTATGTATGGATGTTTATTACTCTTTCTCACTAAAACTGCAGAATGAATTTAGATGAAACTTGGCAGTAATAATTGTTATATTATATATACATCACAATAATAAATATTCTACTATTTATCGTTTTTTTTTCTATATTAAGTCATCCAAAGTGACTCTACCCTGCCTTATGGAAAGCATGAGCAGAATCCAAGAGTCGGGGCTACCACACTTGCTGCGAATGCAGACAATAATGTATGGCAGCCCAAACTATGGCGGCTTAGTGAGATGCTTTTTCACGCCCCGCTTAAAGGACCCGGGATCACAGTGGGAAGGAAACACGTGAGCTGGTAGTGAGTTCCAGTCTTTGACTGCTCGGCATAGGAAAGAAGAGCCGAACCGTTTTGTTCTGGTGCCTATTTCTTCCACTCTAAAGCGGTGACTTCTGAGTCCAGCACGTGTTGTCCTGTAAAGGAAGGGAGAAGGAGGGATCAGTTGGAAGAGCTCTTCAGAACACTCTCCATGGTAAAGGCGATAGAGGACCGCCATAGAAGCGATGTCTCTCCGTAACTGCAGAGGCTCAAGGAACTCGGTGGTTTCGGGACTATTTATAATGCGGACTGCTCGCCGCTGCAACCGGTCGAGAGCGTCAAGCAAGTACTGCGCAGATCCATTGCAGAGGTGTCTTGTAGAGAAGACACAGATGCTCCGGCGTTAAGAACCGTCTCACCTTGTTAAGCACACCTAGCTTCTGCGAGGCCGCCTTGGGTAACGCTCTCAATGTACTCTCGTCGGTTGAGATCCCGACAAATATCCATGCCCAGGATACCGAGCTTGTCCTGTAGCGGCAGATGAGTGTTCTGAAAAGTGGGGAGAGGAAGAAATGGAGACTTTTTTGTAGTGAGCGCGCACACCTGTGTTTTCTTGGCGTTGAACTCGACCAAATTCTCTTCACCCCATTGAGAAATACGGCTCAGAACCAGGTCGAGCTCAGCGACAAACTCCCTTCGCTTTTCTTCACTCCACCGCCTTAGCACTAGGGTTTCCCAAATATCGACCATGGACTGTGCTGTCGTCTGCATAGCAATGTATGTTGCCATACCGACATACACACTATCGGAGCTAAAAATAGTACACTATAATCCTGACCGTTGTATGTATGAATGCCTTATTGGTCTAGTGGTTAGCGAATGCGGCTGCTGATCAATAGGTCTCGGGTACGATTCCTGGGTCCCAATAAATGTTTGTGTGATCTGTATATCAATTGTCGAAAACCCAGAGTGTACCCATGGCTCTGCTTAGTTTGGGACTAGATGATGTGTGTCAAACGCGTATATATTTATTTCAACCAGTATTGGAGAATCTGGAAAAGTAAACCAACGTAAGGAAGAGATTACATACTTATATACACGATTATATAGGTACTATTTAATATTGTTTTTGGTACCAGGAAAGATAAAATAGTTGGAGGTAGGTAGGCTAGAGATGTTAGATAAAAGTAAATTGGTTGATTTGGTAAATGTGATTTAATTTTCTAAGAAACAAATGATTTGTTACAGTAGATGGATCTTGTTAATAGTAGATTTATGGAAAATAGGTTTTGTGTAAATACAATAACATTACTTATTAGAATAATGATAAACACAAAATCCATGTGTGATTCTTACAGTTCAGTTTAAACGCGAGAAATTGATAGATGTATATCTAGAGCGAATGTTACCGAATTTCCTAGGCACGTATGATTGTTATGTTGGTAAGCAAACTCGTCAGCCACCCGGCGCCGAAGGTAACCCCCCCCCCCCCCCTCCACTAATAACAGATTCCGTCCGCGTACCGCTGGAGTTGCAACATCGCGCCGAGAGCCCAAGACGCATTGTGCGCGTCAATCGTGCCCGCCTAGTGTATCGACACCGATCAATAACAAGCCGGTTACTGCTAGTTTTCGACCTATTTATACGTTAACGAATATGTCGTCGAGATGAAATTCTGATATTCAGTAATCGAAACTAAATAAGAATCTTGTTAATCCATTTCTATAATATACCTGCCGTTATTGTCGTAAATCGCGAGTAACGGCGCGGAGCTAAGCTAGTCGGAAAAAAAATAGCTTAAGTTACTCCTTATATTATCAGCTTTCTTCCACTTAAAGTCCCGTCAAAATCGTTTCAGCTGTCTCAGAGATTAGTCGGAACAAACGGACAGACAGACGGAGAGACAGATAAAACATTTTAAAAATTGTTTTTTTTTGTGTTGCAATTGTAATTTAGGTAAAAGACTGTTAATTTGATATTACATACAGACGCTTCAATTTTGTTTATTTGTGTAAATTACAAGAGCTTCTAATTAGACGCCAAAGATAGATCTTGTTTAATATTTTCTCAAAAGAAACTAATACTCGCTTGAAGTATATCGTGATATATTCTTGAGTTTTTCTCATCATTGGACTATTACTAGTAAGTTAGTGAAACAATAACCGTAACAATTTAACAATAACATTCAAGGTAGTAAGTATACGCTGATTGCAGCACGAATGGGCTGGCTAGACCGAGCCGATACTACCCTCGCCTAGAAGACCAACCTAAAAGTGACAGCATTCATGCTGATGTTATAATATTTCGTTGGTGAGTGCGAGGTCAGAGGCCCAATGAAGAAGAAGCACCTCACCAGGCTGCCATAGTGTGGGTCACCAAACTGCATTATGTGCACCCACAATGAGTGACCAACACTTTTAGATACAGCTCATGCTTTCCATCAAGCAGAGCAGACTCACATATTGTTGTAATATACTATAATACACCTTGTAAGCACGGAGTTTATGAAGGCTGTCTAGGAATTTTTATTTTCTCAATAATACAGGAAGGAATATACAAATGCACGTAAAGCCGTTGGTCCCGGATATCATGAATATCTATGGAAATCATTATGGGGAAGTCTTGAAAAAAATCTGGAAAAACTGATATTCAGTTAAAACCGGTTCAACTAGTAGCCGACCCCAAATAATATTAGGAATAAGGCTAGGAAGAAGAAGACAGGAAGGAATACAAAAATCCACAAACAACATATAGTTTTTTTTCTCTCACACTATTTGCAATTATTGAATGACAAATTTATTAATGTGCTAACTAATAAGGCTCAAACAGGAATAATGTAAAAGTTTAAAATTGTAACTTTTAAAATATTCGACTACAGCACAAACGCATTCTTAAATACATCCTCCAAAATATTGTTTGAGTAGTTAGAAGACAGAACAGCTCCCGAAGTTGTGCAATACGTAGTTAGCGCGAACGTGAATGGGTTGTGAAGATAATTGTGTTATTGTGTGTAATCTGTTCACTGAGCATAGAAACAAACAATTTGAAACTCAATTGTACGGACCGTAGGGTCGCAACAGCCAAGTGTTAGCTTTCTTTATATGTTATCAGTTGCACGCTACTTTCTAACGGATTTCTCCATCTGTATATTTTTGGATAACCATTTTCATTCATGGGAAAGGCGTGTTTTATAGACTCCTGAAACTGCGCGATTTTTTAATTTGACTCTGCCAAAGTGACTCTACTCTGCCTGATAGAAAGCATGAGCAAAATCTATGGGTAGTGATAACCGTTCTCTTTGCGAATGCAACAACTCAGCATGGCGAGTCACCTTCCTTACTTTTAGAGTTCGTTGAGTTTACAGACAATAAATATACGGGAGACCATCGAAAATCCGAACTCTCGCTTATCCGAACGCCTCCATAATCCGAATGACCTCTCCCCCCTGGTCAAGCTCTCATATCACTATGGGTATCAATTATTTCGCAGTATTGTGTAATTCACTGTAGTTGCTACATGTCGATTTATTGTTCATTGTGCGCCGTTATGCTATTTTGTTTATCTCTCATTGCGGTAAGTCGCTGTTTCTATCATTTTCTGTTTGTTATGAATTATGACGTGAAAAATAGTGTAATACTTAATTCATATGTATTTAGAATACTTAATAATAATTATAAAAATTGTAACTTCAATTTCATTACAAAAAATGTTGGTTCATTCAAAAAAAAACCTCAAAATACCTACATACTGTAATCCGAACGCTCCATAGATCCGAACAGTATGTAAATTTTGGGTATTCGAATTATCGAGACCCTACTGTAGTATATCTATTCTGTCTGCTTTTTTTACTTATTAGGATGATAAATATACTAGGCCGCCATGGTATGGGTGGCCATGCTGCATTGCCTACACTCACAATGAGGATGGTGACCCCTACCCCTGGATTCTACTCATGCTTTCCATCAGGCAGAGTAGTCACTTTGGTGGGCTTACATTTAGAAAAAAAAACTTTCACTTTCGGTTATGCTTAAGCGAATTTTCAGTATGACAAACTAATGTCAACTTACATTTTTTGTACAAGTAAATCGTACAAAAGAACGCATTTCCTTTCCTCTACAAAATGATAAATGTGTTTTTTGTACAATTTGTTTTTTTATTCGTTTCCAAGACGTCTCGAGACAAATGTCCACATTAAAAGATTAGTGAACGTACTTGTAGGTATAGGTACTGCCATTAAATCTCCGCCCCATCGCCCCATCGCCCGCCATGGAGTGATGTCGTAAAACAAAGAGGTATTATCTCGCGCCATGGCTCCTCTCGAGCGGACATCTTTATTTTCCCCTCTATGGGAAATTGGTGTAGTTTTATTTACTTTCAGATGATCACAACTTTGCTAATAAACGTTGCATACGAGTGTGGTGTGAAAGTTAGGTCTGAGAAAGTCTGTATTTCAACATTAATCTAGGATAGATTTAGTGTTTTGATTAATCGTTATGACAAATGGTTTAGGGTACAATTCATGAAGTGTTTAATATAAAAATAAGTTAGTAATGAAACTCGCGACGATGTAAAAGGCTAACAAAACACGAGTAACTTTTCTACTGTTAGTATATTTTAATCGTTATCTTGAACTTAAGTATTATGTACCGTTGTACTATAACTGTTTTAACAATATTCTACTAATGTTATAAACGCGAAAGTTTGTGAGTATGTATGTATTTATGTGTGTATGTTTGTTTGTTGCTCTTTAACGCAAAAACTACTGAACAGATTTGGGTGAAACTTTCCAGTAATTTAACTATTAAACAGAATAACACTTTTTACTGCGATAAACGAAATACACGGGCGCAAGCTAAGTGATTATAAAAATACATTAATCGTAGATGTCAAAATGTATCACTGTTTATCTCCTGTCAAAACTTCACAGGTTGCTATGCATAACACACTTGCATAGCAACCATAATGATATACGCGGCTAACACTGCGGGGCGCAGCTAGTAATATAATATATGTACTAACAGAGATAAATACTATCCAAAATATCCACAAGTCTAGTTAACTATTTTGTAAAACGTTTTATGGTATCCTTTCGTAGGAGCCAGTATGTAAATGTACGTAAAAAAGTTTCAACATTTTCAATTTAGCGCCAAAAACTCTGCACTAATACGAATTCTAATATCGTGGAAAACCGTATAAAGGCGCCAAGCGCTACACGAAACAATAAAGTGCTTAAGCCAAATCCCCCTCAGCCTACAGCCTCCGTAGGGCATTTAATTTGGGTGCTGTTTAGCATTTTTCCGTCACAATCAGGCCTAGACTCAATTTGGTCGTGAGCTGCAAGCCAAACAGTACAGCTATGGAGAGGCTTTTAAACGTGCCGCGTGCTACCACCGCTGCGCCGCGCCGCCTGTAATATCCGGCCGGAGAGATGCGACACGCTGTCCCGGACTTCGGGACGTCCCGGGAACATGGTGCCAATCAATAACTTTTATAAAATGTAATAAGCTGCTAGTGCGATGTGATTTTGGTGTATTATTAGATAGAATAGTTTATTATAATCGTGTTCTATAAATGTAATATTTTTTGAATAATTAAATTTTTGAAAAATTAATAATGTCTTATTATGGTGGATGAATAATGACCCCTTAGCCCGGGATGGTTGCCGCTTCTTGGAGTTGTTCAGCAATAGTTGTCGAACTGTTGATATAGAAATTCGTGGCGAGATAATAACCAGTATCAAGACAAATAATTCTTTGTAATATAAATAAATAAATATTTCGGACAGTTACACACAACGTCATCTAGTCCCAAACTAAGCAGAGCTTGTATTATGGGTAACAACTGATATAAATACATAAACATACTTTATTTTTTGTAAATACATACATATTATATACGAAACAAATATTCGTGGATCACACAAATATTTAGTCCGACCTGGGAATCGAACCCGAGACCTCTTGATCAGCAGCCGCATACTCTAACCACTAGACCAACAAGGCAGTCATATGTTTTAATATGTTTTGTCATTGAGAATGTTCGTCTATCATACACCTTAGACAGATATGGTTATATTTATAAAGTTGATTACTTTTGAAAGTACAAAATAATGCGTATAAATATTTGATATTGTTCATTGTGAAGTGGACAACATTTACACATATATTACGCCCTTGTACCTTTCCAACTAATGGGGGTACACTTCAAGTTTGTCTCACATCTGTGAGTAAGCGGAAAAGTTTATCGATCGCAATCTTGCCCTTTATAAAGATAAAGTTGTAAGAGGTCGAACTCATATCCGTTATCTTGTGGAACAAAACGCGCTGAGCAATGTCGTTTATCTTCTAATAAGTGATAATGTAACGACTTCACTTTCAGTTTATTTTTCTTTCATTACATCTTTTCTACTGTATACTCTGTCAGTCTTTTCATAACACCGATAATGATAAAGTTAAACATCAATCAACAACATATTTATTATTATTATTATATTGTTAACTAGCTGAGGCTAAGTACACACGAAGCGTTTTTCTCCCGTGCCCGCTGCGGTTGCAGGCCCGCAGCTTCCGTAGAATGCAGATTTATATTTAAAAAAACAAAGCACAACTCACGACGCGTTTTACGCCTGCGGCGTGCGCGGTTGTTTGCGGCTCCCGCTGCACCGGGGGGCAACCTGTAGAACCGCGCGGGTCGCGGTCACCCGCGCCCTCGGTGGGTTGCGCCCGCGCGCTCTTCGTTCGCTTGGCGGGCGACCGCATCGTGACATGTTTGTATACCTCGGCCGACGTATCTTGGCGAGGCTTTTAATTCTTCTGTGAAGTAAATATAATGCAACAGCTCGTTTCTGGTGTGTGTCCATGGCGGTCTGAACCTCAACTGAACATTACCGCATCTTGCAACCGCCTGTCTTGCGATCATTGCCCGCAAACGTGGCGGGCGAAGATCGCAACCGCGACGGCCGCGTAACCGCGCAAATAACCGGTTTCGTGAGTATATAAAAAAAAACCGCAGTTCCACCACCGCAGCGGGCACGGGAGAAAAACGCTTCATGTGTACTTAGCCTGACCCGGCGAACTTCGTACCGCCTTAGAATATTAATTCATAATAAAGTATTGTGTTTAGATATTAGCTGATAGTGACAAATCGACAGCAGCGTCAACTAACACGCCCTGGCCGGTACCGCCAGAATTGCTTTCTTCCTGCATTTTAAATCTGTAATATCTTCAAAAGTATTAATTTAAATTACATATTGCAAAGGGCCATATTAATCTATATTAAATACACTATTTATTTAAGATACTTCATTGGATAAGGATTAATACTGTGTTGCCTATAATCGCTTCGTAAATAAACCATTATTTCTCGTAAAAAAAAAAAAAAAAAATGGTTATTGTGGGTTATAACTAAGAGATAGACATATACCATCGCGGACTTTTTTGTAGACCTTTTTAAGATGTACAATACTGTAGTACATTATTTTGATCTATCTCGTAGGGTACAGCCAGCGTTTGCAATATAAGCGTAAAAAACATCACATTAGAAACCTCTAAAATAATTGTCCACTATATTATGCATGTATTATACATAAAAACCTTCCTCTTGAATCACTCTACCTATTTAAGAAAATTTCATAAAAATCCGTTGCGTAGTTTTAAAGATTTAAGCATACAAAGGGACAGAGAAAGCGTCTTTGTTTTATACTATATAGTGATAGTGATAGTGACAGTGATGATTTAGATAAAATTACACTCAAATTATAACAGTATCTTTCTTAATATGAAGCAAAGATTCTAATACATACCAACGCCATGCATCCCGTTAAAGTTCTTAAGATGTTTGTATTTCCCATCACTATCAGACGTTTCACAAGACAACGGCAAAGCTACGTGTAATTACCGCTTACACACTAGTGAATAGCAATTTGCTCACTCATTACTGACCATTTTGTTCTCTCTGAACACTTATTACGTGCGTCTCATTTCGCGACTCATTCATATACTACACTTTTGTTTTATACAATTAGGGTTCAAATTATATTTTAATGCTAGTATACCTTACTATTATGATATAGCAGACGATATGGCTTTTCATCAGAATGTAACTTTTAAAACCACTACATGTAACCAAATTGTCTCAAAAATCAATTTTATTTATCAATTTTAAATATCAGAGCCAAGACATAATAGCAGAACTTAGAACGATGAAAAGAAAACACTAAATTAATTAAATTATTGACGTAACGAGACAAGGAAACTTGGGCGGCTCCTGATTGTGTATATTGTAAACTCGGAGTGGAGAGATATTACGAAACAAGTTACTAAGTAATATGAAACAACTTTGGTACAGTGCATCAACTATTTTCATCAGAAGAACCAGTTGGAAAGTCTGGCTTCAAACTCATTCTTAGAAAGCAATAAAAGAGTATTACAACAGTCAGATGTTTACATAAAATATCACTATTGCTATTAAAGTAATTATTATTTTATAAGATATTATGCAAATTACGATTGTATCTGTGCTGGGATAAGTAGAGGCATAGAGGCATTTATGAGGGTTATTATCCTACAGTTTTCTATACCAAGGATTATTACTACGAATGTTAGTCCATTACTATTAGACAATTAATAAAATTCAAGCCGAAATGAATACAGCCACAAACTTAAGAATAAAATCTAATAGATAAGGATATTCTTACTATGGATATTGGAACCACCCTTTGTTGGTCACCGCTAGATATAGGGCTTTACCATGCAAGTCGCCCAACCGCTAACCACCTATAATTAAAATCAGTGTCACTGGATTAAAAAGTTAACAAGAGGTATGTATTGGAATTTAATAATCGTAACCAAGAACGTTCCAGTTTAAAGCTCCGATAACCACACAAGCCAGAACAGTTTGAATGCAATTACTACAAACCACCGACTCCACTGATGTAAAGCGGGACATCGTTTAGTATTACAGCAAACTATGCTCACCGCTTACGGGTATGCAAACCAAAAGCTATCCTGCTAAATGCATGAACATTTGAGATTTATTAAAGTGAGTTATATGTTTGTTTTTGCCAGAGGAAGGTTATAATTTTGACAGACTATGTATGTATATACAGTCATCTGTTCCCTCATAGCTCCTCAACTACTTATTAGAACTGGACATATGAGGTATCGTTAGAAGCGTTTTGATCGTCCAATGGTTATACGCTATATATGACAAGTCACTGAATCCACTGCGGTGCTCCCCTCTAGCAGTCATAAAGTACTGTGATAGAAAACATAAAATATCTGAGAATTTATCTTATATTTTTTGCCGTGCTTTAAAACATTTTAAATAAGAAATAGTAAAAACTAAACCGAACTGAAACTGGCCGCGCACAGAAAAGGGTTCCTCAGTAACCCAAAATGGTACGTATCCAATGGGTAATTGTTATGTTTACGTATTAATGCGTTAATTTGGTATGTCGTGTTCCAAGTAGGCACATTTTACAAGTTAAGCTCTATAACTCCTGCACTAACAAAGTCATCTAATCCGTTATAGTTTTCCTTTGAACTTCATTTTAAGGACCGCCATCACGATTTTTTCCCGATTTTTTTAGCCAGCCGTTTAGCTTTTAGAGGGGGCGGGGGGGGTGTAAGTCGAGGACGGACGGACGAACAGACAGACATGACGAATCTATAAGGGTTCCGAGTCATAAACTGCGGAACCCTAAAAACGATACTGTAACAATATGAAACAAGATTTAATCAACATAATACTCGTACACAAATTATCGTACAGAGATACACATCATATTCAAGTTTGAAAAGCCGTAGTTTTTACGCGTTTAGTTGGGTTTTAATTTTTACATTTTTTTATTGTTGTGTGAGTACTACTGTATCTTGTATTATGGCAGAAAACACCAAAAGTTAAGCTATCTTGGAACCCGCAATATAATTAATCCGACATTTTTTTTGATATTGTGATGTAATAATGCACTTAGTTGATAAATGACTGGACCGGCCCAATGATGAAGAAATATCTCAATATTTACCGAGTTTCACCATCTGCATTCTCAATTGTATTGACTGCTATTTTTAGATTCTACTCATGCCTTCCATCAGCCAGTGTTGTCCTTTGGCAGACTCCTACACACAAAAATCGTTCAAACTTTAATATCTGCTCTCACTTGCACAGTTTTGTGATTCCATCGTTATTTTAATTACCAGATATTAATTTTAGCGGCGGATGTTTCTAAACGCTCCTGTCATGGAGAAGACTAATGGTAAGTACAGCTGCCGGTTTCATAACCCTTTAAAAAAGGCAATTAAAATAAACTCTTTTGCAAAAAAAACGGGCACTTATGCAAAGAACTATTTTATAGTTACTATTTGTTTTTTTGACAATTTTAGGAATTGTTATCCTCAGAATTTTATAAATTAATAAGGAAGGAATAGTTTTCATCAGTTTTATCATAATATTTTGATTAAATTATTGAGAAATAATGCTTAAGCTCAAAACACTATTATTGTACCTGCTCGCTAAATAAAAATGAAACGTTAATAATAAAGTTAATTTCTTTGTTTTTATTGAATACATTAAAAGCAGATAAAAGTTTAGTATTGAGTGTGACCCCCTCTTGCTGAAAACACGGCTTGCATTCGTCTGGGCATGCTAACGAGTATATCTTTCATGGTTTCTTGAGGAATACGTTCCCACTCCGCGGTAATCACATTCTTTAGCTCGCTGATGGTCTGCGGAGCCGGCTGCACTGATCTCACTCGTCGCTTCAGAACTTCCCAGACATGCTCTATGGGATTGAGGTCCGGACTTCTAGCTGGCCAGTCCAAACGACGAATTCCGACTTCTAGCATATAAGCTTCCACATCGCCAGACCGGTGGGTGCGAGCGTTGTCGTCCATAAAAATTGAGTTTTCGCCAAGAGCGGTTAAAGCGGGTTGTACATAAGGAATTAGAACTTCCATTATGTATCGGCGTCCAGTCAGTGTACTGTTTTCGATGAAGACTAACTCCGTACGATCCATAGAATTTATTCCTCCCCAAAACATAACAGAGCCCCCTCCATAAGGTGTGATTTCTTCAAAACATGCCTCTGCAAAGCGTTCTCCTCATCTACGTAGCACTCGCTGACGTCAATCTTCACCATGCAGAGATATCCTGGCTTCATCGGAGAACAATATCCTATCCCAGTCTTCATGAGTCCATGACACACAATTTCGAGTGAAGCTACGCCTGGCAACTCGATGTCCACGGGGTAATTTAGGGCCGTGTGCCCGGCGATGACCATGTATATTAGCAGCCAGAAGCCTCCTCCTGACCTTCCATAGACTAATTTGCACATTTTTTACTTCTTCGAGTCTGTTCTTGAGGTCCACATAAGAAGATTTGCGATTTCTCAACGCTTGACTAACTAGAAAATGATCATCCCGTGGTTCGGTACATGTCTTTCTGCCAGAACCAGGCCTTCTCTTGAAGGAACCGGTCTCTTGATAGCGCTGCCAGGTCCTTTGAACTGTCGACCGACTCACATTTAGCCTCTGAGCCACGAAGCATTGGCTGCAACAAGCTTGACTTTGACTTTCTTCAAGCAGCGCAATAATTTTGCTCGCTTTTATCACTTTATCTACCATTTTCGAGATTGCTAAACAGCAATAACAATACTTTTAAATGTCAAGGACATCAGATAATTTAATAATAATTGACAAAAAGTTAATTAGAGTCGATATTAACTATAGGGAATTCGCGCCACAAAATGTAGTTAAAAGTTGTTTTCTTTGAAAACCAGGCTCAGTCAAAAATTTGAATTTGGAAGGTACTCTTATAAACATTATGGCACTTTTATAACTGGCCAGTAACATGTTTGAATGATTAAAACCTTTTTGGTATTTAATTTTTTTCAGCCAGGAAGAAAATCGAAACCGCCCGTTTTTTTTGCAAATGAGTGTATTTGAAGTATTAGTCCTTTACTTCCCCAGTCGTGTAAAGAGTAGAAGCCTTCTAATTTAGGCCACTTAGATTTCTAGACGTTGGTCTACATTTTATCTTTAGGACCTCAACAGCACAGCTATTACAATCTTCGAACATACCTGCTCTTATAATGTTTTTTTAAATATTTTATAGTTAATGAACAGGTAATCGCTTAATCGTTGATGATTGCAAATATGATTATTTTGGTTAGTGCACCGGTACTCTACCGTTGTAACATATTTAACACAATGAACCAATTTGTTTAATAATTACAAGTACAGTAACAACAGTTACAATACGTATCTTCGGAGACATGGTTATGATTGGTTATTGCTATTTTTGTGACAATCGCGTCCAGTCAAGCCGCAGCCCATCACGTTGTATCACTGAGAGCTAATCGTTCAACGTGCCGTTAGCTAAGCCAAGAGATATTAAAACGGTATGCAGATAATTTGTAGCTATATCGCAGTTACTTTTGTGTATCATAACGAACAACATTTTCAATTGACGCTGATCGATATACACACTGAGTTTTATATTAAACTCTCAATAGAAATTCGTTGATATTTATCAAATGTTACTTCTAGTAAAATAATGACATATCATCAAATATGGTTACTACGCTCACAAGGTAGGCATGGCAGACGGACATATAATTTTAGGATTTTAATTCACAACATCTTATACTACTACCTATTAGCGTTCACAAGTATCATATTTGTTTCAAAAAAAGCGCACTTATATCATGATTTTTTATATATCGTCACTAACATACATCATTGAAATTTTTCGTACATCATTTTTACAAGATGTTTGCTATTTATCTACTCAGAAATACTTACACACCAGTATTATATATAAAAAAAACTATCTGAGTCCCGCGCTGTTACCCGCTGTTATTGTTATAAAGCGCGAGTGACACCGTTTTAGTCTTAATAAAATTAACTTCATTATGTCATCACCTTATTGCTAGTGGAATACCCGTCGAATTCAGTAGAACCATTTCAGAGATTAGCCGGAACAAACACACAGACCGTCAATTTTTTACAAATTGCCTTATTGATGTTAGTGCCGTATTTATATACTTTGATATGCATTTAGTAAAAAAACTGTTCTATTGATATTACATACAGACACTCCTATTATATTGATTTGTATTTATAGAGAGAGGAGGAGACCCGAGCCTCGCAGTGGGACGTTATGAGATGTTGAAAATAATGGCTTGATGTATAGATAAATTAATATAATTATGCTTTTCTATTACGCGTTACAGCAACATCTATCATACATCAATCATAGGACGATAAATCACTTGTGACCACAGTACTTTTATTCCAATTCAGGCACGGCAATAAAAACAACTGTAAAGTCTAAATTGTTTACACCACCACAGTCCGTCACGCCGATGGTTCAAATTGATTGTGTCACGTCACCGCGTGACATTGCAGCGATCACGGCGCACGCCGCAATGTCGCAAAATTCACTTTGTATGCAGTCACAGGCTCGTTCATTACAATATGTAATGGTCAATGTTGAATGGATTGCATAAACTAGCCCTTCAGACTCACGTGATAGTGAAAACTGTCCAATTAAGTGTTTGATATCCTTTGTATTTACACGTACCTACGGACTAACAACTTTGTGCTCTTTTAACATTTGTGACAGTAAAAACTGTATTTTTTTTTAAGTCTAACCACCCATTAGGAATGTAAATATATCCTGTGTCGTAGGGGACTTTACAAACATACATGAAACGTACACAAATACCCAGACTCAGGACAATAATTTCTGGATCACACAGAGTATTGTCTCTCGTGGGATTTGAACCCACAACACTTGGCGCAGAGGCGATAGAGAGAGGTCATCTTTCTCACACATTATAATAATGTGAATTTAGATAATCCAATTAATAAATACAATAAAAACAATAAAGTTTTAGCAGCTTAAGAGTGATCGCTAATAAAATGAGAACAGAGACACAGTACACAAAGTGCATAATACAATGAAGGTGCGCAGACAATCAAAGAGAAAAATCAGGTCACAGAAGTAAACTTGTCGGGGACTTGATTTGTTTTACAAAGTAAAGGTTCAAGTGGAATGGGTCCCCGTCGCACACGTGGGCGAGGGCGAGGGCGAGCCGCAGCCGGCCGGCGGCGACATCGCGACCGTTTGCTTAGGATGTGTGCACACCCGCTGTTTTGTCTTACTACACGCTATTTGTTCAACTACTTCATCGAATAAGTCAGCTTAACATGTTCGATGGAACTCAAATAACGATCCTTTGCTAAGAGCAAGCTCTCAGTGCTTTTGTTACTACTTCACTGTTTACAAAATAAAACAATAGGTTTGGAGACTGGTCGGTAATTACTTCACTGCTACTGCAATATCGATGTGAGATTGTTTTCATAGGCTACTTCTAATTAATTTATTTTGTTTCATATTTACTTTTTATTTTACCTGTTCTATTGATTGCCTGGAAGAAGTTACTTTTCAGTGAGAAGGCCGCCATTTGTACTCGTACATGGCCATTCTATTGCTTCTTATATTCTTTCATGTGAACGATATTAAATAGTGTATCATCATCATCATCATCATCAACAGCCTCCAACAGTCCACTGCTGGACATAGGCCTCTCCTTAGAAAGGAGGTATTGGCCTACTATACCACGCTGGCCAGACGGGTTGGTTTCAAGTTTTCCTTCTCTTTGCATTGATGTTGTCTTGCGTAGTTTAACTAGTGTATAAAAAAGTTTATTATAGGTATACTATTACGTTTTGTTTAGGAATTCCAATTCTCTAAGGCCTATAATTTACATTTAACGTAATCATATAGTTATTTCTTAGTGTAGATCAGGTGGGGCTTTAATTACTTTTAAGAATTCTTTTAACATCACGAGCATCGATTTACTGAACGGTTTTTACGCGAGGCTGTTTATTTTTAGTGATATTTAATTTTCGTAAGAAAAAATTGTGGCTATGCATATAAATAACACTGCAGATAATTTAATCCTACTTCCTTTGGTACAATCACACAAATTATTACAAAGGTCACACTATACATGTTTGGTCTTATCTGATTTTAATTTGTTGACTGCACAGTGCATCATAGAACACAGCTTCCTCAAACTTTCTAATCTAAACGCAGCGACTAATTAAAAGCGTCGAATTCGAATCGAATTCGAAGCGTGCATAACGAGCTGCTTGCACACAAGCGCCAATTTTCCAAGAGATTGTGTCGATCTTGGACGATACGATAAATTAGCGTTCTGTTGAAGATATTCCCTTATATCGAAGCGTGTTTAAAATTTTCCGATGTTTTATATGAGGTATTTCACAACTTTAAACCGTAATAAAAGGATAAGATTTCTGTTACAAATATCTAATCTACAATCTGTGGTTTCCTCACGGCGTCAACTTCTCAACGCGTCGTACTTTAACTTTTAAATTACACTCTTACATCCCGAAGGGAAGTTTAAAATAGAATTTATTAATTTTTGAACTGTCAGCCTTCCACCAGATATATGTATCTTTTTAATACTTTCGGTCTTTCTGCGAGTGCAAGTTCTCAGTTGAAGATAAGTTTAAACGGAACAATTTCTTGGCGAGTCGAGTCATTTGAGAGACTTGGAGTACTTTTAAAGTTGACGGAGCTGGAAGTGAGTTCAGCGGATAGTTGACGATAGTTCGCTAATAGTGTCGGTCTCTTCAAGCGCGCAACTTTACGATTGGTTCCCGCAACATTTATTGTATATCAGAGATGTTTACACATGTGACTGCCTTTTTCGTCTAGTGGTTCGCGTATGCGGCTGCTGATCCAGTCGGGTCTGATTCCCGGGTCGGATCAAGTGTTTGTATGATATGTAAATATTTGTTTTGGAGTTTGGGTGTTTTCTATGTATATTATGTATGTATTTACAAAAAAAATAGATGTGTATTTTATCAGTTGCCTAGTCAACATAGTACAAGCCTGCTTAGTTCAGGACTCGATGTTGTGTGTCAGAGGTTCAAAATATTTATTTATAAAATAAAACAATGGAACGTATATTTAGTACTTTATGATTTTTATTGTCGGTTATGGCGGTATAAAGTAGCACATGTCCTGTCTCAGGCTCTAGACCATGTCATGTGAACCAAAATTCATTTAAATCGCTTCAGTAGTTCTGCCGTGAAAGTTCGATAGACAGTATTAGTAGTAAGGATTTGAAAAAAAGAAGAACATGTTTTTATAAATTGTGTAAAGTTATAACATGTACATAAGTGCTTTATAATTTGTAATTAGAGTTCTTGACGGCTTGATACAGATACTTGTAAATATTAGTTAGATAAAACTCTACAAACATACGACAACAACAATATGGTGAAAAGCAATCAGTGAAATAAACGCCGTATATCGGGGAAAAATCCATTAAACCGCTTTGTTTGAGGGGCTGATACGTCCTTACCCGCATCAAACCCGTGACACAACTCGAACACATCCCACAAACAGTTTACATGTACAAACATCTCACGATCTGTGAGTTGACGACACGAAACGATGAGATTTTTTGCCAAATATCAAGACTTTGACTTGCCAATTTATTCGCAACACAACACCCTTATTACAACTCAATAGAGTTCTATAAAAATCTCACGGTTGCATTAAAGGGTATGCAAATATAAGGTAGCTGGAGATATGTTTGCTCTGTATTTTACGTTGATACTGAGACAATTTTTGTTGTCAAATATTGAAGCGTCCCGCGGCATCGCTTTGAGTGTTTATATGACACACTTTGCGTATCGCAGTGCAGACAATTTGTGATGCAAACACGACTAATAACGATGAGGCTCCGACGTGGTACGGAATATACAGGAATTATATTATTGTCTCAAAGGATTCAAAATGATAAAATTATTTCGAGTTGTAGTTTAATTATATTGGTTTGCTGGTTTAACTTTAGAACAGTTAATATTTAATGTAAGAGCCAGAACGAGTACACTTTAATTACCTACTTGAATGTTCTTCAAACAATTTTAATAAAGTTAATATTTTTTTAAATTAAAGCCTACCAAAGTGACTCTACTTCGCCTGATGAAAAGGATGAGTAGAATCCAGGAGAAGGTGTCGCCATCCTCATTGTGAGGGCAATGCAGCATGGTGTCCTGTACCATGGCGGCCTGATCAGAATTATTGGGCCTCCGGCGCACTCTTCAACGAAATGCACCGCCAGGAATGCTGTTAGTATTAGGTTGGTATTCTGTGTGAGGGTAGTACTGCCCCGGGCGAGCCGGCCCCTTCATGCTAAAATCAACGTGGCTCTACAACCAACTAACCAGATCATCAGAAAACAGAAGAAAAATTAAAGTTACCGGTGATTAGTATTCAAACAGCTGTATGACTGCCTCATTGCTGTAGTGATACACTGTTTAGCTTGAGGTCTCAGATTCAAATCCTGAGTCAGAACAGTCGTTCCTATGATCTATAAATATTTGTTTCGTAATTTAGGTGTTTTCTATGTGTGCTTAGTTTGAAGCTAAATGACGTTGTGTGTTATGCAGGCACCACACTTCGTTATGCGCTATTCGTTATGTGTCTACGCCGTATTCGCCCAAATATTAGTTTTGCGCGCAAACAACAAACATGCCATCCACACTTCGAACTGGTATGCCAAATAAGCATCAAATAAGGCAAATATGTGTGTTGTAGAGATGTGTCATTGTCATTTTTATGGTGAACGAAACGAATATACTCTCCACACTTCGCCGTATGCGCGCGAATAACCCGCATAACGAATAGCGCATAACGGAGTGTGGTGCCGGCTTTAGGTATCCGAATTATTTTGTTGTTCTTGTTGTAAATCGCGAGTAACGTAAAAAATAGCCTCAGTTACTTATTACGTCATCAGCCATCCGCCAGTGACAGTTAAAATCGGTCCAACCGTTTCCAATAAACAAACAGATAAACAGACAGACAAAAAATAAAAAAAATGCATAATTCATTTGATATTACATACAAACACTTCAATTGTATTTATAGGTATCGATTTATTTATAAACTCGCTGACTGTGAGAGAAGTGTCTGCTAATATATATATATAATAGAATCTTAATAAATTATCTTCAAACGTGTCTGTCTACCCTAACACTAAATAAAGTCTCAACACAAGTCCTTGTGCCCACTTCTTTGTTAACAGAATCGTAAACGTAAACGAGGTCTGAATGCATATGCCGATAATGAGGCAACGTTATTTGGAGCAAGCACGCGCGGCATCTGGATACGAGCCTGATATTACATTCAGTCCTACTACTTGTAGTTGTGTTCTGGATAATTGGTTGTGGACAGCGATCAGCAGAACTCGTATAACGATGTATCTTATAGTGATAATAAACTATTTTTCCCATAAGTACGGTCGTATGAAGATTTTAGTTCCATTTCATTCTCACGTGTCGTTTTTTTCTGCATGAAGTCACAAAATATATTTTCCGGATATTCATCTTCAGGCAATTTACCGGCGTCACCGCCACAGCTCGAGGTAATATATTAGAATTGCTCAAAATATGTTCTTTAAACGATGATACCTCCATTTCGCAGAGTGACAGTACACACACTAACTTGTTCCGAAATACAAGCGTATGTAAACGACACGGATACGAGAAGACAAGTGATTACCCGCCGACGACGTCCGGGGCCGTCTCAAAGGAATATTACTTATTAAGTAAGAAGTAACTTTAAAACTTAGAAATTAATTATCTGCGAATGAATTTTCTCCGTTTATGGACTTAATTGTTTTTGAATGTTGTTCAAAGTTTGTTTTCTTCTATTTAGCTTTAGTCAGTGTTTGAAGTTGAAACTTTTGTTCGGAGCGAGTTCGTTAACATTATTTTTGGCTGTTTCTTGTTTCACAGTGCTTTTTTTTAGGGTTTCGTTGCCAAATGGCGAAAAACGGAGCCCTTATAGATTCGTTATGTCTTTCTGTCTGTCTGTCCGTCCGTATGTCACAGCCAGTTGTTTCCGAAACTATAAGAGCCGCATTAATATTTTTGCACAAAAACAACTCTTTCCACAAAAACAATTTCTTGTGACTATAAGAAATGGCATGATTCAGAAGCATGTCGCGCACGTTAACATTTGCACAAAGAGCGTGTTAAATGATGTAGCAGTAAATATGAAAGTCGCACTTAGAGCCCGCCGCGCGACGCCCGCCTCACAAACTACTTGCACACATATTACTTCTACAGTCTAAATCCCTCAAATGCACATTCAACAGTTTTCACGTCATTTTCTCGTTGAGTCGCGAGTCTAACGAAGAGTCCTTAACTTTAAAAACATAGCTTTAAACACTATATCATACAATTTTAATCCTTATGTATGGGCATGTTAAGGTGCACATGGACGGCAATGCAAACATTGTGTAAGATAACTCTGTGTTCTTTACAGCCTCGCATGGTTGGGCGTTAAGAAATATTGCATCACACTTATCAATGACATTGTGTAAAGAAACGATAGAAAATACATAGAGGTGTTTTTAATATCAGTTGCTTCTATGTATTAGTAGTCTTTAGTATTAATAGTGTCAAGTTTGAATTTGAGCACAAGTTAATGTATGATTCTTGTTGACTTTTTTATGCTTCAAAACAATTAGTTTCACAAATAATTAAGGATAATCGTTTTAGGTATTTTTTAAATAATATGCACTGGGAATAATCTTGTGTAGCAGGCAAGTTTACACACACATAATTAAAACCAGACTCAGAAAAATAATTATTAAGTAAATTTATCACTAATTACTTAGTTTTGAATATAAATTGTATCAAAGGATTAGCGGTAAGGTCTTATACCACGAACTACCTGTTCGCTAACGACTTAACCCAGTTAGCGCTTGGAGACGTGTTTAAGTTAAGCATTACGTATCAGTGCTCAAGTGGAGAGCAACTTTAGTTGAGTGAAACTCGCCTCTAGAGAATACGAGACATGTACAGGTGGATACACACACAAAGATATCCAAGAATTGTAAAACACAATAAGCTTTGAACTGCATTGTGGTGAATAAATAGTGAATATGTCATTCATTTTAATATTGAGTTTGATGCTAGATTTTTTGCAAATTTTCTACTTAATTGATATGCTACTTCAGAACCAATACTACTTCAGAACCAACTAGCTACATTTATTCAAATCAGGCTGAATACCAGCAGTTGTAAAAAAACGCCAAAAACGCCCAAACTATCACCTCTTGCTAGTGTTTTACCCGAGAAGAAGAAACGGCAGAATAAATTCATCAGTTTTATTATCATACTAATGGAATGAAGGTGACTTCATTTAGACTTCAGCCACATTTTAAATACTGATTTTAACTTTATTTAATTCCTTACTTCTTAGCTATTTAGTTATAATAAATAAATAATAAATAAATATTTTGGACATCATACACACAACATCATCTAGTCCCAAAGTAAGCAGAGCTTGTGTTATGGGTTACTAAACAACTGATATAAATACATAAACATACTTTTTTTTGTAAATACATACATATTATACATAGAAAAACACCCAGACTCCGAAACAAATATTTGTTGATCACACAAATATTTGGTCTGACCCGGGAATCGAACCCGAGACCTCTTGATCAGCAGCCGCATACGCTAACCACTAGACCAACAAGGCAGTCAAACTTATATAAAGTTATATAAACTTTATTTCATCTGAGCCTTGGGGGGGTAGGTTGTTCGCGTCCGTAGGAAGATTGCCCTTTGATACCCTACACGTCCCCCCCGGGTGGCGCTAAAAGAACAACAACGCCGAGCAACAGGCGGCGGCAACTAACCTGTACAAGGCTACTACGAGCCTAGAGGCATTAAATACCCTCTAAAAGAGTAGAATGGGACCTTGGGGAAGTCTCAGTTTCTTTTCCCACCTTTTATTTTTTAATATGGAAAGTCAGAATAACGAGAGTAATTTGTCATGCGATCCGGCTAACCCCCGGCGCCCCCTGGTACCCGGGCCAGAGGGTGTGAAATTGGCTACCGAAGGCTGCGTAGAAGCGGGCAACCAGGCTTCTATATCAGCAAATGCTACTGGAAACAAGAAGATGATTCAACAGGCGTTTCATCCTAGCCTGTTTATAAGTAGGCCCAAAAGTTCCTCCGTCGGAACAATACCCAAACCTCCGGCCTCCACAAATCAAACACCAACCGAAAAGAAAGAGGATACACCAACTCTACTACACCCTAACGAAATCAACCCTCAACCTCCTCAATGGCAAAGAGTTCCATCAGGAAGTAACCGAAAAAGGAAGAAAATTTCTACAACTCCGTCTCCGGAGGGAATCAAAACTGTTAACAGATTTGGTAGCTTACCTGTCGACCGCAATGAAAAAGATGAAGAGATCATATTAATAAAACCCAGCAAGCCGCCACCAATAGTCCTTTATGGTGTCGAAGATGTCAGCGAACTGACCAAGCTACTAGTAACTGTTGTCGATGGGGATCTGTTCACTTTTAAAATAGTTAACCGGAACCAAATGCGAATTAGCTGCACAGAATTGGAAGTGTACAAAAAGCTTATTTCACTGGTTCGTGAAAAGGGACTCGTAGGACATACTTTTAACAGGAAAGATCAAAGAAATTATAGAATAGTTATAAGAAATCTCCACCATTCTACTCCTATAAGTGCTATAAAGGAAGATATTGAAAGTACAGGAAACTCGATAGTAGGAGAAATAATTAATGCAAAATATGGACCCGATAAGAGACCGACATCAACTTTCTTTGCGAACCTTTTACCTAGTCCCAACAACAGAAAAGTGAAGGATCTTAAGTATATCTACCACCAACTAGTCGTTATAGAAGATCCAAAAAAGAAAAAATCTATAGTGCAGTGTCAACGTTGTCAGCAATACGGCCACTCAAAGAATTACTGTATGAGACCATTCCGATGTGTGAAATGTGGAGATTCTCATAAAACTTCAGAATGCACCAAGCGTGACCGAAACACTCCGGCTACATGTGCACTTTGTTATGGACCTCACCCTGCCAACTACAAAGGATGTGAGGTGTATAGGGAAATCCTCGCAAGAAAAACAGCAACGTCTTGGCCTACAAAGAGAAATGCCGCACCAATACCAAAGGTAACAGATTTCCCTATCCTTGGATCTGACTCTGACCAAGCAAAGATAACACCTAATGCTAATGCTGGTAAAAAGGAAAACAAATCAGACACGGTTAAATTCAGTGGACCTAGATGGCCAACGGTTAAAGAATCCTCAACAAAAGAAGCTACTCTCACAGAACATCAAGAGAGCAACACATTAGAAAAACTGTTAATAAAACAAAATGAAAAATTCGAGTTAATCCTACAACACATGAGTACATTAATGCAACTCATAACATCACTGATTACCAAACTCAAATAATGACAGCACTACGTATGGCAACCTGGAACCCGAATGGTCTGGCTCCAAACAGGGATGAAGTGAGTCTCCTCCTAAATGAACAAAAACTCGATGTAATTCTCATCTCGGAAGCTCATTGCACCACTTCATCAAGTGTAAAGGTTCGAGGATACAGAACCTACATGACAAACCATCCGGATGGAACAGGACATGCCGGCACGGCAATCATTGTGCGAGATACCATCAAACACGACGTTTTACCAGAATATAGGACCGAGCACATTCAAGCAACTACAATTGCAGTTAGGGACAGTTGTGGCTATTTCAACATATCGGCTGTATACTGCCCGCCCAGACACAATATATCGGAAACTATGTTCAATAATTACTTTAACACCCTAGGGGGCAGATTTATATCAGGCGGCGACTGGAATGCAAAACACACATGTTGGGGATCCAGGTTAACCACAACGAGAGGCAGGCAGTTGCAGGCTAGCGTAAGAACAATGAATCTGTGCACGATATCTACAGGTGAACCGACATACTGGCCCACAGATCCGAATAAAATTCCAGACCTCTTAGACTTCTTCATCACCAAGGGCTTATCTAGTTCCTATTTCCGAGCCGAATCTTGCCTGGATGGATCCTCAGACCACACACCCGTCTTGCTTAGTGTCAGTGCTATGATAGTTGAAGTTGAGAGACCACCTACATTATGTAACAATCATACCGATTGGCAGTCATTCCGCGAATACATAGAGGATAATATAAACTTGAAAATAGCTCTCAAGTGTCCCGAAGATATTGAAGAGGCAACAAAAAATATAACCCTGCTAATACAGGAGGCCTGTTGGAAAACTACTCCACTATCAACAGAGATACGCAGTAACACTACAAACTGGCCACTAGAGATCAAGTACCGAATCCTTGAAAAGCGGCGACTAAGACGAGTATGGCAGCTTAGTAGAAATGCGAATGATAAACGAGCATTTAATAAATCCATACAAGAGCTAAGAATATTCCTGAAAGAATGGCACGATGCTACACTCGAAGCTAAACTAGAATCTCTTAACCCCATGGCATCCAGTAACTATTCCCTATGGAAATTTACTAAGTCATACAACAGACCCCAGGTAGCTAAACCCCCTATAAGAAAGAGGAATGACGTCTGGGCTAAAACCGCCCTAGAAAAGGCTAACCTGTTTGCTGATCACCTAGCTGCTGTTTTCTCACCCAATGAAACAAACGATCTGGAGACGCAAGGAGAAGTGGAGCGTTTTCTTCATGAACCATATCAGATGGCGTTACCACCTCATCCGGTGAGGGTCTCAGAAGTTTGGCAAACAATCAAGAGCCTTAAAGGCCGAAAAGCTCCAGGATATGATCTGGTAACAAAAGAGGTACTACAGCAATTACCTAAAAAGGCAATAGTATACTTGACTACCCTATATAACGGAATTTTAAGAGTACAATACTTCCCTGCTCTGTGGAAAGTCTCAAAAATAATAATGATCCACAAGGAAGGTAAACCTCCAAATGATGTTGAATCCTATCGGCCGATCAGTCTCCTGCCAATTCTGTCTAAAGTCTTTGAAAAATTGATCTTGCAAAGAATTCTACCAATCCTGAGCGAGGACAAAATATTACCTGACCATCAATTTGGGTTTAGACAGTCTCACTCAACAGTCGAGCAAGTCCATAGGGTGACCTATACAATAAGAGAATCCCAAGACAAGAAGAAAATAAGGAATATTGTTCCGCGGCATTTCTTGATATACAACAGGCATTCGACAAGGTGTGGCACGAAGGTCTTCTCTATAAGATTAAGAAATATCTACCACATAGTTTCCACATGTTGATGCGGTCCTATCTATCAGACAGGTTTTTTCAAGTTCTGGAATCGGGCGAAACGTCTAACTTCCATGACATAAAAGCTGGTGTCCCGCAGGGTTCAGTGCTGGGCCCACTGTTATACACAATCTTCACAGCAGATCTGCCTGCGGTAGCAGGAGTCACCACAGCGACTTTTGCTGATGATACCGCACTTTTGGCAAGCAGCAGAAATCCCGCAACAGCATCCCATCTTCTACAAAAAGGGTTAACCGAAATAAATAAGTGGTTGAATAGATGGAAAATCAAAGCAAGCGCATCCAAATCAATCCACATAACGTTCACTCTGAAAAAAGGAGATTGCCCCCCAGTACTTCTTGGAGATAACCTTCTTCCTCACTCTGACAAAGTAAAATACCTTGGCCTCCATTTGGATCGCAGACTTACCTGGAAAAATCATATAAAATCCAAAAGAGATGAGCTTAACATAAAATATAAAACTATGCTCTGGCTGATAGGACGAAACAGCAAACTATCAACTGACAACAAACTCCTAATATATAAGATGCTACTAAAACCTGTGTGGATGTATGGGATACAGCTC
The DNA here is from genome assembly GCA_932526445.1 of Phragmatobia fuliginosa. Classification (NCBI taxonomy): domain Eukaryota; kingdom Metazoa; phylum Arthropoda; class Insecta; order Lepidoptera; family Erebidae; genus Phragmatobia; species Phragmatobia fuliginosa. Next base: position 297,064 of record OW052073.1, read on the forward strand.
TGGGGAAGCGCCAGCAACTCAAATATTTCCATGATACAGAGAACACAAAACATCATTTTGCGCACAATATCCAATGTTCCTTGGTTCATTACAAACAATGAAATTCATGCCAACCTACAAATGACCACAGTGAAGGAAGAAATTAGAGCTGCTTCTAAAATATATCAACACCGGCTTGCCTCACACCCCAATCAATTGGCAACCCAGCTTAAAACCCAAAGACATCTTGGGCGCCTAAAGAGGCATGATGTACTGCAGCTGCATGCGAGGGTGTAAGCTCCCTTATGCCACGAGTAGTGCCTTTAGTGGAAGGCTCACTCATCACGCCAACTATCGCACCACCTATCCGCTTATAGTCCGAGGACTGATTGCAGATAAAAAAAAAAAAAAAAAAAAAAAAAAAAAAAAACTGAGCCCACCCTTATTTTGTAACAATTCTCGTCATCATATGATGTTGACGTCCCCATTTTTGTATATTTATGAATTGACTTATTTATTCAAATTCAAAACATCATGACAGACAGAAAGACATCTATTCAAAAAGTATTAGAGCCACGCTTATTTCAGTACGAATGGGCCTACTCGACAGGGGCAGTACTAAACTCACAAAGAAGATCAACTTAAAAAGTACAGAATTCGTGTTGTCGTATTTCGTCTGTGAATCTGAGACTGGGGGCATAAAATGATGCAGAAACATCTCACTGGTTTGGCTCTCCATATTGTCTGCACTCACAATGAGGATTTAGACCCCTATTCCTGAATTCTACTCATGCATTGCAACAGGCAGAGTGGAGTAAATTTTGTGGATATTAAAATAAAACACTCGAGGACCTTAGGATCCACAACTGCTTTTTTTTAAAGATAATAATAATAAATAAACTTAATACAACATATTGGACATCTGACACACAACATCATCTAAGTCCCAAGCTAAGCAGAGCTTGTGTTATGGGTACTAGACAACTGATATAAATACATAAACATACTTGTTTTTGTAAATACATACCTACATATTATAAATAGAAAACACATACAAAGATCGCCATGCACACTCGCACTGGAAAAACAAAAACTCATTACAGGTAAAAAATATACACGTGTTACCAATCTCATTAGAGTAACGTTAACAACAATTCCCAACTATTTACATAATGATGATAACGACCTACTCACTGAGCCGCTTACCTTCGCATCAAAAATTCACCCGGAGTTCCCGAGGTAATGTTAAGTTTTAATTCAATAACGCGCCGATGAACTAGGCCGGCGACTGTAATTTGTAAGATTACGTCCCAGGGCCGGACCGGACCGGACCCGACCTGTCCCTCACGTAAGCCGAGAGTTACGGGACCGCGGCGACTCGCCAACACTTACCGTTTAATTCGAGTACCCATTATGTCATGAGATTTGCATACATTGGGGAAAGTGTTTAAGATTGGACGCCGTAATCTGGTTGTAAGTCATTCGGTAAATGTTGACTTGGTGTTGGATGACCACTGACTTGGGTTTTATTTGAAGATTAATGTTGTTTATTTTGTTTTCATTGCTAGTTTATGCTGAATGTTCATTTAATAAGTTATGTTTTTTATCTAATTCATAAAGAAATTCTAAATGTTACAATTACCAAACTGTTCTTTCCATCGATATTCTTCTTTGTAACTTATAGATGTAAAAAGTTCATAAATGATAAATGATATTTATTTCTGTAAGTAAATATTTTCAGACATTTTTACAAGTCGGAAAACCTTAGAATACTTTATACGCACAATATCTTAATGACAGTTAAAAGCGTGGTAAATAAACATACTTTTATTAAAGACTTTCATTTTGTCACTAATAAATACTATGTTATCCATATTAAAAAGAAAGATACATTCTTTCTTACATATGTGCTTGAATGTGCTTGAATATAACAGTTAAAAATTCAAAACATAAATGATAATAACACGACTTTAACAAGCATATTAATATGTACCTCTGTACGTTTCATTCGTTTGCTTTTGTAGCTTTGTGACAACAAACATAACGGTGACATCTAAAATAAAGGACCGAGGAACAATTAACTCGACGACAAATTATACAACGCCTAACTAGAGCTCATAAAAGTGAGACGGAAAAGCGCGCAGTCATCACGTCGCAACTTCACGTCGCTGTCAGAATGATCCTCGTAACTAAATGATCTCGGGGCAGCGCGGCCCTACACAGCGTTTTGTGTAATTAATAACCAAATTAATTACGCTAATAGAGTACTGAACCATTAACTATGGGACAATTTGTTATTTCACTAATAACCGATATTAAACGGTAATGACCGAGCACGTAATTACACCTAGTGCCCCGACTCTCCTCCCGCGCGCTCGCACTGAACAGAGCGAGGACCTAATTTAGGCAAATTAATTATAATATGTGATGAAATCAGGTAATAGCTTAATTGAACGTTACATAACATTACCTTTGTGTGAATATTTATATAGAACTATCATCCAGTCAAGTTCACATTACACGATTACCATTGTCAGGTATAAATAAAAGCGGCCAAGTGCGAGTCGGACTCGCTAATGAAGGCTTCCGTATCAGCAAGTAACATCATATAAAAGTTCTTGTAGTTCGTTGTAACTTTCATAGATGTTTTTATACTAGTGTATTGATCGGATGAAAGGTAAATTGCGTGTTACGATTTATGACGTATTAAAAAAAAAACTACTCACCAGATCTCGTTCAAACCAATTTTCGTTGGTAGTTTTCATGGTAATGTACAACATATATTTTTTTTAGTTTTATCACTCTCTTATTTTAGAAGTTAAAGGGGGGGGGGGGGGACCACATATTTTTCCACTTTGGAAGTGTCTCTCGCGCAAACTATTCAGTTTAGAAAAAAATGATATTAGAAACCTCAATATCATTTTTGATCACCTATCTATAGATACCTTACACGTATAGGTTTGATGAATAAAAAATTCAGACAGACAGACAGACTTGACGAATCTATAAGGGTTCCGTTTTTTGCCATTTGGCTACGGAACCCTAAAAACTGCGAAATATGCCTTAATATCTTTGAATTATACCCCACCAACTTTATATTATAACATACACACTAATGACATGAAGTTGAGCACAAGTTGAAAACATAAAGCTAACAGCGTTTGTTAACAAAGATGAAATTTTTGTGTCAGAACTCGTTTTACTGTTAAGGGGATCGTTTCCATAACTGCTCGAAAAAGCACTTACGGTTATGACAAGACAAACAAATTCATTCATTATTTGACAGTAAAAAAAATATTTCAGTTCCTTAATAAAGCAATCTATAGAGAAACCGAGTAAAATTACTAATACGATTATTTATTTTCGAGAAAAAAATCATCAACAGTGACTAAAATCACCGAAATTGACCTTTTCTGTTTGGAATCAATCTAGTATTATGTTGCTTTATTTGAAATAAATATTTTATTAGTTGCAAGAAAAAAGTACAAAAAAGAGATTAAGCATTTAAGGTTTCTATTAATTCTCACCAGAAAGTCATAATTTAATCTTAAACATCATTAATTTTTAGCGGCAAAAGTTCCATACATTCTAGTATGGAGAAATAATTTGCAATAAAACAGAGTTCACGCGATCAAAAAATTCAGTGTTCTCCGAATATTCAAGGCGAGCGCACGCTCGTTTTTAGCTCCACACGCACTGTCACGCACACAGAGATTTGATTGTTTACATACGACGACGTGACTGTGTGTAACTTTTGATAATATTTGGTAGGTCTGAGAATAGACACACCAATCTTTATATTTTAAATTATTATTAACCAACTTCAAAAAAGGAGTATTATTTATGTTTAACTAAATGATTTTTTTTATTGTACATTCATTGATTACTCTGTCAATTGTGGACCGATTATTAAAATTCATTTTATATGACTGCCTCGGTGGCGCTGTGGTAGCATATGCGATTGAGGCCTCGGGTTCGATTCACGGGTCGGACCAAATGTTTATGAGATCCACAAAATTTTTTTTTTTAGGTGTTGGCTGTTTTCAATGTTAGTTTATAGGGAAACCCTAAAATTTTATAAGCACGTTATAAATAGTTATTATATATTTTTTTATTTTGTAATGCTATTCCAGACGCAATATCTGAGCTGGTAGCCATCATTTCATAATGATGAGGGCAGTAGTAGCGCATGCGACTACTTTGCTTGAGTAGGGATTCAGGTTCGATTCCCGTGTAGGACCAAATATTTGTGTGATCCGCAAATATTTATTTCGGGGTCTGGGTGTATTCTATAGGTAAGCAACAAAAAAAGTATGTTTATGTATTTATATCAGTTGTCGAATCAATAATATAAGCTCTGCTTAGTTTGGGACTGGATGATGTCGTGTGTAAGATGTTCGAAATAGTTGTTTATTTATTATTGTAATATATCATACTGCCTTGTTGGTCTTGTGGTCAGCGTATGCAACTGCTAACCAAGAGGTCTAGGGTTCGATTCCCGGGTCGGACCAAATTTTTGTATGATCTGCAAATATTTGTTTCGGAGTTTGGGTGTTTTCTATGTATAATATGTATGTATTTATAACAAAAAAGTATGTTTATGTATTATAAACTGCGAAATAAATATTTGCGGATCACACGAATATTTAGTAGATGATATTCTGTGTCATTCGTCTGAAATATTTATTTATTGTTATTTATTATAAACTAGCTTTCTGCCCGCGGCTTCGCCCGCGTGGAATTCGTTGATATCACACGACATGGTAAGGGTAGATTAAACAATCTTACCTGATTTTATGTTTGATAATAAGGAACTTCGACACAAACTTTCGTCCCCTATTTCAAACCCTTCTACCTTTATTTTCGCGATAAAAAGTTCCCTATGTCCTTTCCCAAGTTCAGTTCTATCTTCATACCAAATTTCATCAAAATCGGAAAGTAATACTACTCAATGGTTTGGTCTTGGATGATTAGTATTTCACTTTTATACGTATGTATAAACCGCTAGTCGTATTTATGTTTTACTAGCTTTTGCTCATGGCTCCGCCCGCGAGTGTGTCGATTTTCGTGGTAAAAAGTAGCCATGTCCTTTCTCGGGGTCCCATATATCTCTATACTGAAATTGATCAAAATCGGTTCAGCGTTTTAGGCGTGAAAAGGTAACAGACAAACAGACAGACAGAGTTACTTTCACATTTATTTTAGTAACATTATTGCGTAAATAAGCCGTTTGCATTAAATATATTTAAAAAAAAAACACAGTCCTCTGCCTCTTCAACCTGTCTATTAAACTCAAAACATAACGTAACTTAAAAAATACTGCACCGATTTTCATGATGTTTGCAGCAATGGATAGATTGGTTTTAAAGGAGGGTATAATTTGTCAAATTTTAAATGTTTTTTAAATGCCTATAAGACCATGTATCGTTAATCACACATTATTGACATAATAAAATCTTACACTGAGAGTCACTAGTGTAAAATTACGGCCAATTACGGGTGCGACCTGGATGAACGCTCTGACGTATTATAAAATATTTATTTAAATAATATTGTGTAATAAACAATTTTATTCTACATATTTCATGTAGAATAAAATTGTTTTAAATGTCTACAGTATTTATTATGATAAGGATTAATATTACATTGTTCCAAATTACTTTGAAATTATTATTCACAAATAAAATAATAAAGAAATATTAAAAAACTATAATTAAAAAAGTATTACTGTAGGTTATTCCTAATTTATGTAACTCGTAAACTTTTGTCAATATTGGGTTTATTTATGTGTTCCTTTAAAATAATAAAATAACATTAATAAATCTTCTTTAAAAGGTAACCTTAATTATGATGAAAACCGTATTTAAATACCTTGCGTATTTAAAACGATCTGAGTTGACAGACAATGCACGCGAGCGAATTTATTTTATACTGTGTAAAATTATTTTATAATCTTTGACCATTCGATTGGTATACAGAAAGTATTATGACTTTCTGTACTGAATGAATCCTACGGGCTTTACGTTATGGCAAGATACATTGCGTGCGTTGTAAGACATTAAAATACGTTCTACAAAGGCGAACAGTTGATGGATATTTAACATAAGCAAAAAACCGAAAGTCGGTGATTGCTTGCTACGGTATGTATGCGACAGTGCGCGATGCGTCTGTGTGCATGTAAAATATGTATGTGGGTGTTCAATCACAAATTCTCACGCTTGGTGTTGCGGGCCTTAAATTCTTTATATCTTTAGCTCAGTCAATATGTAAGCGTGTTATTGTTTGCTAACTCTTCTCGTTGGGAGAGCGATGTTGTTCGAACTTCGATTCGTTACGACTTTGTTCTACGTGTATTCCTTTTGATTTAGGAATTACCATTTGAATTTTGATGTTGAAAGTTAAATTGACTTTTGTAAAGTAGGTACCGAATTCACTGATCTTTTTTTGAGTACGTACCTCGTTTCTCTATTAGGTACATGAAAGTTAGAGAATATTGTATACAACAGTACAAGGTATTATTGTAAAATAACATCTTGTTTTGCGCTTATAGACGAGTACCAAATCAAGTTTAACATCTTGATATACATTTTTTCCAATTGTGGAATACTATTAACGATTGAAAAGTGCTTCGTACAGCGTAAATAACGAAGTAGGGTCCCGTGCGCCTCGTCGTCACAACTCTTTCACAATTGGCTTGTGATCCCTACACACGAGTAGCTCTCGAGAGCGGCATTACGCATTACTGATGTAAACTCGACAGAAATGTACCTCATGTCATTTACCGCTCTATTTAGTTTGTAAAGAGTTCATCGGTTCGAGTGAGTTCAGGCGCAGGCAGGCGCTCAGTTGTATGCGATGGAGTTACGTGATGGACGATGTGATATGCTGTTTAGGGGAATGTTATGTGAAAAACCGTATTAAATCCAAACGGTTATAACGAATCTTACACGATCAATTTACCTTCCACTTGTCACTGGCTAAACACTAATTATGTAGCGAATGGCACCACTGAATTCCTGTATTCTATAATTTTAAATTCGAGTTACTTTATTGAAATTATGTAATATTAAGCATATAGACGAAAAACATGCTATAATAGTCAGTACTATGCTTGAAGAGACACATTTTATATAATGTATCATCGTCTTCTTACCTTCCTCTGAATATGGTAACCAATACTGTTTATTCCTATTCATGCTTTCCACCAGGCGGAGTGGAGTCATTTTGGCAGGATCGTACATAAAAAAGAAGACACCAAAAGAAGTTGCACAGGTACTCGAAATATTCAGTAACTTCAGTAAACTACTACTTCAGTTATTCCTATTGACTTAGTTGTTACAAACAGTTTCATAGAAATCTTTGCTCGGCACAAATTATTTTGTAGAGTAAAAACGAATATTCGCATGAGTCACAGCAGTTATATAAACATATTATACGAAGTTCAACTACACTAACCCAATATTAGTTTCTTTATTTTAAGAATTTCAAACAACCGATAAATTTTTATCTTATCATACCAAAAAGTTTCCAAAATTAACTTTTTTCAGAGATTAAACGTATCTATTCCTTTCATTACTTGAAAATATTACAGTATCTTTTCATGGCCGCACATCATGAATAGGTTATAAAATAACTCATAATAAACTTTTCAAATAACATATTTCTTTGCACATAAATATACGTGTCGGTGTGTTTGGTGAGGCCGTAACATAAAAACAACAAGTTTGAAGTGTCAGCAATAACTCGTCGTTCGCATACGAATAAACGAGTGTACCAAGTGTGGAGTTATGTGGTGGGCGGTACGCGTTGTGGCGGAAATATCGCGAGTACCATTCCTGTGCAAGGTAACATGTACCTTGTGATTTATTACATTCGCTTATTGTACTATCAGTTGAAACTATACAAAAAGGAGATTTAAATCTACTTTTATTATTCAATGGATAGCTCCATTGAATAAACTCTGACTAGAACTCCTTTGGTACATTTGGCAGAAATGTGGATTACGGAGCAGGACGAATTTCGTAGTCTATTAGTGTCTCGACTAAAAACTATTCCATTTATCTATATCTTAACGCTTGGCTATGAAAATATGACTTTTGAACTTAGACTTCCACAAAATTGATTGAGTTTCTTTATCATGGACACGAGGTTTTCTGCCATTTGTGATTCGTAAAGTTTTGTAATTGAGTGGTTTTTGAATTGGCATCATTAAGGCGCTGATCTTGTTCCCTCATTTCTCCATTCATTTAGTTAATTAAGTCAGAACTACTGTGCAGTAAATAAATATAAAGTGAATTATATTATATTTTCAACAGTGCGGCAGAAACGAAGCCAGAGTACGAGTACATAGAGCGGCTTGTGCAACAAGGAGACGGGGCGTTCTAATAACAGACACCGAACATAGCACTTGTTAACACAATGACATGATCAAGTGGTCTTGCTATTACATCTTGATGAAATTGATAAACTGTTTATTCTTATCACATATTTGTTATTGAACTTTTGAAATACTCAGATGGAATAATTTGTGTCATAATTTCCGTGGAATAATTGATATTTAAGCTATTCTTTATTTCTTTAAAGAAAATCATGTGTTGCGTAGAATTTTACCGCTGCACCGATTGAAATACTACTGTGATTCCTGACATTGGACATAAACTACGCTTTATAACTGGCGGGCTGAAAATATACCTGGCTGATACAAAAAAATACCTTTGATGTACAAACATAATTTAAAAGTGATCGATCAAGCGATATCGACGCTTACCGATCTCATAACGTACGTCCATCGAATGTCCTTACCTGTTTATCCTACAAAATGGAATATTAAAATTTCGTAGACAAACATTTCCGATTACAAGCCGACACTTAAATTGATATTGAAGGAAATTCAAACAAATGTTACAATTTATTACAGGATTCTGATTAATACACGTTGATATGGACACCACTTTTAACTAGTTTTACGTATATATTATTAATGTACTGAATTCGTTTCCATTTCAGTACGAATATAAGAGCATTCAAACTGTTCGCCAAACGACATTTGACGCGTTTTCATTGAGTATTGGCTCTACTTGAAGTTCTCGTTTGTTGGTATTCAAATTATCGCAGTAGTATGTCTACGAAATTTAAGTAAAATAGGAAAGACATATTATTATTGTTTATACGGATAGCAGATTTAGAACTAACACCGTAATTAAAGGTGGTAGTAGTATCTATAGTCTATAGTAATGAGATAATGAACAGTCGGAAAAATACTTGGTCTGAGTATTCAATTTTAGTTTCCAACATAAATAAACCTACCTAAAATTTATTTACGTATAAATAAATAAATTAATAAATATTTCGGACATCTTACACACAACGTCATCTAGTCCCAAACTAAGCAGAGCTTGTATTATGGGTACTAAACAACTGATATAAATACATAAATATACTTTTTTGGAAATACATACATATTATACATACATAGAAAGACACCCAGACTCCGAAACAAATAACATATATAATCTGCAAACAAAATAAATAAATTAATTCCATTGATTCTGTTACGTTTCATGTAAACCAACACATACATTATACATGATTCCTCAGCTTAAAACAGTGGTTGTCTGGTGTACAGCGTGCCATATATTATATTGAAAAAAGTGTTTTCAACTCGTTCCTCGTACTGTGCGAGCACTGGCAATGGTGAATACGTCATACCTATATGTGTGAAGTGAGCGGAATGTTTCGGGATATAATATAAATCTTTCAAGAACTTCGGACAATTATTTTAACTAAAACTAAAAAATCGGGCAAGTGCGTGTCAGGCCACGCATAGAATAGGGTTCCGTAGTCATGTACAATTTCAAGTGGAATGAAAATCATGTCCAATAGATTATTGTTATGTTTCCTTATTATTTTGTTATTTTTCTATGAAGTTTTCCAAGTTAGCGTATTTCACAAGTTAGGCCTCTATAGCTCCTGAACTAACAAAGCTATCTAAGCCGTTATAGATTTTGTTTAAAGTTTTGCAAAAAAATGTCTTTAAAGTTAAATAACTCGCAAACAGATAACTATATTAAAAAAAAATAGTCTTCTCAATATTTCTAATAAAACTATCTAACGACACCCCACATAACAGGGTAGTCGCGAGAAAAAGAAACATCCCACTTTACGTGTAGGGAAGGTGCCCCAAATAATATATTTTTCAGGATTTTAATGAAGTGCTTTGTCGACGTGTTAGATAGAAACACATATCTACGCAAAGTTTCATCTTTCTAGCACTAACCGTTTGGGCGGTAAGTCGAGGACGGACGGAATTACGCACATAACGAATCTAAAAGGGTTCCGAGTCGAGAACTACGGAACCTTAAAAGTATATACAAAAAATAAAAATAAATCATAAGGAAAATCAGTGATATATTTACTAAGTCATAATAAGTAAATAACACATAGGTACTGACAGAACAAAATGATTATCTTTAGAACTTGTGAGACTAGTGAGACAAGAGATTTTAAGAAGATTTGTAAAAGACTAACACGACAGTATTTCTTCGAATCAGCTATTGACTATTTTAGCTCTCAGTATTAACAAAACAATGAAATATTAATTCACGATAGCTCTGGTCTATTTGTAGTTTCTTGTTTGTAGGAAATAGAGACAACTTTAGAAATAAAATGTATACTATAAAACCATTTCGTAAATAATTCTGTCACTTATTACATCCAAAACGCAGACGGGAAACTTCCACAACAAATCCTACATTTCTTTGAATAAAATATAAATCTTGGTTGTGCAACTACAGACAAAAAAGAATAAGCCAAACTTGAATACGCTTTAAAATGGAAGTTGGAGAAAATCGGAGATTCTTTAGATAATAAGTAGCTGTGTGTAATGTAGTTGTGTTGTTATATTTACTTAACCACAGCAGCAGAAATGAACTTGAATTCAACGACATACATAAATCAAACGAATTCCTTTTTGTTTTCGTTCGTAACTAAAATGGAAACAAAATAAATGGGGTACATAAATGGAATTAAAAGAAGAACCAGATTTGTCATCATTAAAGAGAGAAAACCATTTTAATGAGACAAGTCGATCATTTAATACTAATAGAAATATTTAAAAAATATTTCATTTCAACGAACAATGAAAGCTAAAATGGATATGCCAATGCCACTCATCTACCTAGAAAATGGGCCGTTTTGTAGATTGAATTTGCAAATTAGAGAAGTGTTCTATAAATTCAAAAGTCATCATTTAACGTTAGAGTAATGTTGAAAAAATTTAAGCCAGAAGAACACCTAACAGTATACAAAGCGTCATCCTTACCGTACTTACTATGATTATAAATGCGGAAGATACTTTGTCTGTCTGTCTATTTGTACGACTTTCACGGCAAAACTACTGAACTGGTTAGAATGAAATTTGGTTCACAAATAGTCTAGAGCCTGAGAAAGGACATAGGCTACTCTTTACCGCCATTACCGACATACATGCGAGTGAAAGCTAATTAAGTATATATTATTAATTTATTTCTTTTGTTTAGATAAAATCTCGAACTACGGTAAATTCTCAGATTTTAGAGTAAAACCAAAGATTCATCAAACTATTCTACGATAGTCGTTTATTTCAAACTTTTATCATCATTCACACTCATACACTTATGACTCTTATAATGTTTTATGATGAATCGTAAATGTTTAGAATAAAACTCAAACTAATTAATCAAAGAGTGTCAAGATCTTGATTTAGAGTATCATGGCTAACACAGACAAATTGAACGCAAGACTTTAATGAAGAGATATAAATACGGGCATATCTGCACGACGTCAGATCCGTGCACTAGATATTTGGATAATTTATGTAATTAAGATGTATCGTAGATCGTAACTGCAATCCGACTCGTGTTTTGTGACTAACGAGGACTCTGATTGGATTTAGATATTAATACGGTCAAGACGAGTGTATTAGATTGAACAACTAATTTAATTATGATCTTATATGTTGCTGAAATTTATAGTAGACAGTAGAATCAATTAAGTTTATGAGCTTTCTATGAAACATATGACACCACTGCTACGTTGACTGGCAATTCTGATTGCAGAAGAGCTCCGATTTATGAATTTAAGAAGTGTTGGTTAGACTCTTATCTAGTTCAGATCTCTTTAACTCAACTATTACAACGACATACCAAAGCATCTTCGTCAAAAGTAACACGCTGCTTTTTAGTCTTTTCATATTATATAAGACTAATTTTCGCACGGGGCTCCGCCCGCGCGTACCTCGATTATCGCAGTAAAAGTAGCTTTTGTTTTATTCTTATATACAAGCTATATTACTGTAAAGTTTCATCCAAATCCGTTCAGTAGTTCTTACGTGAAACAGCAACATACACACATACATACAAACTTTTACGCTTATAATATTATTAGGATTAGAGCATCACGTTGTTCATATTAGTCGGTTGATACCAAATTCCTCTGCTACTAGAAAAAAAACCGTAACGTCCGAAGCAAGTGATGAAGCTGTGTGCTATGATAAAGCTGTAGGTTAGGAAACCATAAAGGGAAACCAAAATAAGAGATTGATCATTCACTGATCATACAGTATCTTTTAGATTAGATGCACTACAAAGTATGATTTACCAACAGTAAATAGCTAAAGTGAGGTTTTTAAGAATGTAAAAAATATACATATAATAGTTAGTAGATAAGATAGTACAACAGTACCACACTCATTTATCTTGTATACAAGACAATGTGTGCGCCATTAAAAACAATCACGTGTTTTGGCAAGATCGGGCCATAAAGCGCGCGACACGCCCCAGCGCCGGCCAAACTGTTATGGTTTTCTTTTAGACATAACTTGTACAAGCCCCGACGCCACTATTGTGCACTTTGGCAGCGATACAACTTACTGAATATATTAAGACATTCAAATTGATAAAATGTAGCCTGTAAAACTATTTGCTACATGTGTAATGTTCTGTTAAAATTTTTGGACTATATTTAATACATGTAGCCTCCCGGGAAATGTCAATTTTCAAACTCATATTTAAATAAATCTATTAAATTTTACTGTTACGAAACTTGCTTTGTTTGACAAGTGATTTGTCAAAACACTTGTCAAAGTCACTGCATGTTTCATTTTATTCAGAAAAAAAGCCAAATTAAATTTACGACTGAATGACTAACTGAGCGAGATGGTGCTGCCATCATCTCCAATTGGTTACCATTGAGGCATAGACTATTTGTCCCTTTCATAATCATAGAATTTGCTACTTGGTTAAAATTAGAAATAACACTAATTTTATCGGTTGTTCGTTATATGGCACTGAATCCTGTGTAGGGTGCACAGCAGAGAAGGAGAATAATACGCTGACAAGGTAAATGGAGTTGAATCTTATGCATTCTATATGACCTGACCGATATTAAATGACATGATACTAATGGTACTGTAAAGGTGTGTTCTTAAAAAGAGCATTAAAATTGAACTGTTAAGCTTTAGCTTAATGTATCGGATAGTGCTAAAAGATTGTTTTAAATAAATTTACAAATTCAATGTTTCATGAAGCATTTTATTGATTATTCGTAGACAGTTATCCATCGTAAATTACAGGGAGGGGTGGCGAGCGCTTAATGTACCAAGTCTTAAGGTGATTTACAGGCTCTGATACTGGCTCGAATCTCTTCACGATCGGATGCTGTATCGGCGCTGTATCTATGTTTGTGTTGGTCTCGGTGTACGGCGCTGGCTGCCAAACGCTATCGACTTATCGGGGTTAGTCCGTGATGTAGTAATGAGTTTTAGATGAACCTAAATTGTTTGTTGTTCGCAGAATAACTTGGAGGTATTTAAGTTTCAAGGAGGTATTTATACTTCAATATGCGTTATTGAAAAATTATAATACAGACTGTTTAGTTTTATTTATTTATATGTAAATTTATATAGGAAAACTATTATACTAGAAATTACGGGAAAAGTAGGGACCAGTGTGCAACTCTCAAAACTTTAACATGTTTTCAGATAGAAAATGATTTTGCGATTGCACATTTATATTTTACGGTTGCATTGTTATAATTAGAAAATGTCGCTTTATTTTACAAAATTTCTATATGATCAAGTTTCATACTTGAAAGAAATAATAATTCAAGAATAAATTGTTAACGTACAATAACATTCTTATACAAGTTTTGATTTATAACAAAGAAACTTTTTTCTTTGTCAATTACCTGGATAAAATATAAATTCATATTGTATTTATTTACTAACTTGTACATAAAAAAGAACACAGTAGGTACCTATTGATACATAGTAGAGTATTATTTTGATCATTCAAGGTAGAGCCACTCTGATCTCAGCACAAACAGGCTGGTCCGACCGGGGCGGTACTACAGTTCTCACACAATGAGAGCATTCATATTGTCATGAGTCGTTGGTGAATGCGACGCCAGAGGCCTAAATTAGGCGTTGCAGAAGCATCTCCATAGTGTAGGTCACCAAACCGCAATGTTTACATTCGCAATTAGCATGGCGACCACTATTCTTGGCTCATACTTTACCAAAGCACCTCATTCATTGACAGACTTATCTCTCAATCAACCATGAACCAATGACTTCCAAAATGTTTAGAATGAATTGCCTTAAAGCTCTCGTCGCCACTGAAGCCTCAGATGATAGTTCGAGCTTTCAATGCTGTGACAAATGACCTGCGACGGCCATCAATTCAATGCCAATGACTTGCAAAAAGTCTTCACTTAAAAATAAAAGTACCTCGGCGCTATCCAAATGATTTTCGTCTTGATACGGATGAACGAACGTGGATAGAAAACTTACGGATGTTTTGATGCTGAAATATTTTCTGAAGTAGTATAATTGAGCAAAAGGAATGTTTTAAGAAAGCTTTATACCACAAGTATGTCAATGTTTTATAACTATTTTCTAGAAGAGGTTAAGTACCTGCTTCCCAAGCCAAGTTGCAAACGATTTTCGTTCTTTATTCTATTCTCCATTTTATTTCTCTATTCATATTATTATTGTTGTTTAATTGGCTAATATTTAGTTTTGATCACGTGATAGAGTGCCTTAAGTCAATGAAACAAGAGATTAGAGAATAAAATAGAGGGCTCTAATGCAATAAGATGATGATGCAGTATTTCTATTTAGTTAAAATATTCGAAGTGACAGGTTGATGACAATAGGTTTGCTTTGTTTTATGAGTGACCCTAAATCATGTTCAAAGTAAACCCACTTCTATGAATTTAAAATTTAATTTGCGCAATACTAATGGACAGTAATTTTGACCTACTATGCGATAATTTTTGCAGATTCAAAATAATTGTGAGTCAGAATACAAAAATATACTCAAAAAGTATATTATAATTTCATCCTCTTCTAACCATTTCCATTCGAGAAGCTCCAATCTAAAACACCATGATCCTCTGTAGGTACAGATAAGGGGTCGTCGACTCGGAAGTAAAGATCCCAGAACCAACTACTCGTACTTGTGTCCCAAACAGTTCAAGCAAGGACCGTCTCTTGTTATCAGCAGTTATAAATCTGCGGGGCTCAGTTACCAGCATTCGCCGCCACGTCCAGGGTCGTCACGGTAAACTTTCAGTCTGCACGCTAAGCCCCCATTCTGGCTGCTTGGTTTCATATTCACTAGTGAGTCAATTAATTTCTTAAAATATAATATTCAATAGAATTATTAAACTATTGGCAGCACATCACCTTGTGTTGAGGAGGCCTATGCATCTTAAAATAGTATTGACGACATAGAGATAACGTGCTGAGAATAAAACAAACTGCAACGACACCTTATTGTACGGTAAATGAATTTGTTGTGTAAAATTTACGATAAACTTTCAAACTTCAAAGGAGAAAATTGTCAAATAAAACATGGCACAAAGTCCAAAGGGTTACAATCACTTACCCGGCGTGTTTCTTGTTCGGTTGGTCAATCGGATGGCTCTCTGGGGCATTACTAGCCGAAGCCTTCCTACCCTTTATTGATCTCCAACAAGAGGCCTGATTGCCTCGAACAGAAAAACTTGAAACTAACACAAATATCCCTTACCGGCTCACCTACCCTTTCTGCTGATAACTTATCAGCTTATCTTTAAGGATGGTACCTTTTTGATTTAAGATTTGAGAGGGTAGATCTACATATGAGACTGTGTTACGCTTATTGGTGAAGAAGTTACTTATGTAGGTATTAGATTATGCAAATTTTGTATCTTAATTTTATTTCTTTGCGAAGTACAAAAGCATACAATGTGTCAAAAATCAAAACGAAGACGGGACTCATACTTGTTATAATTTAATTGATTCTAAACATATAAAGTCACGCAATAAATTTAGGAATAATGATTATTTTGACTTTTCAGTATTACATTACAACAAACGTGACAATAACTATCTTAAAGTAAAATAATATTTTACTGGTTTCTTCAATATTTTTATCTTAGGAAATTTGAAAAGAGCTATAAAAATGACAGACAAGACTGTTTTGAAACAGTAGTATGCGAAAGTGGCACAATTCCTCGAATTATTTTTACACTGACTTCAATTTAGATCCGTTAATTTTGTGTAAGATCCTTCTGAATAAGAGATAACCTTGCTACTTTGTAATAAGGTTCATTTGAGATCGTCACGATCGACGTACAGTCAGTAACAAAGCGTTGACAAACGAGCGGCTTGCTCATATCGTTAGCTCGTAATGGGTGTTGGCAAGGAGACAAGAGAAATGTGTAGCGTTATGAGAATTACAGTAGTGAGCCTCTAGACGAGATAATCGATATAGCGCGCGACTGTACGGCGTACCAACAGAGATTAGGCCTCGCTGCCAACACTCATTGTTGGCGATTATACTGTCTGTCTGATATCTACCATGTATTGAAAATGAGCTGTCTAGTCTCAATGATCACCTTAAATGTATGCGTGAAGTAAAGCTGAAATAATAGTTAAATTCTTCTCCTATGATATATCCCTCTATACATTAGTCGATCTTTAGAAATGGTGTAGAACTAGTTTAGCGGATAGGAACAACGATTTTATTCTTCAAGGGGCTCTAGTGAAATTAATGCCCAAAAGCAATATTTGTTAAATTCTTGACCTTTTCCAGTAACAATATATGTTTTTATTACTATTCCAAGCTACGTAAGATTAAATGATTGAAATCACTATTAGTCGAAGTTTAATCAAGTAAAATGTGAAACAAAGTAATAGACAATGTATTTTTTTTTTAATCAAGGCTCTGTATAATTTCCCAGGTAAACAAAGCGGAATAAACCATGCCTTCGTATGCATTAATGAAAAACTGTCAATTACAAATTAAAATCAGATCCTTTAATGTTAATCATTTGTATGTACTTTATATTAATGTTCATCGTAGCAGACTTATTCAGCAACTTGTTTTACATAACTTTCAAAATGAAAATGTAAAATCATAACATAATATATTAAAATGGAGAAGTACTTTTGCTTAAAATAATAAAGAAGTTATCTCATAATTAACTGGGTCGCAGTATTGTTAAATCTACAAACTTTAATCGTGAGATGATCACTGTTTTAATTAAAACAGTGCGCTGTCTTCAAAGATATCTTCCTTAAGTTTTTTTGTAAAGTTTCACAATTAAAAGTAAAAAGAGTGAGAGTAGCACGACTGAAATTCACAGACAATTAATTCTCAGAGAGACCACTCTGGTAGAAATATGATCATTAAAAGAGTTTAATTATTTTACGCTGATCAAGGAATTCACTTAATTAAAAATAATTTGAAGCCACTAATAATTAGTTTGCAATAAAGAGGTTAGACCGCTTTGATCCTCCTCCGCAACACACGGAGGCGAGTTCGTTACAGCTTAGCTAGAATGCTAGGATTATGCTATTAAGTTTAGCGGTACGTTTGGGAATATGGGCGGTATGTTTCTATGTAACATTATATATATTATGATTGTACAGATTAGGTAGTAGAGCCACGCTAATTTCAGCAAGAATGGGCCGGCTCGACCAGGGCAGTAATACCTACATACAGAAGACCATCCTAATAATGACAACATTCTTTGTGTCGTATTTCGTTGGCGAGTGTGAGACTGTAGGCCCAATCATTCTGCATCATTTACCCTGCCTCCTGAGGACGGAAATATTATACGGATACTACTGCTACTCATGCCTTCCATCAGGCAGAGTCAAGTCACTTTGGGAGGTAATAGAAAAAGACCTCTCTAAATGTTGGAGCGTACAAAAAGTGATATGGGAGCCGCTTGACATTAAACCGTGTTGGGTGTTTCAGATTCTATGCCTACGTGAGTAAAAATGTTGTCTGATCTACATATATTTTCTCAGGTCCTCATTGTTCTTTCTATTACTCTTTAGTGAAAACAAATTAAGCCTGAGCCTGAGAATGATCTCAGGCTTAGTTTGTTCTTATGGTTAGTGTCACCTGTAGGACGTATGAGCCAATACAAAAGTATGACAATGATGTACTAGGAAGTCTATTCCGACCAACGACGAGTCTAAACAGAGACCAGACAACTACACCGAAGATAACATAGTACATCTGTGTGTGAGCGAGTAAACACAGGTGCACTATCTGTTCCCAGACTCTCACAAACCGATGGGACCGATATCGACCCGACCTTTAAGATATTTGGACCAAAACCGGTTATATGTGCTCTTTGACTCACGAGAGTTAAGTTTCCGACTTTCAAACTCCGGGTAATTATTAAGCATTTCCATAATCAAAAAACTCATTAACACTTTTGGCTCACATACGCAAACTGCTAAACCGTGAAGTAATCATCAAAACAGTCATCAAATCAAAAGTATATATACCTAGTTCGAAGACTATCACTATCCTCAGTTCGAAGCGTAAAAGCTCTTCAATTGACATGTAGCTAAACCTGTCATATGTTCATTAAAATTTGTAAGCGACACAATAACACTATCATTGAAAATATATTGTGTGTGCTACTAACACTACAGTAATTATTTATACGAGTAATAGTAGCAATTATATTTCAGTATATAATGAATAATTATTGCAACAATTTACAAACAACACAAGACAATTTGATTCAATGATATTATATGCATGAATATTAACCATACACATAGGTCATTACTCTTATCGGAATTTATATCAGTAAAACATAACGTAATATATTGGAAAATATTATATATGTTATTTTTTTGTAACCTGTCACGAAAATTTTTTTAATGGATAGAATAAGGCATAGACATCTCCTTAAAAATACGGTTTTCACCTTCACCGCGATGGCCCGAAGAGTTGTTATAGCGCCTAATTCAAGTATTAATTATTTTAGCAGAGCTGTTGTGCTATGTAATATTCTTCCTTAGTTTTAGAATGCTATGACACCCACGGGCTGATAATGGATGGTGTAACTCGTTGCTGTTAATCTATCGTGTATCGCTTGAGTGTTTCCACTGTCTACCCAAATGTGTTGGTGGCAGGAGTGCCGTGCCTCAGGTCGTTATCTTGACTAATACCACTTAGGTAAGACGATGGCTGTGGCTCCTAAGCCCGCTGTATCGACAGGCTTACTCAAAACTTCCTTCAAAAGGCCAACCCAGACTTTATACTGTATTCACATGTTACTGTTTATTATTTCATCATTGTACACGAACTTAAAAAAAAGGCACCTCTGCGGTTTGTTTCGACATTTCTTCCTGGAATGAGTCTTAGTAAATCCCGGTATGTTCTACCTGTAAAGTCCGACGTGTAAAAATATTTCTAAAAGATACAAAAATCATTTATCAATTTTTTATTGATAAATGGAAAATAAGGATACTGGATCATCTTTAAGTAACCGAAAATGTAAACCGCAAAGAATAAATAACTTTGGCCGAAAAATAGAAATACATTTTAAAAGACATTCGTTTTTTAAGGCGTACTACTTTTATCCGAGTCAAGTATTTGGTATTGAGCGTAGGCGTGTCATTAAGCCGAGCACTAAACGCGTCGGCTCGTTACGACAGGCCGAACGCCACCCCCTCAACGATATTACACCAACTAACTTTATTACTGAAACGGCATTTTTTTCTTTTTGTTAAATTTTTTTCAGTGATATTGTACAATAAACACAAAAAAAAGGTAAAGATCATATCTTACTTTGTTACACGAAAATCGTAGCGGAATTAGTTGTCAACTCTGTAGTAGCAGCAGTTTTACTCAGTACGGGTAACGTAATAATATGTAATATATTTACGTGAATAGATGGACTAAATTGGTTCAGTTATGTAATCATTGTTAATTATACAAA
Organism: Phragmatobia fuliginosa; assembly: GCA_932526445.1. NCBI lineage: Eukaryota > Metazoa > Arthropoda > Insecta > Lepidoptera > Erebidae > Phragmatobia > Phragmatobia fuliginosa. Next base: position 317,320 of record OW052073.1, read on the forward strand.
CCACTTATATTTTATGCATGTTTTTTTTTTCAAAGTATACCTCATTATAATATGTCTATAACTAAATAATTACGATTTAAATAGAACTGTTATTTTTAGGGATTTGCGTTCAGAAAGAAAATTATAATGAATAAGCTGTTCAGCATTCTTAATGTTTATACAATCTTTTATCCGCTTCTATGCCCATGTTCTACCTCAAGATTCATACTACAATATCTAAAGTGAAAATGGACTATTATTGAAGGTTTTAAGGTAGCAGTATCGGTTTGACAATAATACAGTTTTTATTTTTAATTAAGGAGGTACAATGTAGACAATACAATGCAGCTTTGTAACCTACACCATGGTGGCCTAGTGAGAGGTTTCTGCATCTCTCTCGCAGCCTCCGTAAGTCGGCTGAATGAAATACGACAGCACCAATGCGGTTAATTTTAGGTTTCTAATGTGTGTGAGGGTGGAACTGACTATTCAATATGGTGGCCGGTGCTACATGGTTTCCCACATGGGCTTAAATTAAATTCTTGGGATACCGTCACATGTTTTCGTCACGTTGTATGTAAGTAAATTAACAATTACATATTTATATAAACTTGATATAACTGAGACTATGTACCAGTAAGTGATGACACTCATATCACGGTGACGTCAGTGTTGTAGAGTTCTCCCACGACTACGATCAGTCCATTTCGATCGAAACTTCGGGACAACAAAAAGGTATTGTATCTCATAAATATATTATCCCTATTAAGTTCCGAGTTACACATCTAATAAATATTTATTAGGAAGGATGCGATACGATGCTTCTTATGCGTGTACTAAAAGGTTTTTCTGTAATTAAAGGACTTCTTAAAGAGTTGGTGGTTACTGCCCAGAACACTATCAATTCTCCATAATGGACCTAATGGGTAACTAATTGAGAATACTATGAAAGATATTTTTAAAACCGCACTATCCTCACTTGCCACCCTTAAAGATTCGTCATGTCCGTCCATTCGTCATTTTTTGATTTGGACATCTGTTTGCGAGTTATTCAACTTTTAAGGGCATTTGTTTTAACAAAACAGGGTATCCCACCCCCTCTAAAAGCTATACGGCTGGCTCGAAATATCTGTAAAAAAAATATGATGCTAGTCTATGTGTCTAAACTTTAAAGGACAACTATAACGGCTTATTAGTTAAGGAGTTATAGAGGTCTAACTTGTAAAATACAATTACTTGGAAATCTTCGTACAAAATAACGAAATAATAAGTTAACATAACAATTATCTATTGGACACGACGAAAGCCATTATGGGTAACTACGGGACCCTATTCTGTTTATTATTTACATCCAGCGGCGGCAATATAATCTATATCTAGATCTTATTTGTGACGTGATTTAAGAGTTTCAAGGCATAAAAAAAGTTATCGGAAGTAGTTTTATTAGTGTTTGTCAATTAGTTTGTGAGTATTTATGTATGTATGTTTGTTGCTCTTTCACGCAAAAACTACTGAACAGATTTGGAGGAAACTTTACAGTTAATATAGCTTTTATATCTGAATAATACATAGGTTGCTTTACACTGCAATAATTGAGATACACGCTTACGAAACCTAGTAACTGATAATCGGGATTTATTATTAAGGCTGATTTAATTTAAACTCTTGACATCTCTACCAACCGTTTGCAACCACATTTAAATCTAAATATAGCTACAGTTGATAACATGCATACCGCAAATCCATGATTAATGCAAATAAGTTCTCCGCGGTTTTTGTTGTACATTTACGACAATAACTACGGGTAAAACTGCAGAGAGACCTAGTCGAAAAAAAATATTATCAGTCTTATCTCTGCTAGTAAGAGCCTCGTCAGAACCGGTCCAGCCATTCCCAGCCAGTCCAGAATTCCAGAGTAACTGGTACAAACAGAAAGACAGACAAAAAAAGTGCGTTAAGTAAAAATTGTTAATTTGAAATTACAAACAGACACTTTAGGTTTATTTATTTGTATGTATATTTCAATAGAAATACTATGGATCCTAGAAATGCCGGAATAATCAGGGGCCAGTGAGCAATTCTGAAAATATTAACATGTTTTTAGATCGAAAAAGATTTTTCAATTGCAAACTTCTATTTTACCATATAATTTTTTCATGTGAAATTTCGCTTTATGTTACAATATTGCTATAAGATCAAAGTAAAGTTTGTTACTTGAAAGAAAAAAAAAAGAAAAATTCACTGTCAATATTCATGATAATTTTTGTACAAGATTGCTAACAAGGAGTCTTTTTTTAGTCAATGACCTGAATAAAACAATAATTTATATTGTGTTTATTTACTAACTTGTACAGAAAAAACAATACAGTAGGTACCTATTAAAACATTATTAATTTAACCATTCCAGATACTCGTAAAGCTGCAATGATATCAGTGCAAACAGGCCGGTCCAACCGGGACGGTACTACTTGTTCACACAAGGTCAACCTTATATGAGAGCATACTGTCATGAGTCGTTGGTGAATGCGTCGCCAGAGGCCTAAATTAGACGTTGCAGAAGCATCTCCATAGTGTAGGTCACCAAACCGCAATGTTTACATTCGCAACGAACATGGTGACCACTATTCTTGGCTTCTGCTCAAACTTTACATCAGGTAGTGTGGAGTCACTTTAGCAGACTTCCATACAAAAAAGCCATTGCTAATGCTAATTGCTCCTTGTGATAAATATTGACCACAATGTACGTGTTCGACAACCAATGACTGCCAAAATGTTCAGAATGAATTGCATTGAAGCACTCGTCACCACTGAAGCCTCAGACGATAGTTCGAGCTTTCAATACTGTGACAAACGACCTGCGACGGCCATCAATTCAATGCCAATGACTTGCAAAAAGTCTTCACTTAAAAATAAAAGTACCTCGGCGCTATCCAAATGATTTTCGTCTTGATACGGATGAACGACCGTGGAAAGGATGTTTTGATGCTGAAATACTTTCTGAAGTTGTATAATTGTGCAAAAGGAATGAATGAAAAATGAAAAAAATATAAGAAGGCTTTATAGCACAAGTATGTCAATGTGTTATAACTATTTGCTAGAAGAGGTTAAGTACCTGCTCCCCAAGCCAAGTTGCAAACGACTTTCGTTCTTTTTTCTATTCTCCATTCTATTCATCAATTCTGTTGTTTAATTGGCTGATATTTTGTTTAGATCACGTGACTGGGTGACTTTAGCCAATGAAACAAGAGAATAGAAAACAAAAAACATTTGTTTGTGTTATTTACTTCCTTCAGTCTTTTCTTCTCGTGCAAAATTTATATTTCAAAATGGAGTTTTAGTCTATCAAAGTTCCGTGCAATAAAAGAGGGCTATAATGCAATAGAATGATGATGCAGTATTTCTATTTAGTTAAAATATTCGAAGAGACAGTGTACTGGCTACACCTTGACGGTGCAGACAGTACAGCGACGGTTGAGGTTATGGTAGAAGTAGGGGATGGGAGCAGATAGGGTTGTGTACTTACGGAATGGTGAGCTGATGGTGCGAGCTGGTGATGGATGGCAGCACGTGGCCGACCTCGTGACATTGGATGCACTTTGTGATTGGCACTGTAGTCTTTGTTTATTTTGAGTTTATTGATTGTCTTTACACTTCACACGCAGTTATTAATTGGAGCAGATTATGATTTTATGGGTTTTTATGAAGCGCGCCCAGCGCATGCGCCGCGGGTCAATCACGTTGTTCATTTGAAGTTTTACACTGAACGTCACCTGTCAGTTTCAGTGTGGCAAGTGCAACAAATACGTTCCGCTCTCGCGGAAATAGACAGGTTGATGACAATAGGTTTGCTTTGTTTTGTGAGTGACCCTACACCATGTTTAAAGTATACCCACTACTATGAATTTAAAATTTAATTTGCGCAATACTAATGGACAGTAATTTTGACCTACTATGCGATAATTTTTGCAGATTCAAAATAACTGTGAGTCAGAATACAAAAATATACTCAAAAAATATATTATCATTTCATCCTCTTCTAACCATTTCCATTCGAGAAGCTCCAATCTAAAACACCATGATCCTCTGTAGGTACAGATAAGGGGTCGTCGACTCGGAAGTAAAGATCCCTGAACCAACTACTCGTACTTGTGTCCCAAACAGTTCAAGCAAGGACCGTCTCTTGTTATCAGCAGTTATAAATCTCAGGGCTCAGTTATCAGAATTCGCCGCCACGTCCAGTGACGTAACGGTAAACTTTCAGTCTGCACGCTAAGCCATTCTCGGAGTTTGAATCAATGAATAACACTACGATACTGGCTGCTTGGTTCATGACTGCCTTTTTGGTCTAGTGGTTAGCGTATGCGGCTGCTGATCAAGAGGTCTCGGGTTCGATTCCCGGGTCAGACCAAATATTTGTGTGATCCACAAATATTTGTTTCGGAGTCTGGGTGTTCTTCTATGTATAATATGTATGTATTTACAAAATAAAAGTATGTTAATGTATTTATATCAGTTGTTTAGTACCCATAACACAAGCTCTGCTTACTTTGGGACTAGATGATGTTGTGTGTAAGATGTCCAAATATTTATTATTATTATTCTCTTTATTTGATACTATGATAAATAAAGAGATATTTGATACTATTTACATATAAATTACATTTTGAAATATAAAAAATAGTAGACCACCGACTTCGGGTACAGGGACCAAGAAACCGGTGGTTAGGGCTCCAAAGACAGGAACCTCCTCACTATACGTGCCGTTTATTATATTAATTAGTGAGTCAATTATTATTTTTAAATATAATATTTCAACAGAATTATTAAACTGTTGGCACCACAACACCGTTTGTTGTGGAGGTATGTGTAAAAACTTTGACGACATGGAGATAAGGTGCTGAGAATAAAACAAACTGCAACAACACCTTATTGTATGGTAAATAAATTTATTGTGTAAAATTTACGATAAACTTTCAAACTTCAAAGAGAAAATTGTCAAATAAAACATGGCACAAAGTCCAAAGGGTTACAATCACTTACCCGGCGTGTTCCTTGTTCGGTTGGTCAATCGGATGGCTCTCTGGGGCATTACTGGCCGAAGCCTTCCTACCCTTTATTGATCCCCAACAAGAGGCCTGATTGCCTCCAACAGAAAAACATGAAACTAACACAAATATCCCTTACCGGCTCACCTACCCTTTCTGCTGATAACTTATCAGCTTATCTGTAAGGGTGGTACCTTTTTGATTTAAGATTTGAGAGGGTAGATCCACATATGAGTCTGTGTTACTCTTATTAGTGAAGAACTTACTTATGTAGGTATCAGATTTTGCAAGTTTTGTATCTTAATTTTGTTTCTTTGCGAAGTACAAAAGCATACAATGCATCACAAATGAAAACGAAGAAAGATACTGACACTTGTTATTAATTGATTCCTAAAAATATAAGGTCACGCAATAAAGGAATAATGATTATTTTGACTTTTCAGTATTGGTATTTTTATCGCTCGACTACAATTGTGACAATAACTATCTTATAGAAAATGATTTACTTGTTTCTTCAGTATTTTTATGTTTTTATCTTAGAAAATTTGAAAAGAGCTTTAATCATGACAGTCAAGACTGTTCTGAAACAGTAGTATGCGAAAGTGGCACAATTCCTTGAATTATTTTTACACTGACTTCAATTTAGATCCGTTAATTTTGTGTAAGATCCTTCTGAATAAGAGATAACCTTGATACTTTGTAATAAGGTTCATTTGAGATCGTCACGATCGACGTACAGTCAGTAACAAAGCGTTGACAAACGAGCGGCTTGCTCATATCGTTAGCTCGTAATGGGTGTTGGCAAGGAGACAAGAGAAATGTGTAGCGTTATGAGAATTACAGTAGTGAGCCTCTAGACGAGATAATCGATATAGCGCGCGACTGTACGGCGTACCAACAGAGATTAGGCCTCGCTGCCAACACTCATTGTTGGCGATTATACTGTCTGTCCGATATCTACCATGTATTGAAAATGAGCTGCACTCTATTCCCTCTTGTCGCCTATTGAAGAAAAAGATTAAGAGATGACTACCACGTTTATCTAGTCTCAATGATCACCTTAAATGTATGCGTGAAGTAAAGCTGAAATAATAGTTAAATTCTTCTCCTATGATATATCCCTCTATACATTAGTCGATCTTTAGAAATGGTGTAGAACTAGTTTAGCGGATAGGAACAACGATTTTATTCTTCAAGGGGCTCTAGTGAAATTAATGCCCAAAAGCAATATTTGTTAAATTCTTGACCTTTTCCAGTAACAATATATGTTTTTATTACTATTCCAAGCTACGTAAGATTAAATGGATGAAAGTCGAAGTTTAATCAAGTAATATGTGAAACAAAGTAATAGACAATGTTTTTTTTTTTAAATCAAGGCTCTGTATAATTTCCCAGGTAAACAAAGTGGAATAAACCATGCCTTCGTATGCATTAATGAAAAACTGTCAATTACAAATTAAAATCAGATCCTTTAATGTTAATCATTTGTATGTACTTTATAATAATGTTCATCGTAGCAGACTTATTCAGCAACTTGTTTTACGTAACTTTCAAAATGAAAATGTAAAATCAAGTATAACATAATATATTAAAATGGAGAAGTACTTTTGCTTAAAATAATAAAGAAGTTATCTCATAATGAAGTGGGTCGCAGTATTGTTAAATCTACAAACTTTAATCGTGCGATGATCACTGTTTTAATTAAAACAGTGCGCTGTCTTCAAAGATATCCTCCTTAAGTTTTTTTGTAAAGTTTCACAATTAAAAGTAAAAAGAGTGAGAGCAGCACGACTGAAATTCACAGACAATTAATTCTCAGAGAGACCACTCTGGTAGAAATATGATCATTAAAAGAGTTTAATTATTTTACGCTGATCAAGGAATTCACTTAATTAAAAATAATTTGAAGCCACTAATAATTAGTTTGCAATAAAGAGGTTAGACCGCTTTGATCCTCCTCCGCAACACACGGAGGCGAGTTCGTTAGAGCTTAGCTAGAATGCTAGGATGATGCAATTAAGTTTAGCGGTACGTTTGGGAATATGGGGGTATGTTTCTATGTAACATTAAATATGATTTTGCAGATTAGGTAGCAGAGCCACCCTAATTTCAGCAAGAATAGACCGGCTTGGCCGGGGCAGTACTACCTACATGCAGAAGACCATCCTAATAATGACAGCATTCTTGGTGTCGTATTTCGTTGGGACTGTAGGCCCAATAATTCTGCATCATTCACCCGGCCTCCTGAGGACGGAAATATTATAAATTATAACCTAACCCTGGATACTACTCATGCTTTCATCATTGTTCACGAACTTAAAAAAAGGCACCTCTGTGGTTAATTCGGTATTTCTTGTTGGAGTGAGTCTTAGGAAATGCCGGCATGTTCTACCTGTAAAGTCCGACGTGTAAAAATACCTATAAAAGATACACTTGCAAAATAATAATAATTTATCAATTATTTATTGATTTATATCACACGTTATAACCAGTAAATATAAAGATACAGGATCATCTTTAATTAACCGAAAATGTAACCCGCAAAGAACAAATAACTTTGGCCGAAAAATAGAAATATATTTTAAAAGACATTCGTTTTTTTAGGCGTACTACTTTTATCCAAGTCAAGTATTTGGTATTGAGCGTAGGCGTGTCATTAAGCCGAGCACTAAACGCGTCGGCTCGTTACGACAGGCCGAACGCCACCCCCTCAACGATATTACACCAACTAACTTTATTACTGAAACGGCATTTTTTCTTTTTGTTAAATTTTGTTCAGTGATATTGTACAATAAACACAAAAGGTAAAGATCATATCTTACTTTCTTTCACGAACATTGTAACGGAATTAGTTGTCAACTCTGTAGTAGCAGCAGTTTTATTCTATAGAGGTAACATAATAATATGTAATATGTTTGCGTGAATAGATGGATTAAATTCGTTCAGTTATGTACTATAGACCAGGGTAGAAGCCTCTTAAAATAACAAAAAGTGAACATAAGTAAAAGGAGGAGAATAGTACAAAAATTAAAGGAAAAATAAATTACGGGCGATCTGAGGTCGGGAAGGGGAAGAGGGGGGGTTTTAAGGGAAAAAAATGGCTTATCTCGATTTCCTGCAAAACTACAAGTCCTATGGAAAAAAGTCAAATGGCAAAGTTGTAGGTAATAAAAAGATCTACATCTTTTGCATTTACACTTTTTTTCACATAACCTCAAATTTTATGTGAAAAATTCAAAAAACCAAGTTTTTGGTTTTTTATTTTTATCTTTTACAAATAAAATTATTTTTTAACGAAATTTTCTAAAAACTTAGCTTTTCATGTCCTGAATACACCGTAATTTATTTGATTTGAAATATCTATTTCTTTACCTCATTTTGACGGAATACCGAAAAAAACCCTAATTTTCAATCGAAAATTCATCCGTCAAAATATCAACTTTTTTTAAAAATATAGGGTGTTTTCTATTCGATGAAATCTCTACTTTCCGATGGTGTAAAAATATATATATATATTACTATAGTAAATATTCTCAGAAAATGCAAAAAATGAAAAAACTCGAATTCAATATTTTTTAATCGTTATGAGATGAGATGAGATATTTATTAAAATTTACACTTTAATCACTCGAAAAACGTAAGATTGCATGTTACAATGATAAACAAAAATATTGCAAATCGAAATATACTACTATAATTAACAAACAAATAAATAACAAAGTCAATATTTAATAAAACATCTACAATATTATGAGAAAGTTATGGAATCTTCTTTAAATTATATGTGTATATGCCTATTTATTACTATTTTAAGATATTTAATACCTGAGTGTCAGGGTCTGTGTAGACAATGCAGCATTATGACCCACACCATGGTGGCCTAGTGAGAGGTATCAGAATCATTCTCGCAGCCTCCGTAAGTCGGCATAATGAAATACGACAGCACCTGTTAATTTTAGGTTGGTATTCTGAGTGAGGGTAGTACTGCCCAGTCAATATGGTGGCCGGTGCTACATAGTTTCCCACATGGGCTTAAATTAGATTCTTGGGATACCGTCACATGTTTTCGTTGTCGATGATTTTAACGGACGTACGTATGTAAGTAAATTAACAATTAAATATTTATATAAACTTGATATAACCGAGACTATGTACCAGTAAGTGATGACACTCTCATGTCACGGTGACGTCAGTGTTGTAGAGTTCTCCCACGACTACGATCAGTCCATTTCGATCGAAACTTCGGGACAACAAAAAGGTATTGTATCTCATAAATATATTATCCCTATTAAGTTCCGAGTTACACATCTAATAAATATTTATTAGGAAGGGTACGATACGATGCTTCTTATGCGTGTACTAAAAGGTTTTTCTGTAATTAAAGAACTTCTTAAAGAGTTGGTGGGGACTGCCCAAAACACTATCAATTCTCCATATTGGACCTAATGCGTAACTAACTGAGAATACTATGAAAGATATTTTTAAAACGGGACTATCCTCACTTTTTGGGGTTCCGTAGTTCATGACTCGAAACTTTTATAGATTCGTCATGTCCCTCCGTTCGTCATTTTTTGATTTGGACATCTGTTTGTGAGCATTTGACAATTTTTTTTACAAAACAGGTTATCCCCCCCACCCCTCTGAAAGCTAAACGGCTGGCTCCAAATATCTGCAAAAATTCATGATGTAAGTCCATGTATTGAACTTTAAAGGAAAACTATAATGGCATACGTGACTTTTTTAGTTAAGGAGTTATAGAGGTCTAACTTGTGAAATACGATTACTTGGGAATCTTCGTACAAAAATAACGAAATAATAAGTAAACATAACAAATATTTAATTTAAACTCTTGACATCCCTACCAAACCGTTTGCAACCACGTTTAAATCTAAATATAGCTACAGTCGATATCATGCATGCATGCCGCAAATCTATTAATAATGCAAATAAGTTCTGCTTGATAAGTACAGTGAATTTAACAAATTCCGTCAAACATTCATTTGTAATAATCGATATTCAATAACTTGATATTTGTTTGATCATGTCTGTGGTTTTATTTACAAAGTCTAATGTTAGCAATAGTGTGTAAGTATATTTCTTATGAAAATTATCATATATATTACATGAACCAACTTTTCGTTACTTTTTATTAGATTTATATTAAAGTACACATTGGTTTAAGTTTCATTTATAAACTTGGGTTGTCTTTGAAACGCCTTTTATTTTGTAAAATATTTAATTTTTCTTACAACTCTTCAAAAAATTAGACACCACTACTGAATATCATGATCTGTTGTTTCATGGTATCAAATTATTATAGATGATCCTGAGCTAATGCAGATGTAATCTGTGAACCGCATTAAGATTTTCACATAAACATGGAAAAAAAAACAATACATTTTGGGGGCATACTTGGAACTGAAACTCAAAAAAATTTTATTCATCAAACTCACACGTGTTAGGTATCTATGAATAGGTGTTAAAAAATGATGTTGAGGTTTCTAATATCATTTTTTCTAAACTGAATAGTTTGCGCGAGAGACACTTCCAAAGTGGAAAAATGTGTAACTTCTAAAATAAGAGAGTGATAAAACTAAAAAAAAATATGTTGTACATTACCATATAAACTACCAACGAAAATTGGTTTGAACGAGATCTAATAAGTAGTTTTTTTTTAATACGTCATAAATCGTAAACCGCAATTTACCTTTCATTCAATCAAAAAACTACAAGAACTTTTATATGACGTTACTTGCTGATACGGAACCCTTCATGGGCGAGTCCGACTCGCACTTGATTGCTTTTTATTTAAATTTTTCAGTGACTTCTATCACATCACCACTGGACTGTATCTGCGTACAAACATTCACAGATTGAGCTAAGTGATGGGTTTGTTAGCCTTAGCTCTTAAGCTTTGAACCCAAACACGACCTGAGACATTCGGTATTTGGCAACCCTGATATGCGTTGAACTATTCATCTGAGAAATCCAATCTGGCCAAAGGCCTAAGCCTATTGAATTTATAAGGCGTGCCGATATAATATGGATGTAATCGATGTACTCAGATTATAATAATATTTGCGTGCAGAGAATTGTGAATGTCTAAGATAACTGTGATGACGAAGGAGAGGTTTATTTTGTTATTCATTTCGATGGTTACTCACGTAGAAAATTTTCAGTGACAATCAAAAATCTTGTCTAAAAATTGTAGAGTAAGAGCCACGATGAAAAAAAAAATTCGACATGTCTTCTCATCGAATGGAGAGTATCAAGTCGTACGGTTAGTAATCTAGAATGAAGTTTTGAGTTTATAAGTTGTTTTTATTTTATACTGCTACATGGCAATCTGTTTCAATGTATAATGAATATAGATCAAAATACAAAATTGCTCTAAAGTCACGCATTCCAAGAATTAAACATTTTTAAACAACAATTTTCGTAAACAGAAAGCGGAGAACTGAAAGGATTCAGATAACTCGCTCCCACAATTTTATAAAGGAGACCTAAATTCGTTCGATATTATAAATATTAATTAAAAGACAAAAATAATTTCAATAGAACATAATTTTGTAAATACCGTCACAAAATTTTAATTTGTTAAAAACACTTTCTTATTCAATAGTCCCCAAATATATAAAAAAAAAACTCCTCAGTCGAAATGAAAACTAAAACGTTTATAACTTTGAATCCTGTCAAGGGCAAGAAATAATCTTAAACACGAGATGACAATACAACCGCTCCTTCGCTCTCCTCTCGTATGAGGGCAAAACAAAACGTCTATTAGAATTAAACATTTTTAAACAACAATTTTCGTAAACAGAAAGCGGAGAACTGAAAGGATTCAGATAACTCGCTCCCACAATTTTATAAAGGAGACCTAAATTCGTTCGATATTATAAATATTAATTAAAAGACAAAAATAATTTCAATAGAACATAATTTTGTAAATACCGTCACAAAATTTTAATTTGTTAAAAACACTTTCTTATTCAATAGTCCCCAAATATATAAAAAAAAAACTCCTCAGTCGAAATGAAAACTAAAACGTTTATAACTTTGAATCCTGTCAAGGGCAAGAAATAATCTTAAACACGAGATGACAATACAACCGCTCCTTCGCTCTCCTCTCGTATGAGGGCAAAACAAAACGTCTATTAGAGTTGTATATCTTTAGATAACACGTCAAAGTGAACACAACTCGTATTGTACAACCGCTTGTTCTATACGGGATACTCCGATGACACACTCCTACGCCTTCAAAAACCTACCTTAGAGAACACTCTTGATATCAGTTTGATGAAATACAAACCTTATATGAAGGAAATGAGAGTAGAAAATCCTTACACTGAATTATGAAATGTAAACATCTCAGCTATACCTTTCATAAATTCAACCTAAACATTAATTGAACTTTGTGTTTGCACTGGTAAGAATCAAATTTCATCGGTATTGAAAGCAAGGAACAAGATCGTACTGAGATATCATACGACCCAGTTTAAAACGTAAGCGACCCGAATTATTCCGGTTTAAGTCGAGGACCCTTTCACACAAACGTGTATAAAATAAAATATAAACACTCGACGTTTGATGATATTATTTATCTTTTAGTAGAATTAACCTTAACAAAATTAGAACGCGGCATACACTGCGAGAAAGTAAATATCACTCAAAGCATCAGCCATTACGAGTATACACACACACACTAACTAACACAGACATTACGAAATTCGCAAACATTGCATAAATATTTTTAAATGTAGTGGTTCCTATGATAGTTTTTTAAGGTTTTAGATTAACTATTTTAATCTACTAGCTTTTGCGTGTGACTCTGCCCGCGTGTATGTCGGTTTCCGAAGTAAAGAGATGCTAGCTACTCTTCACCAAGATAAGCTCACCTAAATGAGGCAAACCTCAAGAATCAACGTATCTACTGTTGTTTAAATAAAAGTTGTTAGAAGATAAGTAAGAAAAGAAGTATTATTAATTAAGTCTGCCAGCGAGTAATTTTGACACTCACTGGATTTCTTTGAGATTTTCGCTCGAATTAAAGCAAACTCAGGTCTTTAAAGTAATCTGTGTGAATTCATTATATAATTTTCTTTTCATCTCTGTTATAAATAACTTATAGATTTCTATGTAGTGTCTTAGAACGTTTAAAATAAAGGGTAGGTACTGTAGACGTGAACTAAAATGGTACAAATGTCGATGTTTTACACGCTGTCATTGAATTCAATGTTTAGATTTGTTAGATATGCTTGTATTAAAATTATCGTTTTGAATTTGAAATAATTAATATCGCTTTGATAATTAATTTAAGCAATTAATTTGAAGACCTCCAGACACGCTTGACTCCACAGTTATAGAAATTTATTAAATAACAATTGTACAATTTGAAACGAATCCTTTGCCGTCTGACCTTAAGATTCAAATATTTGAATATTGAATCATTTGAATCGTTCGCATTTAAGAATTTCTCAGATGAATTTATGTCAAGAATAGTGCTCAATGTATTTCGCTACGGCGAGGAGCTACCTGGCGACATTAGCGATGTGAAGCGCTTTACTGCGCGGCAACGCGACATTGGAAAATGTTAGATTAATATTAAGGCTCTGTTCCATTAATAAATTCCTTGTAACTGCCTTCTGGTAAATATAAATGACGCGATACGAAGAACTAGAAACTTGGTGTTGTGGTAATGTTGGACTCTTGCACTAGAATTTGATGGATGTTTGAGAAAAAATTCTGAGTACTTTTTTTTAACCAATATGATCAGACTTCTTGCCAAAAAAGAGATCCGTCATGACAGTATTGGATTATACATATACATGAATCCGTGTCGTACTTTTATATTTATTTATAGTGCGTAAAGTACATTTTTACTATAAGATATACCCATATTTATAGGTCAACTATCAAAAGGTATTTCTGCAAAATTCCAAAAGTAATATATGTATTTATGCTGGTACCTCCCTTTTTTGTAGGGAAAAGTATAGACTAAGGATTTTGTATGTGTGGCTATTGAGTCACGTTTTAGTTGAGTCTAGAGGCATATATATCCTGGTGCATCGATAGGCACTTACCATCAGCCCACTTAGCCTAATTGCGCGAGTTTGGCGTCAATTCTCTATCTACAATTGCTAATGCTACTATTTTCTTAAATTATTTGTTAATATTTTGTGTTGAACGCCTGGATTAGCGTTGAGAGACGTCTTTCCTATACTTTTGTTAGTTTTTTATTAACATTTACACTTGTAGAATGTAACCTGACTTGTAGCCCTGGTGACCAGATGAGTCAGGTGGGTCTCATATTTCCCTGGTACCACTAGAGTACCCCTAAGTACCTCATTGGTGGATTCAGGATTGGAGAGTCCAATATACTACTTATAGCTGTTTCTTAAAGCAACCAGTACGTTAAATATTCCAGTCATTGTATGAAAATTCGTTCAAGTTAATATGAGTGATTTGATGCCTATCAATCAAACTGTATGCTCCATATAACAAGCATTTACATCGGTTTTTGTTCCTGTACGAGTATTACACACACACACATCGAATAGTAGGAACTAAAAACTAGCTTAGCAGTGATCCCGCGGTGAATATGGGTTTTTGCGTTTCACTCACACCGCGTTTTCATCGCTTTGCTTCAAAGCAGTCATGTTTAGTAAAAAAAAAATTCAGTGTTCGACTTCCTAGGTGGTTTTAAAGGCGGCGCTCGAAAATGTTTCCTACCTGTATTTTCGTTGAGTATGCAAAGTAGTGAAACCACGATAATTACGCTTGTTACCGGTGTGTCTGTGTAGCGGGCCTCTTGCAAACGATGTGGAAGTTTATTTAGCGTGAATAGAAGAGTTTAAATATGAATAAAAGTTGTTTCAGAAGGTAAATATTATTTAACTACATATATGTATAATGTATGGCTTATGAGCTCGAATAAATAAATACACTTAAAGTAAAATTTTATTACGCAAAAATTGGATTCGACGAGTCATATAACCGAAGTATGTATCTTTTTATACGTTATATCATAATTAACTCAAAAAATTGTTCTTTAAAGATTGTACTGCAGTAGTACCTATAGTATATATCAGCAGTAATCAGCACAGTATTTAAGAATTACTTTATAAAGCTGTCATTAACAGTGCCAACAACAATTAATATCAGGCGACACAAAATGACCTTAAATTTAAAAATGAATTCTCTCTAATGTCGCTAAGACTAGAGCGATGTCTCATTTTTAACGTAATGAAGTTCCGGCAGGTCAAGTTCGAACTAATTAAAAGAGTACTTAGAGAATGCATTAACCGAGAGAGATAGCAAGAGCCCCCTACCTCCCCGTTTTCGAAATATTCATGGCGTGGAGTAATCTCGGAGATAATGAGGGAAGTGGGCCTCTGAGGCGGGCCAATTAAAATGATTGCGGATTCAACTTTGCAGCCTACAGTTTGATGCGCAACATAATCGCTCCACTTCCCTTGGCTCAGGTAGTTTGTACTTGGCTAACTGTTACATGCTCGCGGCGACCAACATTGATTGTAAACAGTCGTATTACGTGTTAAGCGTTTAGCATTGAAAAATGTTGTAGATATCGGTTGAATGTATATCTTTGATTGATCTTTGTGGTCGGTCCTGCATTTACAATAATAAGCAACCAGCAAATAATATTCACATTTTGACGGTTGCTTTAGGTGTTCAAGGTAAGAAAACCTCAGCAATACTTGAATGAATTTTAAGTTTCAAGCGAGACAGAGATTTGATACAAGTATGCAAATTCCTCAAATTTTTTATCACTATCTACCATTATTTCATTTGAATTAATATCAGAGTAAACACAAAGTAATAGCTTTTTGGAGAAATACACATTTCAGTACAGCTTGCCATTATTAAGCGTGTACAATATGTGCAATATTGAAAAATCCGAACGCAAATAAAAGGGCGCGCGCCGTTATGGTGTGCAATAACACATCACGTACAGACGACTGGACAGACAAAGCAAATTGTTGGCTTTGTAACATTCCGGTATGGCGTCGGCTCGCAGCAACCCTTGGGTTATATGCGCCTACGCATTTTGACGCCCGTTGAAAATATAATTTAGGTAATTTTTGGTATTGGATTTATAATAGGTAAACATTTATTTTTTATTGTTTTTGTTTCGTAATGTAAGAGTCAAATAGCAGAGGGGTCACTTAACAAAGTTAAGCCTAACAAGTGCGTCGATGTCATTTATTTAAATATTTATTTCGAACATTTCTACACACAACGCCATCTAGTCCCCAAACTAAGCAGAGCTTGTATTATGAGTAACTAGACAACTGATATAAATACATAAACATACTTTTTTTTTGTAAATACATACATATTATACATAGAAAACACCCAAACTCCGAAACAAATATTTGCGGATCACACAAACATTTGGTCCGACCCGGGAATCGAACCCGAGACCTCTTGATCAGCAGTCGCATACGCTAACCACTAGACCAAGTAGGCAGCATTTGAGGCAGGAGTTGTCTTAAAGATTTGAATTGGTTGGAAATATCTAATCGGTACATACACACGCTTGACACTAATTAAGACAAAAACTACGTAACTACTAAGTAAAACTACTACGTAACACTGTGACGCACAATGGACTGCACGGTCGGCACGCTGCTCTCTAATGCGCTAAGTGTTGTGGGTTCAAACCCTACACGGAAAAACACTTAGTGCAATCCACAAATTGTTATTCTGAGTCTCGGTGTTCTTTGTGTCCGTTTCTTGTATATTTGTAAACTCCCTTGCGACACAGAAATATATTCGTAATGAATCTTTTCCAGAAAACTGTTAAAATTGAAAAAAATAAATTGAAATTGTTGTTTGTTTAAGGTTCTTATGTTATAAGAAGTTTCAGTAAATTTTCAAGCTTTTTTTATATATACCGTAAAATAACATGAAATAATACGATTACTGTAACATTGTTATGATCGACGATAATAAATTCAAAAGTCAAGTACCTACTTGGCAGTATCATCAATCACTAAACCCTCCCGTGCTATAAACGTATAAGCTCGCATATGATCCGTTGGGTCACAACATCCCGCTTGTTGTACGACGGAGAGAAAAGGACAGTTCAAATCCCGTAGTGATAGTTTGTAATGTTTGCGGGTCGTTTGCTTTTTATGGATGGTATTAATTTTTCATGTCCTTACTTTACAATACAAACTTATTTCATGTTTTTTTTTTTAATTTAAGTGTCACAAATTTGACAAGTAGATTTAAAATAACCATTGCAAAAAAGAAGATACAATTCTTAGAATTATGTAGATGTTGTGCTACGCGCCAATGATAAATAAAACAACTTTACATTTCAAACTATCTATTTTTAGAAGATATCACTGTATTTTTTCACAAAATAAATCATTACTGTACATCGCAATTTATATTATATAAAATTATCATATAAAATATCTACCAAAGTTTTTACATAATTAAGCAATTATTTTTAACGATGAGTTGCAACCCTACAAGGTTTGAACTTTTTATCCGCCCAGTGTACTGTGGCGGGATATGCCTAGTCTCCACATTGTTGATACTCGCTTTTAATCCTGCTAATTGAATTTGTACGGCTTAGCAGACCGATTAGTTCACATCTGAAGGGTTGAACAAGTTAAGCGCCGCGCTTCGGTGGACTCTTTGAATTATTATTGGTGACGTGGCATGATGAGGGTTACCGCCATGCAAATTAGCGAGTGTTATTGAAACTATCGAGGCCGCAGACGCACCGAACCGACCCCCCTCGCACCCCTCACGCCCCGGCGTCGTCCATCCGCGCGCAAAATTGAAAGATTGATCTCCAACGAGTTTGGCGCTCATCCGCACGGAAACGCGGCTGGTTAGCTATGCACGCTCTTTGCTTCCTAGTTTCAGACTTGAAAAGTTTCATATCGTTTGGAAGGGTCCTTTGTGAAGGGGATCGTTTTCGTTACGGGTGAATGGCTCATGGAACTCAATAGGAATGATAATACGGACGATTTAAGATTACCTTGACTAAATATAAGTGATCTTCTTTTATATTAGAATTCATTTAACGAGAATACTTGATGACGTAAAAAACCAGAGAATCCACGTAATCAATCTAAGGATAGTAATAATAGGCATTCTCGTTACTTAAGCACACCGCTGCAGACTAACCTCAAGTATTTTTAAAAATTTTAAAAATTGTATGCTCGAAACATAAAAAAAGTATTGTTTTGTCAGGTGATTTTAATATCGACATTTTGAAAAAGAATAGAGTTGTGTTGGATTTTGAATGTATATTGTATAAATATAACTTAAAATTAGAGTTTAAGCAAGCTACTAGATTACAGAGCAACACATGTATTGATAACTTTTGTCATAGTTTTCGAAGAAGATGTAAATCAAAAATCTTTGAATTCTCACTGTCTGACCATACTGCACAGGTTATTGAATGTCCAATCCCCAATGTAGAAACAAAACATTGGCGAATAACCAAACGTGATTTAAACAAATTTAATATTTCTAAATTTAAATCATGTATAAAAAGTCTATCGTTTAATGACGTATACCACACAAACAATCCCAACGAAGCTTATGAGTCATTTTTGGACATTTTTAAATTGTTCTATGATTTGTGCTTTCCAAGTAGAATATCTATAATAAAAACAACAAATAAACCTAAATGGATATCCCGTGGCATTAAACTATGTAGTAAAAATAAAAGAAAGCTTTTCTGGAAATATAGAGTAAATCCGAACAAAATCAATAAGATAAATTATGTAAAATATGCGCAAAGATATAGGCACATTATAAGACAGACTCAACGGGCACAAAACATTCACAACATAAAAACATCAAAAAACGTATCAAAAACTACTTGGAAAATTATAAACCAAACGAAACTGAACATTCCAAAAGAGCCTATATCAGAAATAGTCACGGATCAGAACATAAAAATTACCGATCCACAACACATTGTTAACGTCTTTAATGACTATTTTATAGATAAGGTTAAACCCATTCATACAAGCGGCACAAATGTTATAAATACAATAAAAAACAGCACAAAATCAATGTTTATGTCACCTTGCCTTCCAATGGACGTTAATACAATAATAAGGGGTCTGAAAAACACAAATAGTGTCGGATATGACGGTATACACACTAAAGTCATTAAATCAGTTGGGCCAATTATTTCAAAGCCTATTAGTCACATTATTAATCTTAGTATAGACACTGGTATATATCCAGATAAATTAAAAACATCAGTGATTAAACCCATATTCAAAAAAGGAAGTAAAGAAAGTATGGAATGTTATAGACCAATCACACTAATTCCGGTATTCTCAAAAGTTTTTGAGAAATTTATTTCTAAGCAACTTTACTCCTATTTTGAAAAACATAACATATTTGCAGTAGAACAGAAGGGATTTAGACATAATAAAAGTATAAACAGAGCCATCTATGAATTCTTACGTGTGATTGTATCTAAAGTAGATAATAGAATACCAGTATGTGCCATTTTTTGCGATATGACACAGGCTTTTGATTACGTAGACCATAAAATCTTACTGGATAAGCTAGATAGATACGGAGTACGTGGTAATGTCAATTGCCTAATAAAATCATATCTGACAGATAGGAGACAATACACAGAGCTCAAAAAAATTAACTTTATGAACAAAAGAGAAGAAACTTACACATCTCAATTACGGACAATTCAATATGGAGTGGGGCAAGGTAGTGTCCTTGGACCGTTACTGTTTATTGCGTACATCAATGATTTGCCAAAGGCCACTATTCACCCTGTCACTTTATTTGCGGATGACAGCACAGTCGTTGTAGAATGTAAAAATCGCGCTTGTTACGAAATGGACATTAATAATACCTTGTATGACATTATAAAATGGATGGATAATAATAATTTAAAAATTAACTTAATTAAAACAAATTTGATACAATTTTCGCAAAGACATAACATAGTTACAAATATGAATATCACATATAATAACATAAAAATAAATGAAACCAACACTACGAAATTTCTAGGACTAAATATTGATAGCAAACTTAATTGGAAATCACATACTGAAGAGTTATGCAAAAAAATTAGCAATACAGCCTACGCTCTCTTTAAACTTGCGCCTCTTCTTAATGATGAAAGCATTCTTATAGCATATCATGGGATGACTGCGTCCTATCTCAGGTATGGCATCATACTCTGGGGAAACTCAACAAATAAAGATATGGTCTTTAAGTCTCAGCAGTTTTCGTAAAGACAAACCCGGATCTATTCGAAACTTTGGCTGAAACTGTTATTCGCAATAGAAGGTCTCACAACAGAAATAGAATCAGAATACTTAAATCAAATACAGCGTTAATGCACAAAAGTATATTCTGTATGGCACCTGTTATATATAATAAAGTATCTGTTACCATAGGAAATCTTGAATTAATATTGTTTAAAAAACGACTACGCGAATTTCTCATAGACAAGTGTTATTATGATATAAGAGACTTCTTGACTGGTAAATGATAGCTGATTAATAAAAATTAAACTAATTGATTGACATTACTATATCTTATTGTATCTTATTTTCCATATTTTGTAAATTGCATGTAAATTAAGTTTAAAATTTTGATAGAAATTGACATTATTGACGATGCATTGTATATTTTTCTTTAATTCAAATGTTATAGTATATTGTCTTAGATTCTAAAATATTATTATTTATTGCATGATTGAATAAAATTTTAAATTATTGTAGGCCTAAATGGCAGAACATAGCGGATCCTTGACACTTATGTAAACATCATTATTTATACCTATGTTTCACAATAAAGAATTGATTGATTGATTGATTGATTGATTGATTGATATCAACCGAAACAGTGTACGCAAGGGTGTATCCTGTTTCGGTTGATACCTAGATGAAAGTAAGCAAATGTAAAGTACGCAAGGGCCAAAAAGCTGACTTTATTATTATTATTATTTAGTATGACACACTAGCAGCTAAAGAGCTGATGCGTGTATTTCAAATAGCTTGGAGATATGTTTGTCAAGCCTGTTCTTAAAGCAGTTTAGTGAGGGAGCCATAACCACGCTCTTTGGAAGCCTGTTCCAGGATGTCACAACTCGGTTAGGTAAGAAATGACTCTTAGGGTTTTTCTTAGATGAATTTCGCCATAGTCTCAGAGAATGTCCTCGCAAGTGCATGTTGTCGTCCAATATGTAAAGTTCCTGTAAACTGGGTATGTCATAGCGCTCTTTATATTTGCTTTCTTTTTTTTAATGACAATGCCCTCACAAGGACAAGAAACGAATACAAAGGATACCCAGACGCTTCAACCAGTACAACATACATACGTGCCGTTACAATGTCGATACAAAACAGAAATCTCCTTTTCAGAAATTATAAAATTAATAATATTCAAAAGTTACTGAATACTATTTTGATTATTTGTCAATATCCTCCCATACACGGTAATGAGGGTTTCGGAATCAGGAGTGCAGCGTACACAGGCGGCATGTAGTGCACGAGCTGCCCTCAGAGGCCTGACCTCTGGCCCCGAGAGCGATACCTCATGTAAGCTTGTAGCTTGTTGTTATATGAAGTTCATACTGTATAACACCAGTTACAAATAGCTAGGGTCATGTTTGATTTAGTCCTTTACTAGAAAGTGTTTATGAACCAAAATCTTATATTTTAAATTAGAAATGTATGTGTGAAATGTTTTCAGGCTAAACACATTTCTCACACACATTTCAAATTCGTTAGTGGCTATGATGGATGATGTTTATTTTTGTATTTGATTTTAATCATTGAACTATAATAGATAGGTATTTAAAAGTTAAAGTCTTAATTATTGTGAAGGAGTTTTCGGAGAGGCAAAGTTGTTTACTAATGATACTAATTAATGGGGAGGGGCTGCGATGTCTGCATTATTAGAGTGAGTACGTATCGTCTCCGTATTGCTTTGGATCATATTTTCAACGTGAGTCTATATAAATAATTAAAATTAAAGAATCTGTATATAATTTGAAATTTAAAGATTTTTACTAAATACTATGAAAAAAGCAATTCCTGAAAATCTTATCTGTCTGTTTCTGGTAATTTCTGGAACGGCCGAACTGATTTTGACAGACTTTCACTGGCACAAAGCTGGTGAAATTGGGAGTTAATTAGGCTAATTTTTTTAGACCAGATTCGTTCCGCGGCGTTACTCGCGATTTAGATCAAAACCGTGGGTAGCACCGTGGCACTCGGCTAGTATTTATTTAATCTAATGAATTATTAAGAATTGGTTACACTTACATTTGACGCTTGTCTAAATATGTTACGCTCTGTGTGTTACGCTTTTACGGCTAAAATGCTATATCGATTTCGATGTACCATTTAAAGTGTTTTTGTGTTTGAAGAAGTACTTACGTAGACTATTTTTTACTACGATAATCGATATAAAAGCGGGTGAGGCCGCGGGAAAAGGCTAAACTAAAATCTGGAGAAGAATAATAATAGCTAGGAAGATGAAGTGATAGAATCCTTTAGTTAACAAGGGTATTTACTACTAGCTTATATATAAATAATATTATCTTCAGGCGTCCACAACCCTGAGGACGAACTGAATTCGAGGGTTGATCTAGTTGTCAGTATATTTGAGGGCACCCACTTTGTTGTGACGATTGCCATAGACGTTCATGACAACCGGGACCGACGATGTGCTCTCCAAGGCCTGAAACGCTGCCATTTTTCATTCGGCTGTCATTAAGAATTTCTTGCAAGAAAAGCTCGATCTGGCTTTCGAACCCAAGACTTCTTGATTAGCAGTGGAATACGTAAACCACTAAACCAACGACCAATTTAGGAGTTACGGATGAAACCATAGAATAATTAGTATGTGTCATCAAATAGAGAAATGTATATAATAATGTAACACGAACGTGCTGAAATCGCTTCCTGTCAATAGTCGCAAGCGGTGGAACGTCATCGCATCTAGATAAGTGTTCGTGCGGGCCGAGCGGAGCAACACTCACCGATCGACCTCCACGCTGACAACAAGTTTAGGAACTACCTTACGGCTCGTTGTTCTCACTCTAAGTTACCTACCTACGTGTTAATAAAATATCATTTAAATTAACTACTTGGTTTTCTGCTCGAGAAACAGCACATAGCACAAACAATATGCGTTCTGGAGAAGACAACCGCCCCGACAAACACCATTTGCCGACATATTAATACGCTTAATTAACACTACCCCACTAAATTAACATACACATCTTTCTTTAGTCAATATCCCAGTCATTTATTCATACAAGAAGTCGTGTAAATTATGTGACTTAATACAGTAATTTTAGCAACACGCTACAAATAGGCTCAGAAAAGCATTTCAATCTAAAACTTTTTACCTAAATTTAAAGAAGTTCATCGTTTAGGTGGATATTTTATGTTTCAGATAAAGTTTTTTACTTTAGACTGTTTTACAGGTTTCCTGCAAATTGAACAGATTGCCTACTTACATGCACGAACAATGTCAGCGCAAAAACTCGATGTAATTTTCTCTCCAGGAATTTCCAATCTTACCTCGAACCACTTTGGGAAAAGTTACGAAATTTGAAATCTTTCTCTTTAGTCTTACTGGAGATCCTTTTATAACGGGGATACGTATGTACATGTTTAATATAATTAAAGTAAGAGAGCTTAATGCTTACAACAATGTCTTCAAATTACAGAAAAGCTTGCCACAAACATAGCTTTGAAGATCATTTTATTGTTCGAATCAGTATCAATATTTAACAATTGAATTGTGGATATTGGACACTGTTTTATAATAATTATTTACTGATAACGAAACAAGAAAACATTTGTTTACTCATTTAATTTGAAATTGGGAATTGTTTATCCTGTTTCCATGAGGCCATTGTATAATTAATGTTAAATTAGGATAAAAACAAATATGATGCGTTTAGTAAGCGTATACAAAGTCTTGACATCTATGAGTTTAGAACTTACATGAATCCTCATTCAGCACTAAAGCCAAATTGTAAAAGTTAAGATTTTGGCTAATAATAGATAATATTTTCACCATCTTATATTTTATTTATTGACATATTTTAGAATTAAATGGACAGAAAATAAGTTTTATATGTATGTATATGGACATTGAGATCTCAATGACCCACAAATATTTAGCGGTGTAGTATAAATGACATAAAAGTTATCGTGAAAAGCTTGAATAGAATCAGACACTCGTTACAAATACTGGAAATGCAGTATGGTGACCCGTGATGGGCTGATGAGATGCTCATACATCATTGGTCTTACGGTCTCGCACTCACCCACAAAACACGACAGCACGAATGCTCTCACTTTACTCTACTGCCTTGAAAACGGATTTAGATTGCATTTTGAAGATTTTCTAATAGTTTCGGCCCGATTCGGACATCGTTAAAGAATGAATGATTCTTCTTATCAGTGTCGAACCTCACAATGCGCTGCTGTCTGAACCTTGAAGTATCCTCCTCAACCAAACCGTACACGCTACAAGAATATGCATATCAATAACAAAAGTATTAATTCTAACTTATTAACTCTCATATTATACAGTGATACTTAGACCAATTTTGCCATTTATACGTTAGTAATTTTCCTAAGTAAAGTCAGTCGAACGGTTCAAGTTTCCAACTTTAGAACGCTTGATAGGCGTTTCAGCTGAATTAATCATGTATTCGGAATATTACTTCCACGAAATGCTCAAACGTAAGTCTGCAATATTAATTAAGAGCTAAAGTAAATGGCTCGTAACATGTGTTTGTGTGTGTGCATGACTTTGATGTGACATTTCGATATTCTTCTTGTAAATCGTACGCTTTGACCCGTGCCAAGGTCGAACTCTAGTAGCTTGATAACATGTAATTTGTAATTAATAGTGACACACTGAAATTATTTAATTAATGTGTCTCCATAAGACGTAGATTAATTTACTGTATGAGATAATGAGATTGTGTAATACAATCTAATTAAACGAGCACGATAGTGTTGATGTTTGTACATTATCCATTAAATATTTTCTGTAGAAATGTGTAGCAAAGTGCTTATTTTCTTAATTGGCTTTGTCTGCACGGTTTAAGCGGTCGCCACGCCTCTTCCTACTGCGCCAAGTGTCATGGATTGAAATCCCTCGTGGGATAACACTTTGTGTGATTCACAATTTGTTGTTGTTCTGGGCGTTCATTGTGTCCGTTAAATGTGTGTTTTTAAAGTTCCCTGCGACACAGGAATTTACATTCCTGATGCGGGAGTTGTCTTTTTAAAAATGAAAAAAATAGGGATAAATCACAACTCTCACCTGTAATAGATTGAACTTCACATTCAGTTTAAATATTTTTTGTAATGAATCCTTTGATGAACTATCTAATAGATAATTTTAGTTACTCAAACAATTAATCAATATATACGAGTACAAACAGTTCCGTCACGTGGTGATGAAGTCTCGGGCAAAAGCTAGTTCCAATATAACATAGGTCGTAATAACTTTTTGAGTCTTGATTTATGCTGTCTGAAAATATTCCCAAAGTTTGCCACAGGCAGGTCACCGGTCATCTCTAATGTTATATATTGGACATTGTATATATTATCCCAAGAATATGGGCAAGAAGTAGTCTTCCCTTTATTTATAACATAAAATATAAGATTCTTAAGCCTACACGATACAAGAACATAAACGAATAAAATACTTGGTTATCTTTCAATATAAAATCTTCCACTTATCTTTCGCCAACAGGATCATCAATCAAAATACATACATTAATCTAGTCAATTTTATTTTCATAGAGAAGGAAATCTTGACCAATGACTCGGAAAATGTTTAAGTGAACAAGATCTGATAATATACAAGGAGCTCATATAGTTACTTAAGAGAACATTTCAAGTTAAAACTATCCTCGTACATGTCCGTCTGATCAAAAACTAGGCAGAGCCGCGTTATAGGTACCAGAATAATCATCATCATCAACAGCCTTCAACAGTCCACTGCTGGACATAGGCCTCTCCTTAAAAAGGAGGTTTTGGCCTACTATACCACGCTGGCCAGACGGGTTGGTATAGAGTTGGTTTCAAGTTTTCCTTCTCTTTGCATTGATATTATCTTGCGTTTATCCCTTAGTCGCCTTTTAGGACACCAGCGGGATGAATAGGAGTGGTGACACTCTGTATTCTTAATCCGTCACCGGTACCAGAATACTGAAAAACATATGTATACTATATTTCTCAATACATACATATTTTAAAGGTATATTTATGATATGATCAATACAAACTATATTTAGAATACCGTATAAGCATATATTGTACATATAGTTTAATTGAACTCACAAATAACATGAAAGAATTGGCAATCCATTAATAAAGAATATAGATAATGATTTCCAAACGATGTTATAATTCTAGGCAATTTATTATGTATAAATGTAGTTATACTATTTAACATTACAATGATATATGGAATAAACTATCGGTAGAACTAATGTGTACTTAAAGCAGAAGAAGACTTAATGGGCCGGCTAATGGAAGTATTTTGTACCCGATAGTTGTATATATTCCCTATAAGTAAGTATTTAGGAATAGAACCTTTTACCATCTATTGCTCACATAATTTATAAGCTCTTTTCGCATGTAAGACTAATGTGAAATAAGAATTGTGAAGGCTCTGGTCTTGGCTTACTAACTCGTTTGGGGCTTGATGCGTCACGGTCTCTGCAGATGACTAATGATAGTAATAAAGAATGGTGAAAAAAGCCATTTGTATTTATTAAGTGATTTGCATGTGAAAAGAACCGTACTTGGATATTAGTGTTTTAGCAATGGCAAGCCAAGCTCCGGCTGTAAATTAAATCATCATCATCATCAACAACAATCATCAAATCCCACTCAGACTAATATTGTGTAACCAGCACTATAAATTCGTTACGTTTTACATACTATGTATTTCTTAACAATATATTGTAGGATTACCCAGACACGTCTTATATAGAGAAAACTTAACTAAAATGTTTAATGGCGTTTTCACTTTAAGAATATTTAATTAAAAGATGTTCGGTAGACTTAATTTAAACTTACAAAATACTTGTAAGGGTTCCCTAAGAACTTATTATTTAGTTGTTGCAAGGCTCGCAAGGATTAGCGGGGATTTTTGTTAAGACCCCTGAACTTACAACCGTTCTCGCAGATAGATTTTCTGACAAAGTATTTAGGGTAAAATTATTCCTTTAATAATAAACTTATCGGGAATGAGAAATTATTTTGAGAAACTAATTAAGTTAGTTATTTGTAAGATACAAAGGGCTGTGTTGGTTATATTTGGATAAGGAATAGTTTCAATAACTAGACCTCTTAACTTAATTAGAAAATAGCACGCCTTTTGAACCGATAAGCGTTGGGGTAAACGGGTTCTTGAGTGGAGACCGTGACTCGGCAAACGTAGTGCAGGACGTCCACAGGCAAGGTGGAGTGATGATTTGCGCAAGCCGACTGGCAGGAGCTGGATGCGAGAAGCCGAGGATCGAACCAAGTGGCGTGCAATTGGAGAGGCCTATGTCCAGCAGTGGACTGCGATAGGCTGATGATGACAATGCCTTTTGATACTGCTAGTTCCTACTTACATTTTGTGACTTGATGTTGATATGTACTTGTAACGTATATGTAACTTAGTGTGAAGGTGTTCGCAGAATTAGTCGCGTCTTGATTTCGGTACTAGTTAAAATTCGATCTTGATGCATATGTTAATAGAACCTATTTCTAGATCTCTACTAGCGCAGTTTGAATCACAAATAGTAGTCTTTACAACGAAATCCCTGGTTTATACATGTCAACGTTTTCTTAGTTATTTACTTGAAATAGACAGAGATTAAAAAAATCTAGCTCTAACAATAGACTGCAAAATACTGTTACTACAGAATACAATTGTACTAGTACTAATAGTTCTGTCCTAACGCCGAAATAATTCTTTTACTTTGGCAGTTTTTCAAAGAAAGTAAAACAAACAATATATACATATTTTTTTACAGTAGCAGAGTATACAGCTGTTATTTCTTAAGATTGTAAAAGGCTGTTTAGACCCAAACAAAGTTAAAGCTCATTAAAGTACCTAAGCTGTTAACTTCTAGAACTAAAGTTATGAGGCCCAAAGCTTCGAGGGAACATCAATAACCGTGATTACAAAACGTATTCATGTGCACATAATCGTATATCTACAAAATATAGTTAACATGGCATTTACATAATATTCCAGTTTGTAAACAAACGAAAGATAATTCGGAATTTTCTTGCCAAGTCTTTATTTTCCAGCTGTAATAATCAGAATGGTACACAAAGGATATAGATTAAATGCCATTTGACTTGACCAAATTCCAATACAATAAATACCAGAGAAGAAATTCGCGAAAACCGAACACAATAGATAAGAACTCACGATATAAAAAATGTGAAGCACAAGAGTCGAGAGTAATTAGAAAAGGCGCAATCGATGAAGGCGCGGCTTTGGATCGTCACGTCACGGTGCGGTGCGGTGCGGTGCGGCGCGGTGCGGTGCGGTGCGGCACGAAGCAGCGTTCAATCAGCGTGCGACATTGGGACGAGATATTTCACGCGGAATATTTTAATTTGTCGAACAAAGTATAACCGTAGATATTATCTACGCAGAAGTTTAACTTGATACGTTCACAAACTTTGGTAGCTGACAAACATACAATTAAATCATTTATGATAATTGGGAAGCTTCAGCTACATAGAATTGCTTAGAAAATATGTAGATAAAAATGCTATTTAAAAAATGGTCAGTTTTTTAACTATGTACGTAGCCTAGAATATTAATAATTTAGTACTGTGATATTATAAAATTAAAATGAAGCAAGTCTTTTGCATTAAAACTGAGAGTTAACCCAAGGTTTTTAATAATATATTTTTTCTTTTAGGTCTATTCGTTGTAAGAGTGGCGCTTCATTAAAAACAGTTCTAGAGGAAGACATTACTTTTGCATGTTGCTTGGTTACAGTTATATTGAAATAGTGTTTATTTTCTTAAATAATATTAATATATATAATTTCAGACTGGTGTACTATTTGCGAAACAAAAATTTCGGTCTACTAGGATCTCGTGTGCGGAATTATGCAATTTTGTAAATATTTAAATAGTTGTAACATTTATAAAGCTACGAAGAAATTTTAATAAATATAGTTAGTACACACAAATATATAAGCCTATAATACATAATAATTTATTTATTAAGTTAATATAGTTAATATAAAACGAAGGATAAACGTATTTGATTTACTGTTGTACGTCGTGAGCTTGTTCAGGCGTCGGCGTCGGTTCAGGTGGCACAACCACATTGATGGATATTATTTGTTATTGCACCAACCCTCGCACAACACCCTCATTCTCAGCACCCGCTCGGTTTGAACATCTCCTTTTAAATTCTTCACTACTTTATTACATCCAATTTACTATACCTGACTTTGGCTTGGGGTGATTCAAATATACCGATGTAGCTTTATTTTCTATTTAATTTTGTCTTATCTAAAAGTCTTGGATTTTTTTACTTGCATATGATAAAGCCAAAAAGAAGGATTGTTTTATAATAGTTTTGGCTATGTATGTTTGTAGGTTTTGCTCACTAACGTAACTGTCTGGAAGGGCCCAAGACGTACGAGGTGGCAAGACGACATAGTAGATAAGGGTGGGGGGACAGGATTGGATGCATTTTGCTCAAGATCAAGAAGTGTGGGATTTTTTTTTTTTTTTTTTAAGTTTTTTTTAGTTATTTTATCATGTTTGTAGATTATACTGTCGTTCCTGATCTCCAGAACCGATTTTAATAAATGAGGTGACAATATTTTGCTTTTACTTGGTACAAATAACGAATCACATAGCTATTCTGAGTCAGACAGGTAAAACGTTAACACATTTATTAGTAAAGTTTTTTTTTATTGTTGTAATGGAATAGGCGTTTGTCTTCCATCTCACCTGATGCAAAGTGTAGATGAAAACGAAGTTAGTACACGCACATCCAAAAGAAACCTGTTCACTCTACTCTTAAACTTCTTTCCTTCATATTTATTCCAAATTTTTTATTTAAATAATATTTCAACTCTTACTTAAATTAGCCGATTCGGGGCAAAAAGTGTACTTGGGTTTTCTCAGGAAATTTTTTATAGCAGCCCGGAGTTTGGAAGTTTGGTGGTGATTCACGCCCGTGTCTCGGCACGTAAATACGTTGGTCCTGGTTGTCATGTACACCTATGGTAATCGTTATTGTGAAGTCAGTGCCCTCAAATTTACTTAGAACTAGTTCAACCTTCGATTTTCAGCTCTCCTTTATGGTTGCGGAGGTCCGATGCCAGTCGCTCCGTCGAAACACTGTTAATCAGGTAAAACTAATTGAACTAGTAGCCGACCCCAAATAATATTGGGAATAAGGCTAGGAAGAAGATGTAAATAAGCTGAATATGTGGAGCCATCTGTGAGCTTAAGTGCGGAAGTGTTACGCACAGCACTGTACACAAATCATAAATTTGACAAACTTATTCGAACATCACCTTAATCGTGGCAGTACAAATTGTAACTCCCGCGACATTACGTATTCAAAGGGACAATGTACCATAGGATTACCCGTGTAGCTCATGCATAATCGGTTTCACCCGCGCGGTACTCTGTTTACGACTGATAGTGCCGCTTCAGTACACATCAGGGCCCCGGTAGATATCACAGCTGAACTCGTACATTGAATGCTATGACATAAATTGCTAGTTGATATGAAGTCCTTAACTTATGCGATTTCTGACTAGTAACTATTGTGTATAAAATTTAATGCGATTACACAATATTGATATATTTTACCATGGAGAGTAAAAAAATTGTTGAAAGCTACTTTCTATAGCTGTTACATTCTTAAACTACTAGCGAAGACTACGATCTCTTTATTCTTCTTCTTAGTCTTATTCCCAATATTATTTGGGATCGGCTACTAGTTCAACCAGTTTTACTTGAATATCAGTTTTTCCACGAAGCGACTGGCATCGGACCTCCGCAATCCTAGGGCAGAACTGAACTACGTTCTCTTTACTTTGAATTATAATTGTTAACTAATCTAGCAAAATATTTTTTTTCAAACATTTTACACACAACAACATCTAGTCCCAAACTAAGCAGAGCTAACAGACTTTCACCAGCAGATAAATAAATAAATTTCGGATATCTTACACGCAACGGGTACTTACTTATGGGTACTAGACAAATTATATAAATACATAAACATACTTTTTTTGTAAATACATACATATTATTATACATAGAAAACAACCAGACTGCGAAACAAATATATGCGGATCACACAAACATTTGATCCGACCCTTGTATTGAATCCGAGACCTCAAGCAGCAGTCATACATGCTACCCCTGCGCCATTGAGGCAGGCAGGCAGATGGCTGATGCCGTAAGAATTTTTGTATTAGACTTGCATCGATCTCCGGCAAACCGCGGGTTACACCGCTGGACTCAAGTAGTATGTATCAAAACATTTAAATTATGTCTTTATAACTCTACTAGCTGATGCCCGCAGCTCCGCTTGCGTTTTAGAGGTATCAAAAATAGATGTTGACCGATTCTCAGACCTACTGAATATGCATATAAAGTTTCATGAAGATCGGTCAAGCCGTTTCGGAGGAGTATGGCAACGAAAACTGTGACACGAGAATTTTATATATTAGATAAATTCCTTTTAGAAGTAGCTTAAGTCTTATCGTTGAAAACTTTTTGAGATATTCACTGACGCACAGTTTCAATATAACATGCTCAATAGAACGCTGACTGAACCGATGAACTCTTTACAAACTAAATAGAGCGGTAAATGACATGAGGTACATTTCTGTCGAGTTTACATCAGTAATGCGTAATGCCGCTCTCGAGAGCTACTCGTGTGTAGGGATCACAAGCCAATTGTGAAAGAGTTGTGACGACGAGGCGCACGGGACCCTACTTCGTTATTTACGCTGTACGAAGCACTTTTCAATCAGTAATAATATCCTTAAATGGGCATGTACTTAGTAAATAATGAGGACATGAAGTATTGAGTCTACAAATAATAAAAGTTGAAATCTTTCTGTTAACAATTCTTAACTAAATGCACATAAAAGTATATACGACACATAAATATAAAACATATAAAATTGTTGGCCGCCTTTTTTCTGTATGTTTGTTCCGGATAATCTCTCTTGCTGATCTAGATTTTTTATGAGTGTGTGTGTTCCTCTTCAACATTGACGAGTAGATATTTGGTTTAATGTAAAATATATATTATAGTCTAGATAGTTGTAAAGCCTAAATAATTGAATAAATGTGACTGCACGGTTTCCTTAGTGATTTAAGCGATGGCCATGCCGCTTTCTACTTCGCCAAGTGTTTTGGGTTCAAATCCCACGTAGGAAAACACATTGTGTGATTTCCAATTTTGTTATTCTGAGTCTGGGTGTTCTTGGTGTCCGTTTCATGTATGTTTGTAAAGTCGACCGCGACACAGGACTTATGTTTCTAATGCGGGAGTTGTCTTTTATTAGATAAAAAATAAATCTGTTGCGATGGTCTTGGACAATAAAATACTAACAAATACAATGGGAATGGTGAAGACAAACAAAACACGAAACAATGGTGAAATTAAATGGATGTTGTAAGTTTCTAATTAAAAAAAAGCGGCCAAGTGCGAGTCGGACTCGCCCATGAAGGGTTCCGTAATACCAGCAAGTAACATCATATAAAAGATCTTGTAGTTCGTTGTAACTTTCATCGATGTTTTTATAATAGTGTATTGATTGGATGAAAGGTAAATTGCGTGTTACGATTTATGACGTATTAAAAAAAAAACTACTTACTAGATCTCGTTCAAACCAATTTTCGTTGGTAGTTTGCATGGTAATGTACAACATATACTTTTTTTAGTTTTATCACTCTCCTGGTTTAGAAGTTAGAGGGGGGGGGGGACACATTTTTCCACTTTGGAAGTGTCTCTCGCACAAACTATTCAGTATAGAAAAAAATGATTTTAGAAACCTCAACATCATTTTTGAACACCTATCCATAGATACCCCACACGTATAGGACAGACAGACAGACAGACAGACAGACAGACTTGACGAATCTATAAGGGTTCCGTTTTTTGCCATTTGGCTACGGAACCCTAACAACGGTATGTGTATGCCAAGTTGCCCTAGGTGATTGGAAACAATCACCGTAAGTAAACAATGACGGCGCGGTCAGTACCTAGATGGGTGACCGCTTGTGACATGACATGTTGTGAGCGTTCCCGTGATAGGGAGGTCACGTTGAGCTGTCAGTCCCGGTTGTTATCTTAAGAAAACAGGCTTTAAACACCCAACTGCAGAATTACGTAGCCACAACGTGTCCTGCCAGTTATCAACCGCACTCGGCCAGAATGAGGCCGTATGGCCTTTGCCTTCTCCTGAGGGGACACCCAAGCTCAGTAATGGGACATTATGGATTTTTGATGATTGATGAACAATGCAACATGTCTAATTAAGCGATTACCGCTATTCCATTTCACATTTTAGTCGATTGGCCTGAATAAGGTCCTCGCGCTGTTCATTGCGAGCGCGCGGGAGGAGAGTTGGGTCACTATGTGTAATTACGCGCTCGGTCATTACCGTTTAATATCGGTTATTAGTAAATTAACAAAATTTACCGTAGTTAATAGTTTGGTACTCTATTAGCGTAATTAATTTGCTTAGTTATAATAATACAAAACGCTGTGTGGGGATCGTTTACTTACCGGGATCATTATGACAGCGAGTGACGTAGAGTCGTAATAACAACGCAATATTGCGCTGGTTTTTACAATCTCCAGTGGCGTTTTGTTTTGTTAATGAGTCTTTTATAGGTATATGTATCACTTGTTATAACTTTGTTTGATATTTATGTTGTCCTGTAATTAATCGACTTCAGAAAAGGAGGGGATTCTCAATTCAACTGTATTTTTCGATTAGGTGAATCGATTTTGATCTCTTTTTTTAGCTAAAAGTTGGTGCCTCCCATATGGTCTAATGGTAAGGATTTGGGTATTCAGAATAGTTTTTCTTTAAAGTCTTTTTTTTGTTAAAATCATTAATGTCATATGTTTTTAAATTTCTTAACTTTTTTGTGAATTCTCCCTTAAAGTAACGAACTCTCGTACAGATAAAAGCGGTCAAGTGCAGGTCGGACTCACTAATTAAGGGTTCGGCAGCAGCAAGTAACATCATATAAAAGTTCTTGTAGTTCTTTGTAACTTTGATCGATGTTTTAATAATAGTGTTTTGATTGAATGAAAAGTAAATTGCAGTTTACGATTTAAGATGTATTAAAAAAACTGCAAAATAGCTCTCGTTCAAACCATTTTTCGGTAGAAGTTTGCATGGTAATGTACATCATATATGTTTTTTAGTTTTATCATTCTCTTATTTTAGAAGTTACAGGGAGGGGGGGGGACACATTTTACCACTTTGGAAGTGCCTCTCGCGCAAACTATTCAATTTAGAAAAAAATTTAATTGGAAACCTTAATTTAAGTTTTGAAGACCTATCCATAAACGTTTGTTTGATGAAAAAATGTTTTTGAGTTTCAGTTCTAAGTGTGGAGAACCCCAAAATATATTGTTTTTCTTTTATTTTGTATGAAAATATTAATGCTTTTCACAGCATACATCTACTGACCAAGTTTCAACAGTATAGCTCTTATAGTTTTAGAAAAAATTGGCTGTGACATACGGATGGACAGACAGACATGACGAATCTATAAGGGTTTCGTTTTTTGCCATTAGGCTACAGAACCCTACAATATGGTTTAAATACAGCTAAGCTTTGAGAAATTTTACTTTATCCAAAGTCAATAAATAAAAAATAAATATTAAATATTTCGGACGAATTACACACAACATCTAACTAAGCAGAGCTTGTGCTATGGGTACTAAACAGCTAATAAATACACATTTAAATACATAAACATCCGTTTTTTCTAAATACATACGTATTTAACATGGAAAACACCCAGACTCCGAAACAAATATTTGCAAATCGTACAAACATTTGGTCCGACCCGGAAATCGAATCCGAAACCTCTTGATCAGCAGCCGCATAAGGTAAACAATTCGCCGACAAGGCAGTAATGTTAATAGCTTAATGAAACTTAGCCAAACACAATGCAGTACAAAGTTTACCGAATTTGACACCACTTGAACGACTTTGTACAAGAGAGTCGAATGTCTCGTATTCTCTATAGGCGAGTTCGTCTGAACTAAAGTTCCTCTTCACTCCAACACTGATACGTAATGCTTAAACCCGTCTCTCAGCGCTAATTGGGTTAAATAGTTAGCGAAGCGCTGCCCTATAGGTGGTTCACGTTCACGTTATAGGACCTTACCGGTAATCTTCTGATACAATTTATATATGAATATAATCTTGCAATACTTACCACAAAAACTAACAGAATCTGTTACTCCACGTAAATGATATTGAAGGTGGCACTCCGAGTTCGCGCGGAATATTAGCCAAATATTAACACGTTATTAGCACGGTAATTTTCATGTATCAATACGGCATCTGTTTAAGACTAAATATTTATAATTGTGATATTTTTCTTCATGTACGTTTACGTATCTTTTGAATTAACATTGATAAAGGAAAAAAGTATTTGGGAATAGACGTTTCAATGAATACAAGTAATTTGATATTCACGACTTCATACTACGTAGGGGCCGTCGATATTTAGAACTGAGATTGAGGCTCCTTAAAAACATTTTATTCATTCATCATCATCGACAGCTTTTAGCAGTCACAGATATAGGCGTCTTAAAATAATTTCTTGGCCATATATTTACAGACATCATTTTTAGGGTTCCGAAGTTTATGACTTATAGTTTCGTCGTCGAGGACGGACGGATGGACACTACTTTTTGGTGTATATGGGAAAAGAAGTATTGCTTTAAAAACAAAAAAACTCTATTTTTTTCCGTTTTAGGGTTCCGTAGTCCATGACGAATTGCCACACGAAAAAATAAAATACCTGACATACCACAGAGCTGGACAGTGCGTTTAGTTTAGTTGCCGCTGCTTCTTACGAAATTAATAACTCTTATTAGTGATATTGTCATCCACACCAATATCAGTTGACCTTTCATAGCCCTCAATATCTATATACATAATGCCTGTTTTGCTGTATTAATCAATTATATTAAATTTTCTGGTGTACTCTGTTTTGATGATGATGAAAAATTAATAAAGACTTTGGAAAATGATAAATGAATATTTATAAATATTTTCAGTATTAAACCATTCGAAACATATAACATAACATTACACATGTAGCAAATAGTTCACGAGCTACATTTTATAAATTTGAATGTCTTAATATATTCAGTAAGTTGTATCGCTGCCAAAGCGCACAATAGCGGCGTCGCGTCGGTGCTTCCACAAGTTATGTCTAAAAGAAAACCATAACAGTTTGGCCGGCGCTGGGGCGTGTCACGCGCTTTATGGCCCGATCTTGCCAAAACACGTGATTGTTTTAATGTCAAACATTATCTTGTATACAAGATAAATTAAAGCATTACTCTTCTATGTAGCTGTTATTACAAGCTGGCTAGCAGTTCAGCCTGAACATAGTAACTGACATATTAAAAAAAATTAAGATACTAGTTGTGTATTTTCAAAATGAGTTCTGATATGATAACATGAAAATGTGTGTGATTTCTAGTAGTTTATGTGCTTTTATTGTATGAAATAATAGATTAATCTTTCATGTCGTATATATTACTATCTTCCTAGCCTTTATACCCAATATTATTTGGGGTCGGCTACTAGTTCAACCGATTTTACCTGAATTTCAGTTTTTTCACGGAGCGGACTTCCCAATAACGATTGCCATAGATGTTCATGACAACCGGGACCAACGGCTTTACGTGCTCTCCGAGGCACGGGCGTGAATCACCGCCAAACTTCCAAACTCCGGACTGCTATTAGGAATTTCCTAAGATAAACCCAAAAACACTTTTTGGCCTGGCCTGGATTTGAACCCGAGACCACTTGATTAGCAGTCGCATACGCTAACCACTAGACCAACGAGGCAGTATACTACTATAAATACTCATAATAATAGCTTTGAGTCATCGAAACAGTAGGGAAATAAATAGTATGAAAAATAGTAGAAAAAAGTAAAAATAGTAAAACAGAACTTTTCTTTTGCCGTATACACCACAGAGTGAATCAAAGCTTCTCTTCGGTTTTGACTTAGACTTTCTGGCAGAGAACTGATGATGTAATTAGTAACTTAGGCTACTTCATTTAAGACTAGCTTCGAACCGCGGTGTTACCCGCGGGTGTAACAATAGCTGCAGGGAGCAACTGTTAGACATTAAAATAAATACAAAACATTTACAAAATTATTTTTACAGAACATAAATTACATAATTTTTTATGAATAATCAGTTGAATGATATGAATCATCTACATGAATTAGGTAAATTAATTGTCAACCTACTCGTATTAAATCAAAAGTCTACGCAACTTAGGTACTGCAGGTGAAATACGAAACTTCAAAAATGTGACAACAAATACTTGTTGCTCAATTAATTTGCGTTACAATTTCCTAATTACGGTAATGTTTGTGATGACAAGGGACACGACCTGAAACAAAACAGCCATGTGAATGCTAAAACTAACTCTCAGTTTCTATAATGTCTATTAATATAATGTAATGTTAAATTCAGCTCACTTTAAGGTGGGTTTTAGTTTTTGTAGTATAATACCGTGGTTTCTTTTATCATGGTAAAACTATGGTGCCATGTAATGAGCAATGGAAGACCAACCTCAAAACAACAGCCTAAGTGCTGTTATGTTTCGTTGGTAAGTACGAAGCCGGAGGTTCAATCATTTCCATTTACTCTACTCTGATGGAAAGCATGAGTAGACTCCAGGAGTAGGGGTCACCATTCGCATTGTGAAGGTAAGCAATGCAGCATGGTGACCCATAGCATAGCGACCTGGTCGGATATTTCTGCATCATTCTTCCGGCCTTTTAAGCTGGGAGAATGATGCAGAATGATTGGGCCTCTGGTCTCACATTCACCAACGAAATACGACAGCAATAATGCTCTCATTATTAGGACGGTCTTCTGTGTGACGGTAGTACTACCCCGGGGGGGGGGACCTATAGTGCTAAAATCAGGGTCGTTCTACTACCAATGATGGTGACCACCACTCTTGGACTCTACTCATGCTTTTTATCCGGCAGAGTAGAGTCACTTTCAGCAGTTCATTTTAAAAAAAACCTCATCTATCCATTTGTCTTCTTTTTAAAAACTTATCACATACTTAAATGACCACAACTTATCACATATTTAATCAAGCCAGGATATTTATACTTGTTTCAATCCTCACCGTAACTAAAATCATTCTATTAAACCTCAGTAGCTGTAATGGATGAAAACCGATAGGATTTAGCAGGATATGTTGCTTGAATAGCTTTAGCTGATATCTGACAGATGCAGCTTCTGGTCCAGTATAGCGCAACAAGTCACGAACAAGTTCTTTTGTAAGAAGTAGCTGTAATAGTAAAGAAATAATAATGATTAAAAAAAATCTATCAAGTGCCGACAATCGAGAGCATAAATTAAATAATAATATAATACACCTGATTGTACCTGAACCTGATTAGAAGGTAGTAGAGTCATGCAGATTTCAGCACGAATGGGCCAGCACGACCACGGCAGTGCTACCCTTAAACAGAACCCTCCTAAAAATAATAGCATTCGTGCTGTCGTATTTGGAGTTAGCGAGTGTGAGACCGGAGCAATCATTCTACTCCATTCTTCGGCCTTCGAGGAGAGTGAGAGGAGAATGATGCGAAAATATCTCACTAGGCCTCTGTAGTGTGAACTACCATACTGCATTGTCTGCACTCACAATGAGGTTCGTGACATCAGGCAGAGTTAAATGATTTTGATAGGCTTAAATATAAATATAAAAACAAAACCTAAAGCACTCTACTGTGAATAATATTCAAAAGAGTTCCCAGTCTTCTGACTATATAAAGTAAAACACAATTGGTTCTTGTCTACCGATCTACAGAAAGCTGACCTTGATCTTGATCTCAATGATATAATGATTGTCCGAACTATACGTGATCGATAGTAGATTCATCTCTGAAATGTGCTGACTAAGCTTATCTATGTATTTATTCTATCAATTACTTCAAGCAATATATGTCGTAGGAATATCCTACTTTTGAATATTATAAAATGAGATTAACTTCTGTTGTAATATTAAAACTATTCAAATATCTCCTTATTAGTGTTTATCGAGTACCTGTTGATGAGTTCGATGACAGGGTTCCACAGCCGTCGCAAGAATAGTAAACACCAATAAAGCGTACATGAAATAATTGACACATTTGACAGAAGCTATCGCCGAATCACTCACTGAAAGTATAATTATTGTGTTAGCAGTTTTTGATTTAGTCTGTTCAGGTTTTAATGTCAAATATACTATACAACAGTTTTTACCCTTGATTCCACCTTTTCTGATGGTTATCATAGTAAAATGTATGTACTAATCCTAGTAATTACGTTTCATTCAGAGAATCTTAAAATTATTCAGACAACATTCCATTTATATCGGTCCAACCAAACCAATCAACAATCCAACATAAGGTAATGCTAAAGTAGATTACCAACTTGACAAAGAGCTAAGAAGGGAATTCTAATTGTAATGATTAATGTTAAAATATTTCACTTATTGTTCAATAAAAGCCCATGCACTTATCGAATACATGCCAAAATTTTATATATGCATATAATACCCGTAACATAGTTCTTATAAAGTTCAAAATTGGCTGAGACGTTCTTCAGAAGTTTACGGTAAAACATTAAGATCTAGATTATATAGTGTCTTATTGGCACCTACTACAAATAGACCAGAACGATCTTTATGATATTACCTATTATATTAAAAGTGAAACATGTAGGATAGTCTTCTTAATTACTTGAAACGAAAACCAGATAAACAGTCATTTTTGATAGTGTAAAATCATGGCCTAAGGCTTTATTCACATAAAATACAGAAGAGTGTAATATTTTCCATGTTGATGTCAATAATTTTAAAGGAAGTAAAATAAAATAGAAACGTGCCCATACACATCACATTGAACATGATGTAGGGTGCAACAATCATGAACATGAAAGAGAAAGCGAGTGTCGCCAGCAAGGTGCTCCCATCGCTGATATTCAACTGTCGCACTACATCGCACAGGGAGCAGTAGATAATTGACAACTGTTGAATTTTGTCTACTAACGATGGTCCTGAAAAATACAAACAAAGTGAATACAAATTGTGTAGTACAATATCAAGATTCTGTAAGTGAATGCAAGCGAGGACACAAATGAATTGTTGGAGTTTGTGAGTTGAGCAGGTCAAGCAGATGTTCCAGGGATTTCCTTTCAAGGGTATACCTGGTTCCTCGTCTATCCACGATGGCGTGCGGTTTTAATCGATTCGAGTCTGACATAGCTACCGATTGGTGGTATTCCAAGGGATTTACGCATATGAATAAAAAAACGATAGTAAGAAACTGGTCCTTTCTTAAATATTTAAGAAACTATAGGCCAAATACAGTAAAATGAAAAGTTTCTTAATTAGTGATATACCTAATAATAAATTTGACCCTAGCTGGTCGCCACATCACTTTTGTAATACATTCAGTCGAAAAGTTACTGTTCATATAATACAAGGATATTTAAACTTTAAATTTCTAGAGAATTATTTAGAAAAGTTTAATATTGCTCGCTGCTTAAAAACATGATTCTTACCGTGACTTTCTGTTACTGAGTCTATATCTATGACAGAAATAGTATTACGCTGTACCAAATAATCCATATTTCCGCCATTGTTGATTTCTGCCACTGCAAACCTTTTAATCAAAACCATCGGTTTTGATACTGACGCTGTAAAATGATAAGATGATAATGATACAAGTGATAAGTTTGATAGATAATGAAAATATCTTACAATTAAACCTTTTTTCTTCCTTACTTATGCTGGTGCACAACTCCTATTTCTGTTTATGTTTTGAAAATATCTGATTTTCATTGACTACCTTAGTACTAACTAAGCTACTGAGTGACAGCGTACGCAAATGGTAAGCTTGAGGTTTCAGGTCCTAATTCACACCATATGTTTGTATGATCTGTTAATATTTGTTTCGCAGTTTGGGTGTATTCTAGATATAATATGTGTTTATCTACAAAACAGGTGTATGTGTATTTATATCAATTGTCTAGTGTCTATTGTACAAGCTGTGTTTAGTTAAGAACTAGATGGTTTTGGTTGTCTTATTAATGCTGTGTGTCATTTATATAAAAATTTAAAATAAATCGCCTCATCTTAATTCACAATAAATTTAACAAAGACTTACAACTTACAATCACTACGTAATTCATGGAGTATTATCTCCAAGCTGGTATTCACACGCTGAAAAGTTGACACTACGAACATCACTATAAGTGCAAACTGAATCGCATATAAGTAGAATATAAGAGTGAAGGTAGACTGAAACAACAGCCCGCTTGATAAAACCCCAACTGCAAAAAATAATAATTACAAAAGGTAAAAGTACATTTTCTAGACCTGTTTTTTTTATTTGAACAGACAAATCCCGCGTTAGGAATATAAATCCTGTGTCGCGAGGGAATTAACAAATATACAAGAAACGGACACAAAGAACACTCAGACACAGAACAACAATTTGTGAATCTCACTAAGTGTTGTCTTACGAGGGATTTGAACCCACGACACTTGGTGCAGTAAAACACCACTAGACCAACTGTGCAGTACTCTTATAAGCGTATCTCCTGGCTGCA
Source organism: Phragmatobia fuliginosa (assembly GCA_932526445.1). Classification (NCBI taxonomy): domain Eukaryota; kingdom Metazoa; phylum Arthropoda; class Insecta; order Lepidoptera; family Erebidae; genus Phragmatobia; species Phragmatobia fuliginosa. The sequence continues at coordinate 359,286 of OW052073.1, forward strand.
GTAGTACTTATCACTCAATTATCATACAGGATGCATAAAATATAGGAGTACCTCTGTCTGTAAGGATCATATCATACATATAAATAGCGTAATCCACAATATAAATAACGTATCCAAAAACCAATGAAAGGCAAACGAAAATCCATTGTGGTACTTTATTTGTACTCAACACAGTGTAGTGTTGATTCATTTCTTCATTAATCTGGAAAAAATGAAAAGACCAAATATACAACACATTTAGATAGATTCAGGGTTGCGGAGGTCAGATGGTAGTCGCTTCATGTAAAAACTGATGTACAAGTAAACTATTTGAACTAAAAGCCGACCTTAAATAATCTTTATTATTATTAAGGCTAGAAATATGAGGTCATTTTGATGACCTTATCAACCAATTTTTTTTTTTTTTAAGCCTACTAAAGTGACTCTACTCTGCCTGATAGTAGGGGTCACCATCCTTGTTGTGAAGATAGGTGACTGACTGACTGGTGACCCATACTATGGTAGCCTGGTCAGATGTTTCTGCATCATTCTCCCGGCCTCCGGAGGCCGTGAGAATGTTGCTGTATTATTGGGCCTCCGGTCTCACACTTACCAACGAAATACGACAGCAACAATACTGTCATTATTATGATTCTGTGTGAGGGTATTGCTACCCCGGTTGAGCCGACCCATCCGTGCTGAAATAAGCCTGGCTCTACTACCCACGATTTTTTTTTATCTTAAGCTAATTTTATTTGACCATCTACAAAAAAAAAAACAATATTTACCAGTGTCAGCTGTGATATAGAATCAATCATGCGACGCATCCTACTGCAACCCGTATGAACTATAGTAGACGTATTTATAACATACATGATATTGCCAATAACAGAAATAAATTGTCTTGCGACGGTATAGGGTCCATTGGAAGACTGATTTTCACCCATTTTATCTCCTCTTTTTATCGTGTAAGTTATTGTAACGGTTACTAGAATGTAAAATATGTTATTTTTAAATGTCAAAAAAGGCATAACTTATATTCCTATGTACTAAATACATACATACAGAAGATAATCAAAACGATGTAACTATAGAAGCGACTGAAGCTAGACACGCGCACGATCCACCCGCCACATGTTCTTTCAAATTTTAGAGGTGCTATACCGGCTATCGCTGAAAGAAGTAAAACTACTCGTAGTGCTCCAGAAACCACGCACTCAGTATTTAGTGGTTCTTCAACATGGCTGTGAACAAAACCAACTGCAGTGATACACAATAATAACGTTGAACAATTGAAGTTTGCAGACGACAGACGACACTCAAAACACAGCATACATCACCCATCTTATTTGATAGCATACTCACTAGTGCAGTTTAGTGGGATGGACATTGCGCACCCTAATTAATTTATTTGATTTCATCCTGCATTGCTATCTGCAAAAGATGACATTTCCTTAGAAAATACATTCTCTGGGATTTGAAAACTATATTGTGCAGGCTAGGGAGTTGATAATTCAAATTGAAAACAAAAATGCATTCAAAGCGATTGTAAAAAAATTAATCAACAAAGATTTGATTTCGGAATCTTAAACTTTTTTAAGACAGTACATGGAATTTGAACTGCCGTTGAAAGTAGTTGAGATTAAAATTTATTCCTCTTTTTTTGTGTGGAAATCTCCACGGATACCACCAGTTGGTGGGTATGTCGGCCTCCAACCGCCTAAAACCACACGCTATCTTAGGCATACACTCGAAAGTCCCTGGCACCTTGAGGTACCTCTGCCTACCTACGGCTTGAAGATCGCTATCTTCTGAGTGGAAACACTACTACTAAAAGGGAAAGGCACGTGCTTTGTAACTGAAGACTTCAACTATAAACAAACACATATTTAGGTACGCTTAAACTAGTTTATGAAATTACTTATTATGGTAGTTTTCAGTTCTTTCAACGGTTCAACTTTTCGCTAATTGTAATTGCTAAATGCCATCGTCATAATACATTGCTATACTTAATGCTTTCTACACAATTGTAACTAGTCGCTAGTCAATTTATTCACTATGAAATTGTTGTTTTTCTCGAGATACTTACTTTTTAATGTGTCCAATGAAAGTTGTCCAAAGACGTTACACTACATTAATATAAGTAAGACTGGCGATGACAAATGAACACGAGTATTGATTTGCATGTCTTATTGTTTATCCAATCTGTTTATTGATTACATAAAGTAGTTCTTATACGTACAACTTATCTGATTTTCAATTCCGTATAGAACTAAAATAATAATAATACATACAACTTTGTTTAGCCGTACAAACATGACTTGCTACTTCAATTTAATAATGGTACTCATCAATATTTATTTTTATGTGAGTAAATACTTAAAATAAGTTTGTTACAACGCAGTAGAGTGTAATGTAAATAATGAACTATTTTGAACTATAAAAATGTTTCCTAGATGGTGGCCGTGATTCCGTTGTTAACATCACTAAACTAACCTTATTTTTGTTGAATTATGTACTTTAATTCATTGTATTACAGTTCATTTTTCAATATCTCGAACATAGATAGTATTGTTTTGAATGTTCAAAACGTGTAGTCGAGTGCAGCGTATAACGTAAATCTGAATCTAATTTCGCATTGAACTTAGACATCATGTAAATACATGCTGTCTGAACTAAACTAAACTCTTGTATAAAATCTTTTAATTTTTGGATTTATCAATCAGAATAACAATTATGTAAATTATCATATCTTATGTGGTATATACCTATAGCAACACTTGTTTTGTTAATAAGTATATTTTTAATTCTGGATTGGGAAGGATTCGGCATCAATATTAATGGCGAATACATCACTCACCTTCGGTTTGCCGATGACATCGTGGTCATGGCAAAGTCCTTAGAGGAGCTCAGCACGATGCTCGGAGGCCTCAATAGAGTGTCCCAGCGGGTGGGCCTGAGGATGAACATGGACAAGACGAAAGTCATGTCAAATGTCCATGTTTCGCCCACCCCCGTATTACTGGGAGGCTCGGCTCTCGAAGTTGTTGATGACTATGTCTATCTGGGACAAGCGGTCCAACTAGGCAAATCCAACTTCGAGAAATAGGTCAATCGACAAATCCAACTCGGCTGGGCGGCGTTCGGGAAATTACGCAGTGTCTTCTCGTCCAAAATACCACAGTCCTTAAAGACGAAGGTCTTTAACCAGTGAGTGTTACCAGTGATGACCTACGGTGCCGAGACGTGGTCTCTAACTATGGGCCTCATAAGGAAGCTCGAGGTCACACAGCGAGCTATGGAACGGGCTCTGCTTGGGGTCTCTCTACGGGATCGAATCAGAAATGAGGAGATCCGTAGACGAACTAAAGTTACCGACATAGCAGAGAGAGTCAGCAGGCTGAAGTGGCAGTGGGCACGGCACATAGCTCGGAGAACCGATGGCCGATGGGGCAGAAAGGTGCTTGAGTGGAGACCACGTGACGGCAAACGCAGCGTAGGAAGACCTCCCGCAAGGTGGACGGATGACTGATGATGATTAAGATCGCAGGGACTCGTTGGATACAGGCCGCTACCGACCGGTCGAAATGGAAATCAATAGGGGAGGCCTACGTTCAGCCGTGGACTTCTTACGGCTGATATGATGATGATGATGATGATATTTTTAATTTAAATATATTTTTAAGGGTTTTTAATTTATAAACAAACATATGTATCACACAACTTTTAAGAATGCCTCTTGACGGATTTCATTAAAGGTGCCAAGTATTCTCTTGTCGTAGATTCTCACGGTACATATTAGGTTCACCGAGGTACACTGTTCATTTCATTTGGCTCTATGTACATTTAAAAGCTCATTGGAGTCAGATCGGAGATGCGTGCGGTGCCAGCCATGCGGTGAAACTACAGCGCTTGTAAGTTGAATAGCTAGCCTATACTCTGCATTGGCCCTGTGCGCTCGCCTGCACGTCAAATGAACTGTATCCAATACACGTTCATATTCATTGTCCTTCTCACCGGATATAAAGTATGTACTTATTCTTGCGTTATATATTGTTTAAAGTAATTGATGGAATTTATACAGACAGTATATGCTTGGTCAGCATTTTTCAGATATGAGTCTATTATCGTACACGTAGAATTCGGACAGTCATTTCCTCGTTGAGATCAAAACGTGATTATAGGCATTGTAGCGATATGTTTTAGGATAAATAATGTAGCTGTGTTTCGGTATAAAACGCATACTATACTAAGTAATCTAAGAGTAGTAAACCAGTGCTTAAATAATAAACATGGTTGCCATCAAATATACTGTAATTGTGATTCGCTACGACCCATAAGTTCGCCATAAATGCTGACCCTAACGACTGAATAAGCCTGAAGATATAAGTTCGCTATAATATGCATTGTAGCGATATGTTTCAGGATAAATATAGGATAGGATATGTAGCCCTATGTCGGTATAAATATGCATACCTTAGTTAGTAATACAGGAGTAGTAAATCAGTGCCTGAACAATAAAGTTGGCTCCTAAAGAGTACTCTGTAATTGTAATTCGATACGACTCTTAAGTTCGCCATAATTGGTGACTCCGACGACTGAACTACCGAAGCTATATACTTAAATTGTGGTTTGACTAAAATAATTTCTCTGCTAATTAAAAACTAGCCGTGTAATAACTAACTGTAAATTTTAGTCAACTTATACTTGTTGATAGGTAGAGTTAACAAGAGAATCACTTCAGTATTTGCTATTTTTTCCACTACTACGTATATGCAAATTGTAAGAATGATCCATTGGCACCAAGACAGACTGAATACAACTCGTAAGCTATAGTCAATGGCGAAAAGCAATAAAATGTAAACATTTTATGAAATACTAGCTGAGGTCCTGCGGTGTTACCTACGGTTATTATTGTATGTTGTGTTTAACGTCGCGGAGCCTATTCTGAAAATAAAGCAGGCAAATTTTTTTAAATTGGTTTTTTGTTAGAGTTTACGTATAATATACTGAATTCAGTCTTCTTATTACAAGCCTTATTCCCAAGTTTTATTTGGTGTCGGCTACTACTTCAACCGGTTTTACCTGAACATTAGTTTAACACTGACTTTAGTCAAAAGTTGTCAATTCCAAATTATATATAGACACAGCAATTTTATTTATTTGTATAGTTTAGGAGATATTTCAAATATGGCTTTAGAAGAAACAATTCCACCTTTTAGGTACATATTTATTTAAATTTTATATCCCTCTTAAAAATATATGTTTCTTGATCCATTGTCTGTCTCCTCGTCTTTTATCAATTTTGGAAGCAGAGAGACAGCTCACAGTGATCACTATTTATAACAATTATAAATAAAATAATATAAACATTGGCAAGCTTACACTGCCATTAGATTGTGCTGCTTACTGCAGTGCTCATTAGTGAGATTTTACATTAAAATATTTTAGTAGCAGAAGAGAAAAGGTAAATTTAATAATAAACTACAAATCAAAGATTATTTAAACGCTTTATTTGGTCTAAATGTCATATAATCTTGTGATTCTATAAATAAATATAATTAATCTAAAATACGGTTTTTTTCATATATGAAAAGCAGGAACAAGACAAAAGCAGTGGTTGGTAGTTTAAAGAATATCATTAATTTTATATTTATTGTAAACTGGTAACAACGGATAGATATGTCACTGCCAAAGACATGATCTGAAATACAAAAATTTTGGTTAAACTGTTAAAGTTTCAAATTTTTCAAGGTCTTTGTTATTTCTATACAAACGAATTGACCTGTTGTACCCAAATGACCAACATTGTGCATGCTGTAAACATTCACAAATATTTTTTTGGGAATTTTATTTGAAGGGGAAATTAATACTCACCGTTATTGAAAGATTCCTGTTAAGGTTTAACAGATGCATCGAATGAAATCTGACCGAATTAAGTGAAATATGATATCTAAACATCTTGAGTTCACGATGACCCAATGAATCATGTCTTGGAGTGTAACGTATTAGCAGCTTGACCAAACGTTTGGTTCTCCTCAACTAGACAAAGTAAGAGATGAATTTGTTAGACCGTCTTGTATAGTTAGGCTTTTTTACATAACATGAAATTAAGTCAGGAGAGGGTCAAGGCCATACGTCCCCACGAGTGCGGGTTGGGGACTGGCAAGACACGTTGTGGCTGCGTATTCTTGTCGTTGTATCTTTTTAAGCCAATTGAAGGCCTTCAACTAAACTTCACGACAACCGGGACCGACTGCTTAGCGTGATTTCCAAATCACGAAAACGCTCATAACATATCATGTGACAAACGTTTACCCATCTAGGTTTGACCGCGCCGTCGTAGCTTACCCTCGGCGATTGTTTCTAGTCACCTAAGATCACTCAGCTATGAGTTCTTCTCGATGAATCATCCTTCTCCTAGCCTTATTCCCAAGTTTTATTTGGGGTCGGCTACTAGTTCAACCGGTTTTACCTGAATTTCAGTTTTTCCACGGAGCTACTGGCATCGGACCTCCGCAACCCTAAGGGAGAACTGAAATTCGAAGATTGAACTAGTTGTCAGTATATTTGAGGGCACTGACTTCCCAATAACGATTGCCATAGGTGATCATCACAACCGGGACCGACGGCTTTACGTACTCTCCAAGGCACGGGTGTGAATCACCGCCAAACTTCCAAACTCCGGGCAGCTATTAGGAATTTCCTAAGAAAATCCCAAAATCACTTTTTGGCCCGACCCGAGATTTGAACCCGAGACCTCTTGATTAGCAGTCGCATACGCTAACCACTAGACCAACGAGGCAGTCAAATATCAGCATAATATGATGGAAATACGTTCAAAGTTGAATTGACTTTGGTATAACAATTTGTGTAAGCAGTGCAGCCGTTGCCGAGTTCTCTAAAATAAATATCATTTAATTATCATACTTGGACGTGAGCTTGGTGGCATGCTTCTGTGACGGTTAACACCATAGCAAAACAGAGAGTGCACCACGCAATCATTGTCCCCATTTTGATAACAGGCAAGTCCGATTTAGATCGATCTGCAAAACCAAACAATTACGCCATTTGAGTGAAGTAATTTTTAAAATTGAATCTAAAAACATATTTATTTAACATGACATACACAATACAACAACCATAAAGTAAGGGCTAACGACCATATATGCGGTACAAAACAGAAGCAGCATCATGATTCCGACCCCATTGCCTTCACTCAACAATCTTATCATATTGCACAGAGAACAATATATATTTATCAATTCATGTAAAAGGTTAGGATTTATTTTGAATACTGAAACAAAACAAAAATCTTATGAAATTATTATTACCTTTGATTTGTTTAAATTTAAATCGTTTGAAATTTTCTGCAGATGCAGCAGGCATAACTGTACTTGGAAGATAATTGGCGCGAGGGTGTAATGAAGCTAGTGTTAATAAGCCTTGATGTAATGTCTCGTCAAAGTAACAAACTCACTTGAACTAAGAGGAATCAATCCAAAAAAAAAAATGAAAAAAATTAACTAACGTTCAGTTTTTACATTTTGCAAAAGATTCTCCAAACAATTATTCAACCGTTGTTGAGTAGATACCAAACGTGCGATCACTAGGTTAATCTGTATCGACAGCAACTGCAGGTGGAGTACGTTTAAGTATGTGGATATTATACATACCGCTGGTACTGGCACTGAAAAATAGTTCAAGTTTGAAATTAAGAGCTATTTTTCTTTACTTTTTATTTACAAAAGACAAATTATATGACTTGCGAGTTTCGCTTTAAGTGCAAATGTATTCAAAATACTACCAGTATTGCCTCACTGAAACATGTCCGCTGTAGGGCACGTTTTGCACCAGAACAAGTTATAGTACATAATTCCTTATGAATACAAGCAGAACATTAAAATTTAACACTAACATTTATCATTTGTAGCCAGAACGTCGTACATATAAACTACATACTCCATAAATGACCCAAAGTATCCAAAAATAAACAAGACAACTATTTTTAGCCACGTTTTGATCTCAGTACTAGGTAATGATTCATGAAGATGAGAAAGTTCCTCATCTATCTGAAAATGACAATTTCATAAGTAATTAAATAAAAATAAGCATCATGCTAAGGACCAAGAGAAAATTCTGATGAACTAGGTAAGAAAACTGAATTAGTGAATAAGTGAGTGTAACAAAATTTTCCAATGCTTAAATAAATAATTTATTTTCTTAGTCTCAGGAATAACAGCTTCGACAAGGTTTTAGATTTTTACATCATTTTCAAATGACTCAATTTTGCTAGGTTTGTTTAAAATAGAAAATCAAGTAAGTAAAAATTTGAAATAAAACTGTGACAAATAATTGAATAGGGTCTTCTGTGAGAGCAAGCACTAACAAAATACACATCTACAAGAAATCATGAAGCTTACCAGTTCTAAATAAATCAGACAGTTAATCATGTAGTGTGTCCTTTTGTAACCAGTGACAGCTATCGAAATTCCTACTATTACTTCCATAATATAGAGCGCTGAAGTCACGATGGGCATGAATAGTGTGGTGGAGAGTACTTCGTATCCATCTACTATATCTTCTCTGTTATAAAAGGTGCTGAAGCCCGCAATAGTGTCTGAGAAAATAGCAAGACCTTATTCCAATTCCTAACAAATTCTACTGATTAACTTATTGCTTGGAAACTTAAATACGAATAATACCGTTATTCGTATTTATCTATATTAGTTTCAAAATTCATCATTTTCCCAACCTTCATAGTAATAATAATAATAACGAATAACTATTGAAAAAATATCCAGAATCACACAATCAAGTAGCCAGGATCGTACATCAACAACTTAAATACAAACTTGTGAATTTGGAGGTGCCATAATACAGGTATGTGCCCAACCCAGTTCTCGAGAATGGTCGTGCTACATTATATTGGGATCGATCTGTTCCCAATATAATGACAGACAGGACTATTGTTGCCAATAAGCCTAATATTGTGGTGATAGATCGATTAGATTGCCGCGCAATGATTGTCGATATCGCTGTTCCTCATGATGAGAATCTCGTGAAGGTTGAAAAAGAAAAACAAATAAAATATTTGGATTTATCTCACGAGATTGTCGATTCACCGATCATTGTTCCGATAGTCGATTCTGTTCATGGTTTGACAGCCAAGAGCCTCGACCACGTACAGTGAGGAGGTTCCTGTCTTTGGAGCCCTAACCACCGGTTTCTTGTTCCCTGTACCCGAAATCAGTGGTCTACTATTTTTATATTTTTAAATGTATTTTTTATATTTATATTTAAAAATGTAATTTATATGTTAAAATGATCAAATAAAGAGAATAATAATAATAATAATATATCTCTTTATTTTATATATTATATACCGAGACTTATTGCGGTCGGCTATTAGTTCCACCAGTTTTGCCTGAATATCAGTTTTTTCACAAGCAGTTTTTTGACTGGCATTGGAGCTGTGCAACATTAAGGGCGAAAAGAGCAATTAATCTTCTTCCCGAGGTATGGGCGTGATACACGGATAACTTACGGAGAACTTACATACTCCGGACTATTATTAAGAATTTCATTTTAGAAGGACGCAGGAACACTTTTTGGTCCGACTCGTGAGTTTTAAAATTAATTACTATAAATTTTATATTATTACTTACGTAAAAACATCTCGTTTAAGATAGTGTACACATAATATAAACGTGAGAAGCTTATGCGCCAACCACCGCTCACTTTCTGAAACTTGACTGGAGCTATGGCTGCTATACGTGAAACGTACAGAACGAAATATAGAGCGCCAGACACCGTACAGTCAGATTGTAAAGGTGTCGTTAGATCCAAATAACGGTACCTGTCAAGGAAGTACTAAATTTCAGATCAAAAAACTATGATCAAAAATATAGATAGTATTATTCGAACCGACTAAAAACCACACGGTGTGCCCTCTTTGCGCTTCTATTTTAGGAGCAGTCCAGGGTGAGATCCTCTTCTGGACCCCTCTCAGCGCCTGCCCGCTACTGGTGCGGGCTCCGCTTCTTGCAGACTCAATCAACAGCCTTTTTTTTTTTTTTTTTTTTTTTTTTTTTATTTAACCTGTGGAAATCTTCGCGGACCGTCACCCCGTCGGGGGTTACGGCGGGGTGGTGTGTCGGACTCGAACCGACTAAAACCACACGGTGTGACCCTCTCTGCGCCTTTGTATTGGAAGGAGTCCTGGGAGGGGATTTCCTTCTGGACTCCAACCGCGGGCACCATCTCAAAATTTACTCTCTAATTAAGCAACGTCCGGTCACACGCGGACGTCGCCCCCTCGCGGTTGGCCACTTTGGCCACTACTGCGGACGGATGGGAAACCCGTCCCGCCCATCCGTGGCCACTCTCAGGGCGGCGTGAGACGCAGGTCTCAATCAACAGCCTAGCCTAGCCTAGCGGCCTGAGTCACTCTATCGTACGAATGGCCTAAGCATTAGCCAGGCAGTTTATTAAATGCTGTAACGAACGCTATGGCTGCATATCGTTCAGGCCGCTAGTTGAACGGCGCTGTTTAGTAAAGAGGCTAGACTGTTTATTGAACGGCTAATTGAACTAGTTGACTGCGACATAATTTATACAACAGTGATAGTACAGCCAAGAAAGCAAAGGTTTTAGTCAGTTTGAGTAAAACTTTTCCATTATCCGTGGTTAATGGTCCAAGAGCCCGAGAACCCCAGCTACTGAGGAAACATCATCTACTCATTACCCACTAAAAAACTAACCACCATGCCTATTTTGTTCTCTAAGTTGCGGCATTCTTAGTCTTAGTTTCCTTGGAATATCTTTATTCTGAACTACCCAGAAACTTTTTTTAAAGTCTTTGATGATAGGACTATTTTATAAGTAACCGATTACATATTGATTTTCTTTATTCTTCATTCTTGACCATATTTTTTTATATTTGACGTACCAAAGTAACTCTCCTCTACCTGATGAAAAGCATGACTAGAATCCAGAAGTAAGGGTCACCATCCTCATTGTGAGTGCAAATAATGCAGCATGGTGATCCACACCAGGGCGGTCTAGTAAGATGTTTCTGCATCGTTCTCCCGGCCTCCAGAGGACGGAAGAATTAATGAATTTAAGTGCGAAACATTGTAAGCCCACTAAAATTGTAAATCAAGCCAATAAGAGAGAGCATGCATAACTTTATGTAGATTCCTATTGTATGGATGTAATTAATGTTTATTACTTTATGTTTTAATTAATTTATATATTAAGTTCTACATATTTGGTGTACATCCTAAAGTAATGATTGAATAAGTGTTATTTAGCCGGTTAACAAGAACTATTCGTACACAACAACACACCACACCGACTACATTATATAAATTTAGAAATTATATGTATCATGGGTACTAGACAACTGATATAAATCTGAGCTTTGTTTACATTTTAAATATATCGTATTTGTGGTTCAAATTCAAATTCACGTACCTCTTCATAGTCAAAGGTTGACTGGTTAGAAATGCTTGTGGCATATTCGTTATGTACGTCTGCTTGCCTTATTTTCTTGCAGTGTTCTACACCACAACTCTAAATATTAGACTATCTGCTTCTAACCACAACTCGCTACTCGTGTATATTCAACTATGTTTTTAATTTCTTGTTTTAATTGATTTTAAGGTTTTTTATCTATACAATAAAAATATGGACATACCCCTACAATAACAACGACTTTAAAATGTTTAGAACGTTAACATGCCATACTTGCAAATACTGTTGGGTATTTCCCTATTGCCGAAGAGTGGAATTTTCACTAATGAAACAAAGTTGTAATCGAAAAATTGACCAGAATCATACGTATATCATTGACTGGAAAGTTCCCAAACAATTGACTTTCCTTGTCGAATAAACTTTTTTGGCCAACAATCAGAGCCATATACAATCCTAACCGAAAAAGTAGATTTTTTTATTTTCTTACTTCTTTTCCTGTACTATGGTCGTTGTGCAACTCTCATCAAGCATTTCAATAAAAAAAAATACTTTAAGTTTTTTTTTTCAAAATTATCTGAGAATGTCACTACTAAATTAAACTGGATAAAATGTTAGTATGCTATTATATTTTCCTAAGAACATAAAGAATTTTTAAAGAAATAGCATGTCCATAAGTATTCCTGAAATTGATGGTCAAAAACCTAAATATTGCACGATAATGACCTGTCATCGACCAAATTATACGTGTCGTACTGCGACTGATTGCGAGCCTACCGATGCATGCACTAATAATATGTTTCAAACAACTATTAACAATCAAAGATTTTATCTAAGAGCACGGCGGTGTCCCTACCAAGTCGAGCAAAAAGGCGCGTCATGCCTTTATCACTCTTTTCTCGAAGGAATTTAGGCCATTTTTGATCCCTATAACTTCGTTGTGGATATACCTAAAAGTTTTAATATTCAATAACCAAGCAAGTTGTGTATATTTACATTATGTTTCAAATTTTATTCAATTTGAATGAGTAGTTTAAGAATTATACAAGTCAAAGTAGTCACTCACACACAGATATAATTATGTTCAAAGGTAAATTGTAAAATGGTCAATGGAATTAAAAAGCAAGAATGTCTTATGAAGTACCCAATTCTTGTAAAGTATGTATTAAGTAAAAACTTTATTACGAAAACTGACATATTTGAAATTAAACTGTTGGTGCTTTCCAGAGAGGTTCAACAAGAACACAATACATTTTGAGCAAAATTTGTCAAGAAACTTAATCGAATTACTAAGACGTTGAGATCTTTATCTACTGAACAAATCTCATCTCTGTTGACATTTTGACTTAATACTGATAATTACCTAACGTCTTTGTGTCTGAGTAGAAGATCTCTCCTTTGTGGCGCCGATTACATTGTGCTGCCACGAGCGAAAGGCGATAATAAAAAGCCATCTTCCATTTCGTCACCCACTCAGCAGTGTATTCCGCGAATGAATACTCGACACCAGATTACGTACCGACTCAGGCGTGTCAACAAACTTTGCCGATCTTTATTATATTATTAAGTAATACGACAATCTAAAACACTCCTTATTACTGTTGGTATAAAGTGCTAGTTCTAAGCATTTCATTCCCGGGAACAATATGTCGTTCCTATTTTGCCTATGTTTGTTGAAGGTCCGAGCGTGACAATTTGGCAACCAATAAGAGAGAGCTGCAAGTGGATTTAATATTCAATGAGGACGTGTAAAACTGTGATTTATTGAACAGCTTGAATGAGATTTAATTAGTGCTGAAATGGAATCGAATCGATTACAATAATAGTACTTCATATAGGTATAATTAGCATGGCTTATTGTAAGTTATAAAACTGAAGAGTCTGTTTCTATTTTCATAAAAAAAAACTATATTTTTTTTGGATTTCTGACTGTCTGTTGCTTCCGATTACTCTCCAGCTGGAACAATTTTGATGAGACTTTCACTGACAGATAGTAGCTAATGTAAGAAGTAACTTTGACTACTTTTACCTACTGACCGAAAAAAGGGGAGGTTCTCAATTTGACTGTATTTTTTATGATCGTTACCTCAGAAGTTTAGATTGATGAGTCGTGGTCCCATGATAAGGAAACCAGGATCTGATGCTAAGATCCTAGAGAAATCGAGGGAACACCTCAAATATCTTAAGTATACCTGTCTCGATTTGGGTACTCATAGTTTTTATTTGAAGTCGGTTTTTAGGGTTCCGTACCCAAATAGCAAAAAACGGAACCCTTATAGATACGTCATGTCTGTCTGTCCGTCCGTATGTCACAGCAATTTTTTCCGAAACCATTAGAACTATACTTTTGAAACTTGGTAAGTAGATGTTATCTGTGAACCGCATTAAGATTTTCAGATAAAAATAAAAAAAAACAAAACAGAATAAACTGTACGGATTAACTCATTAATATATACAACATCCCAACATCAACCTTTGGGCAGTGGCACTAGGCACGATCACCTCGCCTGTTCGGAGGATCCTCCCTGTATGATCGAGGGACACATGTAACCACAAATGCATAAGGCCAATTTTCAGACGACAGTTCTATCTTAATTTCCAATTGAGCTCTCTTAACTTTTTTACTTCACAAATAAAACCTTAATGAGTTTATATTACTGAAATAAAAATTTATTCGGGTCTATATTTTTCTAAGTTGCAAGTAATACTATAAAAACTGGTGTTACAGTCACTAGCTTCGTCTAAACCCCTATAGGAATGATGGGCGCGATTTTAACCGCCCACCACTTAACTCCACACTTGGTAGACGCGGCGAGGAGTTATTGCTGACACTTGAAACTTGTTGTTTTTATGTTAAGACCTCACCGAATACACCGACACAGATGCCTTATGTGTAACGACTTATGAGCTATGGCTTACGATAAACATCAACTTGACGATATATTTGAAAAGTTTATTGTGAGTTACTTTCAAGCTATGTCGGAGGCGAAGCTTTGAACAACAAAAAAAATGTAAAGTAAAAAAACTAGGTTACTTAAAATAATCCTGATTGTTTTATTTTTATAAACGAGTTATTTGACAGGCCATTTTACATCTAATTTTCATTTCATTTACTTCTGAAGTTTAATACATTCAATGAAATGGGGATAGCCAGGAATATTCTATTAATATTCAAAAACAGTATAACTAGATTTAGATAATAACTACAGAGTATAATTAAAAGTAATGTAGTATAATGTGTGATGTAAAATAATTGTTGTACAATAAGTTAAAAAAAAATACAAAAGTATATACATATATGCTTAATAACTTCAATACAATTTCCTGAATTTTATGTTAAATATTTTTATTCTGTAAATTTCTTGGTGTAGATGAGTCACTAGAGTTGGAATGCACCACAGCTAATTAAATAAAACTGTCCAATTGATGACGTGAAGTCGTGTCTTTGATTTAACGCAAGTTAATCATAACGGTAATATTTGTGATGACGGTGGACACGGCCTGAAATAAATTAAAAAGCATATTCACAGTCAGGTTTAAAGAAAACCAACAAGTTACCTTATGAGCTAATTTTATGAAACGAACATTGGTTCAATTAGCGTACATGTTGTCGTTTCTTTACTGTACTATAAGAAGTCACCGACTAATTAACAGCTCTATTTTTTTTTCTTTAAATCTAATAATTAAAAATATTTGAACTACAAGCATCATTTTTTTACTACTAAAAACTTACTAAATGTTGACCTCATATATTTTTTAGTTGCACTGACTTTAGATAAAGAGTGAAAAATAAATAAAATTTTAATTGAAATGATAAGATCAGTTTTAATATTTTATATTTTCAGGTAATACTACAATATCAATAGATATTCAATAGTTTATTTAAAGCCATTGTTACGGCCTATTCACGACCTCACCGCTATGAGCGGCGGCTAACAGCGAAACGCCGAGCGGTAATATCAAAAGTATAAAAATGTACGAGGCACGCCACGAGTCGCCGCTCATAGCGAAAAAGCTAGCGGTTTTTGCCGAGCGAATTGCTACAGCGGCGAGCGGTATGAAGAGCGGCAGGAACAAAGGCACAAGTTAGTATGTGCGACGCCACGAAACAGAGCGGCGTGGACAGCGGTGCAGGAGTGACAAATAAAAACAAAAAAAAATTAGACGATTTTATGGCGGTAATGGATACCGAGGCTTTTATAACAGAAATTTTAAATAGACCGCCTATATGGATGTCAAAATATCCGCAACATAAATATAAAAAGGTTGTGGGAAGAAATTAAACAATGTTTTCCGGAATACAATGGTACATACGTTTAATTTAAATTGATAACACAAAAACATAGAACCTAGGTACCTAGGTAGGACCTTCGTATAGGTCACTAAATCCACCATCTAAATACCGATCTTTATTTAGTTAGTGCACTCATTCTATCATATTTAAAAAAAAAATGTTGTTTCTAAACAGACAGGGATAATTTTTATAACGCCATGATTTTTTACACGTTTCGACTACCTAAATACGTCCACCGTCGCCGCTGCAACTAACCGCTACTAGGGTTCGTGGCGTGCAAAACGCACCGCTCACCGACGCCGCTCCGCTTTTCGCTAAGACCAAAACTCGTGGCCAGGCCGTTAGGCCCGATAAATCCTCTTTATGTTTTTTATGTACGTGTGAATTATTTAGAGTCCAGCAGTGAACTGTTAAAGGCTGTTGATGATGATGATGATGATGATGATGATGATGATGAATTATTTAGTAGTTAAAACTTGTCAAGTTTCAATACTCACTGTAACTAAAGTGGTTCTATTAAACGTCATTATTTGACACGGACGAAAACTGACAGGGTTAAGCATAATGTGTTGTTTAAATAACTTTAATTCATGTTTGACAGCCAAAGCCTCTGGTCCAGTACAGCGCAGTAACTTGTCGATCAGTCGCTTGGTGATGAAGAGCTAAAAATGAACAATATAACTACAGTGCCTTTTTATGAGTATTTGAAAAATATCACAAATATTTTTTTGTTCTGTAATTGTTAAAAATCCTCAAACCATATTATATTAAATGAATAAAATACACCTAAAACAACGTTGTCTACATGACTAAGTATTATATAGAATAAATTCAAGCATTCATACATTCTTATAATTCTCAGTATCTCAGCATAATAAGCCCAAAGAGGCATCCACAGGGCCTTTTTATACATTACAATGAAAAAGTAACACCATATCTAGAAAAAGAGAGCTCACTCTAGCTTTCTTCAAACAGTTTCACTAAAAATATCGTTGATATGGATATATTGGAAAGTGCCGTAAATAGAAACAGAAGAAAGTCAAAGTTCATCCATAGGCCGATGCGCACAGAAAAGTCAGCTAGGTAGTGGTTGTAGGTATTTGTGAATAATTTCGGGATACTAACATCCCCTTGTCTCACTACTCAACGCTACTACTAATCTGAAGTGAGGTTCTGAAGAAGAGTTGTGAAAAACCACCAAGAACTGAGGAGCATTTTGTTATATATTTAAGTCTACCAAAGTCTCAACTCGGCCCGATGGAAAGTATGATTAGAACTCCGATCTCACACTCATCAACGAAAGAACGAATGCTGTCATTTTACGGTCTTCTGTGTGAGAGTACTATATATACTTCCTGATATCCTATCAAGTACCTGTCTATGTGTCCGATGGCAAGCCTCAGTAGCTGTCCCAAGAATAGTTAAGGCGAATATAAAAAACTCAAAGTTTAATATACATTTCGTTGCAGCTATCTCCGAACCACTCGTAACTGTAAAATTGTAATGGCTCTTTAATATCTTTGGATCTTGCCATAGAGCACCACAGACTTGCGAACCGGAGGAGAGTCGCCATAGCATCTTCTACCGGTACAAGTACAACAGTCTGTGATTTCTGTGGGGGAAATCTTTAAAACATACACATTTTAGACTGACAAACAAAAATAATCACTATGAACTCACACATAACAATTAAAACAAAAAAAAAAACAATCTTCACCCACACTTATGCACATTTTGTGTTATAACAATGTGAAGCACAAAGCTCAGAGGGGAACGCCTCGGAATGGCTATTCTCTAACAGTGTAGCTCTATGGGATCCTGTTCAAAGGTACAATCTATGTCACAATTTCAATAAATATTCAATAATTTCAACAATTATTATAATAAATTTGAAATATCCTTTTTACGTTTTAGAAGTACTCTCTTTTTTGTGATAGTGACAATGTAACAGTAAGCTATGGGATCCTGTTCAAAGGTACAATCTATGTCATAATTTTAATAAATATTCAATAATTTCAACAATTATTATAATAAATTTGAAATATCCTTTTTACGTTTTAGAAGTACTCTCTTTTTTGTGACAGTGACAATGTAACAGTAAACTATGGGATCCTGTTCAAAGGTACAATCTATGTCATAATTTCAATAAATATTCAATAATTTCAACAATTATTATAATAAATTTGAAATATCCTTTTTTACGTTTTAGAAGTACTCTCTTTTTTGTGACAGTGACAATGTAACAGTAAACTTTTAAAATGTAAGTTTCACATTAACGTACAATTAAGTGAACCCTCACTTCGTTTTTTAGGGTCCCGTAGTTCACGTCTCAAAATTCCTATAGTATCGTCATGTCCGTCCGTCCGTCCTTGACTTGTCTTCCAAACGGTTAGTACTAGGAAGATAAAACTTCACATCCAAAATGTATTTTTATCTCGCCGACAAAGTGACAGAATAAAATGACATAATTTTTTGGGAATTTTGAGTAATTCAAGTTTAAAACACATTTGTTTTTTTTTAAAAACTAAACAGATTTGATAAATCTCTTAAAATGGTTTTAACCCACTATGACCTTGAACTATGAACTTTCAAAGAAAACTATAAGGTTCTAATTTTTCTAGTTCAGGAGCTACAGATGTCTAACTTGTTTCTAATTTCACCTATCGTTATCGGTGACCACGGAACTCTATTACGCGTGACCAGACACGTACTTGGCTATTTTTAGGGTTCCGAAGTTTATGACTCGGAATCCTTATAGATTCGTCATGTCTGTCCGTCTGTCCGTCCGTTCTCGACTTACCGTCCAAACGGTAAGTGCTGGAAAGATGAAACTTTGCATGGATATGTGTTGTAATTACGTCGATAAAGTGCTGCAATAAAATTATGAATAATAATTTTATTTGGGGTACCTTCCCTACACGTAAAGTGGGAATGATTATTTTTTCTGGCGACTACCCCATCATGTGGGGTATCATTAGATAGGTCTTTTAAAAACAATACAGGGTTTTTAAGACGATTTTTTGATTTAGGTATCCGTTTGCGAGATTTTCCACTTTAAAGGGCACTTTTTTGTAAAAACAGGGCGTCCCCCCCCCCCTCTCTAAAAGCTTAACGGCTGGCCTTTGTTAGTTCAGGAGTTAAAGAGGCTTAACTTGTAAAATGCACTCACTTGAAAAACGTCATACAAAATTTACGCATTAATAAGTAAACATAACAATTATCTATTGGATACGATTTTAAATACATTATGGGTGACTCAGGAACCCTTTCTGACACGCCTTTGGCCGATTTTTTTTTATATAATATAAGAAAAAAATCATACATAATACATTAAACATTGTGTAAGGTGCAGTGATCAAAAACATGAAGCTGTATATAAGCGTCGCCAAGAGTGTACTCCTCTCGCTGTGATTCAACCGGCGCACTATATCGCACAGGGAGCAGTAGATAATCGCCAAGTACCGAATTTTGTCTGGATTTGCAGAACCTGGCACAAGGAAAAATAACAAGATGACTGTATGATGGAAGAATGGAATACTTGTGGAAAACTAATGTCGTTTATCAATTAACTATTTAAAATGTCCTACTTTAAGACTCGACGAAAAGACTAACTAATGAAATTTTTGAAGTCCTAAATGATAAGGTGGACAGTCACAGATGTCAGGACAATACTTATGAGGCATTTATAACAATCTATATTTCTATATCTATACAAATACGAGTATTTACTAATGTCCTGAAGAGGAAAGATTTGATTGTTTGTTTGAATTAGAATCTGTTAGTAAATTCTGATAAACATAAGCTATAGAATATTGTCAATAAAAAAACTTCTAAATGTTAAAAAATACCCAAAAGCTAAATTATTTGTGTACGCTTCAAAAACTATTGTAAACAAAGCTAAACAATATGCTAAATTTTATAAAAGACATCAGTATCTATACAAAAGTGTGGATCTTTGTTCGTGTGTGTATCTATTTGGGCATCACTGCCCCCCAAAGAATAATTTTGTTTGTTTTGTCAAATGCAGACTTGATCGACTGTTTTAGGCATTGAGAAATTACCAAAAATATGTTTTAAAAATTATAGTAAAATATAAATTTACCCGTGCGAAGTCAGAGCGGGTCGCTAGTATTTAATATTTCACTAAGACGTAGTGAAATATTTTCTTAATTGAATTTAACGATTGCAACGAGTTTTACCGAAATTTTATTAATTTATTGACTTTTACAATATATTTTTAGCGCCTATAACACAAAAACTATTTTCAAAAAAAAATTGGAGATTATTATGTAATCTTATTGCCCATACGAAAACTTGCCGATTACGACATGTGTCCAGTTATTTCGTTCTAGTTAGTTCAACATCGCTACGCAAAAGCACAGCGTATGCCACTACTGTTCCTGAAGTCTCTTGTAAGATCTGTAAATATTGGTTTTAGAATTTGAATGTTTTCTATGTAACCTTTGATTATATACATGTCTAGATGGAGTGTTGCGCTGCATTCCCAATAAAAACAACAGGCCAGATTTGAAGGGCTTGTGTGCGTGTTACACACACATGCATGCGTAGCCTACGAGCGTTCTGAGTGATGCCAGCCCGTGAATGTTTTCCATAAAAGGAGGGAAAATAATTATGTATTGATTTTGAGATTTTTAAGTTATTTGTATTAAATTTAAAGTCAGACAATATGTATTAAAGTTTTTGAGTTACTAGGTAAAATATATGTTGGTGAAAAAGGGAATTGCTATTAAAGCTTAGCTTAGCTTGAAAGGCGGACGAAGGAAAGCCAACTCACAGAGGCCTTTAATTTAATTAATATACAACATATATTTAATTTAATTACTATATTTTTAACTAGATGTTCCCCGCAATTTCTCGTAAATCTTGTTTTTTATGTCGTTCTCGTTAAGAACTCAGAGAAAGTGTAGCTTCCGATTAGTGAAATAATTTTCGGAATCGGTTCAGAAATTCCGGAGATTAGCGTGTTTAAACAAACAAACAATCTCTTCAGCTTTACGTCGTACATACTACTTGCATTATCAGCATCCATGGAGCGGCGAAATCGACACGCATATCAGATTTTAAATAAAATAAACAATATCTACCACCTTAGATTTAAAAATATATTATGTATACATAATTATATGATATGTATTATCCAGCACTATAGTTAAATTGAATTGGCTTGAATTCTCGAAATATACTTTCTCGATCAAAACGTAATTTTTATACGCTACTCGATACGTGTTTATCGTACAATGACAGTAACGCCACTGATCGGCCGTGACGAGCTTAGTCTCTTACGTTTAGAGACTATTTTTTTGGACATTTAGACGCTCGAACTCTCTATCTAGACATGTTTATAATCAAAGGTAATAACTCTCTCTGCGTTTGATGCTAGATATCCGAAATATTAAAAAAATATTTTGTGTACAATTTTCTAAAAAATCATTAGAGGCATACCTCCAGTTCCTATTGCTGGTACCATGTCTATGACGCAAGCAACATAGCGTGGTATAATCCCTACTTGGTGATCCCTTTCAATGTCTTTGTTTAGTGACATATTTTTTACGAGCGAATGTGCTGATTCTGATTTTGATGCTGAAAAATAACAAATAGGAACACAAGTGTGAAAGAAATAAGTGCTGCCAAAATTTTACATTGTTGTAAAATAATCAATATTTTCTAAAATTCGATTTTAATTGCAGCATCAAATATGCGGAATCACCCCGGATGTCGGACTAGGCTATGTCGGACGCGAACTGACTAAAACCTTACGCCGTACACCGAGGAAGCAGGTGTACATTTGAAAGGGAGTACCTGGAACCTCGACATACCTCGGGCCAACCACGGCTTGCAGATGGCTCTCTTCTGTGTGAGAACCGCTGTTCCCTTATTGCTCTAAAAGGGGCAGATGGCCTCATCTGTCACCCTCAGCCTTGCGCTTTTGGAGGACGAAGATCCTTTGACGAACTCCGGCACCCGTGTCGTCTGTGGTACCTGGCCCATTCCCGGGCCTCGCCCGAACCAGGTTCTCTTCGCAAGCCTAACTTGCTCTCAGAAAGAGACGAGTGTTACATCCTACCTAAGCAGATTTTTTAAATAAAAATTGAAGTGTGAAAAAGAAACAAACTTACATTCGTGAAGTATCTCATGAAGTATCATCTTGAGGCTATTATTAACGCGCTGAATCGTCGACACCACCAGCATAACCACCATTGCAAATTGAATTGTATACAAGTGCATTACCAGACAGAAGAAATATGCCATTATTAGTGAAGAAGATACAACGCCAACTGAAATGGAACTTTAGTAATATAAATTTATCTCCTACTTTCTAGCCTTTACTCCCAAGAAGATTTGGGGTCGACTACTAGTTTTTTTGTTCCACCGAGTGACTATCGTCGGCAATGCACAGGGAGAACTGAAATTATTGAACTAATTGTAGGTATGTTTAATGGCTCTGACTTCCCAATAACGATTCTTATAGATTTTTATAACAACCAGGACTGACGGCTTAACGTGCTCTCCAGACACCTGACGGGGCCAAACTTCCATACTCAGGACTGTTACTAAGAATTTCCTGTAACAACAACAATTTTGGCCCTGCCCAGAAATTTACCTCGAGTCCTCTTGATCAACAGTCGCATACAATAACTACTAGTCCAATGAGGTCTTATTTTTTTTTTTTATTATTATTACATAGATATACTTCCAAAGTATCAAATAAGAAAATGGATACAATTTGTAATATGAGAATAAAGGTTATGTTGGGAGTTATTGTGTTAAGTGTAATGTTGTGTGATAAGTGTGTGTATCGTGTGTGAGGTGTGAACGATCAATGCTATACAATTGGTTTCAAAAATCGTTCCAATTAATGACAATTCAAGCTGTTTACAAACTCGGCAATGCTGAGCTGCGTTTCACAAACGAATGTCTAATATTTTGTTTTTTTTGCTATTGAATCGTAAAGGTACATTTACATTTTTCAGACCTCGTAAATGAAGTTTTTCTTACGCATATAAATACAATATATAAAGACCTCAAATACTTAGAAATATGGCTTATCTATACAGCCTTTTTATAGAGATTCTCGGAGGCTTTTTAACAAGGTCACTTTAGAGTCGATCTTTGTGATCTTTCTGCTTGCCACGCCATGATGACGTGCCACCCCATACGTCTTTGCAATACGATAACATGAATTGGTAATTATGACAAATTAACTGAAATTAAAAGTTTGGTATAGGTTACATCTCTGAGTTTTACAAAAACATAAATCAGTTTCCTGGTTTTAGCTGATAACGTACTTATACACGGCTAGTTTCTAATTATATTATCAAAGAAAAAAAAATGTCGTGATCTGTATTTGATACTGAATTCATTCATCTGATTAAAACGAAATAAAAACGAAAAAAAGATACTTAAGATTGTTTTATCCATTATACTCGTACCACCAAATATTTGGTCAATAACACATGCTACGTAATAAAACATCACAAGTCATTGATAAACACGTCCGTCCGTCCGTCACTCCGTCAACCAATTTGTCTGGTGGGAAGGGTTTGAGGATTTTACCGCGCAGCCCGGTGCTCGTGCGAGTTTATTAATTATTGCGAAATTAAAAAACCTCCAGAAAGTTCTGTATATAAAACATTGGTAGGCACATATGATGCATTAGGTAACTTCACTCAATCGCACTTAGCAAAGTAGTTGAGACCGAGAGAAAGAGAAAGAGAGAGCGAATGCCATTTTTTTAATATAAAACATACGAGCGTAAAATAATGTGGTGCCACTAATTTAAGCACGTTTTTTGAGATTTTTAAAAACGTTGATATCTTCAGTTTGTTTATTGTTGGGTGTTTGTTTTATAATGTTTAATGTAAGTACATATATACGTTCTGGATTTGCCCCTATTTTTTTTCTGGTAATTAAAAACTAGTCGAGTATATTCCTTGTAGGCAAGTTTCCTCATTGAGAACAAATAATTATCTGATAGGTTCGGTCATTTGTTTAGTATATTTTTGAACTGAAGTACATTATCGATCGTAGTTAGGGCGATTCAAATTATTGCAATTATTATACCTTTGCCTGCGAGTATCATGTCGTACATATAGTATCCGTAATCTATAAAAGCAGATATGTATCCAAAAATTAATAATGAAATAACACAAGTCCATAGTGTTGCGTTATTAGTAGGTATTAAAGCAAAGTAATGGTTCATTTTTTTATGAATCTGAAAACAGAAAATATTATTATCATTTTGCATTTATAATTACACTCAGTTTAGGAACTGACGTTCGTAAAACACCTGAACGCTTTATCTCAAAATAAAGTTAAACACGATGTATTTAGCCTTAGCCTGGTTTTGCATTGATATGCTGCATCCAGGAATATTTTGAATGCTAATTCTTCAAATAAAACAGTAACTTAAGTGTTAGAATAAACCTGTGTTAAACAAAATTATAACCTCTTATAACTAATTGACTTAGTTACTTAGCCTAGATATAATAATATGTGCACACAATGCTGCATGGTTACCACACCATTTTGGTCTAGTAAGGTAAATAAATAAACAATTCGGACACTTAAGAAACACCCAAACTCCGAAACAAATAATTGCGGATGACACAAACATTTGGTCCGACCCGGGATTTGAATCCGAGACCTTTTGATCAGCAGCGGCATACCCTAACCACAATACCAACAAGGCAGTCATGTTATTTCATTATTAGTAACAATAGCGAATATTCGCGATGAGTATGGTGAACACTACCTTTGGTTTTTACTCATGCTTTCCATTGTGCAGAGTGAAGTCACTACGCCAGTTTAAAAACGTATATTTACCAGTGTCACCTCCGATATACAATCAACCACAGTGCACATTCTGCTGTAGCCAGTGTGAAACACAGTAACGATAGATATGATCGTGATGACCTGGCAAATACCATTTAGAATTCGCAGTATAGGTGTGTTCGCTCCCCATGAACCTCGATCATCTGTCAATTCATCTCCTTTACCAAAATAGTAAATAAATGGCCAAATTACTGAAACACAAATATATTTAAGACAATGAAACATGTATACACGTCTCTTCTGAGTTCTTTGATACTGTGATGACACTTACTAAAGAAAATCATCATAATGTAGCCGTAGACGCAATATACATACGAAACTTGCACGCACCAACCGCTACGTGCTTTTTTGAATTTGAGTGGTGCTATGCCAGCTAGTTTTGAGAGAATAAGAACAAAACTCAGCACCCCTGACACTATGCAGTCGGTTTTTAAAGGAGTTTCAAAATTGCTGTAAAGAAATCGAATGAAAATGATTCAAAGTTGGAACCAAAACAGAAACAAATTTAATAATACTTACTCTTTCATTGCAATGAAATATTCTCTTTATGTCATCATTATCTTATTTCTTAACTAAATTACAATAACCTGCCGATAAAACATCGATATAATTTCATAAGTATTTGCAGAGCTGGTAATAATTTAGGTAAATAATTTCATACCCACTACTTTGCACTTTTGATCACATTAGATTCATCAGACTTCACGAATAAGCATATAGTTGTATTAAATTAGCATTTAATTCATGCCAGTAAAGTAGCTTTGCGTTACACTAATATCATGCACCTTATTTCACCGTAAACATGTGACGTGAAACTAGTGAGGCAACAGCTCTGCGTTACATAGTTAGAATAGAATAGAATAGAATAGAATAGAATAGAATATACTTTATTGCACACCAAATACAGTTTTTTACAGTTAAAAGTTTTTTTTACTAGATATGTACAATGGGCGGCCTTATTGCTAAAAGCAATCTCTTCCAGGCAACCGTTAGGTGTTTATTGTCACGGTACAGGCAAAAGAACATTGAATGGAGCCCATATCAATTAAAATTTAGTGAGCTGTGTAGACTGTCAGTACGTATATTATTGGTTTCAAACAACGATTTAAATAATTAATATGTAAATCAATTTGGAGTTGGGTGCAGGGGCAAGAAAGGAAAAGCTTTCATTGTGTTTAACTCATACAACAAAACAATAATGTCAAATCTCAATCCTACAGTAACAAAATAATTAAGTAGCTTTGTATGCACGCAGAGCAAATATGGCTAAATGTTGAGTGGTTGGCCCGTCTGAGGACTGTCATCATTTTATCCATCAGGTATGCTTCGGAATGCCGAGTAATAAAATTATTCTTCCAAAACTCAACCTGGCGTGTCGCAGATTGCAATGACGTCAGACAACGTCTTGAGTGTTAAAATTATGCACAGCAGAACAAATTTACAATTTGATTCCGGCGACTTACATTAAATCTTCAATAACAAAATCTTATCATTACTTATCATTAAATCTTATCAGACATAAAACATATCAAAGTTCATACCCAGATACATAACAAAACCCTCAGATATTACATTTATATTATGAAGCCAAAGAAAGATTTTATTATTTGTAACTATTTCACTATTAGACCACTGGAACAATTTTAATAGAAATTTGAAGAAAATATCATTTTTTTAATGGGGCATATAAAATTACTACTACCATGCTATATAAAGGCTTTGAAATCTAGAAAAAAAATGTCATATAAAAAGCCAACCGCTTAGTACTAAACACGTCCAAATTTGCAAAAAAACGAAACTAATATTTTCTTTTCATCAAGTACCTAAGTCTGACTAGATGTGTTAGTAAGGGGTTATGCTATTTGTATTCATGCTAACGTTATCTACACACCTGGTCCTCTTGTAGTGACAACCTTCAGCGTTATGTAACTATAGAAGTAAGTTTTTGATTATACCTTATTCAAATACAGCCAAGTATAGAACGAAAAGACATTATGAAATTTACTTGAAGTTTACATAAGGGTAATTTGTGTTTACTTCTAAGAAAATGTTGAAGTGTAATCAGGCGAAGAGTTTATGTATACTTAGAAACATCAACGATTCGATCAATTATTGACATATCATCAATCAGATTACAAACGAGGTAGTCAAAGTTATCGACTCAAACACTAATTTCATATTTTATGTAAATAATAAGAACTATAGAAATGTTTAACTGTAAAACTTAAAAGCATTAATCTTTTTATAGGATACTTACCCAACAAATATATGATCATCATCATCATTAACCTATCGCAGTACACCGGTGGATAAATATGATTTTTATTTCTAAATGTAAAATCCTGTAATCTAAATCTAAATCCGAGTTTTTCACCGTAACTTAAAACTACATCAAATGTATATATTTGTGGTACTAGTAGTTATTTAATAGAATTGAACTAGCAACTTCAAAGAGTAATCTTTCACTTCATAAACCCATGAGCAAGTTACATCCTGAGCTTCTACTCAGAACATTATAGGAACTTTTTATGTAGACTTTTTCTATTCTTTCCCGATAATGACATTAAGTTGCAATAGGGTGGGGGAGGACTGTAGTCATTTTTCAAACGCACTTCCAGCTTTGTGACTGGAAGTCGAAAAAAAAGTGATGGTATTTTCACCCCATCTTAGAATCATTGTAGCGAGGAATTCAGGATTGTTTTAGAAAATATCAAAATGAAGAACAATGAAGAATGTAGGTCTACGTTAATCAAATTTAAGTAATAGCAAATATATAATTTATTGAAATACTTTCTTAGTATCGAACTATAGGGTTTTTTTTACCATTTTGTTAAAAAGTACGTTCACAACTATTTTAATGGTTTTACTCAAAAAAAATACCAATCAAATTGAGAACCGCCTCCTTTTGGAAGTCGCTTAAATAAAGGAAGTATGATGGTATTGTAATACTGCATCTAATAAAAAGAATAGGTAGGTTACATAACCACACTCAGTTTAGTGTATTTTATCCTCCGATATCCACTCAGTTCCAGTGACTTCCTAATTTACCATCGATAATCAAATATCATTCACAAAAGCTACCTCACAATGGGGGATGACTTTGAATAAGCCTCCGTGTCCTCCCTCAGTTAGAGTAGGTGTGAGGGCAGGAGGGTAGGAGGGCTATCAAAAACACATGTCCTGTAACGCGGCTCCTATCGGCTCGGCGCGAATCTTTCAATCGTTATCTTTTATTTTGTGCGAGGCTCCTGCCGTGTTAAGCGATTGTCCCATACGTTAGGGTGAGCGGGATAGATAGAATGTTAGTTAGAATATTCTGTATTATTTACTATTATCAAAAAAAAATAAACTAAAGCTTAAATAAATATTTTATTATAAACAGGAGTACAGTTCACAATCTTGCTTCAATTCCGTATGAAAGTGCTTTGAAACTAACGTCATTTGCTAATAACAGCACTTTTAACGCAAAAAGAATAATTGGTTTCCTCATATCTTCTTGTTTCGTTTTCTTCACAGCTGAATATTGTGACCTTCACAATTTACCTTTTAGCCAAACGTTTTCCACCTCTCGTAGCACTTAACAGTACCTTGTAGACCAAACCCAGATCTGTCCAGTAACCCTGGTCCTGCCAATCTTTTTTGGCAATCTATTGAAATAATTTATGCTTAAACGATTTTTTTTTTCAACTTGGGCCACAGACTGACATCGCTCTAGTTGGCGTTTACAGAATTGATAGCGGTTACCTACGGCATCTGCGTGAGATTTAT
Source organism: Phragmatobia fuliginosa (assembly GCA_932526445.1). Taxonomy (NCBI): domain Eukaryota; kingdom Metazoa; phylum Arthropoda; class Insecta; order Lepidoptera; family Erebidae; genus Phragmatobia; species Phragmatobia fuliginosa. The sequence continues at coordinate 387,655 of OW052073.1, forward strand.
GAAACGACTGCCACTCGAACACTTGCCGTTTTTGCGGCTCCACTTCGCCCCGCTCGAGACGTGGCAGTGATGGAACGGACCCGTGACACGAACCATTATTGTCAGGGTATACATACTATTAACGATGCAAAAACAACTGGTCTCATTGCATTTTTTTCTACATTACGGGGTAGTATACAATCATTAAATTAATTTTCAATGATGAAATGCTAACGTATGTATTTTTAAAGATGAATTTACAAATATTGCCCATGTAATTGACATACGCGAGACAGTTCGGAAACGTTGGTAAGTCAAACATCTAGATCTCACCAACTGCAATTTGTTCTACTACTATGAAGCTAAATTTAGTTACTTTACATATATTTAGTTTATTGATAGAGTGAATTGAACCAAAACGTAGAAAATAATTTTAATGTAACAAAGCGTGGGGTGCTTTCTGAAAACATTTCAATAACGTCGCCCACGCTTTTTACATTAAAATTATTTTCTACTTTTTAGTTATATAGCTATAAATGCGTGGTGTTTTAGTTTTTTTTTTAATTATAATTTATTTTTCGTTTTATAGTTCGATTTTTTCAATTAATTATTTGCGGACATGTGATAGTATTGAAATGCCTTACGAACTATTTCGTAATCTAGTCGTTTCGTCTAAAGCTTCAGTTGCATGTGGTTTTTCCTGTTAACTTAGAGCAATATTCTAGTGGTCCTAATAAGGATATTGGGAAAATGTTATTGAATTATTGCATTGTCATCGGTCCTTGATAGGTGTGCAAAGTTTCAAATTAATAAAACTTCTGAAAATTGGTGAAAATTATGCTCAAAGATTCCATCACATACATCATACATACAACCCAAGCTAATAAAAGCGTGGTAAAAAAACATATCCTTCGCAATTTCACACTTTCATGCTAAAACTGCATGAAAATAAAAGTTTCACAAGAAGTCCCTGAAGTAAAACAATGTATAGCGACATAGTTTTGCGACTACAAAGCAACAGCTAGTGGTTATGTCTACAAAACCTTCGGTTTGACCAAACCACGCATGATGCAAGTTATGACACGAAAGACAAATGTCATCTGTTAGTGACATTTATGTGAATCTGGAGACTGGATAATATACAAATACGTTTGTACAAGTGATGAAAAATATTATATGGAGGTGATTTGATGATGTAAATAACTGTGAAATATCTTACATTTAACATTTTGATCCCAAACCAAAAACTTCCAAAATAAAGCTTGTTATTTTAACCTTTTTTTATTGACGGGGTGGGAAATCCTTCTTGAAGCTGCCAGCGGCTGTCGAGAGTGAGGCCGAGGTACTTGATATAGCGGCTGACCTCGACCTTCGTTCCTCCCACCCTGGCATGTATGGCATGTGTAACAAGTGTAATTTTAACCTAGGATAACGGCTTCTATAATCGTAATTGTGTGTAATCTATAACATAGACATTACTGTGAAATAATATTTATTTTACGTGTATATACGTGTACAGTTGTTTGAATATTGACATGTTTGCTAATTGCTGGTTACGGGACATGACTAATCATTTATATTTCATGAATTTTATAGATATATGCTCAAGGTTTGTTGAATTTATTGGTCGAATTAACGATAAAACATCATGCGATGATAAATCTCATAATAACCAAACATAATATAAAGATCCAGTCATCAGCGGGTGCAGTCACCATCAGAAAGATGATACAAGTGTGGTGTGTCCCCTACACACCACACTTATGCCGACATTACGATCAAGTGCGGGTAGACACAACCTTTTTTTTTTTTTTTTTTTTTTTTTTTTTTTTTTTTTTTTTTTTTTTTACGCGGGGAATGCTTTTCGCACCATACCCTTCGTGGGGTAGACGAAGGGCGTGTGTGGGACTCCCGGAGGAACCGGTCTACCCACTAAACCCCGCGGCGGCCTACCTCGGCAGTTGGGAGGAACACCAGGAACGCATCAGCGGCTTCTGGAGTCCCCCCTGCCGTACCCCAAAGGTTGAGGTACATCCCGGGGTGACTATTTTCACCCCCAGGACAGGACGGTGCAGCGCCTCCCATGGCTCTACGCAGTAAGAGGCGCATCACCAACCCACCCTGGCAACACCCCCCAGCCGCACCGGGGGTGTCACCTGTCTCGGGTCGTTTGCAGCGGTCACATCTCCCCAAGATGTAGCCGCAGCGACCCTTAGGCGACGATTGGGGAGCTAGCGACCTCTGCCGCGTCCCCTTCGCCGCCTCCTTCGAGCGGGATCGGCCCTTTCCCGATCCCGCTCTGCGGCCTCCTTCTGTAGCATAACGTCCTCACAGAAGGAGACCGCGGCTTTCCATCCCTCGTCACTCGCCAGCATTGCCGCGACCAATGCAGGCGGTGACAGGTTTCCTCCGATCCGTCCGACCAAGACTCGACGTTCAGACTCCCAAGCAGGGCAGTCTTCCAGCGTATGCTGGGCGGAGTCCCGGTCGGACCCGCAGTGGTGGCATTGTGCCGTAGCCTCACGTCCGATTCTATTCAGATACTCACCGAAACAACCGTGTCCGGTGAGTACCTGAGTTAGTCGGTAGGTGACACAGTCGGTCCTCTCTATCCAAGCTTCGAAGTTCGGCAGAACGGCTCCGACAGCGCGCTGGCTGGCACAGCCCTGTGTTTCAAGCCGTGCCCGCCAAGCCTGCAGGGCTTGCGTGTGTGCGTTCCTCCGTAGCATTCCGGGCTCGTGATCCGGCGCTATCTCTTCGACACTCCGACCGACAGATCGAATTTGGTCGTAGACCATCGTATCCATGTCGGCCAGAATGTCGAAGGGTGGAGATCGCGCCAGGATCGTCGCTGCCTCGTACGAGATAGTGCGGTAGCCCCGTGCGATCCGTATGGCCATCAACCGCTGCAGACTCTTGACTTGAGCTTTGCAGCGGGAGGAACCCGCCAGGTCTTCAGACCAGACGGGTGCCCCATAGAGGACCATTGATCGCACGACGCCCATGTAGAGGCAGCGAACTTCTTCCCGTGGCCCCCCGAGATTGGGCAGCAAACGATGTAACGCCCCAGCTACCCCTCGCACTCGGGGGACTAATCGCCCGAAATGCTCTTCGAAGCTCCACCGACTGTCCAGGGTAAGGCCTAGGTATTTCATATACTGGCCCACCTGGACTACAGTGTCACCCACCCGGAGGCATGAGCTGGGTGGTTCCAGGCGCTTACGTAGGCCATGGAACCATATTGCCTCAGTTTTCTGAGGCGCCACCCTTAGGCCCAGCCCACGAATCTTTTCTACGACACTAGCCACTCCCAGCTCGGCGAGCAGAAGCACCTCCTCGAAGCATGACCCTCTAGCCAGTATTAGAGTATCGTCCGCATAGCAGACGATACTTAGGCCAGAGGGCAGACTGGTGCGAAGGACCGCATCGTATGCGAGGTTCCATAGTAAAGGACCCAATACAGAGCCCTGAGGAACCCCGCAACACACTTCTCTTCGATTTTCCATCCCGTTCCGATCGACAAACTTCACAGTCCTGTCACGCAGATAGGCCTCTATGACAGCCCGCAAGTAGGGCGGCACCTCGTGATATTCGAGAGCCGCCCTAATCGCGCACCAGGGGAGGGTGCCGAAGGCATTGATGATATCAAGGCTAACTGCCAACGCCACCCCCCCCGATCGGACTGCCGATTCCGACAAGGAGCGGACACACCTAACAGCGTCCACTGTTGAACGCCCCTGTCGGAATCCAAACTGGCAGTCCGACAGATTAGGGCCCACTCGCGACAGGTGCTCGCTGATACGGTCCGAGATGACTCTTTCAAAGAGTTTCCCGGACTCGTTCAGCAGGCATATCGGTCGGAACGCAGAGGGAGAATCTGCAGCCCTTCCTTCCTTTTTCAGGAGCACCAGTCTCGCTTCTTTCCAGCCGAGGGGGAAAACACCAAGGCTGAGACAATTCGTGAGAATCTGTCTCAGTTTGTCTCCCAGTACCGACAGAGCTATCACAAGCGCCCGACCTGGAACACCATCAGGCCCAGGCGCAGTATTGCGGGAAGCTAGCCGCCGCACGGCTCGATCCAGCTCTCCCGCCGTCACCTCCCACTCGTCCGACCAGAGTTGGCGGTCCGACTGTGACGGAGAGATCGGGAGACTGTCCTGGACCCTTGGGAAGAGCGTTTCTAATACTCTTTCCAAAAACTCCGGGTCCAGGGTTTCCGTCAGTGGAGGGACCCATGGTCTGAGCTTACCCAGTACCATTTTATATGGTCGCCCCCATGGATCCCTATTCAGTCCCGCGATGAGCTCTTTCCAGGACCGAGCCTTGGCCTCAGCAATTGCATCGCTGAGAGCCTTTACAGCGGCTCCATATTCCCGCCGTGCTCTGTCGATCTCCTCGGCTGTCGCTCGCCGTCTTCTCCGGGCTCGAAGGTACGGGCGGCGCAATCTTGTGACCATCATTCTCAGACGCGAGATCTCCGCGCTCCACCAGTACGCCGAGCCCTTTCTGGCAGGCTTGACCCGGGGCATTGAGGCATCACATATGGACGCCATAATGTTCCCAAACCAAGCCGCCAGTTCCTCCGGATCGGACGAAACCCTTTCCTCGGACCAATCCGCGACGTGGGAAGCGGCTACGACCATATCTCTGTCGAGCCGCTTAAGGGACCATCGTCGCGGAGGTTCTCTATCCTGGCGTGGTCGGTCCGGGCGGCAGAGAGACACATCGAAAACGATGTGCCTGTGATCAGAAAGACTAACCACTTCCTCCGCCACCCTCCATCCCGATACCGTGTGTGCTGCTGAAGGAGTCGCCCAAGACAGGTCGACAATCGACTCCCCCTGCCATCGCACACAGGTACTGACCGAACCCCGATTTAAGAGTCGTAGGTCCAGTCCAGCCGCCCACTCCAGGATAGCTTCTCCCCTCGCGTCGTCTCGGGTGTCTCCCCACTCCCTTGAATGAGCGTTAAAGTCACCCAGGACGAATACCCGACGGGAAGCGTAGTTGCTGATGCAAATTCCCAACCCGTGCAGGTATGCCTCATACTCGGCTAGGCCGCGATTGGGGGGGGTAGACACAACCTGCACAACACGAAGACGACGCTAAGCTCACATCAGTCTACCCATGACCACGAGCGGTATAACCCGTTTGAAACGTCGGAAAATAGAAGGTATTTAGTATTATCGCGAATAAGTCCCGTTTACAGTAAAAACATGAGTATGTGTAAAAGTCGCGAAAGTCTTAAAACAGATAATTATAAAGACAATACTTTTGAAAAAAATGTAAGCACTCGATCTGAGAAATGTGTTTCACTCAAACATTTATTACGGAACTATTTTACAAGTAACACAGAAAGAACAGTGAAAATTAAGTAAGTACGCACATTGTGCGTTACACTTTTTATTTGTCCAAGGTATCAAGAACCCTACTACGATATATGTATGTGTACATATAAAAGCCGTCTTCGTGTTGTGACATATTAAAAACAAACTTCATTCATCGTTTTAACTCAGTCGAGATAACACGCATCGCTCGTCGGACTGTTATCGCAGGGCGCATAAACTCCGGGGTCGCTTTCTCGTAAATCTAAAATTATGTTTTCGTGTGCACGTTGCGGTAAAAATGCGAACGACGGTACTACCTGTTGCTTGTGTAAGCGTCAGTTTGACTTCGCATGTGCTGGCATAACTGAAATTGGCTTCCGAAAACTAGGAGATCGCAAAACCACTTGGCGATGTACTGATTGTAAATCTGTCTCATCCCCGGGAATGTCTTCTAATCAGCAAGTATCTCAGCAATTGAGCGAAATGCGATCAACGCTTGATAGCATAATGAGGCAGCTGGAGCCCCTGGCAGCACTGGTGGAAGAAGTGAAAAGCATCAAACAAGATGTCTGTGATCTAAAAGTCTCCGTTGAATATGCGCAAAAAACTGCTGAGGAATCTTTGACAAAGTTTGATTTATTGCAATCCAGGGTCTCGAGTGTTGAAGAAACTGTCAACATATTTCATACTGTTAAGGCGGACTTGGACAAGTTCAAGGAGGATCTGCAGGAGAAAGAGCAATGGGCCCGTGCCAACAACGTTGAGATTAAAGGTGTGCCGCTCACAAAGTCTGAGAACCTCTACGATATAGTGGGAAGGATCGGTAACATTATTCGGTGCTCTGTGCGCAAAGAGGACATAAACTATATAGCGCGGATCCCCAGTCTTAAATCAGACTCTCCTAAAACCATTATAATGGCTTTGAATAATCGTTACACTAAAGAGGAGTTTGTGGCAGCTGCTCGTAAACACAAAGGAGTTGTCATCTCTGACCTGGGCTTTCAGAGTGAGGGGAAAGTGTTCGTGAACGACCACCTGACTCTCTACAACAAGTCACTTTTGAAAAGAGTGAAGGATATGGCCACCGAAAACAAATTCAAATATGTATGGGTAAAGCACTGTAAAATTCTGGTAAGAAAGTCGGACACATCACCTATTTTCAGAGTAAGAACAGAAAAGGATATTATTAGGTTTTTTCAGAAAGAAAAATAATTTATTTTGCTTTTATACAATATATATCTTAGGAACTTGCTTGATACTTACAATATTTTTTAAATGTTATTTCATACTATGTTATTGTAATTGTTGCGACCGAAGATTGGGTCAGCCTGGTTGTTTTGTATTGCTCGCTCCTCGCTATTGTCATCCAATGACGATTATAAGTGATTTTGCTTTATTGACGTTTCTTAGTCTTAACTTAATACCGTTAGGGTTCATTCTCCATTGCAGCTATCATACTAATAGTCAATATTTTATTTTTACTAAATATGTTAACATTGTACAGAAACTGGTTTTTGCGGCTATCGAGTTACTTTACTTTCATAATAGTGTATTGTGTGGTTTGTTATTAATTGTAACTACCTTATATTTTCGGAATCTTAACACTTTGTTTTTCGTTACATATAGTAAACCTCCGCTAGTAATTATTACTGCTCTGTACTTCCGAAATCTTAGAAACAGTATTGTCTTTCGTGATAATAACATCTTGCTAGTAACAAAGAATATCTTATACTTATACTTACGAAATTCGAACATTTTTATGATCAAATTTTTAGACGTATATGAACGGGGATACTTAACCCCAGGCCTTTTACTCCTCTGCTTACCCACAGTTGAAACAAATATCATAACCCATGTTAGCACAGCTTAATATCTTTTATCAGAATGCTCGAGGTCTGCGTACCAAAACTAGCTTTTTTAAGAGAAACGTTATTCTGAATAACTTTGATATAATATCTATAACTGAGTCTTGGCTGTTAGACGGTATTGCTGACCGCGAACTTTTCGATGACCGATATATTGTTTATAGACGTGATCGTGATTATTTGAGTACCTCACAGAAATATGGTGGAGGCGTCATTTTGGCTGTGAACCGTAGGTTCGCTTCCGTTGAGCAGCCGACTTGGCGCTCGGCAGCTGAGGACATATGGGTTTTAGTGACGTTTCGTTCAGATAGTGGCATTGTTAAACTACATGTATGTACCCTATATTTATGTAACCAAAGTGGAGGTAACTCAATAAATGCTCAGTTAGTAAACTTCTCTGATAGGCTTGGCATTAATTTTCATTCCAGCCCTAATGATATATTTTTGGTACTTGGTGACTTTAACATGCCATCTGTCACCTGGCTACCAGTAGGTGGTAGTATGATGGAGCCCACGGGTAATTTTAATGAAAGTCAAACAAATTTCTTTGATGTATTATTAGAATCTAACCTTCATCAATATAATTATCTAAAAAATATAAATAATAGGATCTTAGATCTTGTGTTGTGTAATATTAATGTGGAAGTGAAGCACTGCGATCACCCACTTGTTCAAGAGGATCCACATCATAAGTCGATCTGTATCCAATTAGAACTGCCTACTTATAATTTACTTTCACAAAATAAAAGAAAAATTTTCAACTACAGGGCTGGTGACTATGACCAAATTAACTCTGATCTTTCTAAAACTAATTGGAATGAGATTTTAGCTAAAGGCTCAATTGACGACGTCACAAATGTCTTTTATAGGTGCTTATGGAATCTTCGGGATGCGCACATACCTCAAAAATTATTGCTTAGCAATAATTTTCCTGTGTGGTACAATTCATCTCTCAAAAAAGTTTTAAAAGAAAAATATAAATACTACGTTAAATACAAGAAATATAACAACCTAGAAGATTACGTTACCTATTCGTTGCTCCGTAAACGCGCATCAAAATTAGAAGACGAATGTTATCAGTCGTACCTAGCTCGAGTTGAGGATTCTGTTGTTGTTAACCCCCGTATGTTCTGGAGATACGTTAAATCGCTCAATAAACCCTCACATGCTCTTCCATCTATCATGAATCTCGACAGTACTTATGCGGATACTGGTGAAACTGTGTGTAATTTGTTTTCACAATATTTTCAATCTACTTTCCTTGACGCCTCCGTGGATAGTAGTACAATGCATTCAGACCTTTCTAACTATCAACACCCTAACATTATTAATATTAGCAACATTGATATTACTCCCGAAAAAATTGAACTACAATTAAAATCTCTCAATCTGAGTAAGGGAGCTGGCCCTGATAGTATACCTCCGTTTTTCATTAAACAATGCGCTCCAAACCTTGTGTTACCTTTATATATAATCTTTTCACGGTCCCTAAAAGAGGGTGTGGTGCCTGCTATTTGGAAGTCCGCCTTTATTACACCCATTCATAAAAAAGGAGATAGGTCAAACATTAAAAACTATAGACCAATTTCTAAGCTTTGTATATTTGCTAAAATATTTGAAAGAATTGTGTACGATCAGGTATACATTGCGTTACAATCCTTTTTTATCCCTGAACAACATGGATTTTTGAAGCGAAGATCAACTGTATCCAATTTACTAGTATTTAATGACTTCACAACCTCACATATGGAATCTGGGGGTCAAGTACATGCTGTGTTTACCGATTTTAGCAAGGCGTTCGATCGTATCGATCATTCGCTCCTTCTGCAGAAGTTGAATAACGCTGGAATACACGGTAACTTATTCAGGTGGTTTTCTTCATATATTGCAAATAGATCTCAGGCTGTTGCGATTAACGGTTTCACGTCTGCTTGGATGCCGATCCCTTCTGGTGTTCCTCAGGGTTCCCTGTTAGGGCCTCTGCTCTTTATTATTTTTATTAACGACATTGGTTCATGCCTAGAACACGCGAGTTTTCTTTCCTATGCAGACGATACAAAAATATTTATGGCGATCAATAGTCCTTCTGATTGCGAGCTGCTGCAGAATGATCTAAATAATTTCGAAAAATATTGTAGAATAAATAAGTTAGACTTAAATGTATCCAAGTGTTATGCAATTAATTTTACCCGTAAAATCAATCCCATTAAATTTTGCTACACCATTAGTAATGTACCGCTTGGTTACGTGGATTCAATTAAGGATTTAGGCGTCATACACGATTCTAAACTGATATACGATAAACATATTGACTTCATCGTGAAAAAAGCTAACAAAACCTTAGGTTTTATCATTAGATCTACATCAAACTTTAAAAATATTAAACCCATTAAAATACTATATTGTACACTGGTGCGCAGTATCCTCGAGTATGCGTCTGAGGTTCATAGCCCGCATTGTGCTGTATATGTTGATCGTATCGAGTCCGTTCAAAAGAAGTTCTTGAGATATTTGCAGTATAAGTGTAAGACTATTGATCGTGGATATGTTGCAAGATGTAAGAAGTATCACTTTTTACCTTTAGCGAATAGACGTACTGTTTCGGATATCATAACCTTGCTAAAAATCATAAACGGAGACATAGATTGCTCGATTCTTCTCGAGAAAATTAATATTAGAGTACCGCATAATTTACGTGTTAGACACAATCCACCCCTAGCAGTACCTCGAACAAAAACTAACTATCGCAAAAATTCATTTGTTATTAGAGCGAGTAAATCTGTCAATGAAATGCATAAATTTAGCAGCGAGTTTGAGCTTTTTAGATCTAAGCCTTCATTTGTCAAAAAGCATATGATTCAACATTTCCTAAGCCCGATCCCAGGATCGTAACCATTTATTAGTTTCTCTTTTTATTTATTTTTGGTTTTGACACATTTCTATTCCCAACCCAAAAGGAATAATGTCTGTTATGTTTTGTTGCTTTTCTTAAGCATGTTACTTCTGTTTCTTTTTCTTTACTATTACTATTCGTAGCGTTGTTAATGTTTTGTATCTAATTGCGAGTACCTGTAAATAGCTTTGTTGTTAACTATGTTTAATGTTTATTTTATAATATTTAAGCTGTTGGTATTCCGAATAAAATAAAATAAAAATAAAATAAAATAGAGTGTCATCCCGCTGATACATCCCATGGGAGTCGTTCGATGCAACTAAGAGACCAAATCAACCCATCTAGGCAGCGTTTCATTGCCAATAAGCGACAAGACGGCGCTTATTGGCAATGAAATTTGGGATTACGTTCTGCAAATTACTAGAAATGGTATTAGAATGACAAAATTTATTGACAGTAGATCTAAGAAGATGACGTCAACTATTATTTATCAGCTGGTTATAGATATTTATTTATTTATTAATTCAAAGAGTTACATACAAGTTTGCTTACACTGACTGCATTCACAATCTCATTGGAGATTTACCGTGCATCAAGATTCATCGATTACAATAAATAAAGAATATTACACAGTCATATTATTACACAAACAAACGCATATCGTAGGTAGATAAAACCCGTATCAAATACTATGTATATTGGCGTATACAACGCTTGCTAATCGCACTAGCCACTTTTTCTGCGATGTTAAGGCCGCTGCATACGTAACGAGATATTACCACGTACGGGACGTGGACGTGGTTGCTTCGTTATAAACGGGGACGTTATGTAAATCCATACGCACCGTGATTGTGACTCGGATCTACTTGTTAGTGTTGTGAACAAGGAAAGATGTATTTTTTATTTCAAGAATTGGCTTTAATTGATATTGACGTGCTAAACATCGTTGGCGACGATATTTAGCTCGACCCGTGCGTGTCACGTTCTCGCCCCGTCCGTGTCTCCGTGAAGTATGCATTTCCTTATACATTTTGTATGAAACGATGTTTGCAAAACTTCCCGTCACGTCACGTCCGTGTAAAATCCCGTCACGTATGCAGCGGCCTTTATAATCAAATGAGGGTGGGAGTAGAAAACCAATGGACCAAGAGCCCAGAGCCGCCAGACCTACGTCATTAGTGCAAAGCTGAAATTTTCAGGATTATTAGTACAATGTCTTGTTAAGATGTATGTGTACCCATTAGCTTGAAAGCGGGGCCGTTTCTGAGATAGCGCGAAGTACAGATGGATAAAAATCTTACTTACCTACGTTAAAGGTACAAAGCTAGTATTTACATATTTTTTCAAGAATATTATTTAAAATTAAAATTCATTACTGCCAGACACTTTCCGTGGGCCATTACTTCTGCCAGACGTCTTGAAAGTTGTGAAAAAATTAGGTAAACTACGTTATAGTAGCAAACCTAAATTTTATACAATTATCTAAGGTACTATTTTAAGACCCTTTGCTCTAAAAATTATGCGCGATAGCAAATGTGTCTTGTCTACTGATCGGCCAACCATCAGTAGACAAGACGGCGCTTATTGGCAATGAAATTTGGGATTACGTTCTGCAAATTACTAGAAATAGTATTAGAATGACAAAATTTATTGACAGTAGATCTAAGAAGATGACGTCAACTATTATTTATCAGCTGGTTATAGATATTTATTTATTTATTAATTCAAAGAGTTACATACAAGTTTGTTTACACTGACTGCATTCACAATCTCATTGGAGATTTACCGTGCATCAAGATTCATCGATTACAATAAATAAAGAATATTACACAGTCATATTATTACACAAACAAACGCATATCGTAGGTAGATAAAACCCGTATCAAATACTATGTATATTGGCGTATACAACGCTTGCTAATCGCACTAGCCACTTTTTCTGCGATGTTAAGGCCGCTGCATACGTAACGAGATATTACCACGTACGGGACGTGGACGTGGTTGCTTCGTTATAAACGTGGTTGTTAGTGTTATGCCCAAGGCACTTCATTACCCGTACGAAGTGTGGGCAGTCGATACGTATATTCGCTTTATTCTTGTTCTTTGAAGTGTGTCAAAAAACTGACAAGTCGACGGATACGCGCATTCGCTATTCGTGCTTATGTGTTATGCGTACGAACAAAGCGAATATTGGTGAATATACTGTCCACACTTCGCCGTATGCGCGTGAATAACACGCATAACGAATAGCGCATAACGCAGTGTGGTGCCGCCATCAGAGTTACCTGATAGCTGATTGATTAGATGTGGAATTATGTATTGCAATGTCCTCTTACCATATAGATTGATATACTTAGGTAGTAATAATTTAGAGTTTGTAACACTACGTGTCCTAATTTCATTGTGATTAATTATTTTAGTTCTTTTTAGGTCTTTATTAAAAAAATCTTCCGTGAATAATATGAATTTAGTTTTTTCATGTACAGGCATGATTAAAAAAAATCGAATAGTTTATGGTAGTTATTTTCGTATTTGATTTTGATGTTATGAAGAACAATAATTTTTAAAATACGCAAGGTCAATTACACCTAGGTACATGACAAATAAAGTTTCTGCGTTTAGCACACAAATTCGATTAATTGCTTTAATCTGGAAAGTAACTAATAATGATTAAATTAAACATGATTATGCAGATCATCTAAAATAGGATCCAACTTTAGCACTTCTGAACAAATACAGGTGAAGTAAAGTAAATACTAAAATTGAAAGCGTGACTAAGGAGGTCTTGAGGAAGTTAGCGATACTAAATAAGATGAGACGGTTCTTCTCGTAGGAGCCTCTGTGTCTTCTTTATAAAACTCAGGGTTTTTCTAATAATTTCAATTACAAACGCATCATGACGGTAATGTTTGTGATGACAGTAGACACAGCCTGAAAAAATTCAAATCACATTAAACCATAAAATATTTTTATTTCAAATTAATGAAAGTAGTTAAATTTATATAAAAACTAGTTGATGCTCAAGGCTCTGCTCGAGTCCTAGAGGCATTTAAATGATTTAGCTCCGATTCTTAAACCTATAGAATAAACACGTAAAATTAAAACCGGAGAGTTATGGCAACTAACATTGTGAGATGAGAATTTTATACAGAAAAGAGAAGGTACCTACAATAAAAATCCTATCAAATAAATTTAACATATCCAACAGCCATAACAACAAAAACTGTTTTCTAACAGTTATGTACTATATTTAATCATCATCATCATTAACTGTTAATGTACTTTATTATGACTTCATCAACAACTCATAATGTCCTACTGCTGTACCCGGGTCTCCGTGCCAAACTCCATTGAAATCGATGCTACAGTTTAGCCAACAAGCGCTCAACTTAGCCAACAATATGTATATAGAAATTGCAATGCTCACACGTATAACAGTTTAAAAAAATTGTCAAGACAAATATCAATACTCACCGCTACTAAAGTATTTCTGTTAAACGTCAATAAATGACACGGACTAAAACTGACTGGATTCAGCAAAATATGCAGTTTGAAAACCTTCAGCTCTCTTCTGACTGCTGGAGACTCATGTCCAATATATCTCAGCAAGTTATCAACCAGATTCTTGGTAAGCAAGAGCTGAAAAAGAAAACATACAACTACATCACTAGAACCTTTTGTACTTATGTTTTTAATATTATCTGGCGTAGTTCGAACATTTGTGAAAAAATTTGATAAAGAAAATTGAATCTGAATAATTTTGTTTTTAATTTGTATAGTTTTAAATGCTAAGTAATTCTATAGACCGCAAATCAAATAAAAAAATATTCGTGTGTCAAAATTAATAAAGGTCTAAATAAATAAGGTGGAAAAAAAACAAACGCACTCAATTGTTCTTGTACCTGTCCCTATCCCCCATAGTTGTATTGACCAGTATAATTTTGATCTTATTTAGGTGAAAAACCATTTATAATTATATATATATAGTACATATATATATATATATATATACATATAATTAGCTCGCTTTTTTCAGGAATTATAGCGAAACTTATAAACCATTAAGTGTCTCAAGAGTTTTTGGCCAGTGTTGACCGAGACGGGGTCGCTCACAATGGTCCTTGTAAGAAGTACCCTAAGACGAACAGTAAGGTCAGTCACTCAGAAATTATATACGTGATCAAACTAGCTACTGACGGTGCCCCGAGGGTTGCAGGCAACCGTTGAATGACGTTGGAAACGGGCAATATAGGACCGGTTTTCGTGGGGAGCCTTGGAGGAGGCCTATTTGCAGCAGTGGATGTCTCTCGGCTGCTATGATATGATACAAAACATTTGAATTGAAATAAATAGGAAGTGGATTATAATAAATAAATATTTTTGTACACCTCACACACAGCATCATGCAGCTATACTAGACAACTGATATAAATACATAAACATACTATTTTTTGTAAATACATACATATAAAATATATATACCTAATATGTTCTGGTAGAAAGACCATCTCTATTGTAAACAAAACACCCATTGTTTATTGTTTTGCATATTATTGTTTACATGGGTTAATTTTAAAATAATAAGTTTTGGTGAATAGAAAATCATTATTAAGGAGGTAAAATAGTAATTACTAAGCAAACTGTCATGAACTACCAGGTACCTGTTCATGTGTCCGGTGGCAGGGCTCAACAGCTGTCGCAAGCATTGATAAAGAAAACCAGAAATATACAAAAATTAATACACATTTAGCAGTCGGTATCTCGGATCCACTTTTAACTGGAAAAATAAAAATGGATTTAGTAGCTTGTTCATTTCAGTCCTGTTCTATTTTTTATCGGTAAATATATGTACATGTGATGTAATCATCCAAAATTTAATTATTCCAGAACAGAATATACCCCTTCTGTTTACAGTTGGTTAGAATTGAAGGATAAATAAATAAATAAAGGCTTAAACTATCGTACGTTTCGAATGTATTATGATTTACAGACTTTGTTTGCAATTACTTGAAGTAAGTTTTAAGAGAGATTATCAGTCAAACAATACATGACAACAATGATTTAATTTGCCTTTTTTAGGTAATAAACACTAAGAGTAATTTTAAAAAGGATCATACATATTACATTGACCATAAAGTAGGGTGTCGTGATCATGTATGTGAAAGTGAATAAGAGCGTCGCAAACAGTGTACTTCCATCGCTGACATTCAATCGTCGTACTATATCACACAAGGAGCAGTAGATAATAGCCAAGTAGCGAATTTTGTCTGGATTTGAGGATCCTGCCAAAAAAAGGAAACAGTATAAATACAATAGAACATCTCCCTACTGTCAGTCTATTTAATTCAAGTTTTTAAAATATTAGTGTTTTAGTCACTGTTCATACCAGTGTGATCATGGCCGCCATGGCCTTTATGTCTTAGAACCGTAAATTCTACGATTCTGTTGGTACAGAATCGTCGGTACGAATATTCTTACTATCGTTGAATTTTCTTTCATTAGATGGTCCTTATAAAAGAAAGTTCAACGATTATAAGAATACTGAAGATCATGACATGGATATTTTTTTAAAACTGTAGTGAAGAGGATTAGGTGTACAAAATATATAGCTTATAGTTCTAATTTTCAGGAAAGTAAGTTTTTCTTTAATCTTTCCAAGTCGTGTTTCATTGATGTTAGCAAAACCTGAAGTCAAATGGTGCAGAAATATAAAGATATAAAAAGAGTAATGTGAATGTTAAATTAAATTCGAATGTGAAAATTCTTGTGTCTTAATACAACTTCTTCTTCTTAGCCTTAATCAAAATGATATTTGGCATCGGCTACTAGTTCAACCGGTTTTACCTAAAAATCGAAGATTGAACTAGTTGTCAATAAATTTGAGGGCATTGACTTCCCAATAATGATTGCCATAGATGTTCATAATAACCGGGATCGACGGCTTTAGGTGCTCTCTGTGGCACGGTCGTGAATCACCACAAAAGTTCCAAACTCCGGGCTGCTATTAAGAATTGCCTAAGAAAAACCCAAATACACTTTTTGGCCCGACCCGGGATTTGAACCTTAAAACAACCGCTTATTTAGTTACTATGACACAGGTTTTTAGTAGCACGATTGTAAAATATGTTGTTTTTAAGAATATAATACTAAATATTTACCTCCAACTCCTATTACTGGCACAAGATCTATGACACAAGTAACATAACGAGGTATTATAGTAACAACATCCATATTATTTTTGGCATCTATAGAAACATCTCCTTCGAACGAAGATTTTGACATTGATGATAATTGTAATGCTGAAAAATTATTATCTTCAACGTAAATTTTCTTTTTACTGTATTTCATCGGCAATCGCCGTTTTTACTTAATCTAAAATATGCATGATGCAAGATGTAGGTTTACAAGTGTATGCATTAACATGAAATTGCACCAGCAGGTTTTTGAAATGTAATCAACTATGCGAAGCCGGGATTTGCCATTAGTTGGGATAATGAACACTAAACAGAACACAGATGGTTTATCCATTGTATATTTCAAAAGTCATGAACTAGTATGGAAAGGAAATATACTTACATTCCTGAGTAATTTCATAAAGCATCATCTTTAAGCTGTTATTAACACGCTGAAGAGTGGACACTACCAGCATAGTGACCAATGCAAATTGAATGGTATACAAGTGCGTAATAAGAGTGAATAAATACATCGTTATCAGTGAAGAAGAGAGAACACCCACTGAAATAAACATTTGGTAGTATAAAATGTTACTCTCTAATAAACCTATAGATTAAATTCATTGATTCACAAAGAAGAAGATTGTTACTGTACCTTTGTCTGCAAGTACCATGTCATACATGTAAAATCCATAATCTGTAAAAACAACGAGGTATCCAAAAAGAAATGAAACAAGAACGAAAATCCAAAGTGATGCGTTATTTGTAGGTAATGAAGTAAAGTAATGGTTCATTTTTTTATTGATCTGAAACATGAGATATTTGATTATTGTCTTTTCATTACTTTTTAAATCCAAACAAAAAAAGTAAAACAACATCGCACATTGATTGATACAAAATACATAGCAATCATAAGACATTGACATAACTACCTGTAAAAGAATGAGCACAGGGCATGCATTTTGTTTTCTTTATATTCATACTTGATGTGTGTATCATTTGTTGGTGATCCGAAATAAATAAATAAATCCCGGGTCGGGCCAAAAAGTGTTTTTGGGTTTTTCTTAGGAAATTCTTAATAGAAGCCCGGAGTTTGGAAGTTTTGCGGTGATTCACGCCCGTACCTCGGAGAGGACATAAAGCCGTCGGTCCCGGTTGTTATAACTATCTATGGCAATCGTTATTGGGAAGTCAGTGCCCTCAAATTTACTGATAACTTTTTTTTTTTTTTTTTTTTTTTTTTTTTTTTTTTTTTTTTTTTTAACGTGTGGAAATCCCCACGGACCGTCACCCCACCGGGGCTCTCGGCTCTGCGGGCGCCATCTCCTCATACTCTCTATTTGGGCGACGTCCGGTCACACGCGGTCGCCACCCCCTCGCGGCTGGCCACTATAGCGGATGGACGGGGAAACCCGTCCCGTCCACCCGCGGCCACACTCAGGGCGGCATGAGGCGCAGATAGGCGCGCCTCCGCCGCCCGGGGCGCCGGCGGCGGATCGGGTCCGAGTGGAGGTCATCCTCCCGGGCCTTCTCCGCCGCCTCCTTCTGCAAGATTACGTCCTCGCAGAAGGTTGCGACCGCGGTAAAACAACTGTCGCTACCGGCCATGGAGCGGACTACGACCGGCAGCGAGAGTTCCTCTCCGATGACTGCAGTGAGGGCCCGGCGCTGCGCCGCCCATGCGGGGCAGACCGCCAGCGTGTGCTGGGCCGTGTCCTCACTGCAGTCGCAGTGGTGGCAGGCGGGACTCAATTCCCTCCTCGAGACCGAGTGCAGATACTTTCCGAAGCAACCGTGCCCGGAAAGCACCTGCGTCAGCCGGAAGGAAAGGGTCCCGTGCTGCCGCCCTGCCCACTCGGCGATGACCGGCTGGAGAGCCTCCACGGTGGCGAAGCCAGCGCGTGGAGTCTCCAGCCGGAAAGACCATCTAGCCAAGGTGGCTCGACGAGCGACTTCGCGCCACTCGCGCACGTCCTCGGGCGGAGGGCGGATGCCCCTCTCCGCCCGGAATTCAGCCACTCGTCGATAAACTTCGGCGAGCACTTCCGCCTCCAAATCCCACGGGGGTGTTCCGGCCAAGGCGCAGGCCGCTTCGGTCGACACCGTGCGGTATCCGCGTATGGCTCTGACCGCTTTGGGGCTAGCTGTTTGAAGTGCTCGTCGAAGAGCCACCTTCCGTCTAGGACCAGACCCAGGTATCTCATCTGGGCCCGGACCGGTACGAGAACCGAGTTGACCTCAATCGAGGCGCCGGCGGGTGGACCACGACGGGGCCCGTGAAAGAGTAGGGCCTCCGTCTTATCCAGGGCCACCCGCAGACCCAGCGCCTCGATGCGCCCGACCACCATGGACACTCCAGTGGTGGCCAGGCGCGCCGCCTCCTGGTAGTTAGCCCCCCGGGCCGTGACTAAAGTGTCATCCGCGTAGCAGATTACACCCAGCCCGGGGGGGAGACGCCCTCTTAGGGCCCAGTCGTATCCCATGAAATTTACTGATAACTAGTTCAACCTTCGAATTTCAGTTAGATATTCAGGTAAAACCTTTTTCTTCCTAGTCTTATTTCCCAATTTTTATTGGGGCCGAATATCAGTTTTTTTTTTTTTTTACGGAGCGACTGGCATCGGACCTCCGCAACCCTAAGGGAGAACTGAAATTCGAAGATTGAACTAGTTGTCAGTATATTTGAGGGCACTGACTTCTCAATAACGATTGCCATAGACGTTCATGACAACAGGGACCGACGGCTTTACGTGCTCTCCGAGGCACGGGCGTGAATCACCGCCAAACTTCCAAACTCCGGGCTGCTATTAGGAATTTCCTAAGAAAAACCTAAAAACACTTCTTAGCCCGACCCGGGATTTGAACCCGAGACCTCTTGATTAGCAGTCGCATACGCTATATCCACTAGACCAACGAGGCAGTAATATTCAGGTAAAACCGGTTGAACTAATAGCCGACCCCAAATAATATTGGGAATAAGGCTAGGAAGAAAATGCGGTAATACCATTACATAATAATAAAATATTCAGTATATTTACGAGTGTCATCAGCGATATACAGTCAATCATGCAGCACATTCTACTATAGCTAGTGTGAAAAATAATAAACCCAGATGTGATGTAGACGATCTGGCAAATCCATCCCAGACATCGCATTACATCTGAATAATCTCCCCATGAAGCTCGCCCTTCCGTAATTTCATCTCCTCTACCAACATAGTAGGCCAATACATATGTTACTGAAATACAAATATATTTTTACAGTAAAACGTTTGCACATTATACATTCTTACTCTGTGTCATTTATTACTATCATAACTTACTAAAAGCAACCAAGAGAATGTGGCTATAGACGAAGTATAATCGTGATACTCGTACGCACCAACCATCGTGTGTTTTTTCAAATTTGAGTGGTGCTATTCCAGCTAATCGTGAGAGAAAAAGGACAAAACCCAGCACTCCTGTTACAACACAATCAGTTTTTACAGGCGTCTTAAAATTGCTGTAAATGAAACTTTATTCTAAGCTTAAACATAGAAATTAAAAGAAATAATATATGATCTACTTTACATAATACTCACTGGTTCATCGTAGTAAAGGGAACTCTTGTCGTCATTATTAATTTGTTTAAAATCGATATTAATTTTATCTGCAAGTAAATAATAATGATCCTAAATGCGGGTAAGACTCCTGAAGTTGTAAAATCCTATAGACCTATTCGCCTATTGCCAATACCATCAAAAGTTATGGAAATCTTATTCCTAAAAAGACCGATACCCATCGTTAAGGGAAGAAGTTTAATACCTGATCACCAGTTTGGCTTCAGGCAACAACATGGTACTGTTGAGCAGGTCCTTGGACTTGTGAAAGACATTGATAAAGCTTTCGAAACCAAACAATATTGTATAGTGGCATTCTTGGATATTACACAGGCTTTTGACCGCGTCTGGCATGATGGGCTTTTGTATAAGATAAAGAGAGCTGTTCCAATTAAATATTATAACTGTATAAGCTCTGATTTGAGAGACCGTCACTTTCTCATAGGATATAGTGAAGAAGTTATATCACTATTTCCTATACACGTGGGCGTACTACAAGGTAGTGTCATGGGCCCGATTCTGTACCTACTTTACACTGCAGATCTGCTTATCTCGGAAGCCACTCTAACTAGTACTTTTGCTGACGACACAGCAATCCAATCTACTGATAAAGATCCGGAGAAAGCTTCTCGGAAACTTCAAAATAGCTTAGACGACATCTAGAAATGGCTTATGGACTGGAGAATCAAGTCAAATGAGACTAAGTCAGTTCAGGTGACTTTTACAAATCGACGTAAAATTTGTCCCCCAGTGACTAAATGGAGTTCAGATTCCCCAAAATGAAGAATTGAGTCTTTTATCTAGGTATATTCCCAAATACCTTACGTATTTGGGAATATACCTAGATACAAGACTTACATGGAGGAAACTCATTTTTACAAAGCGGTTGGTAATGAGGAAACAGGTCAGAAAAATGTACTGGATGTTGAACAAAGAGTCGCAATTGACTATGACAAACAAAATACTGATTTACAAATCTGTAATCAAACCCATATGGTGCTACGGGCTAAAAACTGTGAGATACCGCAGCATATTCAAATATCAAAATCCTACAAAGATTCCAGTCTAAAGTACTACGTATGATTTCAAATGCTCCCTGGTATGTATCAAATGATAGATTGCATCTCGATCTAAACGTCAAAACAGTGAAGCAAGAAATAAGAGACAGTATGATAGCATACAAAACGAAAATTTCATACCACCCAAATGTACACGCTAAGGAACTTATGAATGAAGTCCCAATGCCACGTCAGCTTAAATGGTTTGTA
Organism: Phragmatobia fuliginosa; assembly: GCA_932526445.1. NCBI lineage: Eukaryota > Metazoa > Arthropoda > Insecta > Lepidoptera > Erebidae > Phragmatobia > Phragmatobia fuliginosa. The sequence goes on from OW052073.1 coordinate 408,758, forward strand.
CGATATAGGCTTCAGCGGTATTGTAACTGAACAATACCGCACAAGCCTATATCGCACCAACCCAAAAGTAATGTTGAAGATCGAGTGATAGATTGCATTAAAAAAAAAGTCTGCAAGTATAATGTTTTGTAGTATTTAAAATAATAAAGAATATAATTAATATATTACTAATTAGGGTTCTATGTATATACACGAGTAATTAAAACAGTATGTAACTTGATATATTTTTTAAAATCTCTATTTAACTCAATTGCGCCACTGTCAATACTATATTAGCTATTCACTGTCACTGCTGTGTGTACCATAGCTTTCATCTGCCTGTCCTTATCCCTTATCATAGCTTTATCAACGGTTATTGATTCGCCCAATGAAACCAATATGATGTATAAATTTAATGATCCAACTACAAGTCGTGCTGCACATTTATCATCGGTGGCAGCACATTACTTTTATGGTACATTGATCACGTAATATAAATTTAATACTCATTCTCTGTCAGGCAATGGACGCACCTTGCTCCATTGAAATTATTTGTAACTGCGATACCCGACTGGTAAACTCGGTGTAAATAAAAACATTGTCATGCAATTTTTTAATAATTACATTACTATTGTACAGCAAATTTATCATTTTTACGATTTTGGAATTTTAAGTAATAAAACTACTTTCATTGTTATAAAATTATTTTTTTGTAATATCTTTTAAAAAGAAAACTTAGTAACTTACGTTAAATGGCGTTCAAATTCGATCAGGAATTCCATGATTTCCCATCAATACGAACGAAGTAATTTCAAAGTTGGTGTGTTTTTTTACTGAAAAAACAAGCGTGTCAAAGTCTGTGGATTTAAAATGAAATAATTGTGAACAATTACTTATAGAGTAATATTTATTTAACATTTCTTTTCATGTTTCATTATTTAACCATTCCTTCAATCAATTACGTCAACGACATGTTTGTTTCTAGTTGTTTACTGAACTTAACAGTTTTTTTTTCATTTATTTGCTGCTCAAAGGTATACACTGATGTCACATTAATTATTTATACTTGTCCTCTTTGGTCTACGTCATCGGCATGCAAATCCCTTTTTTCCCTTTTTTTTTAAACTATCACAAAACTAAAATCACATATACGAGTACATTCCAAACAAAAAATAAAATAATGTCAGTATAAATTATCAATGTCAACTTAAAAATAGCAAAATTTCAATATGAAATGGATGATGTGATATCTAAAGATATCAAAATGTCTCAATTAAGATTATAAAACAATTAAATTTATTAGTAATAAAATCAACAAATTTTTATTTTTCGTAATAATAACTTTCATAATATTAATTATTCATTGTGTGTAACAGTATCTGAGAGAGTTTTAAATAGCTTAGGATTTAATTTTATAAAAGTTGCTAACTCAAATATAAAGATTGTAGAGTTAGGATTTCGTGTTTTAGAAAATATGGTAACTTTACTAAAATACAGTTATCTTTACTACTCAAATTAAACATGACTCGAATACACCTTTTTTGAGCTTTAAAAGCTACTTCTTAATGTGTAGAGTTGCGCTCAATAATACCATATCTAAAGTAAGACTCAGTAGTTCCATGATATGCTGTAAGCAGTGCATCAATGTGTAATACAGGCGTAAGCCTTAACAAAGTGTTGCAGAACTACTGTTTTTTTTACATAAAGGCTCTATGTGTGATTTCCAATTAAATTTACTATCGATAGTCAAGCCTAAAAATTTTGTGGTGTTAACTTCACACACTTTAATATCTTTGTAGTTTATGTCCAAATTTTGTAATGTGGGTCATCTTTGCGAGAATTGTATTAATTTAGCTTAAGGCACGTTTATTAAAATAAACGTGCCTGTGATGTTGTTATTGTCCAACCAATTACTTACAGTCAGTAAAGGATTTTTTTTTATATTAGCTGCCAAAATGACTCTGCCCTGCTTGATGGAAAGCGTGAACAGAATCCAGAAGTCGAGGCCACCATTTTCACTGCCACAACGTACAGTGCAGCACGGTGACCCACACCAGCCGCCATAGGAAGATGCTTTTTCATGCCCCGCTTGAAGGAAACGGATTCATAGAAGGGAGGAAACACATGCGCTGGTAGAGAGTTCCAGGTTTTAACTGCTGACCCACGCCATATTCCACTGTTCGCATAGTAGAGATGTGTTTTCATTTTCGGTTGAGTTATTTACATGAGTAATTTCAACAAATTACTGCCGGTCAGTCAGATACAATTTTATAAGACCTAGGACATTTCTTCGTATTCCATAATGATCAAGCTTTGCTAGTAGGATATTTATTTATTTATTTAGACTTTCTGCACATGTTGTACAAAGGCGGACTTAATGCCATGAGGCATTCTCTGCCAGTCAACCTTCAGGCGATGTAGAAATATGATGCGGTAGGTGCAAGGGATATTATGATCCACATAATCAAAAGCTTGAGTCATATCGCAGAAATAGCACTCATTGGGATCTTGCCATCTACTTTTGCCATTATTACATTTAAAATATTATTAAATTAATTAAAAAATTATAAAATTATTATTATTATCAATAATAATAATTTTAATTAATATTTATAATCCACTACTCAAAAATGCCTCTCCTGTATACTAATTTAAGGACTAAACTTATGTGTCACTAAATTTATTATTATGACAATGTCATTTGACTGCCTCGTAGGTCTGGTGGATAGTGTATATAAAGGCCAGGAAAAAAGGAAAAAAGTCGAGCACAACTTAGTTCTTTTACCGTGAAAAGTTGTAAGATTCATAATTATAATACATAGTTAATTTATTCAGCCCCTACTTAAACAAAGTTAAGTTATATTTATAATATCTTTGAGTGGATCACTTAAATTATAAACGAGTACAGAAATTATATCTGAAAGTTTATAATATTGTCTCTTCAATTAAATTATTTAGGTTTTAGTCAATTCGACTCCAACACACAGCTACAATCTCCAGTGGGTTACAAAGTGGTCCAAGTTTATACAAGCATGAGTTTTAATTAAATAGAATGGATTGGAATGGATCGGAATGGATCGGAATGGATCGGAATGGATCGGAATGGATCGGAATGGATCGGAATGGATCGTAATGGATCGGAATGGATCGGAATGCATCGGAATGGATCGGATTGGATCGGAATGGATCGGAATGGATCGGAGTGGATCGGAATGGATCGGAATGGATCGGAATGGATCGGAATGGATCGGAATGGATCGGAAAGGATCGGAATGGATCGGAATGGATCGGAATGGATCGGAATGGATCGGAATGGATCGGAATGGATCGGAATGGATTGGAATGAATTGGAATGGAATGAATTCGAGTAAAACTGGTTTAATCATTAGCTGAACCCAAATAGTTTTGGGATAAATAAAGGCTAGTAACTTATTAAAGATCTATATTTTTTTTTAATATTATGTAAATACTATACATAGGAAATACCCAAATATAGAAACAAGTAATAAACAAATATACACCGATTGTCAAAAAAGTAAAAGGACTATATTCAGTTATATGTAGTTTTGAATCACAAATGCATCATTACGGTAATATTTTTGATAACCGTAGACACGACCTGAAAAGATTAAATTCGTATTAAGCCTTAAAGTATTTTCATTTGATGATTTATAAAAGTGCCTAATTGATACATATATAAAATTCAGTCATCATCACTACATCATACAACTCATGTTTGAAATTGAATTGAAAATGAGAGTAATGCACGTTAAGTCTGAGCCAGGTAAAACTACGAACAAGGTACCTATATTGACTAGTAAATATAATTATAGTCTATTATTTTATATTAAGTAGTTTTTGGTGGTTTTGAGTACTTCCACACCCCTACCCAAATGTCCAATGTGAACCTAATGGTATTTCGAAGTCAATGAAATGTTTCGAAGTACAAGGTTATACAGACAATTATAGTGAAATTAATTTCCTTACTCACCGCCACTAGAATAGTTCTATTAAACATCACTAACTGACATGGTCTAAAACTGATAGTCCGGTCTATTTACACATTCAAGTTTACATAAATTCCCATAAAGCTGAATATTGGCATAGTTGTTCAAAACATCATTATAAAGAAAATCTCAAAAGTCCTCATCGTTCCGAGGTGTGCTAAAAATTTGGCACGGGGTCAATGGTCAAAAAAATGAGTTTTTTGCGATTTTTAGCGAAACGGTGAGTTTTTTCGCAAAATTACCCCAGTACAAAATTGTAGATCACAAAATTTTCTACAAAAAATATATCAATAATTTTTTTCCTAAAAGCCACCATTTTGGAGATATAACGTTCCGAAAAGTTGGATCAGTCGTAATCCCTCTATTTTGCACACGTTTCCACGCCACCTATGAGGTAGTGTACAAAGCGCGTTTTTTTTAACGTGGTTTCCCCAGTAGGCCTATTCCACGGGTCTGCTGAGATTTTATATGTTTTAAAACTATTGCAAAATAATATTATATATTATAGTGGGCAAAAACAACGGCGGTGTAATTAAATAAAGTACTTAAAATAAAAAGTTAGTCGTCTGATTCATAACTGTCCAAGATTTCTGTTTCTTCTTCTTCTTGATCTTCTTCTCCTTCTTCTTCCTGTTCATCCTCTTGTTGTTCTTCTTCTTCTTGTTCTATTTCACACGTAAACTGCCCCAATAGCGATTCCTGATCGGTATCAAACGAATCTTCAAGAGTTGGTGACTCAACATTCGAGCATGATCGGCCTTGACAGTGTGTGCATGCCAGGGAACAAAACAGTCCAACTTTTCTGCAACCACATTTTGCACTACACCCTTTCTTGCAGTTGCAAAATATTGTGTTGAGAAGTTTCTCAGGTGCTGGTGGAAGTAAAGTTTGAACTGGCTCTAGTGTATTGTCGATCAACTTCCAACCCCAGTCTTTAGGGTCCAGCTGATTACCAAGCCACACTTGAACTTGGTAATATACCCGAAACAGATGTTGATGAGCAGCTACTGAGGTTGGAGGAAGAGAAGCTAAGTTGACTTGTTTTTTATTACGCGTATTTTTCACGAAAGATGTGTATCGCAACTTATCTAAGCAAGTGGTTTTTTTGGGGGCTCCGTACATAGCAAGAAGAAATTGGATTAAGGATTTTTTTCTCTGCAACTCTTCATTCAATTTATTGCCACAAAATAAACATAGTTTTTTAAAACAAAAAGCTGAATCACTTGAACGGGATCTAGTACGAGGAGGACTACTTACTGTAGATCCTGTAGATGTGTTAGCTTCTTGTTCTTCGCGTTTTCTTTTGATGGCAGCAGCAATAGAACACTTCCGCGTATAAATTTTACGACAGTTGCTATGTATTGTCACAGATTTTTGTTTTTTAAGAAATTCCGAGTATCCATCATCTCTTTCAGCACTTGCATTAATCAGTATCTTCATACCACGATCAACAGTTACAGTTTCACTTTCAGTTAAAAGATGAGTACAAATAAAACAATATTCTGACATTTTTCTTATAAAAATCTAAAACGCACAAAATAGGTTAAAAGATAGGTTAAGATAAGCACATGTTTTCCCTACGCAGTGGCGCTCAAGACTAACGGTATGTATTTCATATATTGGGCATGCCAACATAAAGCAGGTATACGACCCTAGCCACGCGGACAATAGAATAAAAGACAGATGTTATCCCAAGGTTATACTGACGTACAAATTTAGGAACGGGGTTTCATTATACCTGAGATTCTCGTAGTTTAACTTATATTTTACATAAGCAAGTTACAATAAATAATAGCGAACTTATTTTAGTTCTATTACACCTTTAGTGACTTTCATATGTGGCGTACGTGTGCAAAATAGAGGGATTACGACTGATCCAACTTTTCGGAACGTTATATCTCCAAAATGGTGGCTTTTAGGAAAAAAATTATGGATATATTTTTTGTAGAGAATTTCGTGATCTACAATTTTGTACTGGAGTAATTTTGCAAAAAAACTCACCGTTTCGCTAAAAATCGCAAAAAACTCATTTTTTTGACCTTTGACCCCGTGCCAAATTTTTAGCACACCTCGGAACGATGAGGACTTTTGAGATTTTCTTTATAATGATGTTTTGAACAACTATGCCAATATTCAGCTTTATGGGAATTTATGTAACCTTCCTCCTGATTTTAGGCTTAAATAGACCGGACTATGACGGGATTTAGGAAGATATACAGTTTGAAAATCTTCAATTCATATCTGACAGATGCGGCTTCGGGTCCAGTATAACGCAGCAAGTTATCGATCAAGTTTTTGGTGAGCAAAAGCTATAAAAAAAATGCACCTTAATTTCTTTTCTAAACTTTGATGTATTTTATTTTTTGATACTATATACATATATACTTTGATGTATTCCTGACTCTGTTTGCACATGCACCTACAATTTTCTGAGAAAAGACTCAATTAAAAATACAGGTTTCACACAAGTAATGCCGAGCTTAATAAACTTAAAATTTTTAATGTAAAATTGTAATTACGTAAATACCTACGTTCTCATAGACTATATAGTACCTGTTCATGTGTTTGATGGCAGGGCTCTACGGCGGTCGCAAGTACCATAAAGGCGAATAAAAAATACACAAAAGTTAAAACGCATTTCATTAAAGGTATCTCCGATTCACTTTTATCTGTAAAAACAATGATTATATGGAGTAACTTCTTTGCTGAGGAGGAATGCTTTGACTTACAAACAATAAAATGACAAACGTTTAATTTTACTTTTCTAAATACAAATTCATAAAAAATAATACTTAATAATGATCTTACATAACACATTAAACATGCTGTAGGGTGTGGTGATCATAAACATGAAGCTGAATAGGAGCGTCGTCAAGAGTGAACTCCCATTGCTGATATTTAACCGTCGTACTATATCGCACAGCGAGCAGTAGATAATCGCCAAATATCGAATTTTGTCTGGTTTTGAGAATCCTGACAAAAGTGAAAGAAACAAGTCAAGTCAAAAATAGTGTATATACATTTACAACTCGAAGGAAAAATGTAATATATAGTTTGGCTAATCGGTAGTCAAGTTGAAGTCGAACTCGAATTAATTTTATTTAATGTTGTAGGGACGAAATTTTGAAATCATCCTTCCATCGAGTGTCAGAGTTCCATAAACTATGTACGTTTGATTAATCAAGATCTACTCAGCACATTTCTGAGCATATAGTAATAGGACTATGCTTTTGAAATATTTCCATAAGGACGAGAAATATTGTTATGACAAGCTCGGTAATTCGTTCAGATAATTTCTCCATTTACACATCACCACTACCAACATAGCCAGCATACTATAAGCCAGCATAAATGAGATTAGTTTATATAATAAATATCAAATTAGGTATATAATTTGTTATTATTTATTTATTGTTATGCTATTATTATTTATTTTATGCCTTACGGCAAATTAGGATTTACCAATATTACGTATGTCACCGCATGCAGCATCATATAGTGCTTTTAAAACAATGCATACGAATTTTGTACACATATTGGCCGTTATTCTATTGTTAACATCAGCTGTAATCTTATTGACTTACTGTCCATTTTTTAAAATCGCACTCGCACACACTCGCCGACACGTTTTGAACGTTCAAAACAAGAGTAGCTAAGATTTGAGATATCAAAAAATGGAATGTAAACCAATGAGATTGGGAATATAATTCTAAATTTTTTTTAATGTAGGTTAGTTTAGTGCTGTTAACAACTCAGTTTTTTGTTTCCATGATAATAATTTTATTTGAGATACATTACCAGATACTTACCTCTAGTTATTTTGGTTGGTAAAAAATCCAGGACACATGTCACATAACGAGGTATTATATTAACTATGTCCATTGAATTGTTGTTCTCTGTCGACACATCTCTCTCAAATGAAGATGTTCGCTCTAATCCTGATGCTAATTCTGAAATTAAAGATTAATTATGACAACTAGAAACACGTAATTAATTAATGAAAAATATGAAAATATGTGTATAAATGTATCATTGAAAATAAATATATACATATTACAAATATATTGTATATCGACCGATTCTATATACTTATTCTTTTTAATACAGTGGGTATTAAAAAGAAGAAGTTAACGTTCTTTAAAATAAGAATGTAATAAAAGTATCAAAAAGGAATCGTGGATCATCTTACAGAAATATGCAGATATTGCAATGTTTTTACTGCTGCTGATTAAATCGTGTATAAACAACTTTTGTATTTGTGAGTTTATTAATTTAGGTACGGTACGGAACATACTTACCTTCATTACGTATCTCATAAAGTATTATGTTCAAGTTGTTATTTACACGCTGAAGAGTTGACACTACCAGCATAACGATCATTGCAAATTGAATGGTATATAATTGCACAACAAGACAGACTATATATGACGTTATGAGGGAGGAAGATAAAACGCCAACTGAAATAAAGTTTTCCAAATTTTAAAATTGTCCAGCTTTAGCCAAGTTTCATTCTACAAAGACAAACGTAGTAGTAGAAAACTATCAAATGTAGCAGAATGATGTCTGTCAATGCTAAGTCACATTGTGTTATCTTAATATTAGTCGACAATACAAAAGAAAAACACAGCTTCAGCAATTGTAGAAAAAAAAATGTTGAGAAACTAGATTGAAGCGACGAAACTGGTGTGGCAAGTGTATATCTTTCAGAGCCTGTCCGTACCGATACGTAAAGCCCTAGCTCTTTGCCCTGTTATTAATATACTTAAATGCATCATTTTTCAATTTATCAATCTTGAAAGAAGACATAGGGTTTTTGGCACGTCAATAGACATGTACGCTGGCTGAGCAACCAGCATAAGCTAGTCTAACATATATAATTGTCGTGGTACGTTGTTGCTCACGGTGAACTCCGAAACTATCTAGCTGACTTTATCGTTTTGCTAATGTGTGTGTGTGGCAATTTCCACTTAAAGAGTAAGCGAAAACATACGTCAGTGCCATCTACCAAAGAAACACTGAACCACATAGTAAAAAACTGTATGGAGTAACTACTAAACCTGAATCACGATATAAAAATAATCGCATCAATTAGCTAAATATATACAACACTCCAACATCAACTGAGGCCGAGGCTCGCCATGGTCGATCGCGCTGTATGTGGAAATTGTCACAGTGTATTTTGGTAAGGTAGTTAACATCACACAGACCAATAAGAACCGAGCAAGACAAGCGAGCAAAAACACAGACGAAACTACACAAGTCAGCTAGCTTATTATAATTCCTATTTATTATAAAACCAAATAATTGCACGATAATCCGACTGATTTTATCATTTAAGTACTATATAATAATAATAATAAACATTTCGGACATCTTACACACAACGTCATCTAGTCCCAAACTAAGCAGAACTTGTATTATGGGTAACTAGACAACTGATTTAATACGTAAACATACTTTTTTTCTAAATGCATACATATGTATTGTATAAAATGTGCGTTAACTTCTTAAAATATTAAACTACCTTTGTCAGCAAGCATCATATCATACATATAAAAACTGTAATCCATACAAATAACTAGATATCCTATAAATAAGGATATAAAGACGAAAATCCAAAGTCTTGCGCTATTCGTAGGTATTGAAGAGAAGTTGTGATTCATTTTTTTGTTAATCTGAAAATAAGAACATAGTACCCATCAATTTTAAAAGTACATGCAATGCTCTAATTCTATGATAATACTAAAAAAATGTCAGATATATTTACTAGCGTCAACTGCGAAATGCAATCAATCATACAGCACATTCTACTATGGTTCGTGTGAATTATAGTAAAGCCAACTATTATCATGATGGATTGGCAAATACCAGTCAAAAATCGCATTACGTTTGTAGTGGCACCCCACGAAGATTGACCATCAAAGACTTCATCTCCTTTAAGAATATAATAAGTCACTGCCCATATTACTGAAATAAAGAGATGCTTTAGACTAACAAACCTACGCCAGCAAAAAACATTAAATCATTTTGCATACGCTAATTCTGTTATAACTTACCAAAGTAGATTAACCAGATATAGCTATAGACACAGTAAAACCATGAAACGTGAAGGCGCCAACCGTGGTGTGTTCTCTCAAATTTGAGTGGTGCTATACCAGCTATCCGTGAGAGAAAGAGTACAAAACTCAGCACTCCTGACACCACACAATCAGTTTGTAACGGTATTTTAAAATTGCTGAAATAGAACCACCGTCAATTTCCTACAAAAATTATAAATGCAAATAGAAACAAATCTGTCTGGTTCGTATAATATTTACCGATTCATTGCTGTCAAATATACTCTTTAATATTCTTTATCATACCCATATAAACACTACCTGCTGGGACTATATCATTCTGAGTTTTTTTTGCATAACTGAAAACATTTAAATAAGTATTAAATTGATGCAAATAAGTATTTTGAATATTTAATTGTCACAAAACAAAACTTTATCATTTTCATAATCAGCCTATTGCAGTCCACTGCTGGAAATAGGCTCCTCCAATGGCATGCCACTTTGTTTGATCCTCGGCTACTCGCATCAAACTACTGCCAGCCATCTTGAGCAAATCACACCTCCACCTGGCCTATTGACGTCCTACACCACGTTTTCCTAGACGCAGTCTCCACACTCAAGAACCCGTTTACCCCAACGGTTGTCGGTTCTGTGGTAAAGTATAATAGGCTGAAACCTCCTCGCTAATGGAAGGCCAATGCCCAGTAGTGGACTGTTAGATGATGTTGAGGAAATTGAAAATATTTTTTTTCCTTGATAGCTTTATTGAACTGGTTTCAGATGCGGGAATTTTTACAATTTCCAATTTTAGTTTGTCTTATCATGATTCTACCAAATGTTGAAGCCAGTGTTGCAAAGTAAAGCTTATAGTCATTGTATAAACTAAATTATTTTATTTCTTCAATGGTATTTATTTTGAAGAGATACTTACGTTAAGACTGCTATATTTCAAATCTAGAATTAATTCGTACAGCCTGTAGATATACGTTAATTGTTTGCACAGAAATTTTGACCAAAATAGTGTTGATTAACGTTTCATCCAACCGATGTGAAAGTAGGATTAATAGAATAATGAGGGACACGATTATTGAGTAGTAGTTTATTACATATACTCGCCTGCTTCGTTGTTTAATTAATAAATCTATTTATTACGTAAAGGACATGTTTGTTTAGTATGTTATTTACTAAAATGGACTGATTTATCTATTTTATATCTGATCAATTAAATATTGATGCTCACTTTTACTTACTTACTCATGGTTAAATTAACGATTGAAGGTGACACGATAGAAAGTTTAAATAGATTATTTTGAAGAGTTGTTAAATCTCGACCCTGAGGTCGTCAGTTTATAAAAGTAATTCTGAAATGGCATTGTTGTGTCCTGTCCCTTCATCAACAGCCTCTAACAGTACGCTACTGGACATAGGCCTCTCCTTAGAAAGAAGGTATTGGCCTACTATACCACGATAGCCAGACGGCTTGGTATAGGGTGGTTTCAAGGTTTCCTTCTCTTTGCATTGATGTTGTCTTGCGTAGTTTGTCCCTCAGTCGCCTTTTACGACACCCGCGGGATGAATAGGGTGACACTGTGTATTCTTAATCCGTCACCACACGGTAAACGGTGTCTTGTCTCTTGTGCTGTCGTATTTATCCGTTGTTATCAGTTTACAGAAGTACTAGCTTTCGTCCGCCGCTCCGCCCGCGTGAATCTCGATTTTTGCATTAAGAAGAAAGTAGTAGTAGTAAAGTTTCATCCAAATCTGTTTAGTGGTTTTTGCATGAAAGAGTAATAAACATACATACATACATATTTCTCACAAACTTACGCGTTTATAATATTAGAAGATTAGTAGAAGAATAGCTGTGAAAACAGAACATGTTAGTTTTGTAATATATTTCTACTCGTTATTGTCCGTGTGGTGACGGATTAAGAATACAATGTGTCACCACCCCTATTCATTGCATGGGTGTCGATAGAGGCAACTAGAGAACAAAATAAGCAGCTAACATCACTACCAAGAGAAGGAAAACTTTGAAACCCCTTTGAAAGGAGAGGCCTATGTCCAGCAGTGGACTGTTAAAGGCTGTTGATGATGATGATGATAATCTACTCCTTCTAAGTAGTAAATAAAAAATGTGCAATTTTGATTTTTATACTTACATAATACACACGTTTCTTCAATTCAATTAATTGCTAAGCTAGCACGCAAAGAATGCAATTTTTCAATGCGACTGTATTTACTTGTACTTACAATTAGGGCCTATAGGTTGAAGTATTATCAATATAAATTTCAAGAAGTAGAAGGTACCAGCCAGGAATAAAGCAGAACTATCTACAAAAACAAAAAGTCGAGCACAACCCATTTAATTTACTGTAACAAGTTATAAGATCCATCTCGATATACCAAGTCGGTTAATTTATGTAAGTAGCTAATTCAACAACATCTTATAGTGATTATATCAATATTAAAAACCTATTATGTGTTAAATTCATATAATAACTTGGCAATCGCATAAAACCACAATTTATATCACAAGTACTACATGTAATTAAATTGTTTAGAGTGCGACTGCCTATTCAGGTTATTTATTTAACATATAAGTTTAAATTAACTGCCTCGTTGGTCTAGTGGTTAGCGTATGCGACTGCTAATCAAGAGGTTTCGGGAGGAAATCGGTTGTTAAGTTTTGTCTCATAAAAAATTCTTAAGCCGCCTGGATTCTACAAGTTTAGCGGTGATTCACAGCCGTGCCTCGGAGAGCACGATAAGCCGTTGGTCCCGGTTGAATTTTCAAGAGAACATCTATGGCAATCGGTATTGGGAAGTCAGTGCCCTCAAATATACTGTCAACTAGTTCAACCTTCGAATTTCAATTCCCAGGATTTCGGTGGTCCGATGCCAGTCGCTCCGTCTAAAAATAGAAATTCAGGTAAAACCAATTGAACTAATCATCCCCAAATAATCTTGGGAATAAAGATTAGGAAGGTGATAAGTTTAAGTTGGTGACATTGTTGTCACTTAAATGACTTTGACTTTGTTTTTCGTTACAATTCTTATCAAAATATTTGTTAACACTTTGTACATATAATTATGTTCCTTCGTAATTGTAGTTTGTATTTTACTTTCTAACATTACTGCGGTGTTGTAGCAGTGGTGGTAGCGCTAACGATTACTAGTCAAACCATACCGTCCACTCAATCAGTTTACCATAATTATTCTTTCAAGATACATTTATACACAACATAGTTGTACGTACAAAAATCTACTGGACAGACTACTGATGTATGTCTGTGTGTGATATTTTTTAGGAATAATAATAAATTGGCGAAATTAAAAAGTACTTACTTGTACATTTTCGTATAAAATACCGTAATAGTAAGTACACTTTGAAATATAATCTTGTTATTTTTAAGTTATATACTGCGTTTTGCTTGACTTGTTTTGCTTTGCATCCAGGAGGAGGTTATCTGCTAGCAGCAGAGGGCCCCGAGGTACGTCGGGGTTCCAGGGTTGTCCTTTTTAGGCTATACCTGGTTCCGCGGTCATTAGTATCTGATCCGGTGTGCGGTTTTAGTCGGTTCGAGTCCGACTTAGCTACCAGTAGGTAGTATCCGAGGGTATTTCCGCACAATCAAAAAAAACGGGTAGACACGAGAAAAAACATCTCCACGTTACGTGTCAAAACATTTTCTTGATTTTGCTATATAATACCAGGGGGGTGTCACTCCGCAGTTTAGGTATAATCGGCCGGCTGCCTGCCGGGTCAGACACGCCGGTCGAACAGACATCGTCAGAACAGTTAAGAGTTACACGATAGAAAGAGACGCAATTGTAGGTAAATATCATCGTAGTGATTCGCGCGCCGTGCGATCTGAATTAAACTTAATCTTTTGACACCGAGGGTATCTATAACTTTAATTTACTTTTCGGAGTGAGTCTTCTGTACTGGTACTATTATGTATTCCGTGATAATACTAACACATATTTTGCGAAGATTCATTTTTCTAGCTCTAACCTTTTGGAAGGTAAGTCGAGACGAATGGACATGTCGAAAGTATTTAGGGTTTGGTTTATAATTATTTATTGAAATGAATATTTTCTTAGTTTGTTTTTAGTAGGTACTGCAACAAACCACTTCAAATGGAATGGATATCGTCTTTGTCCGTAATATGAATATTGATATGAACTGAAATAATAATAACACAAAGAGTTCATGCTATTGTAATGGCCGAGTAAGTATCATACGATATGTAGACAATATACATACATATTTATATATCCGTAATTCTGGTGTACTGACAGTAGATTTTGATTTCAGATATTTTAAAAAATCTTTACACACTGACTGTGTGGTATCAGGAGTGCTAAGTTTCGTTTTTTTTCTCTCACGATTAGCTGGTATAACACCCATCAAATTTGAGAAAACACACGATGGTTATTGCGTGCGAGTTTCACGGTTATATCGCGTCTATAGCTACAGTCTGTTGACTTTTTATGGTAAGGCATATCTGTGTAAGATAAATAAGAATATAATAACGTGCATTTGCGTGCACATATATATACATACTCCTATACACGTGCATTTGTTTAATTTGTCTATTTTTTTTTCAGTAATCTGGGCAATGGTTTATTATTTTGATAAAGGAGATGAAATAGCGGATGATCGAGTTTCGTGGGGAGCTAATACAGACATATTTCTAATTTTAAGTGGTCTTTGCTTAATCGTCATGATCACAGTTATTGTTACCATTCTTCACACCAGCTATAATAGAATTTGCTGTATGATTGATTGTATATCCCAGTTGACACTAGTAAACATATTTAATATCTTTATAATGCATATGGTTCTGAAAGTTGGACTATTAAAAAAGCGAATGAGAGATTGAATGAGAGATGTAATGCAAATGCTAAGATGGATGTGTGGTGTAACTCGGGTGCAAACGGTCAGAAATGAATACGTACGAGGAAGTCTGAAAGTAGCGCCACTCTATGAAAAGTTAAGAAGTAAAAGGTTATCTTGGTATGGATATGTTATGCGGAGGGATGAGGAAAATGTGGCAAAAAAATGTTGGGTATGGAAATTGAAGGTTACATGGCAAGAGAAAAACCAAAGAAAGGGTGGATGGATTGTGTGAAAGAAGATATGAATAGGAAGGGAGTTAACAGTGAAATGACGAGTGATAGAGTAGAATGGAAGGATAAAACATACTGCGCCGACCATAAATAAAATTGGGATAAGCAGGCAGATGATGAGTGTAATTAGAACAAATAAAACTCATGGACAGGAACTAGAGAATATAATGTTATTACTTTCAATTGACAAGACTTTTATGATAACACGAGGATGAATCGCCTAAGAAATGTTATGAAGACATGCATATATGAATTTTAAAGAAAATACCAAGAGTAATATCTTGCTGCGAATCATCAACATCCTAACATATATTATGTCGTCTGAGTGAATATAAACCAAAAATTAAACATGTTGCACATCTTAAACTGATGCGTACCTTATAAAAATATAATCAAAACTTTTTGGCTATATCTGTGTTTGTTTATATAGGTGACGATGTTTTTATTTTCTCTGTTTTTAGATCAATACAAAAATGGACAATTACTTTGATTCATTACCAACCAATAACGCAATGCTTTGGATTTGTGTTATTTTTTCATTAATATTTGGATATTTAACTGTTTTCTTGGATTACGCATTTTACATGTATGATATGATACTCGCAGAAAAAGGTACAATGATGACAATAAGAGTAACTTAACGGCTGATTGAGTTTTAATACAAAAACATTTAGAATGATTAACTATAGTTCATTTAAAAATCATTGAGGTTGTTTAATATGTAACACTGTTGGAAAATACAGCATTAAACATCTTAAGCTCGTTGTTCTGAATTGGAATTAATAATCTCTGCTTTACTTTAAACATAGTCAGTGTGTGTTTGGTTTTTTATTTTTCGTATGTATATGGTTTTTAATTAATATTTACATTTACACAGTTATATAAAGACCAAATACCACCTACAAAAACCAAACTGAAAAAAACATTTTTTTTTAATTTTAGCAGTGTTTAATTTTGATTATTTTTGGAATATACTTACTTTGAAAAGTGAAAAAAAAGCAATGTCCAAGCTGTTCGAAAGGCTAGCTATACGAACACTGTATGTTCATTTTGGACCGTTTCATTGCAGTTGGTGTTCTATCCTCTTCATTGATAATAACATATTTCTTCACTCTTCTGATACATTTGTATGCAATTCAATTTGGACTGGTCGTCATGCTGGTGGTATCAACCCTTCAGCGTGTCAATAACAGCCTGAGGATAATACTTCAGGAGATACTTAGCGAAAGTAAGACTTTTACTTTACAACATTTAAATTATTAGGACAGAGGACCACCATGACTCACTATACGCTACCACTGCCAGACAAACTTGAATCGATCGTGAAACTATAGTTTTATTGTAGCTTCCACTCCATATTTCTTTTCATACATTCTTGCGATCACGGATATGTTTGAGTCACCCGTCACACACACATACAAACACACACACACACAGTTTTAATTCGAAGCTGAGTGTACGCTACTGCTGTGCTTGTGGTTTCGATTTCGATTCGCTGGTCGTTTGGTCCGACCGGTCGGACCAAATGTTTGTGTGATTCTCAAATATTTGTATCGGAGTTTAGGTGTTTTCTATGTATTATATTTATATGTATTTACAAAAAAAATGTTTATTTATATTAGTTGTCTAGTACCCATAATACCTTGTTTAGTTTGGGACTAGATGGCGGTGTGTGTAAGATATCCAAAATATTTATTTGTTTATTAGTAAATTGATTACGCATTTTTGGCATGATGAAAATTCTCTCCCATCTTTTTGTGCCTCCATTAATCCTTTTCATACAATGAAAACATTCCGGAGCCGTTAAAATGTGTAATCTTCAGCTATTTGGAGAATCAGACTAGAGTCGCAGTGTTACAAGCGAGATCGCCTAAATCGCTACCGATTTAAATATTTATATTTGATATTAAGATATAAAAATGATTATTTCTTTATTTATATCTAAGAGGAGAAAGAGTTATTTACAAAACTTTTAACTGTATTTCTAATTTCAGGAACAAGATCAGAGTCGGCGCCTCCATTCGTCAGATACGTATCGATACACAACAATGAACAGACAGACACCGTAAATGTAACGCCCCGTCATGTTACAAGTGTCACAGATTTAGTGCCTGTAGTAGGAAGTTGGGGTGAGCACTTAAGCTCTGCACGTTAACAAAAATTTACTGACATTATTATTTTGATGGTTATAGCCATAAAAGATCACTGTCAAAATCTTATATTAATAAGACTGCCTCATTGGTCTAGTGGTTGGCGTATGCGACTGCTGATCAAGAGGTCTCAGGTTCGACTCCCGGGTTGTACCAAATGTTTGTGTGATCCGCAAATATTTAATTCGGAGTTTGGGTGTTTTCTATGTATAATATATATATGTATATATTTACAAAAAAAAGTATGTTATGTATTTATATCAGTTGTCTAGTTACCGATAATACAAGCTCTGCTTAGTTTGGGGACTAGATGGCGTTGTGTGGAAAATGTCCGAAATATTTATACAGATATTTTGAAATAATTAATTTAAATATTTTATTTATAAATTTCATTCTCTAGAACTCCCTGTCTGGAGTTACCTTTTGAACAAAAATCTATTAAAAAAAAAAAAAAGATAACGCATTTGAAATATAAATTCCTGTATTTGAAATATAAATTCCTGTGTCGTGGACGACTTTACAAGCATACATGAAGCGCACACAAAGAACACCCAGAATCAGAACAACTATTTGTGAATCACACAAAGTGCTATCTCACATGGGATTTGAATTGGCGCAATCGACATGCGACAACCACTAGGAAAACCCTGCAGAAAGAAAGAACTCAAGTTTGAATATACCTAAAGATTAAATAACTCCTAGCAATTTAATATTGTGACATTTTTCTTTCCCTCTTTCAGGATCCTCAAATCCAGACAAAATTCAGTACTTGATGATCATTTACTGCAATCTATGCGATATAGTGCGAAGATTAAACACCAGTGAGAGTACCTCACTACTGGCGCTGCTTTTATTCAGCTTCGCGTATATGATCACCACCCCCTATAGCATTTTCAATATATTATGTACGACTTTTTTTATATTTTCAAAATTTCGTTCAGAAGAAAAAAGTTTGTCTAAATTTGTGTCTAAAGTATTTTTAGGAGAACTTCCCCTTTTTAGGACAACGTCCTCTTTTTAGGAGAACGTCCCCTTTTTAGGAGAACGTCCCCTTTTTAGGAGAACGTCCCCTACCATAATCAATTTAAGTATCAATGTGTATTTCGTGGTGTAATTTTATTTAAGTTTGAATATATACAACAAGTTGGTAATACAATTATTATTTTTCCAGTTACAAGTGGATCGGAGGTGGCTATGGAAAAATGTGTGTTAAGTTTTGTGTATTTTTTGTTTGTCTTATTGATCCTAGCAACAGTTATTGAGCCCTGCCATCGGACACATGTAGAGGTACTTGGTAGTCTATGACTAATATAACTTAACTCAAATTATGATTATTATTATAATTATGACTACACGTTTGAACAATATTAAGTTACGCAAATTGAAATACATTTCATAGTAGCTGTGCTCTGACAATAATCGTTTAATGGGCTTATATTACATAGTAATGAAAGTATTTTTTTTCTTTTTTAGATGTTAGTTACCAAGAAATTAATCAATGAATTGCAACAATATACTAGACCAGAAGCTGATGCCCTTAAAAATAAACTAAAGCAATTCAAACAACACATATTTTTAAACCCCGTCAGTTTTCATCCGTGCCACTTATTTAAATTTAATAGACCTACTTTAGTCGCGGTCAGTATTGAAATTTTATTACACCAACCATTTCAGGCAATTGCAAGCAAATTGTTGGTACATGAACAATTAATAAGTTATATTATACTACTCCCACAAAGCCTTCTTTATGGTGATCGCACACTAATCCGCGCCGAACGCGCCGAACGAACCGAAGTCAAGGAGGCCTCGCACTTATCTGCAGCGGAAGAATCGACTGCGCCGAAAGCATCGACCGCGTCTAAGAAATCATTTCAAGAAATAGTACTCGTGCGTTGCTCTGTCATACGCAACTGATAGAATGCGGGAGCATCGATCGAGGCGACCGCATCTAGGATTCCGGCGTTCTTCCAGATGCGGACGATTCGACGCGGGCAAGTGTGCGAGGTTCCATGAGATTTCATATAAAAAATTCTAAAAATCGTTTCGTTCGGCTCGTTCGACGCATTCGGCTCTGATAAGTGTGCGATTACCTTTAAGAAACTACTCTGGAAACAGCTGAATTTCATCTGACCTGTGATGATTTTTGTCATGCTATGGTATGCTAGTGTCGAATGAAGAACCTTGGCGTGAGAATATATAGTGACTAACGTGACATTTTTTTTGTACGAGTGGTCGTTTCGTGTTAATTCATGCAAAGAAACTTTTTTATTATTGTTATTATTTTAGTAAAAAACTAGTAGTAATTTAATTTTTTAATTAAATATTAATAAATTAAATACAAAAATAAATAATCAAAGTGTGGACATACTTAATAAGATTCAAAATAATTAAGCCTAATCTTCAGTGGCATAACTTCTAGGTAGATATATGGTACAAAAACCAAATATTAGTTTGATGCCCATCTTACAATTTGCGAAATCGGTATAATTACGAGTATACCATGACTTGCAACAGCGGGACGAACAATTTAATGTTCAGAGCAAGACATATGGTCACTTTTTCTATTATGTTTCAGCCTAAAGTGACTCCAGTCCGCCTGATGGAAAGCAAGAGTAGAATCCAGGAGGTCACCATCCTCATTGTGATCGTAGGCAATGCAGCGTGATGACTATTGATGACCCATACCATAGCAGCCTGGTCAGATAATTCTGCATCATTCTTCTGGCCTCCGTAGGCCGGGAGAATGATCTAGAATGATTGGGCCTGCGGTCTCACGCTCACCAACGAAATACGACATCAAGAATGCTGTTATTATTAGGATGGTCTTCTGTGTAAGGGTAGTACTGCCCCTTGGGTCTACTACCTCCAGAAACGTTAAATAAAATTGAAACAAAAGTAATAAATTATCACTAGTTAGTGATAATTTAATTCGTTAACATTCTATATTTTTACCTCAATATGCATTTTAACCATTTCAGGTGGTGTCTACTGTAGTCAAAAATATTACCCTGATGATGTATTTGTAATGAAATTTAGTGAAGAAACCAATACTAAGATATATATGTATGTGATATGTTAAGTACTTAATACGGTAAAATCAGCAGTTCTACCGATATCACTTTTCTATTCAATAACAGTAATAAATCAATATATAGAATAAATTAAACTGTGTTTTAAATAGCAATTATGATGGTACACTTTGATTTTGATATTTTTATATATTTAGAGATATATATAATAACATAAATGCCTCGATGACGCTGTAGTTGACGTATGCGACTGCTGATCAAGAGGTCTCGGATTCGATTCCCGGGTCGGACAAATTGTTTGTGTGTATAATATGTATGTATTTACAAAAAATATATATGTTTATGTATTTATATCAGTTGTCTAGTACCCATAATACAAGCTCTGCTTAGTTTGGGATTAGATGGCGTTGTGTGTAAGATGTCCGAAATATTTATTAATTTAATATCCACCTACTAACTTTATTTTTGTATTAGTGACGGAAAAACTTACGTGTTTACTGCGTCATCATCATCAACAACAAATAATGTCCCACTGCTGGGCTCGGGTACCCTCTTAGAAGAGGGTTAAGGTTATACAAATAAATAAAAAGTAAGAAAAAAAACGATTACACACAATATTCTAGACCAAAGATTCACTAACACTTCACTTCACAAAAGAGTCACACAAGACCAAAAGAGACACAGAACATTTTGATTGAGAACGGTATTTTTTTTTGTATATTTCATTCTTATATTTTAGTGATTCTATGGTTTGATAAGTAATATAATTTGTAGGATAAGGGTAGTGCCAATAACAGCTGTCTGAACATATTCTGCGTACTCGTTCAGAGGGTAAAGGCCTGATGCTATGATGTGTGATTGTTTAAACAATAATTAAAATAGATAGGGACCACTTCAAAATACAATAATGCTCTTCTAAGGAAATTATCCTATGCAGTTTTTTTGTTCATTTCATACATCTTCAACAAAATAAAAATATAATATAATATGTTATGCAGTTATGAGGTAACCAAAACACAGAAAAAATGGCCATTGCGTGTTTTTTTAATTTAAAGGTACCGAAGTGACTCTACTCTGCCTGATGGAAAGCATGAATAGAATCCAGAAGTATCACCATTATCATTGTGAGGGTAGGCAATGCTGCATGGTGACCCATGCCATGGCGGCTTCTTCAGATAATTCTGCATCAATCTCCCGGCCTCTGTAGGTTTATGATAGGTAACAATTAGATAAATAGAATTGCTTAAACATGTCAATTGTAGGTTTAAATTGTTTGAGGAGTTTCACGACTAATAGCCACTTCGAATTATAGTACTGCGGTCCTCACTTGCATTTTGTGTGAAAGTTTGTGAGTGTCTTCATCAAGCAACAAATGTACATATATTTGTTGCTCTTTCACGCAAAAACTATTGAATGAATTTTGTTGAAACTTCACAATAATATAGTTTACATATCGAAATAACACATAGGCTACTATTTACCGCTATGACGGACCTACACGCTTGCTTAGCTTTGGGCAAAAGCTAGTAGACATATAAATATCTATCATATTTATATTACCAAAACCAATAAATTATGTAAATAATAGAATAGGGTTCCGTAGTCATTCATAATGGCACGTGGCTTAAAAATCGTGTCCGAAAAAACAGATATTTGTTATGTTTTCATATTATTGCGTTATTTTTGTACGAAGTTTTCCAAGTAAGCACATTTTACTGGCACCTTTATAACTCCTTAACTATTAAAGTTATATAAGCCGATATATATTTATTTCAAAGTTCAACATAATTATGTACTATCAATATGATTTTTTTCAGATTTTTAGAGCCTGCAGTTTAGCTTTTAGAGAGTCCCCCCTCTGAAAGCTAAACTGCACCCTCTGCCCTGTTTCAATAAAAAAATGACCTTTGAAGTTGCATAACTCGCAAACGGATATCCTAATCAAAAATTGTCTTAGAAACCTCTTCATATTTTTAACACGTTCACACTGTGGGCTCGCGTCATGTGTATGGCTCCAAGTCCGTGAGCTATTGGGCTCACACCGATTGAGTAATTTGTTCTGAATTTTATTTCACGGACGTTTCACTTTACGTGAACCCCAAAAGTATTGTAGCACTTTGTCGACGTGATTACAAAACATATTCATGCAAAGTTTCATCTTTCTAGCACGAACCTTTTAGGCGGTAAGTCGAGGACGGACGGACATGGCGAGTCTCTAAGGGTTCCGAATCATGAACTACGGAACCCTAAAAAGCGTCTTTATTTATTTTATAAATAGTGAAGGACAAGAGCAAACACAAAAAATTAAAAAATATCCGACCAAGAACACAAATAACAAATATTAAACATTAGAAACTAGTTTCAACGTACTCAAGCAAATTTTTATTAAAACCAGTAAGGGACATGGGGATGGTCTAATATAAACTTATGATAAAGTGTGTCGGAATTTATGTGTACTTTATAACTGCATCAGTGTTGAATTACCGTAAGTGTTTTTTTACAGTAAAGAAGTATTTGCATTATATTGTATTTGTAATAAAGCTTTTGCTGCCCAACCGCTGGTTAGCCGGTAGACATGCAGCATCCTCGAGGACGAGGTGAATAGAAGAATTCAGCAAGGTTGGGCAGCATTTGGCAAGCTACATCGAGTCTTCTCATCGTCTATCCCACAGTGCCTAAAAACGAAAGTTTTTAATTAGTGCGTTCTACCTGTTTATGACATACGGAGCTGAGACGTGGACACTTTCAGTACGGTTGGTCCACAAGCTCGAAGCTGCTAAGCGTGCTATAGAAAGGGCTATGCTCCATGTTTCTCTGAGAGATTGTATAGATAGAAATGAGGTGATCCGTCAGGGAATTAAGGTCATCGACATAGCTCACTGGATCAGCAAGCTGAAGTGGCATGGGCTGGCCATATTATACGCAGCACTGATGACCATTGAGCAAACGTAATTTAGGACGCCCACAGGCCAGGTATAGTGACGATTTGCGCAAGATGGCTGGCAGGAACTGGACGCGAGAAGTCAAAATTCTATCAAAGTGGTGTGCAATGGGAAAAGCATATGTCTAGCAGTGGACTGCCATGGGCTGATGATGATGAGGACGATATATTACAATCAGTGAGTACACAATCAATCATCCCTTGTTTTCCAACTCTTCAATTTAGAATTCTTTGTCCATAATCATATGGGACTAACTTTAAAGTACAACTTCTCTTTCAAACAAAATCATATCAAAATGGGACTACCCTGTAAAAAGTTATACGTAGTCATACATAAAGAATTTACGCGTTAAATTGAGAACCTCCTGCCTTTTTATAAAATAACAAAGTGTCATTATAATAGTATGTCGCTACGCTCATTTTCGATTAATAAATACAAACGTAATATAGGAAAATTATTGACTTAAAACTCAATCATCAATCATTTTTAAGCGGGTTGTTATTTGAAGCATTAAATGTTGATAACATAAAACAGTTGTTCTGGTATAAACTTGAAGGGTATGAGAACTGGTTAGACAACACAAATAGAAGGAAAGAAATGCATTTAAAATCACAAAAATGCCTCAACTACTTGTAATCAGTCAGTCTACACCGGAATCGAGGTAATATATGTATATACATGCATTTGCAAACATCTAAATTATTATATTATAAAAAGCATATTTTTTTATATTTGAACTGTGCCGTAACCTTTAAGGAATCTTTTTTATTTAATTTTTTATTTATATTTGTATAACTCTACTCTGCCTTATGGAAAGCATGAGTAGAATCCAGTTGTGGTGAGTGTAGATAACGCAGCATGGTGATCCACAAAATGGCGGCCTTGAGAGATAATTCTACATTATTTTCCCGACCTCTGGAAACCGGGAGCACGATGCAGAATGGCTGGGCCTTCGGTCTTAGACTCACCAACAAAATATGACTACACAAATGCATACATACTACCTATAAAATGAAAAATAGCGTAAATAATAAAACAGTTATTTATGATTAGACTATCAAAATGTTCGTATTGATTTTTAATCTTAACCTTGTTGTACCTTTCGAAACATAAAAAAACTATCGTGCTGTTAAGCAAACCTGAAAAATGCCATCAAAATTATTCACTATACCTTTCGTGGGGTAAACTGACGTGTGTGACAACCACCCACTAAACCCCACGGCAACCCACCTCGGCAATCGGCAGGAGCACCGAGAACGCATCATCGGCTTCTGGAGTTCCCTTGTCGCACCCCACTACTGAAGTACATCCCGGAGAGATTGTAGGAGGCGACTCCGAAGCAGGACGCTATCACGCCTATCACCGTTGTATACAGCAAGAGGCGTAACACCGACCCACTTTAGACGGTATCGTCTGGCCGCACCATGGTTTTAAATTTGTATAGGTTCGAAGTTCGAAACAACAAATATCTTCATGAAAAACCATGAGACCTCACAGAACATAGTCAATAAAATTCTAAATAGGTTAAGATTGTTAGATAATGTTAGTTACAAATATTGAAAAGTAGCATGTAGGCACCAGGTACCTGTTATCACTTATGAGACACATTATATTCTTACTTTACCAATAACAAATCGCGAATCTTGATTTGTTAACTATTCCTGCGTCATATATGTTGGTTTAAGTAATAGACGGAAATGATACATAGATATGCTGGACCAGCACATTTCAGATATGTACCGATTATCGAGCACGTAGGATTCCGACTGTCATTTCCTTGTTGATATTAAAACGTGTTTATTGTGCAATGTAACGATAGATTTAGAATATATAATGTAGCTATAGTTAGAATAATAGTACAGTGAGTAATTAATAAACATGGCTCCAAAAGAATACACGATCATTGTTATTCGATATCCACCTATAATTCGCCATAATCGTGGACCTCTACGACAGATCAAACAAGAAGATATAAGTTCGCTATATTAACTTTGTGTGTTTTACAATTGCATTGTTTGATTGCTTTGATAAACATATCCCGGTAGATAAAGTAAATATTGATTTGTGTAAGGCTTACGACAAAGTTGACCATAAAATACTCGTTCAAAAACTAGCTCAACTTGGTATAGATGGTACTTTGCTCAACTGGTTAAAGTCGTGTTAAGACAACAGAACTTTCAAATTTTTATGATGGACATGCGTCTGACGAGTACATCGTTATCTCTGGAATTCGTGGAAAACGTAATCGAATGCTTTAGGTTAATCACAAAAAACATAACCTAACGCATCCAGTTTATCTTTACAAACACTAAATACACTTTCCAACAGTTCAAAACCAGCATCAGTTGTGAGCGACTTCTTCTGTATCCGAACTATTTCCTTTGTAGAATGTAATTTGTGCTGAAGTGAGTTTGCAACTGATTTTTCACAGATCTTACTGAAAAACTGAAATACGTCTAGAATTTTATATGCTACCTGTCTTACATAGGTTAACACTATGCTGCTTACTATGTATAAAATGTATGTATTTATAAAAAAAAACAGTATGTTTATGTATTTATATCAGTTAATTAGTACCCACAATACGAGCTCTGCTTAGTTTGGGACTAGATGACGTTGTGTGTAAGATGTCCGAAATATTTATTTGTTTATTAGTAAATAAATAAATGATGTCGCAATGTTTTATTAGGTCAGGAAATACACCACATTCAATACATTTATTCAAAGTAATTAATTTAGTTATCTAGACAAAACCACCCCAAAGGTCGACGATTTTTATTAACACTTACATTACAGGACTGTTTATTTAACCAAGTATTTATTATATTTGTACTAAATACTTTTTCTAATAGTTTTATTATTAGTTGACTTAGTTTCAGCCTTATATTTCATGGTTTTTACCATGAAATATTTTTAATGGATTTCTTTTTACCTTACCATCTAATTTTAAACTTAAATTTAAATCTAATTGATTTCACAAATAATTAATGTTTTATTTTCCTTGTTTAATAATAACGTAGTATCATTTGCGATTAAATTTACAATAATATAACTCCGACATTGTTGGAAGTAGGTTTGTGAGAATTAATTTAAGAGTTAAAAATTGACACTGTTGCATAAGTATTCCGATATTATATAAATTCAAAGCGTGCAAACGTTTTGGTAATAATCAGGAGTAGGCAATTTCTCCGTTCATAATCAGCAAATATACCTACAGCATTTTTTTTTAAAAACTTCACCCAATTCTTTAAATAGTAATACTAATATATTTTTTTATAATTTTTAACAAAGAATAAAGTGTTTTAGTCTTGACAATTCAATTTTTGTACATTGTCCTTTAATTCAATAATATCAATTATTGCAGTAACCATTACTTGGATCTCATAACACCTTTAGAATCTGAATGCTTGGTATCTGGTGCTCTCAGTTTCGTCCTGCACCTGTCACGTATAGCTGCCGTATCACCAATGAACATTCAGAGAGTACGTGACGGTTGGCGCATTAACTTGTCATATTTCTACTACTTCTATTCTGTTTCTTACAAGCTTATATCAAGTAAGTGAAAAACATTACTTTACATTACAATGATATAGAAATTCGTTAATTTCTAGAAAATAGAAGAATTTTAATAAGTACTATACACTATTGCTAAAATTGTCTAGAATCTGATGCAGAGAAGATAACGATTCGTCAATTGACTAACAAAAATATGTCGCAGACAGTGAAAGGGTAGAATAGAGGTAGATGTTGCTAAAAGAATAAACTTTTCTGAAACATGGCAATTGTAAAGTGACTAGTCTCCGACTGTGGCACAATGGTGTAAGCAGTCACCACTCGAGTATTATGGATTCGATTGTCTCTAATGATAACGCTTTGTGCATGTAAATGATTAGTCTGAGATAAAGTCTATTAGAGTTTATTTTAAGTATGTTGGTAAAGTTTCCGGCGGTTTGATGTATCAAATTTATAAATGATTTATAATTTTACTGAACTGTACGTGTGGAAAAACGTATGTATGTAATACATTAATAATATACATACATATACAAGTTATCAGCAGGTTATCCATAAAAGATTATTATAATTTTATTGCTTTGTATATTGTATGAATATATTGGTTATTCATCGTCTACATAATTTTTATATTTCACTTTTTTTTTCAGGTTTGCTTTTGAGTCGCTCAGCTTTTGATAGCAGAGAAGATGTGATAGATGGATACGAAGAATCCTCCAACACACGGTTCCTGCCCATTTTGACAAGGACTCTTTGGTGTATTGAATTCTCTTCAGGGTTAATCATTGTCCTCACCAGCTACAAGAGGTGGCGATATATGATCAACTGTCTGATTCATTTAGAGCAAGTCAGTTATCCTTTTATTCATGTCGTACTACCGCGCAGTTAACACCCTCTTTAAGTTGTTCCTTTTATAAAATTTTATATATTAGTTTACATAAAGTTTACAAACAAGGCTTAGTGAAAATAGTCTTACTTTTACTGTTTATCAGTGGATAGCAGTGTTATTGGTCAATTAATAGTGCATATTAAGGAATAATCAGTGAATATAATTTGTATTGGATCCATAGATACCGACTAAGTTGCATGTTAGTTACTGTTTTATCAGCCTCGCATTTATTCTACAGCGGCGGCCTTAAGTTGGAGCATTGAAATTATTTTATTATTTACTTCGTATACTTGGAATTTTATAGCTACCTACTATTATATTAAAAATAGTTGAGACACATACTTAGCTAACATTTATCATGACTACAACTGGACGTGCTTGGGGATGTTGCAATAATGTAAATCAAGAGAAAAACGAGAACCATATAAGTTGTAACCGTTGCAACAAGTATTACCATTTTCTATGCTTATCTGTGCCAGAAATATCCCCGAATTCTGATATTTTTAATAAATGGAAGTGTCCGGAATGTCTGGGAATGCAGCCAAAGACTTCAAATAAAGATTCCACTCCAGTTCGGAATGTATCTACTGCTAGAGGCAGCAAAAGAATTGCACTAAACTCACCACCAGCAACGAAACCTGTGACCAGAGAGGAGGTTCGGGATGTTGTGCAGGATGTCATCAAGAGGGAACTAGCAGTGATGATAGAACAATTGAATAGTACTATAATCACCGTTATTAATAGAGAATTGGAACCGATCAAGAATGATGTCAGGGACCTAGCCGAATCGCTGAATTTTCACACCAACGAGTTTGACAAACTTAAACAAGAGAACGAGCAATTAAAAGATAATATGGTAGTTTTAAAGAAAGAAAATGAGGAATTAAAGACCACAGTGATAGATGTCAAACAGCGCCTTGGTTATCTTGAACAACAAACTCGCTCGAATAATCTTGAGATACAGTGTCTACCAGAGAACAGAAATGAAAACTTAATCACAATTGTTAAACAATTAGGTTCGGCGATTGGATACGTGTTGGAGGATAACGATATCATGAAATGCACACGTACAGCCAAACTCCAATCCACCAGTACCCGTCCTCGTTCGGTTGTGGTTCAGCTTGCATCCCCAAAAACTCGTGATAGTCTACTAGCCGCAGTTATCAATCACAATAAAAGGAACCCAAAGAATAAGCTCAACACAGCTGATTTCGGAATTGCAGGCAACAAAAAACCTGTCTTTGTGATTGAACATTTATCGCCAGCACTCAAAGCGCTTCACGCAGCCACTAGGGTAAAAGCCAAGCAAATGAACTACAAGTATGTATGGGTGAAAGGCAGTAGGATATTTGTTAAAAAGAACGAGAATGCTGAAAACATCATCATAAGAAGTTACGACACACTGAACAAGATTATTTAGTTGGATAATAATTTTACTTCAATTATAATTTGTATTGCATGTTATTTTTTTTCTTATTAAATTTTAAAATTCAATAGATTTGACTTATATTACCAAAACTGTAGAGGCTTGAGAACAAAAACTCATAGTGTTTATTGTAAAATTACATGTCAAAATTATGATATTGTTATACTCTCTGAAACATGGCTTAATGACACTGTAATGGACAGCGAATTATTTGATGACAGATACATAGTATACAGAAGAGACAGAGAGAGCTCGAGTCAGCAATGCGGTAAAGAGGGTGGAGGAGTTTTGATAGCTGTTAAAAAAAATATTACTTCAAAACGTGTAACGACATGGGAAAGCAATTCAGAAGACCTTTGGGTATCTATAGATATCCCTGGATACAAGAAAGGTTGTCGTCTATTCTTATGCGCAGTTTATCTTCCTCCACCTGTGCGGCGTAATTATCTGGAACAATATCTAGATCGTTGTAATGCTGTTTTTGAACAAATCCAAGACACGGACGAGGTTTGCATAGTGGGCGATTTTAATTTGGGCAAAATTGACTGGACAACCAAAACCCATTCTAACTCCAATAATACTGAGCTACCTACCACATGTGAACTACTGCTAGATTTTTCATCCTTGAACTTACTTAAACAATTAAATTTTGTACCTAACTCTTCGGGCCGTATACTTGATCTTGTCTTTTCAACACATAAGTTATGTGAAGTTAGAAAGAGTTTAACTGAGATTAGTAAGATGGATCCATATCATCCACCGCTTGATATAATAATCTCATTACACAGGGAAACTAGGCTTCCATACAATGGGAACAACATGAGACCTAACTTCTATAAGGCCGATTACTCTAACATCCGCTCTTATTTAAAAGAACAAAATTGGGATTCTTTGTTGGCGCTTAACAGTGTAGATGAAATGGTGGATACTTTTTATGGAATTCTTACTACAGCCATTAGAAATAATATACCTAGTCATATACCAAATAAAAATAAATATCCTCCATGGTTTGATCGAAAGTTAATTAAATTTCTGAATTCTAAAAATAAAATACGAAAACGTTTCATTAAATACAAAAACCCCTTAGATGCTGTTGAATTGAAGGTGATTAGTAAGCAGTGCGATAAACTTGCCACTCTCTGTTACAATAACTATATAAGGACAATTGAAAAAAATATCATAGAAAACCCGAAAGCCTTTTGGACATATGTTAAAGCCAAACGAGGTGGTTCTAGCGCATATCCCGCTGCTATGACCGATGGATCTACGACGACCTCAAATATAACTGAAATCTGTGAATTGTTTGCTGCTTACTTTTCATCCGTTTATAGCCCTAACCAGACTGTGGAACCTGGGGACTCTTGTTGTTCCGATTTTATGAAAGAATTAAACAATAACAGTCTGATACCCTACTTTATAAATTAAAGAACTTAGATTGCAAAAAGGGAGCTGGTCCAGACGAAATACCGCCCAAATTTGTGGTCGCATGCGCACGCGAACTAACTAGACCACTTCTATTAATTTTTAATAAATCATTATCTTCGGGGATATTTCCTTCAAAATGGAAAAGCACCAAAGTGGTTCCAATATTTAAGTCATCTGACAAAAACATTGTAACGAACTACAGACCTATTTCCATTTTATCAGTTTTTGCAAAAGTTTTTGAATCATTGGTCTGCCCTTACATACAAAACCACTTGCAGCTGTACTTAAGCGACCATCAGCATGGATTCGTACAATTAAGATCCACATGCTCTAACTTGTTACCTTATACAGAGTTGTTGTCGAAGGCCCTTGACTCGGGGCGACAGGCTGATGTCATTTATACTGATTTTATTAAGGCATTCGATAAAATTTCCCACATTAGATTGGTCAATAAGTTGCGTGCATATGGTATAACTGGAGCTCTTTTGGAATGGTTACGGTCGTACCTAATCGAAAGGAACTTTTTTGTGGTAGTAAATGGCTTTCACTCAAAGTCATATAGCATTTCATCGGGCGTGCCCCAGGGGTCCCACTTAGGCCCAATATTATTTAACTATTTCGTTAATGACATACCACAGTGTTTTTTATATTCAGAAATATTCATGTATGCGGATGACCTGAAATTTGTTAGAATAATAGAGACTGATGAAGATGCACGTTTCCTACAGAGTGACTTGAATAGACTAATCAAGTGGTGCGAATTGAATAGGATGCATAGGATGCATTTGAATTCTAAAAAATGTTATCATATAAAGTTTACTAGAAAGAGAAATGTGTTACAACATGATTACTATATAGACTCGCATAAACTTGCTGAAGGCGATACCATTCGAGATCTTGGAATATTGTACGATTCAAAATTAACTTTCATACCACACATTAATAGTGTAATTAAAATTTCTTCAAAGTTATTGGGTTTCCTGATAAGAAATTGTAGACCTCTCAGAAATAATAAGGCGAAAATAATTCTTTATAACAGTCTAATTCGAAGTCACTTAGAATATGGTAGTGTAGTATGGCGGCCACATTATGCAGTACACTCGTTGCGTATGGAACGTGTACAGAAACGCTTTCTTTGGCATTTGGTGTGTTCTGGTGGTCTATCTAGACAGATTAAATCTTATAGTAAAAGATTAGAGTTATTTAAAATGTTAACTCTTGAAAAGCGCAGACAGCTGCTAGACGCAATGTTTGCTGTTAAAATTTTAAAACACAAAATTGATTCTCCACGTATTCTCGCCTTGTTCAACTTTCGCACCCCTACCAGAATACCCAGAAATAGTATTACTCCACTTTATCCACCTCCAAGAAGAACAGTGTTAGGAGCTAACTCACCGTATGCTAGATTATGTAAAATAATCAATAGCTGCAGCGACGTTATTGACTTGCACGTCGACTCAATACAAAAATTGAAAAACAACATAATAAATCACCTCTCGAAATCTTAAATTTACACACATAATTTACACACACACACACACAGATATACAAACACGGTACAGGCATGGATATTTACACCTTTTTAGGAACATTCTGTAATCTGTTATCAAATAAACATCGCACTTTACAGCACTTATCTGTTGTCCACTTGAGTTTTTTTTGTAAACTTTTACCTTTTTTTTCTGTTAAATATTGAATAATATTTGTGATTAGGTAGTTAACTTAATTAGCATGATGTGTTTACCTATAAGTGTTTGTTACACCCTATTGTTATCTATGTGAATGTATTTTGTATTAGTTTTAGTGTAAGCAAACGTTGGTGAACCTAATAAATAAATAAATAAATAAAATGTCTCAATTTACTTGCAATTGTAAATAAGTCAACTGTGAACTACGTTTGTACAGATTGATTACTTACCTTTCTACCGAATATAATATACAAAAACTTTTCTTAAGTATTGCTTTATTATTTGATTTTTTTAGATAAATAAAGAATTTGATCGTTCTAATCTACCATCATTTGAATCTGAGTTTAAAACTTGGTTGAAAATAATTGTCTTGTTAATTTATGGATATCTGGGATCATTTGTGGACTATGGAATATACATGTATGATGTTATAGTTGCAAATGAAAAGGGTAAGTGACATTTATTTTGCATTACTTCATACGCTTATACATTTAGTTGATATGGAAATAGATATTATTAACGAGTGTGGGATTGAGGGTTTCTAATTTGTTTTTCAATACTCATACGAATATTGACAATCGTGTTTTATCTAGTGTTTGGTCATGCTGACTACTAATTCAAAGGTTGTGAATTTGATTTCCACTTAAAACCAACTTTGTGTTTTCGGACATCTTATACACAATGTCAGCTAGTTACAAACTGATATTTCCAATACACCAGAGCCAGACACCAATTCCGAATCAAATATTTCCAGTTATGCTTGGGAAAAGATGAGCCGCTCCGACCAAAATAATAACAGGGTTTCACAGAGCGTCGTCTCAAACGTTTCTTTTACTTGTCACCGAGTGCCTGATATTAATGGAAGTACGATTGCTCAATTACAGAAAACATGTGTGTATTGACTACGGTAGTTGTTTGTCAAAGACACGAAATATTTACACAGTCTCGACCATTTTGTTTTTTTTTTTTCAGTACCATTTCTTTCGATGGTCATAATCTTCACGTACTTGAACATAGTCCAGTTGCAATTGGTATCGATACAGATTAACCTCATCATCATGCGTTTGGTGTATACGCAAAAACGCTTGAATACTTGTTTGAAGATGCTTATAGCAGAGTTAACACAATCTTGTAAGTTGTTTGCGTTAACTTTATTGCACTTGAAATTATTTAATTCAAAGACGACATAAACATAATTGATTACTACCCGTTGGTGAACAAAGATAGTGCTTAAGAATTAGTTAAAAATAGCACCGATGTAGCTGTATTCATATTCAATATTTTGCAGGTTAGGCAGGTTACAGTTTGGGGCTAGATACTAATTGTTTCGTAAAGTTCCTCCAGTCAGATGGGAGAATAAGGCTCCAAAGTGCAGAAGTCAATAAATTTAAACATACAATTACTGTAAAATATCTTTTACAGCGATCGAACGAGTGTATGCTGATAATAATAAAACGAATGACAAAGTTATATATATAAATATGATGGAGAACAGAAGTTTCGATAAGCTTTATACTCCATCAGCGACAAAAGGTATCTTAAAAAATTCTTTTTGACTTTTTTGACACAGTTTGAGATCGTTTAGTTTTTTAATTTTATAACTTCTTTTATAGTTTGCTAGTAAATAACAGTCTGGTCTTTTTGAGATTTAATTAGGACTAGTCGCAATGATAATGATGCATCAATTGACTCGTTATAATGCCCCGGGTGGCAGAGGCTGCATATTCTTTATAATTCTTAATACTATCTTAGAATGAGATGATGTTGATATTACGCCGTTAGTACTAGCCTGATCAGGAAAAAAAAAGATTCAATTAAAAGTTCAAAAAAACGCTGACCTGATTGCGTAAAAAGAGGGTCTAAAAATGACGAAAAGCTAAAGACGAGGCACCTGCGATTATATTATAATTAAGGCCAAGGACACCTCCATTGATATGGTAGGTATACGCATAGTGCGACAATCATAGCTCTTACCTACCTCTGTATTTCGGATTTAAATCTAAATGATTTTCATATTTTGTAAATTTTTCGACCCTTTTGGACGCGTAGTATCGTTATACACTAAAATTACATGTTTACCTGTCTCCCTCCCTGTATATGTCGATCTTGCCTATAGATATCAATCGTCACTGATATTTTTTTCAAGAAAGTACATGGCTACATAATATGTTAAACTTTGGATTTTTTCCAGGACCAAAACTGAGCGTTACACTTTTACGTCAACTTGTAAATATGTATTGTTCTATGTGCCATATGATAACACTTTTGAATGAAGGCAACGGGGTCTCACTCATGCTGCTGCTTCTATTCTGTGTCGGATATTTGATCTTAGCACCTTATATTGTAATTACTTTATTGTGTATGCATTTTTTTATGTTTATTGAAATAATATTATTATAGATAATTTATAACGCAAAAATCAATAGTTGCTTTATTTGCAGTTCGATCTCAATCCGAGTTTCCCCTAACAAAACTGCTATCGGTAATGGCTTGGGTTATTCTTTGTTTTATAATGCTTCTATCGGTTACTGAAGCATGCCAAGCAGCTCACATTCAGGTAGTAACTTAAAAAATCATAATTTTTTTCTATAAAATATAACTTTTATTGAAATAATATTATACTATTAATAAATATTTTTTGAACATCTGATACACAACAACATCTAGTCCCAAATTAAGTAGGATTTGTTCTAAGTACTAGACAACGGATATAAATACATATTTACTATTTTTGTAAATTCAAAGTCTGAATTTGCAAAATATTTGCTAGTCATACAAGCATTTGGTCCGACCCGGGAATTGAACCCGAGATCTCTTGATCGGCAGCCGTATATGTGAACCATTAGACCAACAAGGCAGTCAAAACATAAATATAAGAAGCCAAAGATAAATATTTTGATTTTTGTGCTTTCAGTTTGTGCATTCAGCAGAAACTTCAGAGTATTTTTAACATTATTACTCTGAAATAAACCACAAATCCATTTTGCGTAATAATTCATGATCCTTCAGAGCATTCTATCATCTATCAATAAAGCACTAGAGTCAAGGTATATTTGATTATAAGTCAAATATATATTTAGGTAATCATCATCAATCAAAACGTTCCAGTAATGAGTCGAGTTGCACGATTCCAAAACATGATTCCAATAGAGAAAAACCGGCAAGAAACTCAATAAGCTACTTTACGAGTATTAGACTATTTATGAATAGTTCCAAATATTTCTACACAGTTTATGTCGTTCTCTTACAAGTTTACTATACTCCAGGGACTTTTCGGGTGACATAATTTTTACGAATTTTCTCATTCATCACCATCATTTTCATCTTTCATTTTGTTAATTTGATTCAGTTGAAGCGGACCAAGTATTTAGTCAAGCAATTAGTACGCTATATACCAAGAGATAATACTGTGATTCACCACGAACTAAAGATATTCAGATACCATATCGCACTCAATCCTGTCAGCTTCTATTCGATGCACCTCTTGAAGTTTGACAGGAACCTCGCAGTTGCAGTAAGTGTTAACACTATTTTCATATATTATCAGAATAATGGAGATATATAATTACCCTAATAACCTAAATAATTTGGAAAATAGAAATATAGGAGAAGTTGGAATGTCATTAATTAAAATATGCTTATGGTTCACGACTGTTATCCCATGATAACAACCAGGACCGACACTCATGGTATCATATCACTAACGGTCACCCATTTAGATACTAACTGCGTTGTTGTTGCTGGTCGGGGATTATTTCAAATTACCTAGGGCAACTGGGAAATTAGTGCCTCCAAAGTAAAAATTTAATAAATCTATGCTTCAACATTTCAGGTGTTGTCTCTTGTGGTGACCTATCTGTCAGTTGTAATGAATTTGTAAAAAGTACTAATTGGAAGCTGAAACCCCTTCATTTGTAGCTGTTTTCTAGTCTGTAATTTTACTGTTTGATAGCACATTTCAAATTGTTGTGGTTTGTTGTGTAACACTTACGAGCATAAATAATTAAATTGATTACCTGAACTAAATTTGTTGTTTTACTACATTTGAAATATGTTGATACACCTGATATTTAAATTATATCAACAACATTAACCTCTATTTCCAAATTTCGAGCTTCAAAAAGCTTTCTTCATTTCATCTGAAAACGTGTAAGCAATGTTCATGACCCTAGCAAATTCGACATTTTGAATGTGGATTCTGACAAATTTGTGCTTGTGGGATCCGACACATTAACTGATGATAGTTCAAACAACTTTCAGTACCTGACGGACGTGACGTGTTTAACGTGACTATGTGGCAAGAGGTATATTTTTTTGTATAGGCGTATAGAAGCGAAAGCAGTAATTTAATTCGATTTATTTTTTGGAAACTGAAAAAGCAAAGAAAACATGACAAATAGTAATAGCTTTAGTTTTGATAATGAAGTAATCAATAGATTTTTACAGTCTTTCCGTGTGGTGACGGATTAAGAATACAAAGTGTCACCACCCCTATTCATTCCAAGGGTGTCGTAAAAGGCGAATAAAGGAACAAATTAGGCAGCTAACATCACTGCCAAGAGAAGGAAAACTTGAAACAAACCCTTTACCAACCCGTCTGGCCAGCGTGGTATAGTAGGCCAAAACCTCCTTTCAAAGGAGAGGCCTATGTCCAGCAGTGGACTGTTAAAGGCTGTTGATGATGGATTGATGATGAGTGTTAAAACATTGCAGGTTAACCATTTAGAGACCTCGAAAAGAGCAATCTGACCTGATTCAAAGGTATTTTTCCAGGTATTGGTTGAAATCAAAATCACAGTGTCATCCGCATATGATACTATTTTACCATTTATTAGTTTTAGCTGACACAATTTATTTATGTATATTAAAAATAACGTGGGGCCTAGGACGCTACCCTGCGGTACCCCAAATTTTACAGGTAACTCAGAGCTTATGTGGTCTTCAACAACAATGGTCTGAGACCGGTTAGAGAGATAACTCGCCTATAAACCCAACTGTTTACCTCGTATGCCAATAGTTTCAAGCTTATGTAGAAGTATGGAAACAGAGATCGTATCAAAAGCCTTTGCTAAGTCTAGCAATATAGCTAAGTATTTCTTACGATTATCCAGACTAGTTGCAACATAATCAGTAACTGCATGTATTGCGTCAGACGTTGATTTGGCCTGTCGAAAACCATATTGGTTCTCAGATAATAAATTTATTTGATTCCAAGTAAGAAATCAACCGGGTATTAAAGAGCTTTTCCAAAATTTTTGATATTGAGGGCAGTAGAGAGATTGGCCTATAACTAGAGATACGGTCTCTGGCACCACCCTTATGAATGGGAATAACTACAGATTTTTTCAGGGCATCAGTAAAGACTCCTTTTTCAAAGCAAAGATTAAATAAAATAGTTAGAGGCGGTGCAATGTGATATTAAAAACGCTTAAGAATTCTATTAGAAATTTTGTCCCAGCCCATAGCACAATTGTTTTTGAGACTTGAAATTTGATTTAGAACTTCATTTGCGTCAGTATTAATTAATACGAAAGAATCCAGTCTATCAGAAAAAGAACCGTCACTAAAATCTACCCCATCTTGCTGATTACCTAAAATATTTTCAGCTAGCGTCTTACCCACATTTACAAAATAACTATTCACTTCGTTCACCGCTTCTTGAGGAGTAGATGCTAACTTTAATAATTGTTTAGGCACTGGTTTTGATTTTGAAATATTAGATATAGTTTAAATTGCTTGCCATAGTTTTTTACTATCATTTCCCGCATCCGTTAATTGTCGTGTCTCAAAAGCCCTTTTTGTTTTTTTGAGTAGGGAGTTACAAAAATTTCTGTAACGGGTAAAGGTAGTCTTAAGTATTCATTATGAGGAGGTTTTTTCTAGCTTAAGGTGCAGACTATCTCTGTTTCTAATACAGCGAAGAAGACCTGGAGTAATCCACGGCTTGATAATTTTTTTACGTCTTGCTAGGGATAAAGTTTGTGAATTCTTTGATAAAGCTGTAGCTACAGATTCGATGAAATAATTTATCGAGACATTGGGGTCTTGGCTAGTGTAAATAGGAGAAAAGTCGATATTAGTTTTATCTTTTAAATGGCAGATTGGTTTCAGGAGACGTTGCTCAATAAGTGATGCTGGTGTCAAACTTTTGGAATGTTTGTAATATTAACTGCCTTTTTGGTCTAGTGGTTAGCTAATGCGGCTGCTGATCAAGAGGTCTCGGGTTCAATTCCCGGGGCGGACCAAATGTTTGTATGATCTACAAATATTTTTTCAGAGTTTGGATTTTTCTATGTATTATACGTATACTCATATAATATATGGAATACATATATACAATACACAGAAAACATCTACTATTATATGTATATAGATAAGGCCATGGACTGGCAAGACATGTTGTGGCTACGTGATCTTGCCGTTGGATGTATTTATGAAAATATAACGCTGGAGAAAATCATGTCCGTTGAAGACTACGTCGGTTGAAAATCACGTCGGTTGGGCATCACGTCGGTTGAACATCGGCGGTTGGATATCCGGTCGGTTAAGCGTGTCGGTTGAACGTCGGGTGAGCGTCGGGGTCACCATTGTGGATTCTTCATTAGTGGATGTAGCCTAAGTTACTACTTAGACTACACCCGACGTCGGTACACATGGTTACGCGTACGACGGATGTGCTAGTAGGACGGGGAAACAAGTGATCAACACTAGATTGTAATACCAACTCATTTTATTAATAATATGTACTGACTTAAATATTATAACTCCGTGTAACGTGTCTGTGCCTGTGTGCATTTGGTCATTGAACTTTATACATACAATGCAATAATTTAAAACGGATGCTACTTAGCAATGTAATGATGTAATCCGTGTCAATGTACTTACATTTGTTAGGATTTATAACTATAGACACGTGATGCCCCCCGGCGGCGACGGCCCAGGGCCCAGGGCCATGGCCGCAATGCAGTGCTGGCGGTGTGGGAAGCCACATCGGCCGGATCGATGCAAGTTTGTACATTATAATTGTGATCAGTGTAATCAAAGGGGTCACCTAAAAGTTATGTGTAAAAAAATAAATAACAGTGATAATAAATGGGTCGGGCGGCATCATTTCGTGAATGAGGAGTCGGACGAGGACATGTTAAACATCACAGTCACAGCACAGGGTAAGAAACCTTATTTTATTAAAGTACTGATAGACAGTTGCGAGATAGAATGTGAAATTGATACGGGCAGCAGAATATCAGCAATCAGTGAAGATTTTTATAAACGAGTATTTTATTGCTACCCGTTACAATCGGATAATGTAATGTTACGTTGCTATTCTGGTTCACCAATTGAGTCACTCGGTTATATTAGCGTAGACGTTACTTTAGGTGTTGAAAAGGCCAAGGGCTTATCACTATACGTTATTAGAAATGGAAGCCGTCCCTTACTAGGTAGGGATTGGATGCGGGCACTGAAAGTTAACCAGATAAACTTCAATGAAATATCCGAGACCTCATTAGTGAACCAGTTACGGGCAGAATTTCCGGAGGTGTTTACAGATAAGTTGGGTACATGTAAGCAAACCATTCGATTACAGCTGAGTGACGCAGAGGGAGTGTACGTGCGCGCGCGGCCCGTGCCGCTGGCGCTGCGGGCGCGCGTGGAGGCCGAGCTGCAGCGTCTGGAGGCCGACGGCTCCGTGTACCGCGTCAGCCACTCAGACTACGGCACCCCCATCGTACCGGTCGTCAAGGAGAACGGTGAGATACGCATATGCGGTGATTATAAGATAACAATTAACCCTAAATTGAAGAGGGAGTTTTATCCGTTACCTCGCATTGAGGAATTATTTGCCAGTTTGAGTGGAGGTGAAAATTTTTCTAAAATCGATTTAAAACATGCTTACGAACAGTGTATATTAACAGAAGACTCACAGCCGTATACAGCTATCACGACGCATATGGGTACATTCGCTTACCGCCGTACCCCTTACGGGTTATCGTGTATTCCGGAAAAATTCCAAAAGTTAATGGAAGAGACATTACGAGGGGTGCCGGGTACTGTAGTATTTTTAGATGATATTTGTTGTACGGGTGCTAATCAGAAGGAGCATATGAGTAATCTCAGAGCTGTACTCGAACGGTTACGTAACATGGGACTTACAATTAAACTAAGTAAATGTGTATTTATGCAAAATGAGGTCAAATACTTGGGCTTTATAATAGATAGGAATGGCTTGAGGCCTGATCCTACTAAATTAGAGGCTATTTCCAGTGCGCCACGACCTGAAGATGTATCACAATTAAAAGGTTTTTTAGGAATGTTAAATTACTATGGTAAATTCATTCCTAACCTGAGTAGCTTACTTCATCCGTTACATAACTTGTTAAGAAAGGAAGCGAACTGGAAATGGGACTCAGCATGCGATAAGGCTTTTTTAGAAGCGAAACAGGCTTTGCTGAGTGAACGTGTACTAGCGCACTACGAGGAGGGTCGCGCGGTGGTGCTGTCGGTGGACAGCAGCGCGTACGGGCTGGGCGGCGTGCTGGCGCACCGCTACGAGGACGGCTCGGAGCGCCCCGTCAGCTGTGTTTCGCGCACGCTCAGCCCGGCGGAACGTAACTATAGTCAGCTTGACAAGGAAGCGCTAGCTATATTTTACGGAATTACCAAACACCATCAGTATCTCTTTGGGCGTCGATTCATTTTACGAACGGACCATCAGCCGTTAAGTTATATTTTTGGGCCTAAAGGGGGCATTCCGCAGACTGCGGCTAGTCGCCTTCAGAGGTGGGCAGCTCGTTTAGCTGCGTACGATTTTACGGTCGAATTTGTTAGATCGGCGGACAATGGCCCGGCCGATGCACTATCGCGTTTACCGTTACCTCAGCAAGGTCGTGTAAAGGACGTTGTTAACTATATTAACTTGATTGAAGAGTCAATACCTATAAATTTTAATGACATTGCTAAAGAGACAAAGAAAGATGTTTTGCTAAGTAAAATATATGGTTATGTTTTGTTTGGTTGGCCGTCGAACACTAATTGCGATGAAGAAAAACCATATTTTGCGCGTAAACAGGAGCTAACAATTGACTTAGGTTGTCTAATTTATAAGTACAGAATAGTGATACCGGGCACATTACATAAAAAGATTTTACAAGAAATTCACGAGGGCCACTTGGGTATAAATAAAATGAAAAATTTGTCACGAAATTATGTTTATTGGTCTACTTTAGATCGTGATATAGAAGAGATGTGTAGGATGTGCAGCGCGTGCCGCGCGGTCCGCGACGCGCCGCCGCGCGCGCCGCTGCACCCCTGGGAGTTCCCGCTCAACCCGTGGCAAAGGGTTCATGCAGATTTCGGGGAATTTGGGGGTAAAAAGTACTTAATAATAGTAGATGCAAACTCTAAATGGATTGAAGCCATTATGATGCGTAGTACAGACTCGAGATCGACAATAGCTGTGTTTAGATCAGTTTTTGCATCATTTGGTTTACCTTCGCAGTTGGTGACCGACAATGGCCCTCCCTTCTTTAGCTTAGAGTTTAAGGAATTTTGTGAAAAGAATTGCATTCAACATGTAACGTCAGCTCCTTATAGGCCGCAAGGTAACGGGGCGGCAGAAAATGCTGTAAAAACAGTAAAAAAATGTTTAAAACGGGCGGTACATGAGGGGGAGGACGTTGCTACCGCTTTATCAAAATTTCTTTTACAATACCGTAACTGTCCCCATGCGACGACGGGTGTGGCCCCGGCGGTCGCGCTGATGGGGCGGCGCCTGCGCTCGCGGCTGGACGCGCTGCGCCCCGACATGACGGCCGTGGTGCGGCGCGCGCAGCGGCGCCAGCAGCAGCACGCGCCGGGCTCCCCGCGCTGCGCGCTACAGCCGGGGGATGCCGTGCTGGCGCGGGACTACTCCGCGAGGGGGGGAAAATGGACGGAAGGAAAGCTAGTCGAACAAACCGGACCGGTTTCGTACAAAGTTGACGTAGGTCGAGATGTACAATGGCGGAGACATTCGGATCAGCTGATCCCAGTAAATAGGAACCGGTATTCATTAACGCGGGCGAATGCTAATACAATTGCCAATGACTCGGTAGAAGTAGATAAGGACGCTGATGTTACATTTGAGGATGCGTCAGAGGGTGAAAGTGACATGGCGGCGGCAGATCATAATAGCCCGGTCTCTGACAGCAACAGTAAACAACTGTTGCCCCCAGACATGTCGGCCCGAGCGTTGCGCGCTCTCAATAGGGCTCAACGAGCCAATAAATAATACTTAGTTAATTACCAATTTATAACTTATAAGTTTATGTTCTTATGTTATACGTTTATAAGTATCTACCTATTAAGTAAATACGGTAGAATGTAACTATTTGATTATTAATTTTTTAGTATGTAATTTCTATAGGTACTTTGAGTACCATCTATTATGTATGGGTGTTTTAAGTGAGCATATCATTTGAGAGGGGAAGATGTTAGGATTTATAACTATAGACACCTTTGCCTATTGACCTCTATGAATGTATGTGATTTGACGTTGTCAATAAAGCAGTTAGTCAGCCATCAGCCTCTGTGTTTCATTGATGTTACAACATTGACACGGATTACTACACTACCAAAGGCCTCCACCTTAGCTTCACGACTATTATTATTCATCCATCACCTATTTAGGTCACCACGTCATCGTTGCTTGCCCTTGGTAATTGCTTCTTATCACCTAGGGCAACTGGGCTTTAAGTGATTCTAGACAATACAACATATTATATCGATTTTTCATGATCATTAGGTAACAGGTAATTTAGAAATAACGAGGTTACTCCTTAAATGTAACTCCCTATATTTGTTTTCTTTGAATAATATATTTGAATGTATGATAGTAAATAACCGGCTAATAACTCAGTTGTTAGTAATTTCAAAGTAAATACCACATACGTGAGCAGGTTGTTGTTGGAAGCACTAATGTAACAAGTCTGTCTATTTCATTTCGTAGTTTGTTTAGAATAATAATTATTGTACATTTAGAATACCGAATGAAAGAACCGAACGTATATAGAAGAAACTATACAAATATACATTAACACAAAGATAACAAAGATGTCGCAACTGTTTATAACTAACCAATCAGGAGCTAAACCAAGGTAATTGAAATAAAAGGATTTTAAATTACGAAAAAAAAGTATTTAATAAATTATGTTTTTCAACATTGATTAGTTAAATTAAAAATGATAAAGAAAATTTGGATAGCTTCATACTTTGTGTGGAGATGGTTTTTTTCTCAAGTCATTTTACACTTTAAAAGTCATTGAGAGGCAAATGATTTTATTTAGCTTATTTACGTTTGCAGATTATTCAACTTTAGGGCGCATTTTATTTGTTGTGATAAAAAGAACATTCCCTTCTTCTAACGTCTAACTAAATGGGTTTCTCAAAAATCTGAAAAAAATATGATGGTTGT
Organism: Phragmatobia fuliginosa; assembly: GCA_932526445.1. Classification (NCBI taxonomy): domain Eukaryota; kingdom Metazoa; phylum Arthropoda; class Insecta; order Lepidoptera; family Erebidae; genus Phragmatobia; species Phragmatobia fuliginosa. Next base: position 452,447 of record OW052073.1, read on the forward strand.
CCATGTGATGAATTTTAAAGGAACACTATAACTGCTCATATAACTTTGTTAGTTCAAGATTTGTAGATAGAAAATGAGTTTACTTTGAAAACTTTGCACAAAAATAACAAAATATTATGTAAACATAACATTTGTCTATTGGATATGATTTTAAATCTATGTGCCAATGGCTACGGAAACTTATTGTATGAATGGCCTGACATGCACTCGGACGATTTTACGTGGATGGGTACAAAATTTGCCTCTCTCCAGATCTTCGTCACGATTCCTCAGAAAGATACAGACGCCAGGAGTTTGTGATTTAATGTTCGGAAGTTATTCAAAAAAGATCAATAATCTCTATCTCCTACGGGGTTGCCATTCCCGGTTCATCATCATGAGTACCATATTATCGTGTTCATAATTTAAAATCAAGATTCCAAGAAACATATCAATTATTAGACATGAGAAAATAAAGCAAGATATTTTCATTCATTAAATTTTATCTACATATTTGTAATGTGTAATTAAAAAAATTGTATACCAGTTTAGTTTTCTGACTTTTTTTTCCTTTACAGCCAATATTATTTAGATTTGTCAACAACTTTAAAATCTGAATGCATAGTATCCGGTGCTCTAAGTTTCCTCCTGCACGTTTCACGTATAGCTTTCGTATCACCACTCAACATTCGGAAGGTACGCGGAGGTTGGCGCATTAGCTTGTCACGATTTTTCTACGCCTGCACCATCATGTACAAACTGGTAGCGTGTAAGTGAAATATATTTTTGTTCGCTAAACCTGTATAGAAAGTTTATGTGTTTTATATGACTACGGCGAAGCTACAAAAAACATTTATTATGCTTTTTGGTGGGCTATGTACTATGTTTGATTTTTCCACAGTAGCACTTTTTCGGTGGGCTATGTACTATGTTTGATTGTTCCACAGTAGCACTTTTTTGGTGGGCTATGTACTATGTTTGATTGTTCCACAGTAGCACTTTTTTTGGTGGGCTATGTACTATGTTTGATTGTTCCACAGTAGCACTTTTTTGGTGGGCTATGTACTATGTTTGATTGTTCCACAGTAGCACTTTTTTGCTGAACCGATTTGAATGAGTTTTTTTTTAATTCAACGCAATCAAGGTGACTCCACTATACCTGATACTCACTGCGAATGCAAGCAGTATGGCGAATGGCGACCTACATTATGGCGGCCTAGTGAGATGCTTTTTCACGCCCTGCTTAAAGAACCCAGGATCATGGTAGGAAGGAAGCACAAGAGCTGTCAATGAGTTTTAGTTTTTAACTACTCGGCACAAGAATGAAGATTCGAAACGCCTATTTCTTGTGCGTATTTCTTCTGACTTCCCAGGCATGCCATACTTTTCCAGACATAAGGTGTCAATAGGTTTAAAAAATTGCCCGGGTGACTATAATATAAATCGTATTAAAAAATTATACGTAGTCAGGTCATTTTCTTATAGAATATCCTGTTCAAAAATTGAATACGCGCTTCACCAAATCTTTTCACCGTTATGCAAACGTTGGGAGATTAGATTTTTTTATTGGTTGTACTGAAAAATGTACTTTTATTAACGCTCTTTTAATATTTGAAACAATAATAAGGAAATAACTACAAAAAAAGTTAAGTTCTTTTCTTGAATATAGGTTACTGATATAGGTTATGTTTATATAAACATAACCTATATCAGTCTTCGTACCTCATGTTCCTTGTGCGATATGGGCATCAAGCAAAATCATTTTAAAACATAACCAGCTAAATATAAACGCTTGCATGACCTTATCAATTTTAGCATGACTTTATTATTATATCTCTTTTCTTAAAAAATCAGGATTAAAATAGAGTTGTCGTCTGCAGCTCATGTGTAATAAGCAAATGATATCTAGGTAGATAAGAGTCATTGAAGAGTGAATATATATCAAGAATGAAAGGATGATGAAGTATCTCATTATTCTTCATGCGTTCACAGTGAGTATAGTGGCCTTTACTTTTGGCTTCCACTTACGCTTTCCATCAGGTAGAATAAAGTCACTTTGGCAGGTCCATGTAAGGCCGAGTGCGAGTGGGAATTACCCATGAAAAGTTCCGTAGCAGCAAGTAACATCATATAAAAGTTCTTGTAAATCGTTGTAACTTGGTTCGATATTATAATCAAAGTGTATAGATTGAATGAAAGATAAATTGAGGTTTACGATTTATGACGTATTAAAAAAAAACTACTTACTGGATTGGATCTCGTTCAAACCAATTTTCGGTGGAAGTTTGCATGGTAGTGTACATCATAATTTTTTTTAGTTTTATTACTCTCTTATTTTACAAGTTACAGGGATACACACACACACACATTTTTACACTTTTGAAGTGTCTCTAGCGCAAACTATTCAGTTTAAAAAAAAATCTTATAAACCTTAATGTCATTTTTGAAGAGCTATCCATAGAAATCCCACACGTATTGGCTTGATGAAAAAAAAAAATTTTGAGTTTCAGTTTCAAGTATGGGGATCCCCGAAATTTATTGTTTTTTTCTCTATTTTTGTATGAAAATCTTAATGCGGTTCACAGAATACATCTAACCAAGTTTCAACAGTATAGTTCTTATAGTTTCGGAAAAAAAGTGGCTATCATGACAGACATGACGAATCTATAAAGGTTCCGTTTTTTTTGCTACGGAACACTAAAAAGTAGCTTAATTCTTGTTTTATACCTCAGTCTATTTCACTAGTCTCAACTAGTGAAATAGACCCCTAAATTCATACTAGTCCATACTAATATTATGAATTCAAAAGTAACTCTGACTGTACGTCTATCTGTCTGTCTGTTGTGCTTTCACGATTCACTTCTGCACAGTTTTCAAATAAGTTTTTTGAGAATACTTTGTTTTGTAAAGAGCTTGTGAACAAAACTAAGACTGCAGAAAATAGCTAGGTGTAACATTGAATATAATAATACTATGTGAACATTTCTTTTCTTTTCTTTAACAGGTTCAATTTTAAGCTTATCAGCTTTCGATAGTAGAGAAGACGTAGTAGATGGATACGAGGCTTCATCCAATACAGGATTTATGGCCATTATCACTAAGGCTCTTTGGACTACTGAATTCTCAACGGGGTTAATCATTGCTATCACTGGCTACAAGAGGATGCGTAATATGATTAACTGTCTGATTCATTTAAAACAAGTTAGTATCCTTTTACAGTAATTAGTTATTAATTATTTGATAATTTTAAGTCGATAAACTGTAGACATAGCTGGTACTCGCTTGTTAGATAATTATCTTCCTTCCTACCAATACTAAAAAAAAAATTTTTCAGATCAATAAGGAATTTGATCGCCTTAATCTACCGTCATTTGACGTTAATCTTAAAACTTGGTTGAAATTAATTTTCTTGTTGATTTATGGATACTTGGGATCTTTCCTGGACTATGGGATATATATTTATGATGTTATAGTCGCTAATGACGAAGGTAAATATATTTACTTTATTTCTATTCTTACACTTACATTCATTATCTTTTACACAACTAGCTTCTGCCCAAGGCTACACCTGCGTGTACATTGGTTATTCTAACAAAAAGTAGCCTATCTCCTTCCATAACGACCATTCTATCTGTATACTGAGCAATACGGCTTTGAAACAAAATGGCATCTGGCGTAGATAAAGTTACAGCTGAATTCTTGAATTCAGTTGGAAAGCCGGTTTTGAAAATATTTTACAAAAAATTAATTCCAACATACTCAACGAAAAGACGTTTATTGATGGCTTATAGGTGTGGTGGTGCTTTTATTCAAAAAGGATGACAATACCTATTCTTACGAGCCATTACAAATCTTGCATACAGATTTGACGACTTTCAGTATCTCGAACAAGCTAGTTTGTGAAAAGGCTATTGCAGTAGATTACAGAGAGGTCTAAAGAGCATGAAATTATGAGAAATGAGAGAACCATGTTTTCTCATAGTCGTCGTCGATCGACGTCTCTAAGCTTCTGGACAGGTATGGCCACAGTAGTAATAGTGAGTATTCAACCTACCTTCGATATCCTGATGACATATTTGTTATGGTTGATACCATGGAAGATCTTAACACAATGCTTGATGATCTTAGTAGGATACATCAACGAGCATGCCTTAAACTGAGTATGCGTAAGACGAAAATTATGCAGAACATCTATGTCACCCCCGCTCCAGAGTATATTGAAGAATATGAAATACACTCAAAATTAATAGCCTTATAAATAAGCAAAGGGCATATATTTTGTCTATACTAATATTATAAAGAAGTAAAGTTTGTGTGTTTGTTAAATTGTAAGGGGTAATCTCGGGATCTACTGAACCGATTTTAAAAATTCTTTGACCAATAGAAAGCCACATTATTGCTGAGTGTCATAGGTTATATAAAAAACCGAAAAATAAAAAGGCTTTTACGTGGTAGTCCGTTTTCCAAAGTGAATCGGAGAAAAAACGGTCGAATGAAAGCGTTTCTTACGAACGCTGCCCTAACTATGAAATATATATTTCTGAGTTCTAGAGAAAAGATGTGGAGCTTGAAAATGCCTACAAAAAAGTCAACGACAGCATATGTCTAACTTTTATATTTAAGTTATGCCCAACGAAGTGGGCACGGGTCAGCTAGTATTTTATAACTATAATGGTTTGTGAATAATTTATTGGTGATTATAAAAAAGTAAACAAAAGTCACCTAATGAACAATGCAAAGGGCAATGCTCTTAGTTTCTCTTGGTGTTCGATTCAGGAAAAAAATATTGATAGGCGTGGATGCGTACAGCACAGAACTGGCTGTTATGGAGAACTTTTCGGAAACCTTATGTACAGACGGCTTCTGGATCAAGTACTGAAAATTACAATCTTATTAATGCCTTACCATTCGTTCAAAATCAGCTGTTGCTTGTACATAATGATAAAATATTGTTTCAGTGCCACTTTTTGCTATAGTTGTAATCTTTACGTATTTCAACATAGTTCAAACGCAATTGATAACGATAGAGATCAACCTGATCATCATGTGTTTAGTACATACTCAACAACGGTTGAATAGTTGCTTAAAGATACTTCTTGAAGATCTAAAACAAGAAAGTAAGTTTGTTACATTATTTCCCGTATACCTGGAATAGATTTTAAACAAAACGACTAAAACATCGCTGATATGTTTTAACATAAACTATCGATTTATAATCATGTCTCGAATAACAGTCACTTCAAATTACCACCTAAACACTTGTAGTCCATCAGGTATACCCAATTGTTGCATATTCATTTGCAGTGCTCAATACTGGTGATCCTGAAAAAAATGACAACGAAATACAACTAAACATGCTAAACAGCAAAATGTTCATGAAGCTTTATACGTCGTCAATTTTAAGCGGTGAGATTGCTTCATGTTTTGTATTTATTCCTTATTTTTATCCAGTTCGTTCCACTATCTGTGATCAACTAACGGCCCGGTCTCTAAGATGTTGACTAGAATTGAGTAAAGTTTTACAAATCTATGCGATCGTTCTGTATACATATATATGCTTCGTATCATGATCATGTTTCTGAATATTTCCCCCAGCTTAAGTGGCTCCCAATTCATCTTCGACGGAATGCTCATATTCTTTCCATACTTTATGGTATTCTATTTCTTTCCTGTACTTCCCTTTTTTAAAGGAACGCTTTGTTTTCCCTCAGTGACACACATTCAAGATCAGGGATCTTGAAACTTAGTTTTCCAAAAGCTGCGGTGGCAGCTCCAATCCTACTGTTTACCTCGCTATCAATTTGGCCATTTGATGTCAAAGTGCTGCCTAGATATTTAAACTTATTTACCTGCTTAAGTGGAATGTCACGAAGTTTGATGTCCACTGGCATACTAATCAGCGGATCCTGAATCATTACCTCGTTTTTTTCCTATACTATATAGGCTGTCCGACTATGGAATGCTTAACCATTAACTGTAAGGCGTGATAGATCTTTGCCTATGTTTAAAAGAATGGTCAAAGAATGTTACCCATCATCTTAATTTACTATGTCCATAAAACATTTTGTCCTTAAATATTTAAATGAATGTATAAATATTGTCTTTATGACTGTGTGTATGTATTTAAATATATTGTATGCATATGTGTATGTATTTATATATATAGATTAGTATGAACTATAATCAATTGTTTTTGTTATTTACTTTTATCTCATTAGTTAATTTTCTATTACACTAGCTGATGCCCGCGGCTCCGCTCGCGTTTTAGAGGTATCAAAAATAGATGTTGGCCGATTCTCAGACCTACTGAATATGCATATAAAGTTTCATAAAGATCGGTCGAGCCGTTTCGGAGGAGTATGGCAACGAAAACTGTGACACGAGAATTTTATATATTAGATAATATTATTATTTTTGCCCCTGGTACCAAAACTACCCATGAAACTCGTTTATTTTTCACAGCAATTTTTCTCCATCCTAAGGTTGCCTTGAAGAAATTGCTTTTTAGCGATAAGGCCGCCATTGGTACATGGTCAATCTGTTTACAATAGTGTTTTTTTATGTATATTGTGCTTGCTGCGCCCCGTGGTGTTACCCGCGTATCATAATAGTTGCTAGGCAACCTGTGAAGTTTTGACAGGAGATAAACAGTGATACACAACATTGACATCTACGATTTAATATAATAATAAGTCCCAAGCTAAGCAGAGCTTGTGTTATGGGTACTAGACAACTGATATAAATACATAAACATACTTTTTTTTTTGTAAATACATACATATTATACATAGAAAACACCCAGACTCCGAACAAATATTTGTGAATCACACAAATAATATTTGGTCCGACCCGGGAATCGAACCCGAGACCTCTTGATCAGCAGTCGCATACGCTAACCACTAGACCAACGAGGCAGTCACTCTATTATTCCAGTAAAAAGTAGCCTATGTGTCATTCTGATATATAAACTATATTACTGGAAAGTTTCACCCAAATCCGTTCAGTACTTTTTGCATGAAAGAGCAATAAACATACATACACACATACAAACTTCGCGTTTATAAAATCAGTAGGAATAACTAGTGTACTATAAAGTTTATCCTAATCTATTCTAGTGTGACAGTATTCATAGATACGATTCTTGGAAAATAATTATGTAAGGTATAATTCACGTTTAAAAAGTTTACTGTTTTATTGCAGGATCACAACTGAATGTAAGACTTTTACGTCAGCTGATAAACATATACTGTTCGATGTGCCATATGATAAGATTGTTGAATGAGGGCAACGGGGTCTCACTCATAATGGTACTACTGTATTGCATCGTGTATATGGTCTCTGGGCCTTACTTTGTAGTTTCTGTGATGTGTAAGTTATTTAATCCGATTAACTAAAACAAAAATTTATTATTTAACATACCAAAGTCAATGATTGCTGATTTTGCAGTTCGAACACAATCTGAGTTACCTCTAACAAAGCTGATATCTATAATTGGTTGGGTAATACTTTGTTATGTGATGATTCTAACGGTCACTGAAGCATGTCACAAGGCTCACGTTCAGGTATCAATGAAATGACATTATTTTCAAATCCTCGTTGAAAGGTATAAAAGGTATTAAGTTTGTAGGCGTATCGATTATTTAGCTGGCAACACTACTAAGTGTCTCAAGTTAAGATACCGATGCAACACCGAGCACTGGTGCGTACGGCCGGTGACCGTAGAGATGGAAATCATTTCCACTTTAAAATAATAAGTACGCGATTGAATAACTGATTAAAGTCGATTACTTTTATGTCGTGATCCATAGCCAAGGATCACAGGTGACAATGATTATAATCTATCCCTAGATGATTATTATTCGCTCATTCGTTCGTTAGTTACTTTAAAATGGAACGTGGTCGTGTCGTGTCGTGTTGGTGCCACGTGTTCGGTGGAGTGTCCTTTTTAAAATCATTAACCATGGGCTGCTATTTAATATCCGAACCGAATTTCGTGATCAAGAGCTACAATACAGTGATTGTACGAGAAGCATTGCCATTATTCTCCTCGCCCGCCAACTCACGTCTAACCTCAATTAAAAATATGTGGCCTACTTACTAACGTTTCCAGTGTTGTTGAGTTGTTGTTGCTTTTACAAGTTCTTACTATTAGTTGTTATTGAAGTATAAAATGAGTCGCTCTAATATTGCAAAATAATTTGCTTGAATATAATATTAAATATACAATAATATTATTTAAACGCGTGCACGGACTCTAATAGGCACACACAATGAACGCACAAATTTGAACATGAACCAGGGATGTGGTTTCTGTTTGTTTTGTTTTCGTTATTAATATTTTACTCTACTACGAGTAAATTATGACGAAATTAACTTAACTTTATTAAATTCACCAAAGTGATATAAAGCGAAATAATATAATTATTCTAGTTCGGCAGCTAGAAAATTTTCACTTTATACAAATAAATGTTATGTATATAGAAAAATATGTTAGTAAATAAATGAAAATAATGTGAATGTGTTTAATAATGTGAATTAATGTGAAGAACCTCCAGGAATGGACTATATACAATATAACTATATAAAATACATTTGAATTTATATATCAACAGTTTATATAATAACTAAATACCACGTCATGGCTGAATAAGTAAATTGTGTGCAGTTGAAGCGGACCAGGAACCTTGTGAAGCAGCTAGTGCGCTATACACCAAGAGAGAACACCGCTATTCACCATGAGCTGAAGATGTTTCGATACCATATATCACTCAATCCTGTCAGCTTCTATTCGATGCACCTCTTGAAGTTTAATAGGAATCTTGCAATCACAGTAAGTGATAAGAATGTAATTAATTTATGCCAATAAAATCTCAAATATTAATAAATATTTCGGATATCAAAACTAAGCAGAGCTTGTATTATGGGTACTAGACAACTGATAAAAATACATAAATATCCTTTTTTTTTGTAAATACATACATATTATACATAGACAACACCCAGACTCCGAAACAAATATTTGTGAACCACACAAATAATATTTGGTCCGACTCGGGAATCGAACCCGAGATCTCTTGATCAGCAGCCGCATACGCTATCCACTAGACCAACAAGCCATTCCACCAGGCCATGAGTTTGCGATGGAGCGGTATAGCGGCTCTTTAGATGTCTAGACAAAACCTGGGTGGAAAGATCTTGCCTGGGGGACTTAAAATCTAGTCGTTTATGATTGTTATGCAAGAAAATAAATCAATATTTTGACACATTTCAGGCTATTTCTCTTGTGGTGACCTATCTGTCGGTTGTAACGAGTTTGTAAGAAGATTGGAAACTGAAACTCTCCAAGCTGTTTTCTGGTCTGCTGTTGATTTGTTTGATTTCACTATTATTATTATAGTTTATATTGTAAAAATTACGGTTTGACGGAATAAATTGATTAACTGAAATTTAATATTTGTATTTGGATTAATATTTGTACTATAACATTATACAATAGTTGGTTTAGTCAGATTTGTATGAAGCTAGAGTAACTTTAAGAAAATTAAATAAAGACAAAAAGCATCGAGAAACAAAAAATAATAAACAGAATATTTGATAAACAATACTATTTTTTTATTTGGAAGTCTCCCAAAGTGACTCTTAGCAAGTCCATTCCATATACACTAGTTAATGGGGTACAATGAGATGACCTCAGGTATCTTGAATGTGTAAGGAAAACAAAGAGTTTCTTTATTTAAATGCGGGCGGGAGTCATCACTGTTGGGAAATCGGCAGTTTTGATTCTCGTTCGTGATATTTGAATCCAACGGGTGTTACTTGTGTTTTCTAGTTTTTACTCCAATTTTTTTTGCATGCTGTGTTTGCTTGAAAGTGGTTGTACATAAGCCTTAATTTTAGTACATGTAATCTAGACTAAGTATCAATGTTTCGACTGTATATACCATTACTAAATAAATAAAGGGAAATATACGGATGGAATAGAATACCATAAGTATAGAAAGAATATGAACAGTCCGTTGAAGGCGAATTGGAAGCACACACTATTATACAGATTACTGTTATGTCATTTTAATGTATTTAAATGTTTTCGTAAAAGTTTTTTTCGTTTCATATTGTAAAATTGTTTGAGCCGTCTAATGACTTTGAGACGACTACGTCGGAGTGATACAATAAAAGGCCAATGCCATTCTTTTTGAATATGCAAACTCAAATTCAATAATAAATCGTGAATAGTTTTATATGAATTATTCAGCGAGTAGAATATGTGTGCAAGTTGTTTGAACGTCTTCTTTGTCAAAAAGAAATCAATAAAGCTGTATTTTTATTCGATAACCTGTGTGATGCTTTAATTAAGTTATCTGGCTTACTACTTTATTGTTTAGTCACCGTGCTATGTCAGAGATTGTGAGGTTAGTTTTTACAGAATAATAATAATGCCTAACAATATATATTATGTTAATATTTTTTATCTATTGTATGTCATATTTTAAACATTTTCTTCAGTTGCTTAAGAACCAAAATACGGGCTGCACCTATATTGCGTTAGATTTATCAAGATATTTTCATTTTTTTGTTTTTAAAATAAAGCCTGAAAAGTAGCTTACAAAAAGATACACTTGATACGCAAGATTTATATGATATATAAAATGATAACGAACAAACTCAAAACCTCCAAGCAATATTGCATCGTACGTGCGGTTCACAAACTTACGTTTTTAGAGTTCCGTAGACAAATGGTAAAAAACGGGACCCTTGTGAATTCGTCGTGTCTGTCTGTCTGTCCGTCCGTACGTCACAGCCACTCTTTCCGAAACTACAAAAACTGTACTGTTGAAACTTGGTAAGTAGATGTATTCTGTGAACTGCATCAGATTTTCACACAAAAAAAATAAAAAAAGGAATAATTTTGAGGGTTCCCCATACTTGGAACTGAAACTCAAAAAAATAACCCGTACGGGTATCTGTGGATAGGTCTTATAAAAATATATTGAGGTTTCTAATATCATTTTTTTCTAACTGAATAGTTTGCGCGAGAGACACTTCCAAAGTGTGTCCCCCCCACCCCTGTAACTTCTAAAATAAGAGAGTGATAAAATTAAAAAAATAAATGATGTACATTATCTTACAAACTACCAGTGAAAATTGGTTTGAACGAGATCTGGTAAATAGTTTTTTTTAATACGTCATAAATCGTCAACCGCAATTTACCTTTCATTCAATGAAAATTATTAAAACATCGATCAAAGTTACAACGAACTACAAGAACTTTTATATGATGTTACTTACTTCTACGGAACCCTTCATGGGTGAGTCCGACATCTATATATGTTTTTATTCCATACTAAGTTTTTATGAACGACATTCTTTTTTATCGTGAAATGGTACTCAAATACAATTGTCATAATTTTATTTCTGGTGAACTAGCATTGTACTGATCAATATCTGCTGGTATTCTACAACTTTCCATAGGGCTAATAGCGTGACTGTTGTGTAAATAAGCCGTTTAATTTCCACCTGTTGTATTGACAAATGATAAAAGGGAAACATTTTATAATGATACGGTTTGTTATATACCTACAGGTTGATGTTGAACGGAATTAATTTGTTTTAATTATAACTCTGTGGTGAACTTAACTGTTTATACGCATAACTTCTTGCAACAGTTGAGTATAACCTAGACCTTAAAATGTAACCTTTTTTTTCTTGCTTAAAACTAATTAATTACTGAAATAATAAATTACATATTTTTATAGCAAAACTTAAGTTTCTTGATGTCGGCCGAGCACATTAATTAATCTGAATGGTATTCGAAATATGCACCCACAGGACAGACTTGCTTAGTGTTGGGCCACTGGCCATAACAAATATGTACTTGCTTTTACTTGTTAATAAACTATTATTATTAATGTTTCATATTTTTACTTAATGAAAAAAAGCAGATGAGATATTGAAGTAAAATACCGTATTGTAACATTAAAGTCACGGCGACGTTGCTCAATTCTAGGTAAAATTTATACTTTTATAAGCAGACTGCTTATAAGCTGACTATTGTAGTAGTAGAGACTGGGTCATCAATAATTGGTAATAACCCTAAAAAAAAAATTGATATTATAAGAGATATCTCTCCGCAATGAAACGGAACTTGACCGAAAACATCCTGATTATACTCGTAAAACTTTTACATCAAAGCATATAAAATCGTCGCAGCGGCATCGGCAAAGCGGCCAATGAGAATTCAGTACCATGGCGTCATTTGGTGAAAAGCGATGTGCTCCTGTGTACGCGAGTACTACCGCAACAACGATTCTTTTACTCTAGCTAGTGCAACGAAAATTTTTCGCTCACTACAAAATACGGCGTAAAAATTAAGCTCCATCGAGTCAATTGTATAGAAAAATGGTACAGAAGTTTGAGGAGACAGGTGCAACAATCAACTATGATCCGGCCGACCTAGAACATCAAGAGATCCCGAAAACGTCGAGCATGTAAGAGCGTCTATTCGTGAAAATCCTGGACTCTCTGCTTGAAAGCGGTCTAACGCCTTAGGCGTGCCCAGAACATCTTTGATTCATATTCTTCACAAAGATTTACAGTTATATCCGTACAAAATTCAAATGGTACAGGAATCAAAGCCTTAAGATCGCCCTCGCAGGTCCAATTTGCAAACGATATTTTAGAAAAGTGATATCCAAAAGAGGTGCCAAAAACAGGCCACCTCGTAGCCAGGACTTATCCCCAATGTAAGACAGACCTTCATTCTCAATACCATACTTCGGCAACACAAACTAATGCCATACAAACCTGATGTCTACAGGGACAGGCGACGAAAAGGTAGGGTATGTATGACCAGGAATTTAACACGGCACTTTCTCACAGTTCTTTCTGCTTTCTCGGACTGTACCTTTATAACAAGCTGAATAGCGCATTGGAGATTTATCCATTAACTACATTGAGATGTAAGAAGGTGGTTCTTGACTATCTTAAGACTTTAGACTACCAGAAAACGGAGAATCTTTTAAAACCTCTGATTTAGTATTTGACCGTATGTTTCGCCAAGAGGAAGTTGGGCAGTGGGAATTAACCAATATTGTACACTCATACACACACAATTAAACACACATACATATTTTGCTAAACAATCATTCACGCCGACATACTATTATTCTATACTATTAACATTTCACTGATCCTTATCTACACTTTTATGTTTTGTTGTTTGTTCTTATCTTATCTTACTTAGATTAAGTTGATATTTTTTAATGTGCTTAGAAATTAGTTTTTTCTCATATTATATTACACTTAGCGGGAGGGCCCTGGTGACCTGTAATACAGATTTTAACAAATCCACATCAGGCACCAGTCTCTCACATTAGTTTTAGGTGCAAAATGTTTTATTATGCTTAGAAAAAAACTGTAACCTGACTAATTGTAAGGAGAAAAATAAATAAATAAATGTACTTCTTACTTTGGGGACACCTTAAAGGCAAACTTTTCAACAGCAATTCAGAGTTCCTAGAGGAATTAAAAGAAAATATTCGATAGGAAATGCAAAACATTTCGCGAAACACTTGTGATCCGTCATTGCAAATTTTCGCTCCGGGTTGCAGCCGTGTAAAAATAGTCAAGGATTAAATCTGTGCCTCTAGTGAGAAGGGGTATAAGTCCATGTTTGGCGAGAATGAGTTAAGTATACAGAAATGATCACAGAAAAAAGCTCTATCGATTGGTGAAAACAGATTTATGATATCTCCAAAAATGACAAAGTTTGTTTTGTGCTAAAGGGTTTATCTGGTGAAAAAGTAACGGCGCGAGGTGCGTATAAGTACACTAATATTCCTTTTCCCAAAACTTTTAATTAATATTTTGTGACTTTTGATCTACCTATTCATGTATTCTTTTGAAGTTTCAATTTGTTTGTGTATAAAGATGCAAGTATACATATATCTTTTCATTCGATAAGTGAGTAATGATATTACACGGCTTAAACTGTTTTACACCAAAATAAAATAAACAATGTAAGAATAAATCGAGTTGGATCAGTTTTCACATAAGAAATATTCAATACAATGAATACGATTAGAAATAAATCTTTCACCACTCATGTTATTTCGTTCGTTGCAAGGATAAAGCGGGGGAATGTGTGTGGAAGTGGGGGTCGGGAGGCATGTCCTTGCGCCCGCGTTCCTCAGTCACCCGTGTGCTATGCTGAGTGAGACCTGTATTGAGCGCTGCCAAAATCGATCGACACGCGGGTAAGTTATATCCTTTTTCACTACCTTTAGCAAGTTTTCAATAAATATATCGTATACTAAATTAGGTCCTAGTATATATGTACCCTTTTACACCAAGTAAAAGTATTAGGTTCTTCATAGCAATGGTTATGTGTAATAACGGACTTCCATACTATCGGCGTTGTAGGCAAAACTATTTACTAATACTTACTTATGATTTTTTTTTAGGATGGCTACTAAGAACCGTATTCATCACATGCTAAAACTAATTGATGTGAATCCGGAAACGGTACAAATGGATCGAATTGAAGAGTCTTTGATTGAATGTTTTGAATATGATTCGCCAAAACCTGGGTGTTCTAAAGATTATGTTGCAAAGCCTGATTGTTCTAATAATTATGTGTTACCCGATGATGAAGATATTTTTACTGAAAGCGACCAGACATTTCTCATATGTCTTGACATTATTTCTATCCTAATTGATACCCTTCCATTACCAGACATGGATTATAGTGCCGGAAGCAGTGATGATTTTATACCGAATACGGATACAAGTGACTCGGACTCTATAAATGCACGTGCCACAAATAAACGTAGGCGCGCATTTACTTTGAGGCAGCGCAATGTTTTTGTGGCGGAATCTGAATCAGATTCGGGTGAAAAAGAATCATTTTGGAATAAAGAAGGTATACATCAGGGTCGAAAACGTAAACCTAGGCGAAGTAATAAAGAACGAAGAATAGATAGAGAAAACAGAAAAAATATGAGAAATTTAGGCAAAAGTTATACGACAAGTAAAGGGAAAGTAATCAGCGAAAGAAAAATTAAACATCTTGAACCTTGTCGAATGAAATGTGTAAAAAGGATTTCTGAAGAGTTTAGAGTTAAGATCTTTGATTATTACTGGGGTTTAGGTGACTATGATAAGCGCGTACAATTCATAAGTAACCTTATTGAATTAAAAGAGAAGACAACTACAAAACTAGCAAATGTAGTCAAAAACAGAATGTTTGCGAACAACTATTATTTAAAACTGAACTTGGAGTGCCATTCCATTTGTAAAGGTTGTTTTCTAAAAACATTTAGCGAAACTCATAAATTCATTCAAATTGTTACGGATAAAATGAAGATAAGCGGTAATATTATACCGAATTCGTCAAGAGGCAAAAACCCTAGTGCTTTTACAATAAGTCATGACAGGCTAGAAATTGTAAAGGCGCATATTCTCTCATTTCCCTGTTATGAAAGCCACTATGGTCGTTCAAAGACTAACAAAAAATTTTTACTACCTCATTTAACTTTGCAAGACATGTACAAGTGTTATCGAGAGAGTACTGATAATCCAGTGTCACTAACTATTTATTCATGGGTATTTAAGGCTCAAAATCTGAGTTTTAAAACACCGTCACTGGACACATGCGTAAAATGCGACACATTTCAAATGAAAATAAAATTTAGTGAGGGCACAGAAAGAGAAGAAAATGAAAAGCTTATGAAAGATCATCAAAAGAGAGCAGAAAAGGTGTATGATATGAAGTCTACAGATCGGGCGGATTCAATTGAAAGAAGCGATACAGTTGTTTTAACTTTTGATTTACAGCAATGCTTGCCAACACCTTACCTAAAATCTGGTGCTGCATTTTATAAACGTCCACTATGGACATATAACTTAACACTCAGGGATTGTACGTCTAATACGGTTTATTGCTTTATGTGGCATGAGGCAATTGGTGGTAGAGGTGCAAATCAAATAGCTTCTTGCTTATATTATTATATTATGAATTGTATGCCGGCGGAAATAAAACATTTAATATTTTACTCAGACTCTTGTTCGGGACAAAATAAAAATATACATGTCATATGCATGTTTCTTTTGGCTGTACGGAACAAACCAAATATACTTTCAATTACACATATTTTTTTTGTACCAGGCCATACCCATATGGATTGTGATGTAGACCACGCAGTTATAGAGAGAGCTAAAAAAAAAACTCCGATGGATATTCATCATCTCCGAGATTGGTATCAACTGGTACGTTCATGTGGCAAAAAAAAAAAAAATTACTGTTATAGAGATGCATACAGATCTGTTTTTATATTTTGCGAGTCTCCTGAAGGGACCTTTACAACAAAAGAAAATAGACGAAAATAAGAAAAAGTTCAATCTGTCGGAGTGTGCTGTTTTTAAATATATAAAAGGAGAATTTCCTACATTTTATTATAAAGTATATGATGTAGATGATTGGAGTTTAGTTAGCCTACAAAGGAAAAGAGGAAAATCCCCTCTCCCTAGTGTCTTCAATACGGAATGTTTACCACATTCATACGATGGCCCAATACTAATTTCCGATGAGAAGAAACGGGACTTGATTTCTCTTCTACCCCTCATAAACCCAAGTGCTAGATCATTTTATACTGATCTTTTAAGCAATACTGATGTTCAAGACGAACATCCTCTTTTAGACGACAACGATGCTGATGATGACTAATTTTGTAGTCATTAAATGACTAGAAAATTAGTCATCATTATTGCTTAAAAGATCAGTATAAAATTATCAGATTTTTTTTTCCTTTATTCTTTTCCATGTATGATTATTTGATTTCATTTTTTTTAAAGTAAATGTTTTATTTATTTATTTATTTATTTATTGTCTTTATTGTTAATACAAAATAGTACAAAAGAAAAGAATTATAAAATATGAGTTACAAATTATGTATAACAATTGGCGGTCTTATCGCTCATGGCGATTTCTTCCAGACAACCATTTAATTATATAGTATAATACTTCGGAATATCATTAAAGAATCATACATAGAGACACATTCATTGACATCAGACATAATATACTTACACTTACACAAATGCATAAATACATACACAGACATACAAATATACATATATACAAACTAATATATATATATACACATATACATACATACATACATAAATATAGGTACATTTACACTTCATAAAACTAAAAAAAAAGTATTCACAATGACAAGTAGTGATCCTTCACCAGCTTTTTGAATAAGGTCAAGGTTTTAGCCTGTCGAATAGTCTCAGGCAAGCTGTTCCAAAGCCGCACTGCTTGCACACTAAAAGATTTACCTGCAAAGTGAGTGAAATGTGCTGGCATTTTTAGTTTTAGATTCTCCGATGATCTCAGGTCCTTACAATGTGTATTTTTTAAGAACTGAAACCGTTCTTTGAGATATGGAGGTGTGTGAGGATGAAACAGAACACTGTATAAGAGAGAAAGAATATGCAGATTCCGGCGAAAGCGTATGGGGAGCCACTTGAGTTTAGAACGAAACTCTGAGATGTGATCATATTTACGCAATCCAAATATGAATCTGATGCAGAGGTTTTGAAGTCGCTCAAGTTTATTCAGTTGGTCTTCGGTGATATCCAGATAGCTGACATCGCCATAGTCAAGGATGGGAAGCAGTAGAGATTGTGCAAGTGCAATTTTAGTTTTAGTTGGAAGAAAATTCCGTAGCCTTCGCAGAGAACCCGCTGCTGCAAATAGTTTGCGACTAACTTCCCCAATCTGGGGTCTCCAAGAAAGGTGCTTATCCATATTGATGCCCAAGTTTTTGACTTTTTCACTATACGGCACAATCGTACCGCTGCAACACACGACTGGTATCTGCTGAAAGTTTATTTTGCAGTACTGCCTAGAGCTACCTACTATCAAGACTTGCGTTTTAGTTGGGTTTATATTTAGCCCATATTTTCTACTCCAGTTGCATATTTGCATTAGGTCTTTATTTATGTCGTTCACTGCTTGTGTTAAATTATCTGGAGTTGCTTGTGAGTAAATTTGAAGATCATCTGCATACAAGTGGTAGGAAGAAAGTAATTGATTTGTGATTGAGTTAATAAAAACTGCAAAAAGTAAAGGGGACAGCACGCCGCCCTGAGGTACACCAGCAGATGTTGTGCGCCAAGGAGAGTAAACATTTTCGATACAAGTACACTGCTGGCGACCATACAGGTAACTACGAAACCAGTCAATTGCCGATGGAGATATGTTTTGAGAGCACAGTACACCCAATAAGACATCGAAATCAACAGTATTAAAGGCGTTGCTGAAGTCTAGCAAAGCCAAGACCGTCAACTTTCCCTCATCCATCCCGGATCTAACGTCATCCGTAATATGTACAAGAGCCGTGGTAGTGCTATGGCCAGGACGGAAACCTGACTGGAAAGGGTTAAGGAAACAGTTTCTTGTAAGGAATGAGCTTAATTGTGTGTAAATGAGACGCTCGAGGACTTTGGAGAAAAAAGGAAGGATAGATATGGGACGGTAATCTGAGATGGTAGTCGGAATACCTTTTTTGGGGAGGGGAATAATTTTGGCCATTTTCCATGAAGAAGGAAAAGCGTTGATGGAAATGGAGTAATTGAGAATATGACAAATTATGGGTAGGATTACGTCGAGGATGGGAAGAACCATATTACGGCTGACACCGTCACTTCCTACGGCATTAGAGGTTATTGACTGCACGGTTGGCCTAGTGGCTTAAGCGGTCGCCACGCCGCTTCCTACTACGCCAAGTGTCGTGGGTTCAAATCCCACGTAGGACAACACTTTGTGTGATTCACAATTTGTTGTTCTGAGTCTGGGTGTGCTTTGTGTCCGTTTCATGTATGTTTGTAAAGTCCCCCGCGACACAGGAATTTATATTCCTAATGCGGGAGTTGTCTTTTTATAAAAAAAAAAATAAAAAAAAAAAAAAAAAAAATTGACACTATGCTCTTCCTTACATCACATGCAGCAAATTGACTAAAAACGAACGGAGAACAGTTAGGAGTCGGCAGAGAAGAAAGGTAATTTAGCGTAGCAGTTTTGGCAGCTCCTCCGTAACTGGAGGACGCAGAAAAATGTGCGTTCAGGGAATCAATATCAACATCTTTTGAAGCATTATTAGAACGTGACTTGCCGATCCCCAACGACTTAAGAAATTTCCAGACTTTAGCTGGGTCACCATCTTCAACAGATTTGTGGATATGTCGGCGCTGTGCATTCCTACACATCTTGTTGCAGTGATTTCTGAGGGACACAAATTTAGCCCAGTTTGTAGCTGTCGGGTGTTTTTAGGGTTCCGAAGTTCATAACTCGGAACCCTTATAGATTCGTCATGTCCGTCTGTCCGTCCGTCCGTCCGTCCGTCCGTCCGTCCTCGACTTACCGTCCAAACGGTAAGTGCTAGAAAGATGAAAGTTTGCATGAATACGTGTTGTAATTACGTCGACAAAGTGCTACAATAAAATTATGAAATATAATTTTATTTGGGGTACCTCCCCTACACGTAAAGTGGGGATGATTTTTTTTTCTCGAGGCTACCCCATCGTGTGGGGTATCATTAGATAGGTCTTTTAAAAACAATAAAGGGTTTCCTAGACGATTTTTTGATTTAGGTAGCCGTTTGCGAGATATTTCACTTTAAAGGGCACTTTTTTGTAGAAACAGGGCGTCCCCCCCCCCTCTAAAAGCTAAACGGCTGGCTCAAAAATTTTGAAAAAAATCGTGATGGTGGTCCATCTAATGAACTTTGAAGGAAAACTATAACCGATTAGATGACTTTCTTAGTTCAGGAGTTATAAAGGCTTATATGGTAAAATGCGCTCACTTGGAAAACGTCATACAAAATTAACGTATTAATACGTAAACATAACAATTATCTATTGGATACGATTTTAAATCCACATACCATTATAGGTGACTGAGGAACCCTTTCCTGTGCGTGGCCTGACACGCACTTGGCCGATTTTTTAAACGTAGTATGAGCCCTCGCTTTCTTTTTCTGTATCACCTTTATTTCCTCAGTAAGCCAGGGTGCAGGGAGATGTTTCACCTTTAATTGTTGTATCGGCGCATGTCTGTCGTATAAGCAAATCAAGTTACTGGTGAAGAAGCTAACCTTATCGTCGACACATTGCGAGTTGAAGAGAGGACTCCAGTCTATATTTTCAGCATCTCTGCGAAGGTTTTCGACGTTCAAATTACGGAAATTACGATTTGAAACGATTTTAGCTTTAGGTTTAGGAGTACGAATGCGATAGGAATTAAAGAGAAGATCATGATAGGAAAATGAGTCTGCAGAACACTGGCCATGTTTGGCAACGTGCTCCACAGAGGATACAAGGATAAGGTCTAGGAGAGAAGAATTGCGGTTTGGTAGATTGTGTGTAGGATTTAGTGGAAGAATAGAGAGATTACAAGATTCAATAACGGATCGAAGGTTGGCGGAACGAGAGTCATTTTTTAATAAGCAGGTGTTAAAATCACCCATGACTATAGTGTGACTGTACGAGGGGGTTAGGTTTTCTAGGAGTACTTCTAGCGAAGAGAAATAGTCTACTCGTAAGGAGGGGCTGTAAAATACACCGAGAAGTAATTTTGTATTGTGTAGACTAACTTCGATAAATAAATGCTCACCAGCACTTATGGGCGGGGGCTGAGGTGACATATCCACAACGGAGAAAGGAATATAAGATCGGATAAACATGGCAACTCCACCACCTCTTCCACAGGTGCGATCATTCCTTACTAGCTGAAAGCCTGGCAAAGAATACGATACCGTGGACAGGCATGGCTTGAGCCACGATTCCGATACGAGGATTGCATGGACATTCGTACAGTCAAAACTTGTCAGCATATCAGAGAAATGTGCCGGAATGCTTTGTGCATTGATATGTACGACATTGAAATTCCGAGAAACATCGGAGAAGTGATTCGAGAGTGTTTCTGCTAACGAAGGAACACTGTCGGAACTACCATCATCACTGGATACTGAGTAATATTCATCAGTATCACTATCGGTGTCAGAAGTCGTCATCTATATGAAATATAAAATTAATTATATACCTAAATATACCTTATATAAATATATAAATATTTTAAATCCTAAAATGTGTCACTAAGTTCAATTCATCTGTCTGCCGGTTGTGTGTTGTTATTTTAGTGAATTTAACATTAAAGTTTCTGCAATATAGTAAAACACAACCTTCTAGATGCCAATATTCCAAACTAACAAAAGAAATAAACAATAATAACTTTAAAAAAATAAAATAAAAAATTAACTAAATATAATTATAGCATTATTTTAAAAATGGTAGAAATTAAGCCAAAAGACTGATATCCTGACACATAAATTCTACGCAACACCAGGTGTCACGCTGTCGGATGTGACAGCTTACATTGATTGTCAATATTGCTTGTCAGTTGTCACTTTAATCAATGAAACATTTGATACAACAAATTTATCAATTTATGATTACTCCACCAAAATAATTAAGAATAGGGTAATCAACCATGAATCAAACACTGTGTAGTAAATGTAGGTACAACAAGTAAACAATGCGCAGTCAAGGCACTCGGAAAGCAGAGTGCCTATTATGCGACTACTTATGGTTTAACAAGAAGACATACAAAGGCATATTAAAAACAGTATTGAGTGACAGAGGCAATATTGTGGAATTACTTTTTTAACAGTCAAGGCACTCGGAAAGCAGAGTGCCTATTATGCGACTACTTATGGTCTAACAAGAAGACATACAAAGGCATCTTAAAAACAGTATTGAGTGACAGAGGAAATATTGTGGAATTATTTTTTAACAGCACGCCTGGTCTTATTTACTGGGGCTTTGGTAACGGCTGCTGGCTTCACTACATTGTCACCAATAGCGTCGAGCTGACCGAGTGTCGTTATGCGATGCTTTATGTCACCCGGTCCCACAACGTAGATAGTACCTTCCCGAGTCCAGCATCCGGCTATACCAAACCTTTGCCGTGCAGTCATGAAGACCTCGTGCCTTGATTTCGTTAGAAATTCAGAAACTGTGACCCCGGTGCCCTTCAACTTTGCTTTGGCAAACCATATAGAGTCCCTGGTAGTGACATCTTGAAGTTTCACAAGAATGGGCCGAGGCTTACCAGTTGATGTAAGCCGACCCAGCCTTTGACTCCTCTTTATATTATTTTTATTGAAACCGCTCACCTTGCATTGTTCGGTAAAGATTTTAGTGGCTACTACTGCAACCTCTTCATTTTGCTCCTCGGGTACTCCGTGAAGCATCAGCATCTTCCGTCTGCTACGAGTCTCCGTGTTGTCTGCAGACTGAGCCAATATTTGAACCTGCTGCTGGAGGTCATTGAGAGCTTGGAGAACAAACTTTTTGAAGGCTCCGAAGTCTGCCTCAAGATTGTTGGCTGATGCGGTTGTGCTGGTTCCTTTCTGGAGCTTGTCTCTGGATTCAAATTCAGCCATCCGAGTGTTGAATAGAACACTCATGTCAGCAACGGCCTTCAGTAGGGACTCCATCCTTATTTTTGATGAAACTTGTAATCAGAGTTGCCACCCGTCCCGAATTTCCCGGGACAGTCCCGAATTCGATGATATCGTCCCGCGTCCCGGAGGCCTATTGATTTTGTCCCGATTTTTTACAAATGCAACAATTGCTCAATTTGAATTCACCTTCTTCCTCTTCCGAGCAGTGTACATAAAAAGAAACAGCTATTGGGTGCCAAATGGAACTAATGACAACCTTTATACCAAAATCTTTATTTGTTGTATTCAGTCACAGGTTGTGATAAAAATGAGTTAAAGTATTTAAAACTGGAAAAGCACAGAAGTTAAACGCATAATTGTGTCTTGTAACTCGTGCTCAGAGCATACCTCCTTTAAATGTTTATTTTAAGTGTGTATTTTCAGTAATGATAATAAAACGGTCCAATATCAGAAATGGTTGCTCGGTAGATTTTTTACAAGCAGAATCGCAAATTTCACTAAAGACATACGCCAGCCAAGGTGACTCTACTATACCTGATGGAAAGTATGAGTGTAATCAAAAAGTGGAGGGCTCCATACTTACTGCGAATGGAGGCAGTATGGCGGTCTAAAGAGATGCTTCTTTACGCGCCCCACTTAGAGGACCCGGGATTATAGCAGAAAGGAAACATTAGTTAGCAGTGAGTTCCAGTTTTTCATTTAGTATTTAGAGGGGGGGTCTGTTTTAACAACGCGATGACTGTCATGCCTTTTACGTCCCCTTATCCTTACACTCAAACAAACATGGCAGTAAGTAAGAAAAAGAAGCATACCAGTACCAGTACCACAGCGGCATCCTCTTTTCCCACCAACCCGCTTTTGGAGGTGGAGTTCAGAAATATTCGTGAACTCCATGCAAATCTCAACGCCGTCCACCAGCACCTTATGACGGTACGACGGGCTATGCTTTTGCTAAAGAAGTTCTAAAGAACTGTGCACCAGAGTTGTCTCCAGTACTGACAAGCTTGTATCGCCTGTCATATTCCTCAGGAATTGTCCCGGAGGCTTGGAGAGAGGTGAATGTTCAATCTATCCCCAAAAAAGCGGCCAAGTGCGATTCGGGCTCGCCCATGAAGGGTTCAGTATCAGCAAGTAGCATCATATAAAAGTTCTTGTAGTTCGTTGTAACTTTGATCGATGTTTTTATACTAGTGTATTGATTGAATGAAAGGTAAATTGCGTTTTACGATTTAGGACGTATTAAAAAAAAAACTACTCACTAGATCTCGTTTAAACCAATTTTCGTTGGTAGTTTGCATGGTAATGTACAATATGTATTTTTTTAGTTTTATCACTCTCTTATTTTTGAAGTTACAGGGGGGGGGGACACATTTTTCCACATTTTTGGAAGTGTCTCTCGCGCAAACTATTCAGTTTAGAAAAAAAAATAAATTAGAAACCTCAACATCATTTTACAACACCTATCCATAGGATTGATGTAAAAAAAAAATTATGTTTCAGTTCCAAGTCCCAGAATGTATTGTTTTTTTTCTAGTTTTATGTAAAAATCTTAATGCGGTTCACAGAATACATCGAATAACCAAATTTCAACAGTATAGCTCTTATAGTTTCGGAAAAAATTGGCTGTGACACACGGACGGACAGACAGACAGACAGACTTGACAAATCTATAAGGGTTCCGTTTTTTGCCATTTGGCTACGGAACCCTAAAAAGGGTGACCGCTCAGATCCCGGCAACGACCGTCCTATAGCTGTCACCTCCATACTCTGCAAGGTGCTTGAACGAATAATTAACAAGCAATTGGTTTATTACCTGGAAGATCACTCTCGGCTCTCGGTGATCGGCAATGTGGCTTCAGACCGAACCGATCCATGCGTGATCTTCTAACGTACCTCACGCACCTGTGGGGTGAGGCTTTGGATAGGTATGGAGAGAACCTGGCCATCAGTCTAGACATGGCCAAGGCTTTTGATAGGGTTTGGCACCGTTCGCTCCTCTCTAAGCTTCCGGCATACGGCCTGCCCACTAAATTGTACAGCTGGATTGCCGACTTCCTGCGCCAGCGCCGCATTAGAGTTCTTTGTGATGGCACGGCGTCTGATTTCCAGCAGGTAAACGCAGGCATTCCTTCTGCATATCAATGACATGTTAGCGCTTGGCAACATACATTGCTATGCAGATGACAGCACATTGCATGGATAATATTTTAGATATTCTACATTTAAATCGACGGACGGTGAGGAAAAACGACAGGAATTTGTCGCTGAACTCGACCGGGTTCTGAACGTTATCTCTCAATGGTGTGATGAGAAAAAACAGGTTTGCGCGATCAAAACAAAAAGTCTCCATTCCTTCCCCTTCCTACTTTTCAGAGTACTCAGCTGCCACTACAGGAAAAGCTCGGTATCCTGGGCATCGATATCTGCCAGGATCTCAACCGACGGGAGTACATCGTCACAAAGGCGGCCTCGTGGAAGCTAGACGTACTAAACAAGGTGAGACGGTTCTTCTCGCCGGAGCATCTGTGACTTCTCTATAAGACCCAGGTTCGCCCCCGGCGTGGAGTGCTGCTCTCATCTTTGCGATACGCAGTATTTGCTTGACGCTCTAGACAGTCCCGAAGCCACCGAGTTCCTGGAACCTTTGCAGTTGCGAAGAGATGTCACCTCTATGGCAGTCCACTATCGCCTTTACCATGTGGAGTGTTCTGAAAAGCTCCTCCAACTCATCCCACCCTCTCCCTTCCTCTACAAAACAACACGATCTAGTCAGGGAAGATACCCTTTTAGCGTGGAAGACATACGCTCCAAAACTAAACGGTTCGGGTCTTCCTTCTTGCGACGAGCAGTTAAAAACTGGAACTCATTGCCAGCTCATATTTTTCCTTCCTACTATGATCCCGGGTCCTTTAAGCGGGGCGTGAAAAAGCATCTCACTAGGCCGCCATAACGTGGTTCGCCATACTGCTTGCATTTGCAGTGAGTATTTTACTCATGCTTTCCATCAGGCAAAGTAAAGTCAAGTACGTGAAAATTTTTTTTTCATGATTTTACTTCGTCACATTGTCGACGTAATAAAAACATGTCCATGCAGTTACACCTTTTTAGCACCAACCGTTTTGACGGATATAAATGCGAGGACGGACAAACGGACATATCGAATCTATAAGGGTTCTGACTAATAAGCTATGGAACCCTAAAAACTGATATAAAATTAGTGAATGCGCCCCGTAGCAATAAAAAATATTTGAAAAATAAATACGTAAATGTTTATACAAAACTTTTATCCTTTCCAAAAAAACTGCTTTTTTATCTTTATCATGATCTGAATTAGACTGAAATTTGACCGACTGTCTATAATAACTATCATGTCCCGATTTTTTTTTTCGAAAAGGTGGCAACCCTGCTTGTAATGTGCAGATTACTAACACTTACACCGGCAGACAGTAGTATTAGTTGAAGAAATAAGTCATTGAAAGTATAAAATAATAGTAGAAACAAATTTAAATTGTAATTTTAAATAGAGCTATAGATTTTCGGTGTGCACTTGAGTACTACCCACGAAAAAAAAAAAAAAAAAACAAAAAAAAAAAAAAAAAGTTTTAGTTTTTTTAATAAATAATTTTCAGTAAAATAATTTCGTTCTTTTATTTAATCATTGTTTTAAGCAATTAGTCTACACTAGTCTACATACCCCACACAGCACAGGTCTAGATACCCCATACAATACAACCACATATTTATGTGAAAAGGGAGACAAGTTTTTTTTTTGTTGAGAATATTAATTTTGATAGCGCTAATAAAAAGCATACATTTTGTAGGTGTTTAAAAGCTCATGGAATCTATTATTTTATTATTATTTATGTAGTTATCATAAAAATCATCCCAAATGCGCATCTTTCTTCACCAACAAGAAAATCGTTTACCTTGCATGAAAAAGGGTACAAGTATATTTATATTTTCTTGACGTTCATTTTTATACCGGGTATAACTCCGTATCTTCAAAACTACTAGTTTTAAATAAAAACTAACATCACTATCAAAAAAACACAACAAAGTTACCCCTAAATACATAATATGCATCCAATTCATTTAGCAGTTTAAAAGTTATGATGATTAATATGTGTAATTTTAAGCGCGCTGATCGTTTATAACGTCTCCTGAAAAGTTGCATTTTAAGACTTGTACCCCTTCTCACTAGAGGCACAGAAATATGGACGATGTAATTAAAAAAAAAACGATTTTTGTAATTTAATAATAAATAAACAGTTTTTTATCTCACGTAACAAATTACTTTTAAATCATCATTTGCCCGACTGAATTCGTTTTTAAAGCGCTCCTAGACAATACAACATTATTATATCGATTTTTCATAATCATTAATTGACATAAAAATAACGAGGTTACTTCTTAAATGTAACTCCCTATGTTTGTTTTCTTTGAATAATATATTTGAATGTATGATAGTAAATAACCGGCTTGTAACTCATTTATTAGTAATTTCATAGTAAATACCACATACGTGAGCAGGTTGTTGTTGGAAGCACTAATGTAACAAGTCTGTCCATTTCATTTCGTAGATTATTTAGAATAATTATACATTTATAATACCGTAAATAAGGACCAAACGTATACAGAAGAAAATATACATACATCATATACCTACATAACAAAGATGTCGCAACTGTTTATGACTAACCAATCAGGAGTTAAGCCAAGGTATAGTGAATAAATGGGTTCTAAATTCAAAACAATAACATTTAGTGTTTTTAGGGTTTCGTTTTTCATGACTGATCCCTTATAGATTCACCATGTCCGTCCGCCCTCGACGTACTGCCCGAACGGTTGGTACTAAAAAGATGAAACTTTGCATGAATGTATGTAATTACTTGGACAAAGTGCTACAATAAAATTATAAAATATATTATTATTTGGGGTACCTTCCCTACATGTAAAGTGGGAAAGATTTTTTTTTTCTCGCGTCTACCCCACTGTGTGGGGTATCATTAGATAGTTCTTTTAAAAACATCATTGTATGGTTTCCAAAACCATTTTTCGATTTAGGTATCCGATTATGAATTATTCAACTTGAAAGCGTAAGTCTGATCAGTGAAGCGAAAATATTAGGTATACTTGTCTATTGAATACGATTTTGAATCCCCGTTCCATTATGGGTGGCTACTGAATATTATTGTGTGAGTGGCCTGACATGCACTCGGGCGATTTTTTTGGATGGGTACAACATTTGCCTCTCTCCAGGTTTCCGTGTTCCAAGAAACGTGGCAATTGTTAGACATGAGAAAATAGAACAAGATAGTTTTATTGTTTTAATTTTTATCAGCAAATATTATGTACTTATAAAATTGTATACCAGTTTAGTTCTCTAAAATTTATTTTTTCCTTTACAGCCAATATTACTTGGATTTGACAACAACTTTAAAATCTGAATGCATAGTATCCGGTGCTCTAAGTTTCCTCCTGCACATTTCACGTATAGCTTTCGTATCACCACTCAACATTCGAAAAGTACGCGGAGGTTGGCGCATTAGCTTGTCACGATTTTACTACGCCTGCACGATTATGTACAAGCTCGTAACGGGTAAGTGAAATATATTTTTGTTCGCTAAACGTGTTTACCCGACTACGGTGAAGCCACAAAAAAGTATTTATTATGCTTTTTGCAAGTCTATGTACCATATTTTTATGTTCCACAATAATAGCGTTTTTGTTGCTGAACTAATTTGAATGCATATGGAGTCCAAGTTTTTATACATATATTGCCCTGGTGACATATAATATAATTTTCATTAAAAGTTTATACGTAATCGGTTCATTTTCTTATAGAATTTCCTGTCTAAAAACCAAATCGCGCTTCCCTAAATCTTGCAACAATTGTGCAAACATTGAGATTTTGGAATTTTTTAATTACTTTTTGACAATCTCAAATTACTTTAATTTTGATATGTACAAGATCATGGTAAGAAATATTTTAACGCTCTCTTAATGTTTAAAACAATAACAAGGTAATAACTTTAAGAAAACATTACAAAATAGTAGTGTTTTTTAAGTTAAATAATTTAATACATAATAACCTAAATCGGTGGTCATAGAGAAGGGTGCTGAGAACCTCGTGTTGCTTGTGCGATATGGGCATCAAGCATGATTACTTTTCAAACATTACCGGCAAATACGCTTGGCTGACCTTATCAATTTTAATCCGACTTTATCATTTACATGTCTTTTCCTGAAAGGCAATCTCTGTATATAAGCTCAAATTTAAAAATTCGAAATTCAAAGAGGATTGTCTTTTGAAGCTCATGAATTATAAGGAAATTATATTTAGATAGATATCAGTCTTTGAGTCTTTGAAGAGTGAATATATCGAGAATGAGTGGTTACAGAAGCATCTCTATTAGCCGCCATAGTATGCTCATTATGCTTCATTATCTGTGTATAGTGGCCATTACCCTTCGATTCTACTTCCATCCATCTGATTCCATCAGGCAGAAGAATGTCGCATATAAAAAAGTGGCTTAAAACTTATTTTGTATTAAGACTAGTGAAATAGACACCTAAATTCATACTAGTCCATATTAATTCAAAATTAACTTCTTCTGTACCTCTCTCTTCATGGCTAAACTACTGCACCGAATTCAAAGAAGTTGAGCATGAAAATACTTTACTGTTTGAGGATGTGTACTGTCTACTCTTTACCTCCATAACTGACATATACACTAGTAGAAGTAAGTAATAATACCATGTGAACATTTTTATTTCTTTCTCTAACAGGTTCAATTTTAAGCCACTCATCATTTGATAGTAGAGAAGACACAAAAGATGGATACGAAGCTTCATCCAACACAGGATTTATGGCCATTGTCACTAAGGCTCTTTGGACTACTGAATTCTCAACGGGGTTAATCATTGCTATCACTGGCTACAAGAGGATGCGTAATATGATTAACTGTCTGATTCATTTAAAACAAGTTAGTATCCTCTTATAATAAATATTTTTTTCCTTACAATATTAAAACAAAGTTTTGTGTTTTAGATCAATATGGAATTTGATCGCCTTAATCTACCGTCATTTGACATTGAGCTTAAAACTTGGTTGAAAATAAGTTTCTTGTTAATTTGTGGATACTTGGGATCTTTCCTGGACTATGGGATATATATGTATGATGTTATAGTTGCAAATGACGATGGTGAGTCATATATACACTTTTTTTTTATACGCACACTTACATTCAGCATCTTTATACACATCTAACTTCTGTCCAAGACTCCACCTGCGTGTACATCGGTTATAGTGACAAAAAATAGCCTATCTCCTTCTCCAAGGTCCATTCTATCTGTATACAGAACAAAACAGCTTTAAAACAAAATGGCATCTGGGATAGATAAAGTTACAGCTGAACTCTTGAATTCAGGTGGAAAGCTGGATTTGAGAATACTTTACAGAATATTCAATTCCAACATACTGAATGAAAAGCCATTTATGACTCATAGGTGGTGGTAGTGTTTTTATTCAAAAAGGGCGACAATACTCTATTTTCACGAGCCATTACAAATCTTGCATACAGATTTGACGACTTTCAGTATCTCGAACAAGCTAGTTTCTGAAAAGGCTATTGCAGTGGATTACAGAGAGGTCTGAAGAGCATGAAACTATGAGAAATGAGAGAACCATAAGACATGAGACAGGTATGGACAAAGTATTAACAGTGAGTATAGAGCCTACCTTCGATGTCCTGATGTCATATTTGTTATGGTTGATATAATAGAAGATCTTAACATAATGCTCGATGATCTTGCTAGGATACATCAACGAGCATGTCTTAAACTTTGTCAAGCCCGCTCCAATGTAAATTGAGGAATACGAAATACACTCAAAATTAATTGACATAATAAATTTCTGCTCATCCAGTTATAAGCTTATAAATAAGCAAAGGGCACATATTTTGTATTTTATAATCATAGTGGTGGGTGAATCATTTATATATGGTGATTTGACAAAAGTAAATAAAATAAAGATATGTAATATTGTTGACAACTACGAATACTCAGATAAATCAGCTGGTCAGGTAGGTCCGATTTCGAAAACAAGGTCAAATTATCAGATTCAGCAGTATTTGGAACCTTGGTGTTCGAATCTGGAAAGTTTTATCGATATTCCATGGAAAATTGCTAAACATAAGTGGCGTAGATGCGTACAGCATAGAACTGGCTGCTATGGAGAACTTTCCGGAAACTTTAGGTACAGATGTCACCTTATGTTTGGTGATGGCGCTTTTGGATCACATATTGAAAATTGCAATCTTATTAATGCATTACCATTCGTTACTTTGTTCAAAATCAGCTGTTGTATGTAATGATAAAATATTGTTTCAGTGCCACTTTTTGCGATTGTTGTAATCTTTACATATTTGAACATACTTCAAACGCAATTGGTAACGATAGAGATCAACCTGATCATCATGTGTTTAGTACATACTCAACAACGGTTGAATAGTTGCTTAAAGATACTTCTTGAAGATCTAAAACAAGAAAGTAAGTTTGTTACATTACTTCCCGTATACTTGGAATCAATTTTAAACAAAACGACTAAAACATCGCTGACATGTTTTAAAATTAACTATCAATTTATAATCATGTCTCGAATAACAGTCATTTCAAATAACCACAGAAGTTTGTTTAGTCAGGTATAACCAATTATTGCATATTCATTTGCAGTGCTCAAAACTGGTGATACTAAAGATAAAAAAAATGACAACGAGATACAACTAAACATGCTAAACAGTCAAATGTTCATAAAACTTTATACGTCGTCTTTAAGCGGTGAGATTGCTTCATGTTTTGTATCTATTCCTTATTTTTATCCTGTTCGTGCTACTCATGTCATCAACTAATGGCCCGGTCTTTAAGATTTGTAAAAAGTTTTACAAACCTATGCAATCATTCTCTATATAAATGCTTAGTATCATGATAATGTTTCTAAATACTGCCCTTAAGTAGCTCCCAATTAGTCTTCGACGGAATGCTCATATTCTTTCCATACTTTATGGTATTCTATTTCATTCGTGTACTCCCCCTTATTAAAAGGAACGCTTTGTTTTCCTCAGTGACACACATTTAAGATCCCTGAGTTCATCGGAGTGTCTAGAACTTGCTGTACCAACACATTGTACAACATTCTATGATACTACTACTAGTACTATCCAGACCGTATTCGGCCACGGCGACTCTGAACTGATCAACATCTGACAAATTTTGCAGTGAACGTACGTCTACATTCACTGCAATTCAGCACCCCCCAATATTTAAATGAATGTATAATTATATTGTCTTTATGTGTGTATGTATTTATAAATATTGAATGCATATGTGTATGTATTTATATATATAGATTAGTATGAACTATAATCTATTTTTTTTTGGTATTTACTTTTATCTCATTAGTTAATTTTCTTTTACTTTTTATTATTATTTTTCCCCTCTTACCAAAACTACCTATGAAACTTTTTTATTTTTCACAGCACAGGGTGTTCTTTGTGTCCGTTTCATGTATGTTTGTAAAAGTCCCCCGCGACACAGGAATTTATATTCCTAATGCGGGAGTTGTCTTCTTTACAAAGAAAGAAAGAGCAACTTTTCTCCATCCCAAGGTTGCCTGGAAAATAATGCGTTTTAGCGATACGGCCGCCATTGGTACATGGTCAATCTGTTTACTATTGTGTTTTTATATGTACATTGTATTAACTAGTGTACTATAAAGTTTATTCTATTCTTGGAAAATAATTTTGTAAGGTATAATTCACGTTTAAAAAGTTTACTGTTTTATTGCAGGATCACAACTGAATGTAAGACTTTTACGTCAGCTGATAAACATATACTGTTCGATGTGCCATATGATAAGATTGTTGAATGAGGGCAACGGGGTCTCACTTATAATGGTACTACTGTATTGCATCGTGTATATGGTCTCTGGGCCTTATTTTATAGTTACTGTGATGTGTAAGTCATTTAATCCGATTAACTAAAATAATATATACAATTTAACATACCAAAGTCAATGATTGCTCATTTTGCAGTTCGAACACAATCTGAGTTACCTCTAACAAAGCTGATATCCATAATTGGTTGGGTAATGCTTTGTTATGTGATGATTCTAACGGTCACTGAAGCATGTCACAAGGCTCACGTTCAGGTATCAAAGAAATGACATTATTTTCAAATTCCTCGTTAAAAGGTATAAAAGGTATTAAGTTTGTAGGCGTATCGACTATTTAGCTGGCAACACTACTAAGTGTCTCAAGTGAAGACACTGACGCAATACCGAGCACTGGCGCGTGCGACCGGAGACCGTAGGGATCGAAATCATTGTCACTTTTAAATAATAATTACGCGATTGAATAATTGATTAAAGTCGATTACTTTCATGTCGTGATTCATAGCCGAGGATCACAGGTAACAATGATTTTATTCTATCCCTAGATGATTATTGTTCGCTCATTCGTTCGTTAGTTACTTTAAAATGGAACGTGGTCGTGGGGCGAACATTATTATCGTGGATCATTTCGTGCTACTGCCACGTGTTCGGTGAAGTGTCTTTTTTAAAATCATTAACTATGGGCTGCTATTCAATATCCTAACCGAATTTCGTGATCAAGAGCTACAAGTACAAAGTGATTGTACGAGAAGCATTGAAATTATTCACTTCGCCCGCCAACTTACGTCTAACCTCAATTAAAAATATGTGGCCTACTTACTAACGTTTCCAGTGTTGTTGAGTTGTTGTTGCTTTTATAAGTTCTAATTGCTTGAACAAATTACGTACACTGCAGCCGAAGGTTCCAAAAAAAACCAAATTTACTTAAGTTAATTTAATAAAAGAAATTACAAACTAATTTACAATAAGATGAAACCTGTTCGAAGTATGAACATAGAATGGAATTAAAAGTACTCTTATTAACTAAGTAGAATAATGCTGCGTCGGCGCCTTGTGTCATCGTTAACTTCGACGAAGGTTCCCACCGTCGGTTCGGTTCCGCGGAACTGCAGCGTCGGCATATTGGACGAGTGTGGTGTTGATTCATAATTTGCTGCATTGACTATACCCTTTGGGGTTCCGTATGTAACATCTCCACCCTCAGTTCAGCAACTATTTTGTCATGTTAATGGAAAATGTTGCTGGAAACTCCTCTCGTTTCGAGCTGTCTGTATCTTCCAAAGTGTGTATCTGGAGTGTTGAGTTCTCTTTTGAACTGTCTCGTATAAAGTGCCAGATCTTGTAGTTACGGCATACTGCGTAGGTGATCATTGCAGCTGCAGCTGTGACCAATAAATAAAATGGAATGGTCGTATGGTACAGGGTGGTCGACTGGACGTTGTCTATTTCTATTGGTGTTTCCTGGGATACTTTGTTCTGGATGCTGTGAAGATCTTTAAGGTTTATTGATCTTGAGCTAATATGATTGTATGCAGCTGTCTGATTGATTTTGCGGAAAGGGATCTTCGATATCTTCAACGGTTGACCTTTTATCTCATTGTTATCGTTAATGATGGTGAGTTCTGCAGTTCTAATGTAACAAATTTTGGGTATGGTAATGAGGTAGCTTCCTTGCAGGGTGTTGAAATCATTTCTGTCGCAGGCTAACTGTACTTTAGTGGGTCGAGGTAGCGAGAGTACAAAGTGCTGGTCATCTAGTTTTTCTACTGCTTCTTTGGCGAGTGAGATTTTTGTAAAGTGGCAGGTGTCATCCAAGGCTTGATTTATGATGAGTTCTTGGGTGCAATCAGGTTCTGTTCGGATCTGCTGGGCTACGTTCTTCTCACAGAGATATGTGCTACTATACTTCGGGAAATAATAAGAAATATACAATAATATTATGTAAACGCGTGCACGGGCTCTGGAACACACATGAACACACAAATATGAACATGAACCAGGGATGTGGTTTCTGTACTTGTTTTGTTTTCGTTATTTATTTATTTTACTCTACTAAATTGTTACGAAATTAACTTAACTATATTAAATTTACCAAAGTGATATAAAGCAAAGAAATATAGTTCACACTATATAGAATTAAATGTGAGGTATATAGAAAAATATATTAATAAATAAATAAAAATAAATAAATAATGCGGGCAGAACACGACCGGTTGATGCGAAGAACCTCCAGGAATGCACTTATGTAAATAAAAATAACTGTATAAAATACATACCGTTTAGACTAAATACCACGTCATGGCTGAGTAAGTAAATTGTGTGCAGTTGAAGCGGACCAGGAACCTTGTGAAGCAGCTAGTGCGCTATACGCCAAGAGATAACACCGCTATTCACCATGAGCTGAAGATGTTTCGATACCATATATCACTCAATCCTGTCAGCTTCAATTCGATGCACCTCTTGAAGTTTAATAGGAATCTTGCAATCACAGTAAGTGATAAGAATGTAATTTAATGCCAATAAAATCTCAAATATAAATAAATAAATAATTCGGACACTCTACATCACCTAGTTCCAAACTAAGCAGAGCTTGTATTATGGGTACTAGACAACTGATATAAATACATAAACATACTTTTTTTTGTAAATACATACATATTATACATAGAAAACACCCAGACTCCGAAACAAATATTTGTAAATCACACAAATCATTTGGTCCGACCCGGGAATCGAAACCGAGACCTCTTGATCAGCAGCCGCATACGCTAACCACTAGACCAAAAGGCCATTCCACCAGGCCATGAGTTTGCGATGGAGCGATATACCGATAAGGCTCTTTAGATCTCTAGACAAAACCTGGGGGAAAGATCTTGCCTGGGGGTCTTAAAATCAAGTCGTACAAGATCGTTATGCAAGAAAATAAATCAATATTTTGACATATTTCAGGCTATTTCTCTTGTGGTGACCTATCTGTCGGTTGTAACGAATTTGTAAGAAGATTGAAAACTGAAACTCCTTGAGCTGTTTTCTGCTCTGCTGTTGATTTATTTGATTTCACTGTAAATTTTATAGTTTATATTGTAAAACGCACGGTTTGACGTATTAAATTGATTACCTGAAATTTAATGTTTTAATTTGCTTTATTATTTGAAATATTTCATAATATAAAAGTTGTTTTAGTCAGATTTGTATGAAGCTAGAGTTACTTCAAGAAAATTAATTAAAGACAAAAAGCATCAAGAAGGTAAAAATAATGAACAAATCATTTGATAAACAATACTATTTTCTTATTTCAAAGTATCCCAAAGTGTCTCTACTCGATGGAAAGCATGAGTAGAATCCAGAAGTGAGGACCTCCAGACTCTCTGCGAATGCAGGTATTCGTATTTTGGCCACTCTAATGCGGTGATTTTTAAGGCCAGCACGTGTTGTCCTATAGAGGAAAGGAGAAATAGAATAGAATAGAATAGAATAGAAACTCTTTATTTGCACACTTTTTTACAGAGTTACAATACATTAGATGACATATATATGTAGTGTACAAAGGGCGGCCTTATTGCCATAGGCAATCTCTTCCAGGCAACCTTAGGATGGATCAATATGTATCGGAGAGACGGTGGTAGTCGACTGTGCATTGAGTTCTGTAGTAAATAACAAAATATATATCCATCAATAAACAAACATGCATACATACATACAAAATACTTAGACATACATATATACATACATATATACATATACATACACACACATACACATATATATACACAATACATACATATATATAACTAATTAATTAAATGAAATTCTAGGAACAAAACCATAAATTACATATCCTTGCTCGTGATTACCTGAGTTATGATGCATAGTATTCATGGACCATTTTTTTAAATTTAGTTAGTGTTTGCGCTTTCTTAATATTTGTCGGCAGTGCATTCCATAATCGTATTGCTTCAACAGTAAACGACTGATTATAAAATTTGGTGGAATGCAGAGGCATCTCCAGTCTCAGATTCTCGAATGACCGCAGAAATTTTGCATGTGTGTCATTGAGGAACTTGAATCGTTCTTTGAGATAGAAAGGAGCTCTGGGATTAAACAAAATGTTATAGAGAAGAGTTAGAATATGAGTATTCCGGCGAGAGCGAATTGGAAGCCACTTGAGCATTCGACGGAATTCAGAGACGTGATCATATTTTCGTAAGCCAAATACAAATCGTATACAGAGATTTTGAAGTCGCTCAAGCTTATCGAGTTGTGCTTCAGTGAGATCAAGATAGCTGACATCGGCATAGTCGAGAATTGGGAGAAGAAGTGCTTGTGCAAGTGCAGCCCTAGTTGCAGTCGGAAGAAAGTTTCGTAGTCTTCGGAGAGACCCGACCGAAGCAAATAACTTGCGACTAACTTCTTGCATTTGTGAACCCCAGGAAAGAGTGCTATCGATATAAATACCCAAGTTTTTGACGCTAGTACTAATCTCAAGGTTAGTGCCATTGAACTGTATTTGAGGCAGCTGTGTCCAGTTAACCCTTGAGATCATTCTGGGACTGCCAATAATACATACCTGCGTTTTTACAGGATTAACCTTAAGGCCGTAGTTAAGACTCCAATCGCTAATGCGACGCAGGTCAGCATTAATTGCATTGAAAGCTCCCGGTAATAAGTTAAGCTTGGCTTGTGTATATATTTGTAGATCGTCTGCATAAAGATGGTAGTAAGAATTTAATTTATCAGAGATTGAGTTTATAAAAACTGCGAAGAGTAACGGAGATAGAACGCCACCCTGTGGTACACCAGCAGAAATATCACACCAGGAGGACATTGAGTCTTCGATGCAAATACGTTGCCGGCGACCAGACAGGTAACTATGAAACCAATCAATTGTCCTTGGAGATATGTTAAGAGACCGTAGTATGGCAAGCAGAATGTGAAAATCTACAGTATTAAAAGCGTTGCTGAAATCGAGTAAGGTGAGTACTGTGATCATTCCACTGTCCATGCCTAGTCTGATGCTATCTGTGATATGTACCAACGCAGAAGAAGTGCTGTGACCAGGACGAAAGCCGGATTGGAAGGGATTCAATAATGAATTTTTGGAAAGGAAGTTACTCAGCTGAGAGTGGATGAGGCGCTCGAGCACTTTGGATAGGAAAGGTAAAATGGATATGGGCCGATAATCAGAAAACGAGAAAGTGGGATTGAAAGAGCTCTTCAGAACACTCACCGTGGTAAAGCCGATAAAGGACTGAAATATAGGCGGTGTCTGTGTGCAACTGCACTGCACGGTTGGCCTAGTGGCTTAAGTGGTCGCCACGCCGCTTCCTACTACGCCAAGTGTCGTGGGTTCAAATCCCACGTAGGACAACACTTTATGTGATTCACAATTTGTTGTTCTGAGTCTGGGTGTCCTTTGTGTCCGTTTCATGTATGTTTGTAAAGTCCCCCGCGACACAGGAATTTATATTCCTAATGCGGGAGTTGTCTTTTATAAAAAAAAGAAAAAAAAAAAAAGAAAAAAAAAACTGTAAAGGCTCAAGGAACTCGGTAGCTTTGGGGCAATCAATAATTCGGGCCGCTCGCTGCTGCAATAAATCGAAGTTTAGTATAACGATGTGATCTTTTTTCTTACTTAAAACTAAATAATTACTATTTTTTTGTTGTAATACTTCAGTTTCTTGATGTCGGCCGAGCACATTAAGTAATCTGAA
This sequence comes from Phragmatobia fuliginosa, assembly GCA_932526445.1. Classification (NCBI taxonomy): domain Eukaryota; kingdom Metazoa; phylum Arthropoda; class Insecta; order Lepidoptera; family Erebidae; genus Phragmatobia; species Phragmatobia fuliginosa. The sequence continues at coordinate 490,615 of OW052073.1, forward strand.
TGGTAATCGTAATAGACACCAGCAGGTGAGGTTTGCCTAGTGTGCGGTCACTGGACATAACAAATATGTACTTGCTTTGACTTGTTAATAAATTATAATTATTACTTTTTTTTACTAAATGTAAATAAACTAACAAGTGCGAGTCGGACTCGCCCATGAAGGGTTCCGTATCAGCAAGTAACATCATATACAAGTTCTTGTAGTTCGTTATAACTTTCATAGATGTTTTTATACTAGTGTATTGATTGGATGAAGGGTAAATTGTGTGTTACGAATTATGATGTATTAAAAAAAAACTACTGCCTAGATCTCGTTCAAACCAATTTTCGTTGGTAGTTTGCATGGTAATGTACAACATATATTTTTTTTAGTTTTATCACTCTCTTATTTTAGAAGTTAGAGGGGGGGGACACACATTTTTCCACTTTGGAAGTGTCTCTCGTGCAAACTATTCAGTTTAGAAAAAAATTATATTAGAAACCTCAACATCATTTTTGAACACCTATTCATAAATGCCCCACATTTGTTTGATGAAAACAAAATTTTTGAGTTTTAGTTCCAAGTATGGGGACCCCCAAAATGTATTGTTTTTTTTCTATTTTTATATAAAAATCATAATGCGGTTCACGAATACATCGACTGACCAAATTTCAACAGTATAGCTCTTATAGTTTCGGAAATAATTGGCTGTGACATACGGACGGACAGACAGACAGACAGACAGACTTGACGAATCTATAAGGGTTCCGTTTTTTGCCATTTGGCTACGGAACCCTAAAAAGCAGATGAGATTTTGAAGAAAACCGTATTGTAACATTAAAATCCCGCACACGGTGACGTTGACTAGGTAAAATATTAAGGCTTATAAAAGTATAAATTTTGTAAAGTAAAGTATGAAGCATACTAGTGATGGAAAGGGATTTTTCAAAAAGAGACTGAGTCATCAATAAATCTCCAAAAGAATTTGATGTTATATAAATAACATCAAAATCGAGACAGAGAGAAAGAGAGAGAGAGAGAGAGAGAGTACAAACTCTCTCCACAATGAAAGGTCTTGACCAGAGTTGCCACCCGTCCCGAATTTCCCGGGACAGTCCCGAATTCGATGATATCGTCCCGCGTCCCGGAGGCCTATTGATTTTGTCCCGATTTTTTACAAATGCAACAATTGCTCAATTTGAATTCACCTTCTTCCTCTTCCGAGCAGTGTACATAAAAAGAAACAGCTATTGGGTGCCAAATGGAACTAATGACAACCTTTATACCAAAATCTTTATTTGTTGTATTCAGTCACAGGTTGTGATAAAAATGAGTTAAAGTATTTAAAACTGGAAAAGCACAGAAGTTAAACGCATAATTGTGTCTTGTAACTCGTGCTCAGAGCATACCTCCTTTAAATGTTTATTTTAAGTGTGTATTTTCAGTAATGATAATAAAACGGTCCAATATCAGAAATGGTTGCTCGGTAGATTTTTTACAAGCAGAATCGCAAATTTCACTAAAGACATACGCCAGCCAAGGTGACTCTACTATACCTGATGGAAAGTATGAGTGTAATCAAAAAGTGGAGGGCTCCATACTTACTGCGAATGGAGGCAGTATGGCGGTCTAAAGAGATGCTTCTTTACGCGCCCCACTTAGAGGACCCGGGATTATAGCAGAAAGGAAACATTAGTTAGCAGTGAGTTCCAGTTTTTCATTTAGTATTTAGAGGGGGGGTCTGTTTTAACAACGCGATGACTGTCATGCCTTTTACGTCCCCTTATCCTTACACTCAAACAAACATGGCAGTAAGTAAGAAAAAGAAGCATACCAGTACCAGTACCACAGCGGCATCCTCTTTTCCCACCAACCCGCTTTTGGAGGTGGAGTTCAGAAATATTCGTGAACTCCATGCAAATCTCAACGCCGTCCACCAGCACCTTATGACGGTACGACGGGCTATGCTTTTGCTAAAGAAGTTCTAAAGAACTGTGCACCAGAGTTGTCTCCAGTACTGACAAGCTTGTATCGCCTGTCATATTCCTCAGGAATTGTCCCGGAGGCTTGGAGAGAGGTGAATGTTCAATCTATCCCCAAAAAAGCGGCCAAGTGCGATTCGGGCTCGCCCATGAAGGGTTCAGTATCAGCAAGTAGCATCATATAAAAGTTCTTGTAGTTCGTTGTAACTTTGATCGATGTTTTTATACTAGTGTATTGATTGAATGAAAGGTAAATTGCGTTTTACGATTTAGGACGTATTAAAAAAAAAACTACTCACTAGATCTCGTTTAAACCAATTTTCGTTGGTAGTTTGCATGGTAATGTACAATATGTATTTTTTTAGTTTTATCACTCTCTTATTTTTGAAGTTACAGGGGGGGGGACACATTTTTCCACATTTTTGGAAGTGTCTCTCGCGCAAACTATTCAGTTTAGAAAAAAAAATAAATTAGAAACCTCAACATCATTTTACAACACCTATCCATAGGATTGATGTAAAAAAAAAATTATGTTTCAGTTCCAAGTCCCAGAATGTATTGTTTTTTTTCTAGTTTTATGTAAAAATCTTAATGCGGTTCACAGAATACATCGAATAACCAAATTTCAACAGTATAGCTCTTATAGTTTCGGAAAAAATTGGCTGTGACACACGGACGGACAGACAGACAGACAGACTTGACAAATCTATAAGGGTTCCGTTTTTTGCCATTTGGCTACGGAACCCTAAAAAGGGTGACCGCTCAGATCCCGGCAACGACCGTCCTATAGCTGTCACCTCCATACTCTGCAAGGTGCTTGAACGAATAATTAACAAGCAATTGGTTTATTACCTGGAAGATCACTCTCGGCTCTCGGTGATCGGCAATGTGGCTTCAGACCGAACCGATCCATGCGTGATCTTCTAACGTACCTCACGCACCTGTGGGGTGAGGCTTTGGATAGGTATGGAGAGAACCTGGCCATCAGTCTAGACATGGCCAAGGCTTTTGATAGGGTTTGGCACCGTTCGCTCCTCTCTAAGCTTCCGGCATACGGCCTGCCCACTAAATTGTACAGCTGGATTGCCGACTTCCTGCGCCAGCGCCGCATTAGAGTTCTTTGTGATGGCACGGCGTCTGATTTCCAGCAGGTAAACGCAGGCATTCCTTCTGCATATCAATGACATGTTAGCGCTTGGCAACATACATTGCTATGCAGATGACAGCACATTGCATGGATAATATTTTAGATATTCTACATTTAAATCGACGGACGGTGAGGAAAAACGACAGGAATTTGTCGCTGAACTCGACCGGGTTCTGAACGTTATCTCTCAATGGTGTGATGAGAAAAAACAGGTTTGCGCGATCAAAACAAAAAGTCTCCATTCCTTCCCCTTCCTACTTTTCAGAGTACTCAGCTGCCACTACAGGAAAAGCTCGGTATCCTGGGCATCGATATCTGCCAGGATCTCAACCGACGGGAGTACATCGTCACAAAGGCGGCCTCGTGGAAGCTAGACGTACTAAACAAGGTGAGACGGTTCTTCTCGCCGGAGCATCTGTGACTTCTCTATAAGACCCAGGTTCGCCCCCGGCGTGGAGTGCTGCTCTCATCTTTGCGATACGCAGTATTTGCTTGACGCTCTAGACAGTCCCGAAGCCACCGAGTTCCTGGAACCTTTGCAGTTGCGAAGAGATGTCACCTCTATGGCAGTCCACTATCGCCTTTACCATGTGGAGTGTTCTGAAAAGCTCCTCCAACTCATCCCACCCTCTCCCTTCCTCTACAAAACAACACGATCTAGTCAGGGAAGATACCCTTTTAGCGTGGAAGACATACGCTCCAAAACTAAACGGTTCGGGTCTTCCTTCTTGCGACGAGCAGTTAAAAACTGGAACTCATTGCCAGCTCATATTTTTCCTTCCTACTATGATCCCGGGTCCTTTAAGCGGGGCGTGAAAAAGCATCTCACTAGGCCGCCATAACGTGGTTCGCCATACTGCTTGCATTTGCAGTGAGTATTTTACTCATGCTTTCCATCAGGCAAAGTAAAGTCAAGTACGTGAAAATTTTTTTTTCATGATTTTACTTCGTCACATTGTCGACGTAATAAAAACATGTCCATGCAGTTACACCTTTTTAGCACCAACCGTTTTGACGGATATAAATGCGAGGACGGACAAACGGACATATCGAATCTATAAGGGTTCTGACTAATAAGCTATGGAACCCTAAAAACTGATATAAAATTAGTGAATGCGCCCCGTAGCAATAAAAAATATTTGAAAAATAAATACGTAAATGTTTATACAAAACTTTTATCCTTTCCAAAAAAACTGCTTTTTTATCTTTATCATGATCTGAATTAGACTGAAATTTGACCGACTGTCTATAATAACTATCATGTCCCGATTTTTTTTTTCGAAAAGGTGGCAACCCTGGTCTTGACCGAATACATCCTGAGCATAAAACTTTTCACTTGAACTAGTTTTGATGTGAAACATCAAAGCATATAAAATCGTCGCAGCTCGCTCATTAAACTTTCATATATTTGTGAAGGTAGCCGAAGGAAATTGGTATTACGTGTGTAAAATGCTTCCCATTCACTGTCAAGCAACTGTAATCAAGTCTAAACGACGGACGGAACGAACTAGACGTGGTATAATGCCGATAAATTATTTTAGTAACGGTGTAGCAATTTTCTGGGATAGGTGGAGCGCGTCCCTTTTTAGCCAAGTCATAACCAACTCGATTACAACAACATCGAAAAAATCGACCGGAAAAAATATGATTAACAATGTTAGATATTTTTCCTTTAGTCGTGTTGAAACATTTTTTTGCAATTTGATGATTTTATATCAACAGTAAACTTTCACTTGCTGTTTGGTACTAACTAGCTTTTGACCGCGACTTCTCGTACGAGTTATTCTGATGTATAACTTTCATTGCCTTTTTTACCCTCTTATGGGTGGAATTTTCCAAAATCCTCTCTTACGCTCCTTAAGGAACATACTATACCAAATTTCAGGGCTCAATAGTTCGGCTGTGTGTTGGCTGTCAGTCAGTCAGCAAAGGAACAGTTTTATGTATATTGATGCATGGATAATGGTAAAAATATATGTAACTTTAAGGGAGCAGCGACGATTTTCAATGCTTTGATGTATGATGTTTTACAACAAAAGTTGTTCTCAGAGTTAGCTGTGAGCACGGAGTAAATACATACTTTTTATTAGCTCCGTAGCAGTGAGATATGAAAAAGATCCTGCAAGAGTTTACCTATTTCTTGTATTGTAATATTCCCATCTACGAAGATACATCAGGTTTGATCATCCTTCTAGATCTAGATGATCAAATCTCGTAAGAAATGTTGTTAAAATTATTGTTTGTAATTTTTAAAGAATATTAGATTAAAACGTTTATTGTTTGAAGAACTAGCGTGTCTTCCCACTGGCACGACCGAAGTTTATATAAACTTTATATTTGACCTACATAAATGTGTCAATCTGTCTATATTTTATTCAGTAAAAATTTAACTTTAGTAACTACTAAGCTGAAGCCTTGGACCTGGAGGCCTTCGATCGACTTTAAAAATCCAACGACACGAATACGTAGCCACAACGTGTCTTGCAAGTACCCAACCAGAACTCGGCCAGCGAGGGTACGCATGATCTTAACCCTTTCCTAAGAGGAGATCTGAACCCAGCAGTAAAACATTGCGGGTTATTGCTGAACTATTAAATTACCAATATTTAGTTTTGTTTTAAAAATCAATAACGAAATCTACTCACAAATGATAAATTATATCGTAAGTACATCACAGAGTCAACCACATATCACAAAAATAACCTCACTTTGATATAAGATTAACGAAAAACAGCTGATATTATAATGATACTACGAAAATGATTTGCATCAGCCGAGGGCTCGTGGGGACCCGTTGGCCCACGCCACCACTGACTCGTACTGCGACGACGAGTTACGAGAATTTGCACTCGTATTGCATGAACACTTTTTACCAATTGGAGCGTACATTTTTAATTAATACCACATATTTCACCATTATATTTCCATATTTTTGAAATGACTTTTTTAATCATGTCTGGGTAATGACAGGTGGATGCGGTATTTTAATGGGTGTATATTTTGATTTTTTATAGTGTTTCAAAAGCAAACGTAGTATAGGACACCTACAGGCCGGGTGGAGTGACGAACTGGCCTGTGGGTGTTTCGCAGTGAAGGCAGGCTGGCAGAAGCTGGATGCTAGAAGCCCAAAATTGATTACAGTGATGTGCGCCTATGTCCAGCACTGGACTGCGATAGGCTGATGATGACGATGATAAAGTGTTTCATATTTTTGGTTGATTTTGAATCTGCTGGCTGCACTCTATACTTTAAGGCATCTGGTTAAGTTAACGTTGATTACGTTATTTTTTTTTATATTTAGGCCTACCAAAGTGACCTTACTCCGCCTGATGCAAAGCTTGAGTAGAATCCAGGAGTTGAGGTCACTGAGACAATATAGCATGGTGACCCTCACTATGGCGGCCTAGTGAGATTCAATTGCCTCGTCTGGTCTCCGGTCTCACACCACGAAATGCATCTAGTAGTACTACCCCGGTTGAACAGGCCCATTCGTGCTGAAGTCAGCGTGGCTCTAATACAGTTATTTACGATTTTTAAATACTTTAGACAGTAGTGTGATATTTGTATATCATAATATTCATTATTTAGAGTGTGCTCAACTGGTCAGGCAGTCTAGACAACTGATTTTAAGTATTAATATGAAAATTTTATTTTGGTTTACATTCCATAACCAAACTTCGAAACAAATATCTGTAGATCTTACAGACATTCCGACCAAACACTGATATACCACTTATGAAGTCTGTGAGACTGTAAATCACTTCGATGTAATAGGTTACTAGGTAATAGGGCTAGGGCCCATAACCACATACTAAAGATAAATCTATTAAATTTAGATGTTCATTAGCCGCGTACTGACCAAGCGAGCGGCTTCGCGAGGCAGCCTCGGACATTTGTCGCAGCACGCATGCCGCGCGAGGCGGCCTCGGTCTGTAAGTTTTCTAATCCGAGGCTTCCTCGCGCGGCAAGGCCGAGCCACCGTGAGCATCGACGCTCAGTTTAACTTGAAGTCGAATAGAGATAAAAGCGAGGCAAAACACTACCGTCTTGAGTGAGCGCGGCAAACGTACTGAGGCGCCTTTGAGCATCGACAAAAACCGACAACGCTCGGCTCGGGCCGCGGCAGGCTCGGGCGAGGCAGCGCGAGCGTTTGCCTCGGGCGAGGCACGTCTTGACCGTCGCGAGGCAGCCTCGCAAGACTGCTTGCTCAATCAGTATGCGGCTAATAACATTCTAACTTTGTAAGCGAAAATTGAATCAATTTGAACCGTTTCGTATAAATAAAGAAAATTGAAGTGTCCGCTTGTAATATCAAATGTCTATCTGTTTGTGCCGGTTAATCTCTGAAACGTTTGGACCAAGTTTAAAGAGACTTTCACTGGCAGATAGATGTTGACATAAAGAGTAACTTAGGAAAATTTTGTTTTAGTTTAGCTCCGTTCCGCGCCGTTACTCGCGATTTACATCAATATCACGGGTAGCACTGCGGGACTGAGCTAGTCAAACTATCATCATCATCATCATCAACAGCCTTTAAAAGTCCACTGCTTGACATAGGCCTCTCCTTGAAAAGGTGGTATTGGCCTACTATACCACGCTGGCCAGACGGGTTGGTATAGGGTTGGTTTCAAGTGCCGCGGGTGGACGGGACGGGTTTTCCCTCCACCCGCACTATGTGGCCAGCCGCGAGGGGGCGGCGTCGGTGTGTGCCGGACGCCGCCTAAGAGAGGGTCGTCGTACAGAGACGGTGCCCGCATCAGGAGCGGGCAGGCGCTGGAGAAGTTCAGAAGGAGATCCCACCCTGGACTTCTCCTACTCCTAAACGGAGAAGCGCGGAGAGGGCACACTGTGTGTTTTTTAGTCGGTTCAAGTCCGACACACCACCCCGCCGTAACCCCCGGTGGGGTGACGGTCCATGATGATTTTTCACACACTAAAAAAAAAAAAAAAAAAAAAAGGGTTGGTTTCAAGTTTTCCTTCTCTTTGCATCGATGTTGTCTTGCGTAGTTTATCCCTTAGTCGCCTTTTACGACACCCGCGGGATGAATAGAGGTGGTGACACTCTGTACTCTTAATCCGTCACCACACGGACAAGTCAAACTATAAATCTGTTTATTTACTATTCGCATATTGTACCTTAACAAATTTCATATTATTAATGTTCAAATTACGTACCATACTCTAAAATATTTGCAATTTATTAATCTTGATTTGGTGTAAAAGTTCTTAACATATATTTATATATATTCACAACACATTCAGAATTAAATAAATATAATACAGACGAGGATCAAAATTATTTGAGGTTTAAAACCATATTAACTGCGTAATTTGAGTTTAATTGAGATTCCTTTGATCGGACCAAGCACTTTTAAATTACATACTACATTAATTATTCCACTGTATATGAGGCCATGTTTGTTTAATTACGTACGCGTATAAATATAAACATACATATAAAAAACTGCCTTGTTGGTCTAGTGGTTAGCGTATGCGGCTGCTGATCATGAGGTCACGGGTTCGATTCCCGAGTCGGACTAAATATTTGTGTGATCCACAAATATTTGTTTCGGAGTCTGGGCTTAGAGTATACATGAGCTATATGTATACTCTAAGGAGTCTGGGTGTTTTCTATGTATGTTATATATGTATTTACAAAGAAAAAGTATGTTTATGTATTTATATTAGTTGTTTAGTACCCATAATACAAGCTCTAACTAGTTTGGGACTATAGTCGGATTTTTAATTAGACGATATCCACTGAAGTTTACTGTGTTGTCAGTTTTTGATGAAATAAAAATAGTGTTGTGACAAAGTGAATGATTGAAGAAACTCCTGAATGAATAAAATTAATGAAATTAAAATTAATTAATAAAATTAAAAAACAATCCTAAACACAAGTACACAACTAATTCTGTGCCATTGCAACCAGTGGACTCCCAAAGAGACCTCGGAGTTATCATCACACATAACCTGAAGTGGGATGAGCATATTACAATGATAACAAAGAAGGCAAACTCATTGTTGTATATAATTAGAAAGGCATTCTATGTTATCAATAAATAATTATTTCTCAGCAGCTATTTAACGTACATTAGATCCTTGCTGGGATTCGCCTTTCAAATATGGAATCCATATTTAAAAAAAGATATTGTAATGTTGGAAAGAGTACAAAAAAGGGTAACTAAAATGGTCTTCTCTTTGAAAAACATGTCCTATGAAGAACGTCTGCTATAACTCAATCTACCAACACTAGAACCTCTGTTCTAAAAACATAAACAGTTCTGTCCATAAACAACAAAAAATACTTTTTTTTTTTTAATTATAAATAAAAAAGTATTTTTTGTTGTTTATGAACTCTTTTGTATTTTCTAATAATACAAACATAAATGTCATGTGTTCATTGACATAACTCAAAGCCGGAATTTTACAATGAAAGAAAAAATGTTTTATGGGGAAGGGTTCCGCCCTCGTAAGACTTTGGTTAAAACCTCATACCTAAACATTTCTTTTGGAGGAACGGGGGTAAAGCACCATCATCATCATCAACAGCCTTTAACAGTCCACTGCTGGACATAGGCCTCTCCTTTGAAAGGAGGTTTTGGCCTACTATACCACGCTGGCCAGACGGGTTGGTAAAGGGTTTGTTTCAAGTTTTCCTTCTCTTGGCAGTGATGTTAGCTGCTTATTTTGTTCCTTTAGTCGCCTCTTACGACACCCATGGAATGAATAGGGGTGGTGACACTTTGTATTCTTAATCCGTCACCACACGGACAGTGGTAACAGTAACCCAACCCGTTGAGGGATGTCAGTCTGGGCTCCGACCAGCTAACTTAATGCAAGGAGGACAAGAGGGTGCCAACCTTCTTGTTGGTATGTGAGTGACAAATTATGAAGCTGTGAAATCTGTGCATAGCGCCTCAGCCATCAGATACGTAACAGAATATCCTTGGTATCCGGTGACAGTAACTGTACATAAAATATTGGTTTGAGGTAAAGAGATCATAAGAAATTCGGCGCTTCCAATAGGCATGCTATCCGGACAGGCTGGTGTATCTAGAAATAAATTTTAGAGGTATGACTGGGAACACCATCCCAGAAAGTCAGGCCGCGAAAAACACATGACAGATCTATTTAACAGGGTACTTGTGTCGTCTGACCCCTACATTTCTGATGTAAAAATGAAGAATAGGCTACAAAAATTAGACCGTAAGCCACTACCAGTGAGGGCTTTAGAACTGATCCAACCAAATCAAATACCAACATCAGATTTAAATGAACCAGATGTTGTAAATGATCTCGTTGAAGATTGTGAGGATTTAATTTTTACGTCCGACTTTCACAATTGATTCTTTTTAAAAATTTATATAAATAGGCAAAATTTTCTGTCTGTCTGTCACTCAATTCGATTCGTTTATTTTTAACACAAGTGCAAGAAAGTACAACAAACAAACAAACAAACCAAAACAATAGAGCAAATCTATTGATGTTCAGTAATTTAAACACTAGAGTGAAATTTATTGACATGTATACTGCCAATACCCTCCCTGTTTGCTTTGCCTTTGCCCACAGACGAGTAATATCTTTAATAACAACCCTAAAACCAAAGAAAAAAGCACAAAACTCGAGAAGCTTGTAACTTAAAGATCCTGGATGATTAGGATTTCTTTTTTTGTATTACTGGTACTATTGCAGGCTAGTTATTTATCAAGGTTTTGAATCCAACTAAGACAAGATATAGCTGTAAAAAATAAATCCTGAAATAACATTGTTGTTACATACTATTAGTATCTTATATCAGAGCACTTTTATACAATTTCATTCTTAAATAGATATAATATTCTTTTATAGTTTGAAATGATTAACTATTCACACTCATTGTTCATTCATCTGATTGAATGAGAACTGAAGGCATCACTATTACTTTAAATATGGCAGCATTATTTTACTAAGTGACATTAGGTACTGTCAGGTAGCTTCGTTTAATTAAAAATACGACTACAGATGATGTTGTGTATAGGATGCCCGAAATATTTATTTATGATTATTTATATAAATGTAATAATCATCAACAGCCCATAACGTCCCATCGCTGGGCTCAGGTGTCCTGTCTGAAGAGGGATAAGGACAAAACACGCTGTGTTTAAGGCGATCAAAAGTCACCAGCTAAGCTTCACGACTGTTATCTTATGATAACAACCGAGACGTGTCCTCCAAATCACAGGAACGCTTATATCATATCATGCCACAAACATTAATAATAAGCCAATTGGATGGAGGGAGCCTCTGCAACTTCCTCTAGGTTAGAATCTGGCAAGGTGCAGCGTCGATTCTGAGGAGGGCCTGAAATAACATGGTCCGGGTCCTCCTCTTAACAGGTTGTCTAAGACCGACCGTTGAGGTGTTTTTACTGGGCTCACCACATATTTCTGGTTTCCGAAATATGAAGTATACTACACAAAAATCCGTTGCAAAAAAAAACAAATAAGTAGAATATTAAAGCATTTAATGGATAGTGGGTAAAATTTAATTCAGGAAATCCATTTGTATGATAAATGCGCGCTATTTAGTGCAACCTGTACATGAAGGACAAATGATACCATAAATAAATTAACCGTCGTTAGATCTCGTTAACTGGAGGTTAACTTTTAACCTTGATATAGTTAACGTTGTAGTTGATCTAATACACCTGTATTTACATTTGGGGATATATACTGAATAATCAAACGATATATTAATACATATTATATATCATTTGGGTTAATTTTTATTCAAAATATTTTTAAATCAATAACTTAATCGTCATTAATATTATAAAAGCAGACGAACTCTGTCTGTCCGTCTGTCACGCTTGCATACTAAAACTACCTACGAAACCGATGTGGAAAACAGATAGTCTAGAACTTGAGCAAGGACATAAGCTACTTTTTAGGGCTATATCCTACATATACGCGGGCGAAGCCGCGGGCGAAAGCTTATAAGTACATGTCTAATAATGGTCTAAGTTATTTACATGATCAACGACATGTAAACTTATAATCTAAATGAACTGCGAATATGAGAACTTATAACCATCCTTTATTGCAAAGATGTGTCTAGGAGGTTTATATTCGAGTTTCATTAAAAAACGACCTAATGAGTCCTTTAACTTTGTTACCAATAACATCTAAAATTATACAATTATTAAAATAAATTCATCAGCTTCTTATATTTTTGACGGCAATATTCATTGTGTAAAAATATCTTTAAGTAAAAAATAAATTTAAACGCCAGTTAATCCAGTGCCACTGCCTTGTCGCAGAGACGTAGAGTTGAATTTTAATGCTCTACTACGCATTCAGTGCTAATGGCTTCTTGAGAGGACAGACAGACAGCGCACTGTAAATACTGTCTCCACAGTTGCTCGACCCTCGACATGCAAATGTCATACCTAAACATAAATATACAACTTACAACTCAGCTTATGCATTCAAAGCTTTTGACCAAGAATTCTTTTATAATTTATTGAGATTGAACTAACTTAGCGTAAATACTTTTATGCAACGTGAATAAGAATGTACAGTATTGAATAAAAAGAAATAGTGTTAGAATAGGCAACCTACTTCTTGTTTTCTGGGAAATGTCCCAGAGAGATATTAATGTATGTGGAGGAACGGGAATCGTGTTCCTCCAACACAAAGGGAGGATCCTCCGACCAGGCGAGGTGATCATGCCTGGTGGGCCACTGCCCAACAGTTGATGTTGGGATGTTGTATATATGCTAATCGGCGCGAGAATATTACTTTCGCGATGCAGGATTAGTAGTTACTCAGTATAGATCGTTACGTAGTTCAATGTTCCTTCGGTAGATGGCACTGTTGTATGTTTTTGCTTGCGCTGAATGTGGAAGCCGCCACATGTATGTATAGTTTATAGTGTATATTAGATAAATTACATTATGAGGAATGTCGTATCACATAATTTAATTAATTACAATATTTTTAAACAAAAGAATAAAAATACTCCTATTGATTTCTTCAGACTTTTGTTAAAGCTTTACACTATCAATTTTAGCTATAGTTTCTTGAATAGTTGTGTAAGCTTCAGTACTACACACATTTGTGTACAGAATTTTATTACACCATGCAAACCATACAGTGATCATAAAACAACCCATTCAGCTCCACCTCATATTTGTTATAGCCATTCTAACTATTCACAACCCTACATTAAAATCAAAGCCATAAAACGTACACAAACAGCGCGTATTCATAACAGAATTTATGACAACTCTGGCATAAAGGCTACAAGCGATGTTTAGTAAACTGCTCATATTATATAGCGCAACTTTTAAATGTTCTTCCGTTAACAGGAGTCTCATAATAGTGTTACTAGTAAAAAAAATACATACCTATCTATGGCCAATTGATGTTGAACGGATATTTCCTTTCAACATCAATAAACCGCCTTCGAAATATAGAACTTACAAATTAATTTCTAACAGAGCGTTTACAACATACAAACTAACCATTATTTCGCTACTTTTAAATTAATCAATAGATCGTTTTTTTCCAACTTGTCGTTATTTTCTTCCAACTTTTTAACGTGAAAATCGCAAGTATTTTTAAACTTATTTACTTATCACTTCCTTTACGAAGATCACTATTATTGTTGATAAGGTATCATAATTGTGAGTGGTGCCATCTATGATGAGGTTGTACATTGCATAAATAATAAATCGTTCACTCTCTTTTCGTGTCAAAAAAAGGCTTGATTTATAATTATCGTACTTGGCTTCGAACTCCAGTTTTTAAAATAAGTAAAATTGAAACCTGTAAGTAATCAAAAACAAGACAATGGTATTTAATTTATCTACAATCAAAGAGATAAAAATCATGTCCAACTCCTTTTGACTTTGAGGTTCTGAATTTCGTTTGTCCTGACCCTTGTAACAATAGGGACCAAACAGATTGAATCTAATCTATGTCTGTTGATGTTTGCTTAACAAATTAGCATAGAATTCTAATTACAGATTGAAAATTCAATGAATGTAAATCGTATGAATAATACGCGTTCATTATAGGATTGTGCGAAATCTGTGTCATACGTTTGTAGGAGTCCGACACTGTTGGACAAACGCGTTGATATATAACTGGTATTTTAAGCTTTACTGTTGATAGTTCATGATGCCTACTTCTTCAGAACTATGTTGTGAACTGAGAAGTTCCAGAATTATGAGTGGGGCTTTGCTTCTTGTAACCTCACTGTCCAGGCGAAATGCAACGAACTTGCGCGCCACTAAGGTTTTCAATCCCCATGGTATCACTCCGATTCAGCCAGCCGACACGTACCGAAGGCTCCCATACTATAATTTAGAATTTATAAAGTTCCAAAGAGCGGAAAAGTTTATGATAAGAACACAATATAAAAACAATATTATCAAAACAAACAATTATAACTTTCACACTTTCATAATCCTTAAAATAACCACATTGGATAATGCAATCTCGAATCAATTTAAAATTTGAGTTGCTGGCAAAGGACAATATTAATTAACGGAATCAATTAGCGATCAGGAGATAACCAAGATATTAATTTTGAGTCAGCGCCACTACGGCGCGGTTGTGTTACGTCTGCGTTGCGGCCACGTTAAAGCAGCGGTTTTACAAAGAGGGCGAATTTAATAGATCGTCCGCACTTTAATCATTATTGTTATTGCAATTAGGTATACATCAATGAGCATTGGATTGAAAAACATAATAGTAAAAGTGCTTTTAAGATTTTTAAAATAAGTGTACGAATGTTCGAACGAACTTATTTTTTTTGTTAGGAAATCATTACAATTTTAATAGAACCTCTGGTAAGTAATGATATTTTTGCATAATCAAATACTAAGCTGACTAAGCTTACTTTTGACTAAAAAAAGTGGAGTGTTTCTAAGTAAATAAGTGGTAATTTGATCCTAACATAAATCAGCGACTTTGAATAGTAAGATCTACAGCTTGCATTGTTATAAATTTTCCAACTAAACAATCACAACAATACCCCCTGCTCTTAGATCCAACTTACATCATCACTCAATAAAAAGAGTGATATATTTCCATCACGTTACAAAAGCGCTTTCTGCATCACGACAAAACGCGTGACACGCGACATAAATCACTGACATTTTGTCGTTTACCGTGTTATTGTCGCACATTATACGTACACATTACACTTAAGATATTGTCGTGGATCGTTGAGTATATCTCTCTTATTTTCCTTTTGTTTGGTGAGAAATATGGATTGTTCTATGTTCTGTTGTTCAGGTCTGTGTGTTGGAACATGACAGCTCGAAAGCTGTCATATAATCTTCTGTGAGAATCATCAAGAATGAGCCGGCTCGACCAGGCCGATACCATGGCCTGGTCGAGCCGGCTCATTCTTGATGAAATCAGTGTGGCTAAATTTGTAAAATCTGTGTTTATAATAAAATTTAGACCTAGGTTTGTGTAAATTAATTTCAACTGATCTTGAAATACTTTTTAGGGTTCCGAAGTTCATCACTCGGAACCCTTATAGATTCGTCATGTCCGTCCGTCCGTCCGTCCGTCTGTCCGTCCGTCCGTCCTCGACTTACCGTCCAAACGGTAAGTGCTAGAAAGATGAAACTTTGCATGAATATGTGTTGTAATTACGCCGACAAAGTGCTACAATAAAATTATGAAAAATATTTTTATTTAGGGTACCTCCCCTACACGTAAAGTGGGGATGTTTTTTTTTTCTCGCGGCTACCCCATCGTGTGGGGTATCATTAGAAAGGTCTTTTAAAAACAATAAAGGGTTTCAAAGAATTTTTTTTGATTTAGGTAACTGTTCGCGTGGATATTCCACTTTAAAGGGCTCTTTATTGTAAAAACAGAGCGTCCCCCCCCCTCTAAAAGCTAAACGGCTGGCTCAAAAAATCTGGGAAAATTCGTGAACGTGGTCCATATACTGAACTTTGAAGGAAAACTATAAGGGATTTAATGACTTAGTTATTTCGGGAGTTATAGAGGCTTAACTTGTAAAATGCGCTCACTTGGAAAACGTCATACAAAATTAACGCATTAAGGCCTCAATCACGAGAGTTTTTATAACGGACGTTAAAAAAGCGTTCAAGTATGAAGTTGCATAATATTATGGTCTATTTCCAACGCCCAAAGTTGAAAATGCAACACTGCTCGATAAAAAAGCGTCGTGTTTTAAAAACGCTGTCGTGTGAACATATACACTCATTAGCAAAAAAAACGGGTGGTTTCGATTTTCTTCCTGGCTGAAAAAAATAAAATACCGAAAAGGTTTTAATCATTTGAACATGTTACTGGACAGTTATAAAAGTGGCATAATGTTTATAAGAGTACCTTCCAAATTCAAATTTTTGACTGAGCCTGGTTTTCAAAGAAAACAACTTTTAACTACATTTTGTGGCGCGAATTCCCTATAGTTAAAATCGACTCTAATTAACTTTATGTCAATTTTTATTAAATTATCTGATGTCCTTGACATTTAAAAGTATTGTTATTGCTGTTTAGCAATCTCGAAAATGGTAGATAAAGTGATAAAAACGAGTAAAATTATTGTGTTGCTTGAAGAATGTCGCAGCCAATGCTTCGTGGCTCAGAGGCTAAATGTGAGTCGGTCGACAGTTCAAAGGACCTGGCAGCGCTATCAAGAGACCGGTTCGGTCAAGAGAAGGCCTGGTTCTGGCAGAAAGACATGTACCGAACCACGGGATGATTATTTTCTAGTTAGTCAAGCGTTGAGAAATCGCAAATCTTCTTATGTGGACCTTAAGAACAGACTCGAAGAAGTAAGAAATGTGCAAATTAATCTATGGACGGTCAGAAGGAGGCTTCTCGCTGCTAACATACACAGTCGTCGCCCGGCACGCGGCCCTAAATTACTCCGTGGACATGGAGTTGCCAGGCTTAGCTTCGCTCGAAATTGTGTGTCATGGACTCATGAAGACTGGGATAGGGTATTGTTCTCCGATGAAGCCAGTATATCTCTGCATGGTGAAGTCCGACATCGAAGAATGCTACGTATACGAGGAGAACGCTTTGCAGAGGCATGTTTTAAAGAAATCACACCTTATGGAGGAGGCTCTGTTATGTTTTGGTCAGGAATAAATTCTATGGATCGTACGGAGTTAGTCTTCATCGAAAACGGTACACTGACTGGACACCGATACATAGCGGCAGTTATAATTCCTTGTGCACAACCCGCTTTAACCGCTCTTGGCGAAAACTCACTTTATGGACGACAACGCTCGCTCCCACCGGTCTGGCGATGTGGAAGCGTATATGCTAGAAGTTGGAATTCGTCGTTTGGACTGGCCAGCTAGAAGTCCGGACCTCAATCCCATAGAGCATGTCTGGGACGTTCTGAAGCGACGAGTAAGATTAGTGCAGCCGGCTCCGCAGACCATCAGAGAGCTAAAGAATGTGAATACCGCGGAGTGGGAACGTATTCCCCAAGAAACCATAAAAGATATACTTGCTAGCATACCCAGACGAATGCAAGTCGTGATTTCAGCAAGAGGGGGTCACACTCAATACTAAACTTTTATCTGCTTTTAATGTATTCAATAAAAACAAAGAAATTAACGCGTTTCATTTTTTTCAACGAGCAGGTACAATAATAGTGTTTTGAGCTTAAACTTCTTTGCTTAAGTGCCCATTTTTTTTGCTAAAGAGTTTACTTGGGAATGTATTTGTTGAATATGAACGTTTTTTTAACGTCCGTTTAAAAAACTGTCGTGTGAATGAGGCCATAAACGTAAACATAACAATTATCTATTGGATACGATTTTAAATGACTGAGGAACCCTTTTCTGTGCGTGGCCTGACACGCACTTGGCCGATTTTTATTAACTTTACCGGCGTCCACTCCCCAACTTTGTTTAAAGGTCTGCATGATGCAAAAACTTCTTTCCAAAAGTCAGTTAAGGAAAAAACATAGAAATGGTATAGTGATGAGTAATAAATGAATACTAAATATGTGTATATAACTTTTTACAATTTCTTAGCACAACTATTTTAAAAAGTTTTTCTTAGGAAATCCCAGCCCGAAGTTCGGAAAATTGATGATGATTTACGCCCGTGTCTCGGAGAGCACGTAGATCCGTCGGTCCCGGTTGTCATGAACATCTATGGCAATCGTTATTTGGAGTCAGTGCCCTCAAATTTACTGACAACTATTTCAAACTTTTTTAATTTCAGTTTTCCCTTAGGGTTGCGGAGGTTCGATGCCAGTCGCTCCGTGGAAAAACTGATATTCAGGTAAAACCGGTTGAACTAATAGCTGACCCCAAATAATATTGTGAATAAGGCTAGAAAGGAGAACTATATAAAAGTTTAAATGATTTTTCCTAATTAATATACACTATTATTATATATTTTATATTATTATTATTATAAAATATTAATATTATTATATATTATATATATATTGTTGCACGAAGTTACTAGCGATTTACGAAAACAACCGCGAGTAATGCCTCGGTACTCGGCTAGTCATAAATAACTTAATACACGAATTGTTAGCGATAAAAGAACAAAATAATTTGTCCTATTACACTTTCATGGCAAGACCTTGGGGGGCGAGGCACATATAAAATTCACTATATTTATGCGTATTGCGTTCATAAATATTGTTGTAATGTGCATATAAGGCGTGGGAAGGACAGAGAAGAATATGCAAACTGGGATAAAAAGATTTATTTATGAATATCTCAGATTACTTTGTTGGCTTCTACAGAAACAAATTATAAAATTAAAATTATTTATCACAGGCGAGGTTGGAGTGACGAAAATTATCTCTTTCGTGTATGTAAATACCGTATACATTTATGATATACATTTAATAAAATACTGTTCATTAGACATTACATAAAAACACTCCAATTGTATTTATTTGTATAAATAGGTATATTTGTCGCTTTTACACTTATCAGTAGAACAAACAATTACAAATAACCCTTACCCATCTGGTTATTGGGTGAAAAGTTTTTTATATGAAAATTTATATATTAAATAATATATCGCTTTAGTGTGATATTTATTCGTTAAACACATTTTTCAGTTTATAACTTTAATTAATCATATTATGTAATAGTTTACATTTCTACACGTAATTCCTATTTAGATGTAGGTAGCTTTAAATTTGTTAAAAAGTTGGGTTTTTTTTTTAATGTATAAATAAATAATGTATTTGCAAATCAATATCATAACATGGTTAAATGATACCAACCAAAAGATTATGCTAAAATTGAAACAACACTGTACTGAAGAACCAATTTAAAAATGTACAATACATACATTGACAAAGTAAAATAAATTGAGCTCGTTAAAATTTGGCCACAAGCCCCGAGGCATAATCTGAACAAAAAGAATTTTAAAATTCATGAGTTTAGTTGCCCAACAATTCCTCTTCTGAATTCCGCTCTTTGTACGTAGTAAACGTGTGTCGCTATCACTACCCAAGGGTCCCAGCAAAAGGGTGAATATCAATTTGGCACGTATCAAGATTTTAATAAACTGTGAGCCTTCAAAATTACACTGTGGAAGAGATACACTTGGTGTAAAATGTGCAAATGTAAACGAAGGGACGCCACGTGCTACGGGCCCTATAAATAACGGCCGGGTCTCGTCTTATGAGCTCCTGTATCTAATTTTAGGTGTCCTGAAACACACCTGAGGTCTGATTAATGGGTGCTTCTATTTGTTGGGAATTTAAATAGCTCTCTGATGTTTGACGATGTCTCTCGGGTCCCTTGATAATGTAAAGACATTTGTTATCAGGGACGTATTTCATTGAAAATTGAATTAGGGTACAAGTTTAACAATACGTGTACGTATGTTTGTGTGTGTAAGATCTTGGAAGTAACAATGGTTGACAAAGTACTATATGTTATTTATTTAGTCTTAATTGTTTTAGACATTAAGGAATTAAAATTTCTACTGCAATTTTTTATACTATATAATCTAGTGATTAAAAATATGAAATATGTAACCTTATTAAATTTTTATTTGATGTATCCAGAGAAGGTAGTTTCCATTTTCATAGAATAAGATTTTCCAATATTTATTTTCCAATTCCAAAGGGGTAACGCCTCCCTCGAAGTGGGATGCCTTCAAAACATTTTATTTACACGAAATTAAGCCAAACTGTTCTAAAAATTTAATGAACCACTGCTTGTTGTCTATCCATAGGTTTCATATAAAAGGCACTTTATATTTAAGTATACTACAAGATTATTTAAACATCAACTTCACAATACTTTGTTTCAATGTGTTTTTGAGCTCAACGCATTTTTAACGGATAATTTGAATATTTTACAGCATAGAAAAGTTGTTAAAATTATCATTAGGCATTAGAAAATATTCGAATGAAAATAGAAAGAGAATCAAGTGACGAACAATGCATTTTAGAGCGGTTTTTAGTTAAGATTCAGGACTGAAAGAGGCGCTTCCAAATGTTCTGGTGAGCCAAGACGATGCCAGGACGCGTGCCAATTTCAAACGAACTTTATCCTAACTATTAGTCAGGACAAGCCGAATCATTTATTTACGTGAAACATACGCAAAATACGTAGTGAAGATACAAGATAATAAAGATCATTTTGTGGATACACATATTCAAATGCAATTCCAATGCTCCATTGTTTTTGAAAACTATATTATTGGGAAAGTCAAATCGACACACACATTTCTAACAAAACATTTTTTTTGTTCTCACACACAGTTCTCTTTAATATTGTACAAGGACTTAAAAAAAAAGACACCTGTGAAATTCTGGAAGGTCAATATGTATTCATGTGACATGTGACATTCCGAAATACTTAGGCTGTAAGTTGCTGCAAGATATAAGAAACATAAAATTATGACAAAAGTAACAATTAAAGTGCACAGTAATATAATTAATTGTTCATTTAAATTTATTTTTAATCGGAGAGACCACTATTGTTCCGATCATGTCTTTATTGGATGATGTAACACTGCTGATTATTTTATTCACTTACTAAATATGTAATTACGATTTGAACGAATACGTATATGAAATATACACATATAAACTTTTGTCACTCGGGCGCATACACAGGACACAGGATTCATATATATTATTCACACGAAATCGTTTCCTTCTTCACTTTCTCGTTTTCCCGATAACCGCAAACGCATTCTTCTTATAAACTCTGATTCAACATGATTCTTGATCCACTTCTTTTGTTTGTCCTTCAGTTTTTTCCATATAATAACGATGATTATAACCGCAAAAATTGTCAAGGCCGACGCTAATAATATGTTATTTATCTGGATATGAGATTCGACCGCAGTATTACTTCCTCCGGATGCATTTTGTGCAATTGTGACCTCCTTGTCCTCAGTTTTGGAATAACTCTTGCCCATTTTTTGACCGACGTACTCGACTAGTTATGAAGAATGTTCCTCTAGTTATGTTCATTTTTTATAACTTGAATATTATAAGCGCTCTAAATCAGTGCACCGAGGCACACAGGAATTCGCTGAATTGCAGAATTCACCCGATACGCGAAACCCGGCAACAGTAGGCAGGCAACCTACACCGCGGCGCTCGCGCATGGCAGGGTCGCCATGTGATGTGCGGGTTACGGGGAGTCAATAATTGAAACACAGGTGTACGCCACGAGTGATTTATTACGACTGTTCTTATGAACTAATACATTTATGAATATGCTTAGACTACACACCTCTGTGGTTGGTTTCGGCATTTCTTCCCAGAGTTATTCGTAGGAAATGCCGGCGCCTTCTAGCTATAAGTCCGACTTGTAAAAATGTCTGAAAAGATTTACTTACAGAAATAAATATAATTTATCATTCATCATTTATCATCATTCAAAGCGCGATACGAAATATCAAGACAAAATTACTTCCAAGACAAATGACATCATTACATATATCTATATTTGCAACAAAACGTCGTTCACTCCATCACAGAGATTTCAATTAAAACATCTGATGCTCCAGTCTTGTCTCCATCCATTCGTAAATAGCAACAAATTACTGTATAATTGCAGTAATCCGTCAGTTCCCGGCTATGACGAGGCAATCATTCCCCTGCCCCGGGCGACCATTTGCATCACGGCGAGAGTCTTGGGAGGGGCGGGCAGAGTTGCACTCTTGAATATTAATACGAGCTTGTGCCAGTATCACTTTGATATTTGCTAGTCTGATGTAGTTTCAAGATGTTTCTGTCATGTAAATCTATATAATTCTGTTTATCAGGTGTGTATAGATTATTATTATTATATACTGCATTTGATGCAGAATTGGATTGAAAAATAAACTTCAATAGAGAAACAGAATGCAATGCGAGAAGAATTTCGATAGGATCAGATGTATTTAGATTCAATCCCTTGGGTGACGTATTGTCGAGCAATGTTGTCATAAATTACATACAAGTCATTGAATAATGCACCAGATGTTTGATTCCAACCTAGGATAAAATATGATAGTGTATTGATCACGATAATTTTTTCGGTATCTGTAATGTGTATTTAATGTACACAGTAGAGCTTAACTTAATTTTTCTAAGACCTGTTGAAATTTTCTTAAAGTCGTTGTAATTTTATCGAAAATGCTCGTGCGTTTACTTTATGATTACTTTTGATACAAATGTTTATAGTAGTGATAATATAATAAAATAAACAAATATGATGATGCAAGTTAAAAGGTCATTCAAATTTTCGTTATCCTTCTTTCGCAGGTTATAGCATTTTAGAAAATTTCATGGTTTAGGCTAATAATAATCTGCGCTTAGTTCTTCTTGTAACAAAATAAATAACATAAAGACCCACAACATTAATGTAAATTCTTACGAAAAACATTTCTTCAAAAGAAATAGCGAGTGCATTATCGTATATGAAATGATATAATCTGTCTAAAACATTTTAGATCAAACTCTCCGCCTTTAAGAACTTTATAATTAATCTCTCTGCGCTTTCACTTTGCACTTTACACTTACATAAATATCTGACAGAAACAAATTGGTACATGTTCAAAAAGGAAAATATCCGTCGTCGATAAAAGCCACGGCGTGTGTCGCACCCACTAATCCAACGAGAGCTACTGGCTCAAGTTGTTAATGAATTAGAAGCTCCGAGTATTGAGTTACTCACTTAATAGGAAAAAGATTTCGTTATTGGTCTTATATAACCAATAAGGATAGAATGATTTCAAGTAAACAGTGTCTTTATAAGCGATGGAGTTGTGATCAACTTATCAATCGAGCACGAATATTTTTAAATATATACTTATTTATTTATGTTGGATTACCAATAAATTATACACACATCATATTATTTGAATTCAAAACACAAAATACATGCCCTGTGTTCATTCAATTATAGGTAATCACAGCTAACAAAACGTAATTAGTACCATATAAAATAAATTTAAAAATATTAGCATCATCATCAGCCTATCAGTCCACTGCTGGACATTGGCTTCTCCCATTGCACACCACTCCGATCGTTTTGGGGCTTCTCGAATGCAGCTCCTGCCAACCATCCTGCGCAAGTCGTCACTCCACCTGGTATAAAACATAAAAATTATAACGAGGCAAAGGAAATATAAAAAAAAAATACAAACAGTAATTCAAATAGAATCTCAACTCTGACAAGCTTCGGCTTGCTAAAGTCCAGACTCAAAATGTTCTACGATTTCTCTCTTATTATTTGGCAATTATCTTCAAAAATGTCCAAATTCAAAAAATGAGAAAGATCGTTGTGAGACGTGATCATTCTGATCAATGATTAGACTTTTGTCTACATAAACTGAACAGCCTGTAGGTACTGTATCTGTACTGTAAACATTATGTGATCAAATAAGACGTCGTGTACATTTTTCTTTATTAACCTCTAAATGAACACATTCCGTAGAAGCTTTGTAAATTCAAAGCTCTTGGCATTCAATAGCGTGAGCAAGCTCCGTGATTGCGCACCCCATTAAATAATCTTGTGACGAATAGACTCCGAGTTAAAAGTGCTCTGATATATGGCTCTCTAGCTGATATTCACGTCCCATTTCGTATGATATGTTAGTTGGAATGGGGGATTGAAATGCGGGGAGATAATGATAAGTATTGGACTATTATGTACGAACAGCACGAGAAGTAGGAGCATTTGCATCAACCAGAGGAAATAATGCTTGAGTTACAAGTCTTCAGTTATAAGGCGTTTTTGTCTTGACGTCACGACTCAAGTCTTTATTCTATAGAAAAATATATATAACTATAGGAGAGTCAAGTTTTGGTACATATCAATAAAATATAATAATACATTTGGAACATAACAATATTTTTAATATATGGATAAGGTTTGATTTCAATGCCACTACAGACTTACTGTAACCTGTTTCTTTTAGTTTAGGGACAATGATAATGTACGATGACAAAGAAAATAAAAGAAGAAATATATTTAAAAGAAAGACTCTTTTTAAAGAGTGTTGAAAAAACAGACAAACGCCGCGTCAAATTTTTTGCCTTTTTATCTTTTATTTAACAGCCTGTCAAGGTGACTGCCCTGTCTGATTGAAAGCATGAGTAGAGTTGGGGCCCCTACGCTCTCTGCGAATGTAGGCAGTGTGGCGATGGTGACCCACACTATGGCAGCCTAGTGCGATGCTTATTCACGCCTTGCTAACATACAACCAGGTGTTATGAAATTTTTTCGATCTATTTGATAAGATACTAAATGGTTAAGTAGTAGGTTTTTTACAAAGGTCTATCGTATAATTCCTATATTCGAACCATTAATTTGTACCATTCATCTGCAGAATCTAAACTGAAAATAGTTTCCTTGCGTATCCCATAAATTGTCATTCAGATCATTTTCCAATATTATAGACATTTAATTCGATTATTCGAATGAAGTGTTTAACTAAAACCTTCACACATTGTTTCCAACTTTACTTTTCAAACGATAAATTTTAATTTTCAATATAGTTGACGACATTAAGCCCGTCAGTGTTAATTGAGGAACAAAACTGTACGATGGCAGTTAGCTGTTGATACAGATATAATTAAACAAACGATTCAGTAATTACTATTATTGTTATGATGTTGTTATAAGGATTACAGCTGTAATTATTGTTACAAGAAGTGGAACGTATGTATATGAGTTTATTATTAGGGTATATTTAATTTCTTTGAAACAACCTAACAAGAACTGATTCATGACGTGAACTGGATGTTAAACTGACTTAATCAGTTAGAAGGTTACGAAAGTTTAGTCAAAATTAACATTTTTTTCTAGATAAAAGTAAAGTGTTTATCACATACTTGAGCTTCAAAACTTGAAAACGGCGCCACATGGACATTTTAATAAACAATCATAGAAACACATGCGAAGGCATTCGAGAATTCTCATATTAATGCAAATGAGAATAAACAAAACGTCACATAAACTACCACAAACTACAAAGGACGAATCATCAGCACCTTGCATATGTAATGAACTAACCGTGCGGGTGCGACGCAGCCTCAGGCGCTAAAAATGAATTTTAATGGTCACTTAGACCCGAATAATGAAGACAGCACGCTGCATGGGCGGTTGTCAGCCCAAGGCTAACAATCCCCTTCTATTTTCTATTTTATGTTTGAAGTTATTTTGCAAGGGTACGTCTCGAAGTTGATATGAGCCTGTGTAAATTTTGTCCCGTCTGTCACAGATACTCGCATGCGAAGCAATTATGTAACGACGGGTCTGTAAAGTTTGTTAAATTTAAAAGTAGCGAAATCTTTACGTTTGGTGATTTTGGTACTTTTAAATTCTGCAATATTTTTATTACACAGTCTGAAATGATGGATTCTGAATTTCGTTACCCAATTTTTTCAAAACTTGGAAGGAAAGTGAGAGTAAGTGAGCAGAAGAGTCACTATATTATTAGTAACTATCGGCGACTATCGACAACTGCAACTTAAGACGTGGTTTGCCTATCATTGCCTTGATCTAGAAACAAGAAAAAGATTGTTCACATTCCCAGAAAACAACTTAAGAAATGATTTGCTTATTAGAAATATTTTCTAGAAATTGGTTAGGTCAACACTGCTTTTCTGCAATTTGCTAGAAACGCCCCGGTAGAGCCTGGTCCATGTGAACAACATATATTATAATTAATACTATTTTTTGTTTCGACGAAAATTTAATTTCGTTGCCGTATCAGTGACAGATTCATTTAATTCTTGAAATGTTTAATAGAAATGAAAGAAGTAAGTACTTCAACACAATATAAAATAAATATTAATATGTAAGCAATAGAAGTATTCTCTACAATGTAAGGGATCATTGTACTTCGCCTTTTGTACATAAGTGATTGAAAAAATCAGCAGAGCGCAATATCAAAACAAGCAAAATAGAAGTGATTCTGGAAATCGATTAGTAAGGGGATTCGAACAAACATCATGTTATGAATATAATATAAGACCGCAGAATTTCACCGACCCGTATTACAGAGAGAAATATTTATGAACGGGTATCAGTTTCATGTGCGCTCGGACTTTTTTTAATGTTTAACTTGAATACTATATAAACGTTTTATTGTCGGTCATGTAGATCTAGTATTAGGTCTTTTCACAACTAATTCATTCGTGTTCCAAATTAATTTTGCCATTTTTTTGTGATTTTAAATAGGTACATTCGGCTAAAATTATTCCCAACATCATAATAAGTCTATTGATGATTTCGGGTAACAAGAACAAAGCTTATTGAAAAAATAGACGAAGATAATTCATACCATGATTAAAATCATATTACTATTATTTTTTCACTCAATAAATATATATCGTTCAAAGTAAGCGTGAATAGCGATATGATAAACTGAACTGTTAAACCATCAGAATGTTTTATTGTGTCCTACTAGTGCGCCAAATATCAATACAATATTTTAATTCAAAACACAGTGTTGCAAAAAATACACTGCATAGCATCACTCAACGATGTCGATAACAAGATTCGGATGATAAATTCGCATCAAGTGCCGTGACGGGTTGACGCGACCCCCGTCACGCTTTTGTCATATTGACGTGTCTGACAGCTCATAGCGGTGGAAGGGTTACGTGTTATTCACCGATGTTCGATTTTTGTTACGCACCGTGATTTATATCAGATATTTTGTATAAAATAGTTGTATCATGTAGGATATATAATTATACAAAATACGTTAAATTCAATGAAATTGGTTTACAATAACGCTGCCTAACGTTTACTGCTTAGTGTAAAACGTCGGCAGTATTAAAATTCACGAAGGCTAAGAACGCAGCAGAATTAAGGAATGATGAAATGAAAGTGATCTGTAGAGCATCGGAGGGCGATGGTGGTACCAAGCGCACAGGTGCTCGCGATTTGAATTTTTAACAGCTACCGCCATTACCGTGCCCTGTCTGGACCGCTAAATACTTGAAACTCTAATTGAATAAACGTGTCGTGAATTCAGTGTAATCGGTGACGGCACCGATGAGGCGGAGGATGCCTCGAAATCCGATTGTCCGAAGTTTTAAATTTATTTAGATTGGTGAAAGGATTTTCGAATATCTAACCACCCACTGACGCCTGTCCTCATCGGTCCCCGATGTCGTAACAAGCCCCTTGTTCTAACTTTTGTTGAATATCAAAATATCAAATAATTTTCCCGGTTTGCGTTTGTGTAATTACTCCGGTGTATTTTATATTAGCTCCAAGCGTGAAGAAGAAATTAACATTTTAATAATTCATTTGTTACGTTTTGTTCATAATTCATGTTATAATTTGCTGGCAGATTTCTATATTGTTGAAAATAGATTAGGGACGGTTTGTGTAAATGTTCTAAATAAATTACGATTTAAAGTTGTATGATCTTATAGAAACAAGTTTGTTAAAAAGCCGATATTCACGAAGACATTTCACACAAAGATTTAAATGGATATTTAACCGATGAAAAACAACGGAGTAGTTTCTGAATTCGACGCGTATATTTTTTATTTATGACCACGCCTAACTTAAAAAGTTATGCACAAACGTAAGCCGATATGACACGCCCTTATTTGTTAATTTGATTTACCTATTTCTTTAAAGTTAACGTAATTTAGGTTTCTTTGTTCATTGATCATTTGGCGCCGACTCAAACTCATTTAGAATACCAAAATAAGATTAGTTTTTTACACTAGTTTAAGAAGTTAGTTAAGGTTAAGTAAAATTTTTATTTCGATGGTTCGATGTTCTTAAATAAATATAACGTCGACATACCATCCCTCTATTTTAATTCATTTAATATTTGAATTTTTGCTATTTTAGATAAAATAAAACAACTAATTTAAATTTAATTGCTATTAAGTTCAAAGAATAAAAATAACAAACTCCTCCTCCCTTACAAACATTCACTTATGTAACTATAAACCTCCACTGAAAAAAGGAAATAAACAATTAACTTTTAATTAATTCTATGGAGCCTCCAACCTCCATATTTTTAAACTTATCTGGAGTTTTCGCTCAAAGCGCTCGCTTCGTCATCCGCAAAGTAGTAGTAGAGTAGTAGATCTCCATAATTGCGCAGAAACGGCTCCACATCTTTCGTCCGATGTCGGTATTTGTATTCAAATCTGTGACCGAACCGCTGTTAACCGTGCAAACGGCGGTGGGTCTTTCGTACCCCCACCATTACCGTAATCTCGAAGACTGAGTTAATGGTCTTCTCTACCCCCTCCCTGCTCCGCTCGTACCCTAGTCTCGTCCCAATGATGTAAGACGACAATTTTAATGAGACACCTTCAATGCCTTTTGTACGCATTAGGAATGCCGAGCCTCAGTGCGACGGTTAGACCGCACTTGTTATCTCTGAAGTGATGTGTTGGGTGTCCTTAAAGTTAATTGAGCGTAGAATTAACGTCTTCACGTTTACTTTGATGTACATCCTCTCAACTTACTAAATCTTCTTTACAATAATCTACTTTTCTTTTATCTGTCTTGACCAACGTATGGAATGACAAGCTTTTCGGCTAGCGGTCCATCATGGCGGTAAATAGTAGTCTATGTGTCATTCCGATATGTAAGCTATATTATTATGAAGTTTTATCAAAATCCATTTAGTAGTTTTTGCGTGAACAAGCAACAAATATACATACATAGTCACAAACTTTCGCGTTTATAATATTAGTAGGATTAGTAGGATGACCTTTCAATATACCCACTGCGATATGCATTGAGTAAAATACGCTGTCAGTTATTTTAATCTTAAAAAATGTTGTTATGGAACACACAATGTACAAACATTGGATTCATAAAGTGACATGCAAAGCCCTTGGGAGGCATACTATGACAAAATATACATACATTTTGCTTATATTCTGAGAAATGTTAATAAATAAAGATGTATTGCTTTAAATATATTACAGGAACAAAATAGGCACCATGTTGTGAGTTGTGAGTGTTCGTAAACGGTCGATCGTTAAGCTGGTGCCGTAATGCTTGCCCGATAAAGTGACCGCTGCTAGGGTCGGAATGTTGACTTCAAAAGGAACTATAAACACCCTAGATAGCCAAACCCAAGCTCTGTAATACAAAACTTCTTGTCCAAATTCTCTATACTCCTTCACTGGTTTAGCTGTATGTGCGTTTGCTTCAAAATGTTGTAGGAATATAAAACATGTGAGAAAGTAAAAATTTAAATTATTTAACAATATTAAAAATACCATGAAAATCGAATACTAAAAAGGTTAAAAGTGGAAATCTGGTAATAATGTGTACTGTAAACAAACAGTAAAACTTGCATATAAAACAAGTAGTATGAAAACTCATCAATACGTGTGACTTGAAAAAGTTTATTTCGTCATTCACTTTAGTAAATACATACTTTAGTAATTACAAACCAAACAGCAAAAGACAAACTTAATTCTGTTGGATATAGGATAAACTAACAAATATAATAAATAAGAAACCAATAATGACTGCACGATTGGTCTAGAGGTTTGAGCTGTCGCTACGCTACTTTCTACTATGACAACACTTTGTGTGATCCACGAATTGTTGTTCTGAGTCTGGGTGTTATTTGTGTCCGTTTTATGTATGTTTGTACCCTACAAACCCCTGTGACACAGGATGTGTATATTTTTCTAATGCAGGAGTTAACTTTTAAAAAAAAAGAAAAGAATAAACGGACGGACAGACGGAAATTACGAATCTTTAAGGGTTCATAAACTTCGGAACCTTAAAAGGCACAAAGCATAAGTTCCCAGTTACCACAGAAAAAAAAAAAGATTTTATTCACCCAGTTGTCAAAAATAATACGTTTTTCGTTTAACCCAACGACCGATTATCCTCGACAATGGTTTTTAATTTGATTCACTATTTTTTTATTCATTTTATCTCTGGTGAACAAAATCAATAATATTTTACTTACCTTTTTTTTAACCCATCTATCGTTTCTCGCTTGTAGCGTAAACCTGAAGACGAAACATTATCAAGGGTAAAATAACGATCTTAAGGATAAACAAAGGGGTGGGGACTTTTTGCGGACTGCCTCCATTCACCCCTTGGTCGTAGACAGCGGCCAGATGCTTAGCCCTGCACCATCGCATCGTGGAGATTTTATTGGCGATCAATTACTTTAAGAGTCGTGATAATAAAATCAGAATTCCTTTACTTAAAGAGTTTAAATACCTAACTGATAAATATAATTGTTTAAATAAAGTATCATTTTTAAACTCTTGAAAGTTATTTTCGATTATACTTCTGATTACCTAAACCAAATCAGATTTGACGACATATGAAATCATGATTGACACAAATGACAACCAAGATTGTGATCTTTTACAGTAATTGTAAGTATTGTGTATTAATTAAATAAATTTTGCATTGCAGTTGAAATAATAGGCAAAAGACCAAAGACCGTTATAACTGATTTAGTTTCTCTGTGACGGCGAAATTTACTGCAATAGTCAAATGAGCCTGGTTAGGATCACAATTATGTGAGTTAATTAGTAAAATAGGAAGTGGTTTCTGTTGGAAATGACTGCTAGTAAGTATTTTATCAATGATGACGTAGGATATAATTTTTCAAAGTTTCAGTGCGACCCCCGTGACAGCTTTTCACTAAAGGACTGGCGACCAGAGCGATACCAAAGCTTCATATAAGAATGGTACTAAAGTGTTTGAATTAAATCAAAAATCTGAAGTGTATAGTCTCCTTTTGAGATCTCCCTTCAAAATGAAACAAACACTTTCATGGATGTCAGAAGTAATTTACAATCACTTGAATTATCTGCATGTGTTCCTCCTGGAGTGTGAAAAGCAGCATTTTGCACTAGGGTATTTCATGCAAACAGTAATACATTGTTTGATTTTAAAGGGAAATTTATACGGATTATGCTGCACTATTATTATGCTGTAGTAAAGTAGAAGTTGAATTTTAGTAGAACCAGACTGTCGTTTTGAGTATACCAACTCACTGGCTTAATATTTCATTGAATTTCATCCCTTGAAATAATAACGTTGACTGACAACTTGTGGTGTTTCAATATTATTCCGTCTGTCGTGGTTTTCAACTGTATGCTCAAAGCGAGTAACTTAAATACAAACGCGTAGTAACATCTCAAGGTACAACTAAGTGTTATTAAGTTTGAGTCGTTTATCGAAAACAAGACATCCAATATTATGGTAAAGGACTACTCAACTTTGTCACTTAATACGTACCCTACTTAGGAAAGACACTTTTCATCTGTTAAAAACACATAATTACATTAAGCAGAAAAGTTTTATAATAAACACTTGTTCAGACTCTTACCGTTTATAATTTTTGTTTATTTGAGAGACGATTAAATAATACGACATTGGACAACACAAGTGTACATTTACTTACAAATTGCTGCCGTTGCACCGCGCACGATGGAGAACCATACTGCTGCGAGGACTCGTTTGACGCTCCGACAAATATATACATATATTTATATTTTACATTTAAGCCTACCAAAATGACTCCACGTTGCTTGATGGAGAGCATGAGTGGAATCCAGAAGTAGGGACCACTTCTCATTGTGATATCAAACACAATTAGGAGTAACCCCTATTCCTGGATATTCCTGCCACATTCTCTAACGAAAGGCGACAGCACGAATACTTTCATTTTAGGATGGTCTTCTGTGTGAGGGTAGTACTGCTCCAGTCCAGCCGAGCAGTATATTTTTTTCTAAAAACCAGTTTATGTTTACTAATGAGAATGAAGCCCAATCTACACTTGATTCAAAATTTTGCAATCAATCCTAATAATATTAAAAACATTATGAATGAGAGAATAAAGTTGATTATGCAATAGACGAGTTCAAAAAGTGAACTAATAAAACTTTAACTCCACGTCATGTTGAGGTTTTTCACTTATTTTACACCCGTCCAGTGCGGATTTACTGCGGGTAATCGAAAAAGTTACATTGGAAATAGTAGCAGATAAATGTGATTGTGTAATTTATAAAGTTCTTCCCAACAGTTGTAATGATATCGAGAACTGTTAAATGTTGGCATCGCCTTTTCATGTCCTATGCATGTCTACATATTTCAGCATTTTTCGACAACATTCAACATTCAAATTGTACAGGGATCTATATTTCATGAAAATACACTTGGTGATTTTACGATTGTTTATTTAATAATGTCAAACACATACTTCTGATAGAGAAAGAGGAAAATAGTGAAATAATATTTTTACCTGCTTACTACTTTCTAGAATATTTTCTTATTATTAGTATAAATAGAATAGTACAGAGGGTTTCCTAACCAGCTTTTCAACAGCCTTTTATTAGTTCATTATCGTCGGTTAGCAGAGGTTCTTCAAGTAAATAGTTAATTTAGTTATTTAAAAGTTCACTTAATTTAAACTTAGAACCTCCCAAGTTTGTGTGTGTTGTGTCTTTATGCTATTTCGATTTGTTTCTTTATTTGAAAGGCCATTTGTCCCCATTCAAATTTGGAGTAAACCTTTCATCCTTTAAGTAAGTATGTAAATTATGACACTAAGAATAAAAGTTCTACTTGCTATTTAATTTGAAGCAAGTTAAAAGAAACCATATACCTGGATCCTACATAGACATACATGGATAGCTTAAAGCGAACCCTTGGAATTACGTACTATCTCTGCAGTTCATTGTTTCTCATGTAGTTGGGAATATTGTTCTTGTTCTAGTAAGTTTGAATTGTTCCCGTCCTGTGCACAGTTTAATCTAGAGGTTTTGCGGGCAACGTAAGGCAGATTACAGAAGTATTAGAACCAAAAATGGCTCTCGATCATAGTTGATTAAAACTGTGATCTGGGTGTGAAGGTCTCTTTGAGTCAAAGATTGACTATATTTGATACTGTCCTTTTTATAGGTACTTATCGGTTTTTTAATTTTTTATCAAATTATTTTATTTTGTATTTTTTTTTTCATTCATTAGATATGGTCCCAGGGATTGCCATTTAAGTAATGAAAAATACATTTTTTAATTAAGTAAATCATAACGTGTGGATTAAAAAGTATGCAATGTCTAATGCACATAATTCGTATACAAGGTTAATGACTGTTGAAAATGTTCTAGTTACAGCTTGCAAAAATAATTACAAAGTTCAAAGTTCAATCGGATATGGACGACAACATAAAATTCCGAACGCTGGGTAAGTATAACCCTTGTCGCGTCACATTTTATCAGCAAACGTAATAAAACGTTCCCGTCCCGATTTATAAGATGCTCTTGAAGCCTGTCGACAGTTGTACGTGATCTGCACTTATATACCTAATACTACATTATTTATTCTTGTGGGCCATTTTGTTGACATATTCTATCTTTATACACTTACTACCTGTCATTGTCATTCTTTATTTTAGTAATGATTATCAGCAAGATCTTTCTTTGTTTTATTTTAGAATGAAGCATTATGTGATACGGATAAAAGGTCTGGGTAACTTTCCTAATTTACTGTCAGGGGAAGTTTTAAGGCTACAAGATCAGTTTATATTTTAGCTTAAAATATATTCGTATTATCTTCTTTTAAAACACAGTCTCTAAATTTCAAAAGTACAATTTTTCAAAACAAATTTAATAAACACTTGTAACATGTTTCGTTTGTAAAGAAAGCTACTGATTATGTCTCTCGCTTCCATAACTTAAACAAAATTATACAGGTAGCCGGTGTTTTGGCCTTTGATAGAAGAATAAACAACGTAAAAATCGGAATATTTATGTAAAGATTGTATTAGGTTCTCAGACGTCAGTATATTTTTGAGTAAAGTCAAGTGCTCTCAGCGTTTTCATAATAAAATTTTCCCTATTACGCATTGTTCCAAGTTCTCTTGTTTTAAGAGGATTTCTTGTAGACCTACTTTTGTTTTAATTACCACGAATAGCCAAAGATTATAAATTTATTTTTATCTTTTTTTTTCAGATAAAAGGTTCTTTAACAAATTTTGAGATTAAACTACAAAAGTTAGAAAAACAAGTGGGTGATCTTTAAGAAAGCAATTTAGTTTTAATTTTACGTAAAGTTTCTTTAAGCCAACCTCTTTTTAATTTTAGTTACTTACTTAGGTACTTTAATAATGAGGTCTATAATATTTTAAGCTGTCTAGAAAGTTATGAGTTTTAAAAATAATCTAACATTTAAAATTCTCGAGTCGTAGTGTTTGTTACCAAACTCCTTCGAAACGGCTGGACCGATTCGTATAACTTTTTTTTATGTAAGCCTACTAAAGTGACTCTACTCTGCCTGATGGAAAGCATGAGTAGAATCCAGGAGTAGAGGCCACCACCCTCATTGTGAGTGTAGGCAATGCAGCATGGTGACCCATACCATGGCGGCTTGGTCAGAAAGTTCTGCATCATTATTCCGGCCTCCTAAGGTCCGTTGAATGATGCAGAATTATTGGGCCTACGGTCTCACACTCACCAACGAAATACGACAGCAAGAATACTGTCATTATTAGGATGGTCTTCTGTGTGAGGGTAGTACTGCCCCGGTCTAGCCGGCCCATTCGTGCTGAAACCAGCGTGGCTCTACTACCTACAGATGACATAATTATAAAATTTTGTGTGCATATCGGGTAGGTCTGAGAATCGGCCAAAATCTATTTATCATACCCCTAGGACGCAACTAGAGTCACTAGTAATATATAAAAGTATTGTCCGTGTGGTGACGGATTAAGAATACATAGCGTCACCACCCCTATTCATCCCACGTGGGTGTCGTAAAAGGCGACTAAGGGATATACTACGCAAGACAACATCAATGCAAAGAGAAGGAAAACTTGAAATCAACCCTATACCAACCCGTCTGGCCAGTGTGGTATAGTAGGCCAATACCTCCTTTTTAAGGAGAGGCCTATGCCGAGCTGTGGACTGTTAAAGGCTGTTGATGATTGATGATGATCATATTACTTAAAAAACTATTTCAAGTGTCATTCATTCCTTAAATAATAATTTATAGGTTATCTGTTTTCAAATCTAAAACTGATGAGGTGAACTCAGGTATGGTTAAAGATATATGAAGCATCGATACCATTGGTAAGGATATTTATTGTATACAACTAGTAAATATAAACATCTAATCAGTAACTAATAATCATGTAGATACTTCATTTACACAACTAAACTACTTGAAGTAAATATTTTCGACTTGTACAGTACGAAATTGCAGTTTCGGTTAGTCGTTTGTTTATAATTTAGGATGAAAGTTCAAAATACTTTTCGCCTTTCAAGAAAATATCGAGTAGTATTACGTCTTAATGTCCTTCAATTTCTTAAAATGTATTTGCAGTCTCTCGAAGCCTGAAGGTCAAATAAAGAAGAATCGTTTGATTGTCGTAAGATACAAGAGTTAATAGTACTGTTAATTTAACTGACACGTGCAACCATTTATTAGTTTTGCGACTACGTACATTATCACACAAGGTGTGATCTGTCAGAACAAATATACCACTATACCAGCAGCGGAGAATAAGTATTTATTATAATTCTCACGTGCCTAAAAATTTTATATAAGTAATAGTTGACTTTATATTCTTCCTCGGTAACTGGGCTATGTAACAAATGAATAATTTTCAATCAGACTAGTACTCAAAATTTTTTTCAAATTCAAATTCAAAATTCTTTATTCACTTAGGATGCAATACATCTCTTGTGACAGGTCAAGATTCTACATGTACATTTATGCCATGTTCGCAAACAATAGGTAGAGCCGGAGAAGAACATGGCAATAAAAACTCGCGGCCACTCCTTTCAAATCGCCAATGTTTACATAGTTTTAATGTTTATAAATCTGATATGGGGGTAAGGTGCTGCCACTAATATACTATACACCATGTTAGAGGACTGATGCAAATTATAGTGATTAAAAATTAGAACATAAGCTAATTTAAAAAAAAAAAACAGCCTCAGCGGGTACAACATAGTAGGAGCATCTACTTACAACAAAGGTAAAAACTATATGTGCTCAAATATTGGCCAAATTACTGGTAACGAAAGATTAAATATAAAATATTAATTATAAGATCAAAAGAAAGAGAAGAATGGCCTTTATTCGTCACGTAGAATCTTTACTTACAAAAGTAAAATCATGCTCTTAAACAATGTGATAGCAACATTCACATGAGTCGAATAAAATGATAAGGAGCAAGTAGTCAAATCCATTTTTCTTTATCATTTAAAAATTCGTCAACTGTATAATAACCTTTACGTATGAGATAAGTTTTGACTACATTTTTAAACTTTTCCACTGATAGACTCATAACACTAGCTGGTAACCTATTAAAAAATCGCACGGAAAGACCCATAAATGAATTATGCGTTTTATGTAGCCTATGATATTGACCTACTAATTTATGCTTATGTCTCGTGTTCACCGAGTGAACCCTCGAACTCGAAACCCTTATGGTGACGTCATGTCCGTTGGTCCGTCCTCGACTTGCCAACCCAACGGTTAGTGCTAGAAAGATGAAACTTTACATGGATATGTGTTTTTATCACGTCGACAAAGTAACAAAACTACAATAGCGATAATATTACGATCTCTGATATCAACATCACAAATCTCTTTTTCTACCTTCAATAAAAGTCGATCGTCTGTAAAAGATTATGACATACAATATCAATCGACATTCCTCACGGTATCTCTGCGCAATCATAGACATTATCTCCTATATTTTTCCATCACATTGCTATAATATAAAGACTCGCACCCACTATTCATGTCCCCCTGTCGACGTCGGGGAACTCCTGCTATGAAAACAATCAGAGCGAGCGAGTGTAAATCACTCTAGTGATACATTAAGTTTGCGCAGCGGGGTTGCGCAATCACTTGAAATCGAATAATAGTTTTCAATTTAATCATATTTTGAAGTGTTAAGATTTCTTTCTAGATACGACTCGTGGGTCATGTTGCTTTAGCTATAAAGTTTTATTACCAACATCAACACTTCGAGGTGCCATAAATACGTTACTATCATCTGTTAATATCTCTTATTTATTAATATCTTTACGCTGTTAGCTTCATTTATCTTATTTATAAGAACGAAAACATTATTTCGTACATAAAACATCGCTAGAAGTTCCCCTTCCTAATTTAATTACAAATAGTTTTGACCTTATCAGAACTTGTACAATATATTTAACGTAATCGAGTTACAAACGAACGCTGTTCGCGAAGTGTAATTGTTATTTATTTACCGTCAAACCTAATTTTAACGGAAAACTGACTTCTGCAAGCACTACTTTGAAAAAAATACTTGACAAACTTATTGTATGTAGAGATTTAATCACAAACATGAACACAAATCTATCTGCTCCGTTATTTCTGCTTCGTATTCTGTCGTTTTCAATTCTAGAAAAGTTTTGGATTGTTTACTAAATGAACATCTTTTGAAATTTTAATGAGAAACCCCTTTGTGGTTTTCAAGATCAAAGCTTGACCTACATTTGTATATAACGTTTTAGTGCTTCAGAAGAACTCAAACTTTATTCATGATTAATTATCTGGTTTTAATGAGGAATCATATTCATCTAAATTAGCATCTCTTTTTTATGGTGTGGGGGCAAACCAGTTAACGGATCAATGGTTAGAAAATGAAGCACACTATGAACTGTCCTTTAAATGCAGTCCGGAATTGGGAAGAATTAGAACTTAGTGAAAGAGAATTAGAGAGTAGCTTAAAATTTCTTTGACCCCTGGGTATTACTTCACTTTAGCAATGGGTCAGCTTGACCGAGGTAGTACTACCCCTACACAAAAGTCCTGCCTAAAACGACAATATTCGTGCTAACTTATTGCGTTGGTAGGTGAAGCATCTCATTAAGCCGCCATGGTGTAGTTTACCATGCTGTGTTGTCTACACTCATAATGAGAATGGTGAGCATGAGATTCAAGAGCAAGAACACTCATACTTTCCATCAGACAGAGTACAGTCACTTTGTTAAGATAAATATAAATATAAGCACCATAGATTCCAAAGTACGGCACTCCACTCAACTAAGATAAAACTCAATACGAATTAATTTTGTTCATTCCACGATTTAACAAAGAAGATATCGATTAATAGTACTAAATGCTCAAAGATAAACCCTAACATTTTAAGAGTTGACACTGATACCCATAGATTTATGCGATACTAGGGGTGGGTTTCACCCCTGTGTGACTCGATTCACCCCCTAACGATGTTAAGGATATCGCCAGTTAAAGACTATTGATACGAATGAAGATTCTGAATGTTGCAAAGTTAGTTTTTATTAACGTTTTATTTTTGGGGAAAGAGCACACTCTTGATACGTCAGAATTTCATGTGATACTTGACCTGTGTTCTCAAACTATTAAATCAGAACTATAATGTTTATTTTAATTTGATTAGACTCAGAAATGAAAAAAAAAATGTTTAAAGATGTCAGTAAAAAGAAACTTTAATGAATGTGGTATTTACGGTTCTCGTAAAATATAAGTAAGAAAATATGACATATTTTATATAGTGTTTACTATTTACCAACGCAAGCAATTAAACTTGAAACATCAAAGATTTATTGTAACACAAACATTTCATAAAAGTTATAACGAGTCAATTCTGTTTGAAAAACGAGCAGAAACGCACACATATTCAATTTAAACCGAAACGGAGTTCCCATAATATGTTATTAAAACGCTGAACACGGTCTGATGTGGCCTGGGGCAGTGTGCGGTGGTATACTGCCCTCCAACACGGCCCTAATTAACTTGGGCTAAGGCTTTCTACTAATTACTAATGTCTGTTATTTAAAAAGTGATACTGAGATTTGCTCGTGAGATTATGGAATTTTTACCTACTTATTTGATTAATAGGATTTGTAATAGATAGCCTTAAGCACATCTTTCTGTGAGTTTATTTTTTATTACAAATTGAAATCGTAGACTATCAATATTAAAGACAAATTTCAGTTCCTGATACCCGAACACCCGCTAGGAATATTATTGGCCTTCAAATAATTTTTCGAAAAATCTGTGCGAATAAATAAAATTCGAGTATGTAATATCAAACGATACGTTTTTCACTAAATGCAGATGAAATTTTTAAAAACTTTGTCTGTTTGTTCCAATTTTAACGGGACTTTCTCTGACATAAAGCTGATGACCTATGGAGTAACTTAGTCTTATTTTTTTGGACCGGCTTCGCTCCGCATTGTTACTCACGATTTACAGCAGCAACCAGAAACCAAACCCGACCCGACCACTAAACCGAGGCAGCTGTATATATCAACAATAAGATAGCGTTAAGATTGGTTAACTGAGACCTATGATTTTATTTATCTCTGCCCGCATCGTCCGGCACCTCTGCGGGGTGGATCCCTGTATCCCTGTCCCTGTCGGACGCCCAATTCGGTTTCCGAGAGGAGCGTTCGACGGTCGATGCCGTGTTGCGCCTTAGGGCCGTGACCAAAGTGGCAGTGAGCTGCGATGGAGTGGTGTTAAACGCTAACGCCAACGCCTTCAATAGTCTGCCATTCAGCTGCATCATCCGCTATCACGGAGTGCCAGAGTATCTGAGCCAGCTGGTGACAGACTATCTTGAGGAGCGTACTGTCGTGTACAAGGCCCGAGATGGTGCCTTGATACGCAGGGCCATGTCGTGCGGTGTTCCGCAGGGGTCTGTCCTAGTACCACTCCTGTGGAACATGGGATTCGACTGGGCCCTACGAGGGGGTCTCCCCACTGGGTTTTGCATATCTGTTACGTCGATGACACTTTGGTCACGGCCCGGGGGGCTAACTTCCAGAAGGTGGTGCGCCTGGCCACCATAGGAGTTTCTCTGGTGGTCGGGTGCATCGAGATGCTGGGTCTACGGGTGGCCCATGAAAAGACGGAGGCCCTTTTGTTTAATGGGCCCCGTCGTGGTTCACCCGCCGGCGCCTCCATCGCCTGGGCCATCATCTGGGCCCGGTCCTCGACGGTAGGTGGCTCTTCGACGAGGACTTCCGACAGCTTGCTCCTAAGCTGGTGGACACTGCGTTCGCCCTAGGGCGACTTTTGCCCAATTTGGGCGGGGCCTGTGTTCCCACTAGGCAGCTGTACACAGGGGTTGTCCGGTCAATGGCACTGTATGGTGTACCGGTGTGGGTGATTTCCACACGTTAAAAAAAAAACATTTTCAGTAAATTTGAGGGCACTGATTTCCCAATAATGATTGCCATAGATGTTCATGACAACCGGGACCGACGGCTTTACGTGCTCTCCTAGGAACAGGCGTGAATCACTGTCAAACTTCCAAACTCCGGGCTGCTATTAGGGATTTCCTAAGAAAAACCTAAAAAACACTAGCATTGAAAAATCCTAAATATATCATTAAAATGTTAATTGAAATAAAAGTAGCTTATAAGACTGACTGGGACTGCACCACTTTTCGCTTTAGAATACAACCTATACATTATTTTCGACT
The DNA here is from genome assembly GCA_932526445.1 of Phragmatobia fuliginosa. Taxonomy (NCBI): domain Eukaryota; kingdom Metazoa; phylum Arthropoda; class Insecta; order Lepidoptera; family Erebidae; genus Phragmatobia; species Phragmatobia fuliginosa. Next base: position 531,643 of record OW052073.1, read on the forward strand.
CTGCTCAACTCGCAAAAATATAACAAACCTTGCTTAATTTTTAATGTACGTATTACCCTGGGCGAAACTGTGCGAGATCGGCGAGAAAGCTCTCGTAATGCCTCTGACGTAATCAGTTGATCTCTACCTTTAGAGAAAAAGTATTATGCTCTAAGTAGCAAGGATCTACGTTTTTGTAGCTTACATTTATTTCTCGGGGGATAATCGGCAGATTTGATTGCGGCTCCACAAATATTAAGTACTTTTGTTTTTGTTTTATTCATAGGATAAAACAGTTGAAGGGATTTACTTTTATCTGTTTTGTTTTTTGTTTCTTTGTTGGAAAGGCCCTGCGTCACGATTACGAAAGACTGTAGATTTTTTTTAGAATAGAAATTTGTTTATGTCATTGTAATTTATCGCTGAATGAACCTTGAATATTTCGATAGTGCTGGAATACAATCTCAATTGTCTCGACATAAGTACTAAACTTTCGTAAATATCCAGGGAAGGGTAAACAGTGACGTTCCGGTTTCACATTTGGCTGACTATAACTTGAGTCCTATACACATTATGTAGAAGACTCATTTTGTAATTAACGTAACATTTTTTTAGGGTTCCGAAGTTTATGACTCGGAACCCTTAAAGATTCGTCATGTCCGTCTGTCCGTCCGTCCGTCCTCGACTTACCGTCCAAACGCTAAGTGCTAGAAAGATGAAACTTTTCATGAATATGTGTTGTAATTACGTCGACAAAGTGTTACAATAAAATTATGAAAAATATTTTTATTTAGGGTACCTCCCCCACATGTAAAAAAGGGATGATTTTTTTCTCACCGCTATCTCATTATGTAGGGTATCATTAGATAGCTCTTTAAAAAACAATACATAGTTTCTAAGACGATGTTTTGATTTAGGTATCCGTTTGTGAGATATTCCACTTTAAAGGGCACTTTTTTGTAAAAACAGGGCCCCCTCCCCCTCCGAAAGCTAAACGGCAGGCTCAAAAATTCTGGGAAAATTCGTGGTGGTGGTCCATATAATGAACTTTGAAGGAAAACTATAACGGATTAGATGACTTTGTTAGTTAAGGAGTTATAGTGGCTTAACTGTAAAATGCGCTCACTTGGAAAACCTCATTCAAATTTAACGCATTAATACGTAAACATAACAATTAACTACTGGATACGATTTTAAATCCACGAACCATTATGGGTGACGGAAGAACCCTTTCCTGTGCGTGGCCTGACACGCACTTGGCTGATTTTTACTAGTTCTATATCGGAAAAGTAGTCCATGTCCGTTCCCAGGCACTATCTTTTTGCACTTTTCACTATCCATGTACAAAATTTCATTTTAGTTGTGTAGTTTTATCGTGAAAGATACATAGACAGAGGTACTATTAGTAAGGATAATGCATATGTATCATTACTTATGGAAGGCGTTTTACAGATTTTTAGGGTTCCGTAGCCAAATGGCAAAAAACGGAACCCTTATAGATTCGTCAAGTCTGTCTGTCTGTCTGTCCGTCCGTATGTCACAGCCAATTATTTCCGAAACTATAAGAGCTATACTGTTGAAATTTGATCAGTCGATGTATTCTGTGAACCGCATTAAGATTTTTACATAAAAAAAGAAAAAAAACAATACATTTTGGGGGTCTCCATACTTGGAACTGAAACTCAAAAATTTTTTTTTCATCAAACCTATACGTGTGGGGTATCTATGGATAGGTGTTCAAAAATGATGTTGAGGTTTCTAATATCATTTTTTTCTAAATTGAATAGTTTGCGCGAGAGACACTTCCAAAGTGGAAAAATGTGTGTCCCCCCCCCTCTAACTTCTAAAATAAGAGAGTGATAAAACTAAAAAAAATATATGTTGTACATTAACATGCAAACTACCAACGAAAATTGGTTTGAACGAGATCTAGTGAGTAGTTTTTTTTTAATCCCTACATAATATTATAAATGCGAAAGTACCTCTGTCTGTCTGTCTGTTACGCTTTCACGCCTAAACCACTGTATCGATTTTGATGAAATTCGGTATGATGATAGAACTGAACTTGGGAAAGGACATAGGCTACTTTTTACTGCAATAATCGAGACACAAAGACCAGAGCTAGGTGATTATAAAAATACATAAATCGAAGATGTCAAAATGTATCACTGTTTACCTCCTGTCAAAACTTCACAGGTTGCTAGGAATAACACACTTGCATGGTAACCATAATGATAGTTTGTAAATGACATATAGACCAGTAGACCAGAGTAGATAATTTTTGAAAACAAATAAAATTATAGTAGGATGAAACCTATTGGAAAAAGAGGAGAATATTATAAAAATGAAAGGAAAAATAATTTACGGGCGATCTGAGGTCGGGAAGGGGTAGGGAGGGAGGTTTTCGGGTCCTTTAACCGGGGCGTGAAAAAGCATCTCACTAAGCCGCCATAGTGTGGGCCGCCATACATTATTGTCCGCATTCGCAGCAAGTGTTGTAGCTCCGACCCTTGGATTTTGCTCATGCTTTCCATCAGGCAGGGTAGAGTCAGATTGGATGGCTAAATATATACAACAAAGGGTAAAAAACGGTATATCTCGATTTCCAGCAAAACTACAAGGAAAATAGTTAAATGGCAAAGTTGTAGGTAATTAAAAGATCAACAACTTTTTAAGGTTCCGAAGTTTATGACTTCGAACCCTTATAGATATGTCATGTCCGTCTGTCCATCCGTCCGTGCGTCCGTCCTCGACTTGTCGTCCAAACAGTAAGTGCTAGAAAGATGAAACTTTGCATGAATATGTATTGTAATTACGTCGACAAAGTGCTACAATAAAATTATGAAATATATTTTTATTTAGGGTACCTCCCCTACACGTAAAGTGGGGATGTTTTTTTTTCTCACGGCTACCCCATCATTTAGGGTATCATTATATAGGTCTTTTAAAAACATTACAGGTTTGTTAAGACGATTTTTTGATTTAGGTATCCGTTTGCGAGAAATTCCACTTTAAAGGCAAACTTTTTGTAAAAACAGGCCGTCCCGCCCGCCGAAAAATTTGTGATAGTGGTCCATATAATGAACTGAAATGAAAACTATAACGAATTAGATGACTTTGTTAGTTCAGGAGTTATAGAGGCTTAACTTTTACAATGCGCTTACTTGGAAAAGTCATACAAAATCAACGCATTAATACGTAAACATAACAATTATCACACGCTTGGCCGATTTTTTATAATATCATTGATCAAAACACTATTATTAAAACATCGATCAAAGTTACAACTAACTACAAGAAATTTTATATGATGTTACCTGCTGGTACGGAACCCTTCATGAGCGAGTCCGACTCGCACTTGGCCGCTTTTTAAGTTTAAGGGATATAAAAAAATCAAAGGTTAACTTGATACCGAAATGTAAATGAGTGTGTATCATATTGTTAAAGCATGTTTTCTTGAACAGCAGTAGTATTTAGTTGAAATACAAGAACCATGTATCTTACCGCAGCGTGGAGCGCTTCCTGGCTGAGCTCCAAGCACGTACTCCAACTCTTTTTAGCTTTCAATTGTTCTCAGTACTGTTAATACTGTTGTATTTTATTACTTTATTCATCCAAGACGTTGTTTCTTGAATGTTTTATTTTATTGCTACTTGTAAGTAGTATCAGTGCTAGAAAGGTTTAAGGTGTGTGAATAATAGTACCTAGGGTTTAGTGTAGTATCTTTGATCTGTTTTACTGCATAACTTTGAGCTAAGATTTACGTGATAAAAACGGTTATGAGGAGAAATGTGAAAAACCTAGTGGACTACTAGTAGTAGTTGAAGAGTTCTGAGAAACATTTCCTCGTTTCATGATCAGGTCAGCTCAAAGTAATTATAGCAGTAATCATCCGAAATTCACCAGTACAAGATAAAGTAACATTTTTAAACTTATTTATCAATATCTGTCTTGTAGAACTTTTTTACCTTTAAGTTTTACTTAATATTTAAGCTGTAAATCTTGATTACCTAAATGTTACAAAATATCATAAGGAGTAAATTCAGCATATTGTTGTGTATATTTGGCTTACTTTATTATATTTTAAGGTACCCATAAAATATTCTAAATATGTACTTTCTATATACACTGAACTTTTCACTTAATCACATATAAATACCTCCTAAATTTATTTAGAGTTGCAATATGTAACTAACTAAAATCTTAATGATTAAGAAAACTGCTTTTAGAGCAATTTATTGGTGTAAAATATCACGATTCTGCCAGCCAGTACCAGGTCGTTAGCGAGCCCCAGGAGCTTACTGTCGTAATCTCTCTACGACGTCATAATTGCACAAATTGCACCGAACCCCTCGATACTTTTATACAGTAAACGATTTTCTGTTCTGGTATAGTTGAACTGGTAGAACTGATATTTCGATAATAACTGTGAATGTCGAAGTACAATTACGACCACTCTTCTATTTAATTTGTCTTCTCTGTTTGAAATTATTATTGCATTTCGACTACTATTACTGCGATCCTCTACACAATGCTCTTAGTTAAAGATATTTTTCTTTGTCTTAATTTTAAACATAAATTTGGTATTTCAAAGTGCTTCCTCACTTAATAAAATTTATTCAGAGTTACCAGTAACTTTGAAAATCTAAGCAGACATCGCCTATATTTTTTCTTCACTTTACTGAGTATGATGCAGGACAAACATCAAATGTACCATCAAAGGTTCTAGATGCAGTCCTATCGAGATTACCCCTTACTTAGATGAAAAAATTCCGCGTTTATTTTCGACAAGCCGGCTTTGCATTTCAAAATAACATCATGAAAAATAAATAACTAATAAATATTTCGGACATCTTACACACAACGCCATCTAGTCCCAAACTCACCAGAGCTTGTATTATGGTTACTAAGCAATTAATATAAATACATAAACATACTTTTTTTTGTAAATACATACATATTATACATAGAAAAATAACCAGACTCCGAAACAAATAATTGTAGATCACACAAATATTAGGTCTGACCCGGGAATCGAACCCGAGACCTCTTGATCAGCAACCGCATACGTTAACCACTAGACCAACAAGGCAGTCAGTCAGTCAATCATGGAAAACATTGAATCCCTTACACATGTAACATACCTGTTTACATGATATGAACACAATATGGATTTATAGGTGCTAAAAATGAGGGAATGAAGTCATAAACCACGCGGTAGGATTTGTTACTTAACGATCTGCCTACGACATAATATCATTGTATGCAAAGGTTTTAATAAACTGCTCCATATTAATTAGTACTTCTACCTTACCGTCAATTATATAAGTAATTCATATAGTAATAAAACGAAAAGATGTAGTAAGTATTTAGTGAATCCAACTACAGAACGTCCTGATCTAATTATACTGGCCCGACGCTGTAATGAAACGATGTAATAATAAAATCTAGTTAGTACTCCATTCAGCTAAATGCAGGAACAAATTGTACAACCTCAGGGCTTCCACTATTTATATCATAATAGTGTTATACTCTTTATTGAAATGGAATTTTCCCCTACATTCTTAGTTATTAATATTATTCACGGTACGGCTGGTTTATTGGTTTAACTGGTTGCCATTCCGCTTTCTACTGCGCCAAGTGTCGTGGATTCAACCTCACACGATACAATACTTTGTGACATGCACAAATTGTTGTTCTGTGTCTGGTTGTACTTAGTCATTTCATGTACTCGAATGTTTGTAAAATCGACGCGACAGAATCTATATGCCTCAGACCTACTCGATATGCACACAAAATTTCACACAAATCGGTCCAGCCGTTTAGGAGGAGTATGGTAATTAAATTTGTGACAAGAGAATGTTATATACAGGTGAATTTTTGAGACCGGACAGTAAGGGAAGGTACCTTAACCGTTATAGTTACAGGAAAACGCTTTTAGAAGACTATCCATAATTTTTTAAGATTTTGGAAAAAATGTACAGCCAGCAAGAAAATGGTCATTTGAAACAAAAACTTTTTTTGATTCCAATCGATCCTGTTTCTTATAAGGATCAAAAGTCTCTACTGGACTGACTGAGGTTTGAGTACTAGAAATGTCAGAAATCGCAAAAAACTTTTCCCATACATTTGTACGGAAATAAATCATTTTAATATGTATTTTAGACACAGACAAACATAACTTACATTTAAATGATCTACGAAATAAATTGCTCAAAACGACCGTCGTTTTCACGAATACATAAGTTAACTCATTTTTGTACTGAGCTAGTATCAGCCGATAATTTTCTTGGATAGATATCATTTAAAATCCTTGTTTATCATCATCTAATCATCATTTAAAACAGTATTCAGGAGCTGAACGATGCATTATCGTTTAGCTCCTGAATACTGTTGTATTTTTTTTTTTAAGATAAGATAAGATAAGATTAATATTGTATGATTATTCTCTAATTAAATGAATTGAAAATGAAATTGAATTGAATGAAATTTCTTGTAACTATACTACAGAGTCTGAGCATGTTTAGGATCAAAAACCGTGTAAGAGTTTTGTCAAATCACTACTATTATTTAAAAAAAATGCTATAAAAAAATTAGGAATCTTGCGCTTTAATTATTTACACTCATTTTGAAAATGACATTCCTATAGAGAAAAACAGGCAAATTACATACAATTTTCGTATATATATAGGTAATTAGGTCAACAATAAAATAGGTAATTAAGTACTATCTGATTTTGAGAAATAAAGAAAACTATACATTCTATTGTATTTATCTTCACGTCTCATGTCAGTCGCATGCCGATTGTAGATGATCATGATTTCCTCTGCCAACATACATCATCTTGTTGTTAATCATCAAGATAACATGTATTGTGACGACATATAATTAATTAAATTAATTACTCACCTGTCAAAATCATCATTTGAAATGGTTCGGGCTCTACAAGGAGACGCTCGGCTTATTAAGCCTACTTAGTAATAATTCAAACAGAGATTGCTTTATCTCAAATAGCTGCTGCAGGAACATTTAAACCGATTTAAAGTAGGTACAAGAAGTTCCTCAATTTAATTGCTTTCATATTTTTATAACTTTGATTACCATTTACACTTTTGCAGCTGATCTCTGAAACGGTTAGACCTCTTTTACATTTCATCGTCGTCTGATCTCAAAACTAGGTAAAACATATGCTATGTAGGTAAACTAATATTTCTAAATACATTCGTCCTATAGACTGTGCAGGAACAACAGGAACGTCTTCCGACCAAGTGAGGTGATCGTGCCTGGTGGGCCATGGCCCAACAGTTTATGTAGGGGTGTTGGAAATGTACTAATCGCCGCAAAAAATTTAATATCGCGATTCAGGATTAGAAGTCACTTCGTTACACCGTGGTTTAGTGTTTCTTCGGTAGATGGAGCTGTTATACGTGTTTTGCTTGCACTGTATGTAAAAGTTGCTACATAGATAAATAGACCGGGACATAAAACAAATGATCGTATTCATGACAAAAAGATTTGACCTAGGTGGGAACCAACCCACGACCTCTAGTTTAGCAGTCAGGATCACACTAGATTAACAGGCTCTTCTAGTTATTAACTCTAATGTGCATGTATTTATTTATGTATATAAGTATGACATTTGAAAGGACCTTCCGTTTGACTTCTTTTAAATGATGAATCGATGAATCCTAAAAAAATAACTTCTAATTTGCATAGACTTAATATCAGGTTACCCATCCGTTCTTTAGTCTTATATCCACCTCATACAGCACCATGTCAACAACCTTTAACAGTCCACTGCTAAGCATAGTTCTCTCTTCGGAAAGGACATTTTTGCATACTACGATGCCAGGCTTTCAGACGGGATACAACGCTTCTTTTTGCAGCTCAGTTGTACTACGTAGTTTGCTCTATTACTCGGCTCTTACTCAAATTTTATTTTATGATTTAAGAAAAACTTAGAGCTACCAATATATCATTACAGTAAACAAACTGAGTACAAAAAAAGAAAGCCAATTAAAAGTTTAAACAGATAGAACACATAGATCAAAGACAATACATATATGTACATTTACATAAAAACACAGATATGAATGAATAGAGGTGGTAGCATTTCGTATTATTAATCCCTAACTACACGACCTTTATAATGTAACAGGAGGACCTATTCTATAAAAATAAATACTAAAACGTTATTTCTTTGTAACATACGTTACTAGCCGATAATAAAACGCAAGATTAAACCTAATAGCTAAACATGGCAATAAAATGCTTTCACAATAAAAGTTCCTTTAAGAGTTTTCCCTTTGTCCAGGAGTAGGGTACACCGCACAATGCTTTCAATCGATAGCGCTGGTACTCCAACTCGATACGGTCCACTTACAATATAACTATGAATGTTTCCTGTTTAGATTGTCGTACGGGACTATTTATAGCTCTAGTTAGTTCGTTACTAGCACAGCATTTTAGAATATTGGCAAATAAACCATTTATTTTTCGTTTAGATGTCTACCTTGCGATCTCTAGCGATTTCAAATGTATTCGTCTATAAACCATAATCCTGAGAATATCACACGTAGTCAAACTATTTATATTTTTTGTGTATCATCGTTCATTAATGGTCGTCGATAGGATGAAAAATATTCATTTAGGTATGTCTAAATAAATGCATATAATTACGACTATCGCACAATTATTTTCCGATTGTGGGAATCGAACGCTCTGGTTTACCAGTCAGACTCATAGACCAAAGTCCTCTAAAAGTCCAGTCACGCCAATTAAAGTACATGAAAAGATGCATTACCTTGCTGAATATTTAAACTGACACGAATGTCTACATGTCACAGTCCCCAATTTACGTATTTCGTCCAATTGGATTATCACCGTATCAGGTAAAAAGGGTTTTTCGTCTATAACAAGGTATGTGATACGAACCGCAATCATTCGCACTCATTTCAAAAGTGGAAAATGTTGGGAACCAAGATTATGTAAATTTTGGTTCGGTTCGCTATTGTAGACCCTAATCTTGTACCAGGGGAGCGTGGGGTTGCAACCCTCTCTGCACGAAGGGGAACCGTTCAATAGAAATTCTATAAATCAATCGGTATTTTGTGGAATTTTGTTTTGTTTACGGGACAGATGTTTCTTGGAGATTTTAAATAATTATGTTGATAATTATCATTTTAAAAACTTTTAGAATTCTTTTAGTTTTAGATTTTTAATTGGTCCTCGAAATACGTTAAAAAATAATTTAATATTTTTAGTTTTTTTAATATACTATTAATGATGAAGTTAAAAATTAATTTAATACATTAAATCATACCTATTTATATCAATTGAACATATTGTTTGCATTACGATGCTTGTTTTATTGTCATATTTTATTTTACTTACAATTTTTTCATTCTTATTCATTCTTAATGTTAACTTTCTCTATCGTTAATGATGGGGTACATGCATATTTGAGAAATTGCATGCATACATTTATGCTAAAGTTACATTCTGTACATATATAGTCGAGATACTAATTTATAAGGTTTTTTAGTCATCTTAATCACAAATTAATAAAGATAACACACATTGTAATTCTAGTTAGTCATTATACAACTGTCTTGCAGTGAAAACAATCAAAATGATTTTAGTATAGAAAATGAAGTATAACTGTATTAACTGCAAACCCCTACATTGTAAAGTATCACAATTAATACGGAGTTTCCCTCGCATTCTAAAACTCATAACGACATCGAAGTAAATGTTGGCTTGTTGTTAGCAGTTAGTTTGCATGAAATTTGCAGTTTCCTAATTATGCAATTAAAGTTACCATAGTCACTCTATCTTACCGCAATCTAAGTGGATATAAATTTCTTAGATTTGTAAGAATTCTTTTGAACACAAAGTGTTTGACTTCACTTGCAGGAATTAGTTTTTGCTTTGACGCAAATATAGCTAAGTCTCGATTTTATTAATAGCATGGACTTCATGAAACATGTGTTACATAATTATTTTGTTGTTTTCTACCTAATGACAATGTTAATACTTACAATAGACTTATGTTTGGTAAAACAAAAAGGTTTATAATCGAAGATATACCTCTTACCCAAATTGGTGAAAATGCCTTACTCCACAAACAACAAATAACCAATACCTTTTATGATTTCTCACTCAGTTGATCCCATCATTTTTATGTTCGGGTTCGGTACACGACCCCGCAGTGTTTCACAGAATTTCATCAAGATTTGCCAAGTTAACTCAATACGTAAGTTGCTAGAGGTCAATCCTGTAATGGGATTAAACGGTGACCCACATTTCCTCTTAATAGGGGACCTAGAGTTGAATAACACGATTCTTAGGGACGAATTCTCGTGAATTTCCGTTGCAAATACCAAAAAGTAGATGTTATTCTTGTATTTCTTTCTATTTATTATTATCGTATTTGGAACGTTGCAAACGAATACGATTTATAAGCAGTAACTGCTTGTACTAAGTAAAATCAAATAAAAGTTCTTGTAGTTCGTTGTAACTTTGATCGATGTTTTAATAATAGAGTATTGATTGAATTAATTGATTGATTAAATTGCGGTTTACGATTTATGATATATTAAAAAAAAACTACTAACTACATATCGTTTAAACCAATTTTTAGGGTTCCGAAGTTTATGACATCAAACCCTTATAGATTCGTCATTTCCGTCTGTCTGTCTGTCCGTCCGTCCGTCCTCGACTTACCGTCCAAACGGTAAGTGCTAGAAAAATGAAACTTTGCATGAATATGCATTATAATTACGTCGACAAAGTGCTACAATACAATTATGAAAATATTTTTATTTAGGGTACCTCCCCTACTCGTAAAGTGGGGATGTTTTTTTTTTCTCGCGGCTACCCCATCATATGGGGTATCATTAGATATGTATTTTAAAAACAATAAATGGTTTCTAAGACGATATTTTGATTTAGGTATCTTTTAGTTCCACTTTAAAGGCCACTTTTTTGTAAAAACAGGGCGTCCTCCCCCCTCTAAAAGCTAAACGGCTGGCTCAAAAAATCTAGAAAAATTCGTGATAGTGGTCCATATAATGAACTTTAAAGGAAAACTATAACGGATTAGATGACTTTGTTAGTTCAGGAGTTATAGAGGCTTAACTTTTACAATGCGCTTACTTGGAAAACGTCATACAAAATTAACGTATTAATACGTAAACATAACAATTATCCATTGGATACGATTTCTAATCCACGTACCATTATGGGTGACTGAGGAACCCTTTCCTGTGCGTGGCCTGACACGCACTTGACCGATTTTTTAGTTTATTCATTCTCTTATTTTAGAAGTTATAGGGAGGGGGGGTACACATTTTACCACTTTGGAAGTGTCTCTCGCGCAAACTATTCAGTTTAGAAAAAAATGATAATAGAAACCTCAATATCATTTTTGAAGACTTATCCATAGACACGTATGGGTTTGAAGAGAAAAATTTTTTTTGAGTTTCAGTTGTCAATATGGGAACCCCACATTTATTGTATTTTTTTTCTATTTTGGTGTTAAAATATTAATGCGGTTCACAGAATACAACTACTTACTAAGTTTCAACAGCATAGTTCTTATAGTTTCGCAAAAAAGTGGCTGTGACATACAGACATGACGAATCTTTAAGGGTTCCGTTTTTTGCCATTTGGCAACGGAACCCTAAAAACAGGTGTAAGACACTATTTTGGACTGGATTTTTTAAATAGTCACTTAATTGGGTACACGAATAACAATTATGTACATCTGTTTGTCTTTTTTTCGTACATACTAGCTATAAGTAGTTTAACTGAATTAATGTTTTTATTAATATTATTATCCTTAAAAAAATATGAAAAATGCTCATCTACTTTAAAATCATGTTAAGCTTAAAATTTACTTTAAAATTTTGTTTGTTTTAGTTCTGTACCATTAAATGCAGTATTTTTGTTTTCTTAACATGTACAATGAACGGTAATAGAAATAGTGATTTAGCTCTTCTAAAAGTATATAAACGTCTGGTAACGTGACGTAACTGATGACGTATTTACAAATACGTGGAAATATTTATGAAATTACTCTGTGTAAGGTTATTCTGAGAGATTATTATCATTATATGAAACGAATCAACGTAAATCACCGGGATCTTTCATATGAAAAACTATTAAAGGCTCATTTGTTAATTCATTTGGTAATAAACAAGTACGAAAAAGGCAATACCAATTTACATCAAGCAGTATCATAATTCCTTCTACATCAAATCTTCTTTCTCCAAATTCTAAAAAAACTGTTCATTATTAATATTCTCCTCGGTACTTTCCAATTTACTATAATTACAATTCAACATGCACATGTGCATAATTTATTACAAATGGGTTCCAACTTCAAAGCAATCTTCCTCCCTTCTATTCTTTCTCAAATGTTGCAACTCTCTCATTTCCATTTGTGAATAATTTTCTTTATTTCGGACACTCAGTCCCCTTTTAATAAAACCCACTCGGCACTCACATGGCGGCCTTAATGAGAGCGAGAAAGCGATACCCCGGTGATCCCCCTTCTTTTTTCCACCCCTCGTACAAATCTTTCGCTAGTTAGTACCACGACCCACTTATGGCGCAAGTTACTGTCACACAACTTTTATGCGGGATTTGAATAGTTGGATAGGACTTTATTGTCGTATCTTAAGATGTGATAAAGATAGTGAAAAAGTAGGGCTTTGTGATGTTCTCACTTACAGTTATAAGAATTGTTTGAACATATCGTATAATAGCGCTTTTTGTAATACTTCAAACGTATATAAAACCTCCTTGTGTTTGAGCTCAAATGTTTTTTGACAAGTCCTGTAGATGGTATTGATATCAATGGTCTGATGATGCAGCTACGAAGTAAACGGTGGAAGCATGAAATAAACGGTGGAATTACTTTCTCATTCCGCTTACCATTATTGTGTCTTTTTATCATCTTTATCATTATTGATTTTATTCTTTAGGAAACTATTCGCCATAATATATAACGACGAAATATTGTCAATTTCTTTTTTGACCTCAAAGTAAGATATATTTAAGAATAATCCCGCCCACACGCTCACTACTGTAATTCCTGTACACCAGGATCAACACCAGTGACCAACGAACACATCGAGTAATGACACTCGTTAAGTCCCGGGCAAAAACTAAACTGTCTTGGAACCGTCAACGAAATTAATTAAAAAAAAACTGGAGGAGTTGGAAATATAATAAGTCAAAAAGGGAACGTCTTCTTCACTACTTATCCGAAAAACGTCGACTGCTGGAAATGGGTCTCCCGCAAGGCTCCCCACAATAACCAGTCCTGTGCTGCCTACATCCAACTACATAAATACAAAAACTTAGTCAAATAAATACGTACAAAAAATAGATACAAAGAAAGTATCTCAAAAAAGTGTGTTTATTTTAAAACAAAAACAGTCCAGAATCCTCGTTACGGCTCCTTCGCAAAAATTCGCAAAGAACTAATCAACGCTCTCCACGTTGATTAGTTCTTTGCGAATTAAGATAATTCTATTCAAGCCTAAGTCTCTACGGCGAGCCTTTTGAGATTTTGCTTCAACAATTTTAATGACCTGTCTTATTTGCAATGTTAAAGAAATAAATAAATGGATTAAAATATTAATTAGGTGTTTTTTTTGTACAGACCGTATTTACTTAATGACATTTACGATGTCTACACATTTTTAACTAATAAAGGTTTTTTCATGATATCTTAACGAATAATACATCAGGGAGGTATACAAATCTGATCTTATACATAAACTGTTGTATTATAAATTTCTCGATGCTTCTTGCCAAAAGTTCACTCCTCGAAGTGTAATAAGTCTCAAAGTATGTCAAATAGCGTAGTTTTTGCAATTAACCGTCACCGTGTCACCAACATCTGGAAGCATTTTCCTTATATCAAATTTTCCTTGGTTCCCGTAGCCAGTTGTAGAATTTGTTGGAGGCGCCACGGGACTGGCACTCCTTGATTTATAACGTCACTATACCCTACTTCCACTTGCCTACTTCTTACACTGATTTTATACTGCTTACTGCTCTTTCAGTTTTAACACAGACAGCAAACTTTGCTGGAAGAACTTATAAAGATTTTATGAAGAACTTCTAAAGGTATATAATTATTATTTTCGAATACATATAAAGTTCATTAAGAATTTTTATGGTATGTTACATACTGAAGACATTTGGGTTATTTTTTTATCACACATTTACCGGACATTTACATGCCAAATAATGTTTGGTTGGTTAATTAAATACACGCACGTTAAATTTATAATTCTATTTAATGTCATATCTCAACGCCATTTTAGTTATGTGTAAAATTAATCCTCTGGATACAGTAAATCACTAATAGTTTCATTAAATAATTTTATTACACGTTATTGAGATGGCACATCACTACTTACTAATTACAATTAGTCTGGTTGGAACGTCACTACTGGTGGCTGTTATTGATTGGTCTTTCATGTACGGAATGCTCGGTATGTAATTGTCGTCTAATGAATAAACTACGGGATGGTTGACGCTCCTGGGGGTAGATCTTTGTTCAGCACTGGACAGCGATAGATTGATTTGAATAACCCCCTTCCATCCTGAATATATCATCATCATCAACAGCCTTTAACAGTCCACTGAATACATATATATTTTAATATAATAATAAAAAAAAAGAAACCCCCTCGGTTTCCTTGCCGAACCCATTTGAGGCGCCGGCTGAGAGCCTTTCGTCTGGACAGAAATTACCGTGGCCAATCTAGAGTTCCTTAAATAGACTCCGGACCCAAGTTAGCCGAAGCAAGGAGGACCTGTTTAGGTGGGGATTCTCGAACGGTGATGATCTCAGCCGTTTGTGCGTTGTAATTGAAACAATATCCCATCTTGCATCATGCCCTGCGTACCCACATACCTGCTGCGACCGATAGCGCTGTTTTTTTTTTTTATTCTTTATTTAATTAGGAGCTTTGATCCAGTAAGAATATGCCAACCCCATCGTACCTTGATACATAGACAATACAAATAATTAAATTTCATAAGATATACATAATACATAGTTATTTAGCTGCTTCTGACCTCGGACTACTCATTATGCTTTGTATTAGAAGCTAACGCTGTTAAAAAATAAAACTTTTCCGACACAATGTTTGTCAACGAAACGCTAAGAAGATTTATGAATGAAACACCACATCAGTAGTACGTATAACCCCTATTAAAATAATCTAAGACTAATAATAATTAAAAAAAATATTCTTAAATAGTCACTTTACATCCGTGTTCCACCCCTGGTAGGTAAGTATTCATCCTGAATTATGACCGTATTCTTCTGCCATTAGCTTCATAAACGGAACATTTGGCCCAGTGCGGCTCAATGCTGTTTGTCTCAAATAAGTGATATCGTGTTTCTTGCCCCTTGTTTTTGTACTAACTGTGAATTATGGATGAATAACTGAATCGTTTACTTATTATCTTAGAATGTATAAGTGATAAGCACTTTTACTCTTATGGTAAATAGATTTCGTAGATAATGGTGCGTAACTCCTGTATTTAAACTTTGTTCTTTTATAGACTCTGTATAACTTTTTTATAAAAAAATAAATTGAACTCTCTGTTTGTTATTTCAACTGATTATTGAATCCATTTGAAAGCATATGCAGTTAAAATAATATGAAAATAATTTTGAAAATTTTTGTCTCTGCATTTCTGTTTGTTCCGGCTTATCACTGAAATTTTTGGACCGATTTAGACGGATCTTTGACTAGCGGGGAGTGACATAAACTGTTTACATTTTAGTCTAGCTTCACTCCGCGGTGCGATCTGTCATTATTAGTGGTACTACAACAAACGTGTCATGAAACACTCACCCGAGACTGTGTCATGGAGTAGACGTGTGTCCGAAGTTTTATTAAAAATAAAAATTATTTTGATCACATTTCATAAGACTGTTATCTTTAGAGGCTTACAAAAAGCGGGCAATTTAGCATTAACTGCGCTGCAATAGTGACTGGCGATAGATACACTGAGTGGGAAAAGGAATCACACCGACAACGCTTACGCCGAGCGCGGCCGGTGATTGCTACCGCTAAGTGAGTAATCTGTGAACTGCAAGGTACCCACTTATTTATATTTATTAATTTTGTTTTCATTCTGCGCATTTATAGTGGAATGTAACATATTATATAGGGTGTATTATATAATACAGAATGCCCACTAATCGAACGCCACCCCAGTCACCAATCTCGCCTTTACTAAGCGAACCTGAAACGATGAGCTCGGTCAACACGAGTACTACGTTATCTGGATCGGCACCAAACTTGCATCGCATCGATGCAGGAAATGTAACATCACGTATGAAGCGCAAACGTGAAGACGACATGACGTCCTTCATGCAAGAAATACGTGACTTATTAAAGTCATCTAGCGCGCAATATGATAGTAAGCTTCAGGCATTACAAAAGTCAATGGATGAAATACTAGCCCAGAACACTGAAATAAAGAAGTCTTTAGATTTCGTAACTCAACAATATGATGACCTAAAAGCTAAAGTGGAAAGCCTTGAAAAAGAGCGAAAAATAGAACATACTCACATAAATCAGTTAGAGGAAAAGGTCGAAAATTTAGAGAGGATGTTAAATATGTCGAAATTAGAAGTGCGCAATGTACCTAAAATGGAGGGAGAAAGTCGGGAAGACCTAAGACAAATAGTTACAAAAACAGCTGACGTACTTCAGATTCCTTTAGAACGCCACGAGATTAAGGATTTTTACCGAGTAAATAAGAAAAGTGGGCCTCCAAGCATAATCGTTGATTTTACTTCTACTTCAACAAAAGAATTTTTTCTGAAAAAAGTGCGCCACTTCAACAATAAAAACAACCAAAGCAAACTAAGCACAACACATATAAATATAAAAGGCGAAGCAAGGCCTATATATGTATCGGAGTGTTTAACAACTAAATCTCAACGTTTATTTTATATCGCTCGAAAATTTGCCACTGACAACGGGTTCAAGTTCTGCTGGACATCATTAGGGAAAATCTTTCTACGGCAATCTGAAGACAAAAAGCATATACTTATAAAGAGCGAGAAGGACCTAATTATCAATTTGAAACAATGACTACATGAATGCCTCTTTTTCAATGTTCCCTTTTTCTTTTATTTTTTATTTTTAAAATATAATTGTTTTTCTATAAATATTAACAACGTATACACACATAACATATACATACATAACATATACGTATATAACACATACCCACATAAAACATACACACATAATACATACACACATAATACATACACACTGCATACATACACACTAAGAACCAATAAACTAAATAAGACACATACCCCAGTTTATTGTTTGAGTACACTTAACTTTTTTATCTTAATCTACATTTATTTCATACGTGCAAAAGCTCATGCGTGCGAAACAACAAAGTGCAACAGAATATATCTTAATTTACCCAATGGCCAATGTAACTAATTATATCCCTGATCAAATAGACGACCTAAACGTGGCAATCTCGTATCATTGTGATATAGATGTCTGTAACTCAATCATGTCAAAATGTGTTAAATCTCTTAAAATAATAACACAAAATATTCGGAGTATATATAAAAACTTTGATAGCTTTCAAGCACAAGTAGCTAGACTGTCGTGTGACATGGATGTAATAGTTCTGACGGAATGCTGGCTCGATGATAAAAAACCAATCCCAACTTTAGAAAACTATACATCTTTTTCGACAAAAAACCGCTTTAATCAAAACGACGGCATCGTTATATATGTAAAAAAACATATTTCATGTACAGTGGAAGAGCCGGAATCGGTGGGAGGTAGTTTTCTGCTGTTAAAAATAAAAGAAGATATTTGTGTATTAGCAGCCTACAGATCACCATCTTTCTACTATATTGATGATTTCCTTAACACAACGGAAAATATAATAAACAAAATAAGCACAAAAAATATTATGCTATTGGGAGACATTAACATTGACATTAAGCCGAATAATAACGACCGAAATAGTGCATCTTACTTAAACTTAACCGCGGAACTGGGATTTTTGCCGGGCCACACGTATCCGACAAGAATGCATACCTGTCTCGACCACGCGATGCTCAAGATATCCACTAGTGCGACAGTTATTGTGACAGATTCTACAGTTACCGACCACGCTTCGGTTCTTGTATGCTTAGATGGCACTCAGTACAGAAATAAAAATTATAGAACTGTCACCAAGGTTGACATGGAAGCTGCCATTAAACAAGTGAATGGCTGCGATTTCTCTTTTATAACACGTGATTCAGATGCCGACCAAACTGCAGCTCGGTTTGTAGACTGTCTGATGTCTGCAATTACAAATCATTCGAGAGTCACAAAAGTGTCTAATCGTAGAGTAGTTCTTAAGCCTTGGCTCACACCGGGTCTGGTGCGGTGCATCAGGCACAGAGATAAACTCTACAAGATATATCAAAAAGATCCAAATAATAGTTTAAATCAACAAATATATAAAAGATACCGCAATCACTGTACTTTATTACTAAGAAAACTTAAACAAAATTATGAGAGAAACGCCTTGAAACAATCAAAAAACAACAAGGAAACATGGAGTACAATAAAATTAATCACAAACAAAAATGAACAAAAATCATCAGCCTCTAAACTGTTACATAATTCAACGAACAACATGACTACAATAGAACAAGTTAATAACTATTTTGCACGTATAGGTGAGCAACTGGCCGAGGACATAACTAGAAACCAGAGCCCCGAACCGGCCTTATACCTATTTGAAACACCCCCTGCACTTAACTCCATAGTCCTTCTTCCACCTGACGAAGCAGAAATTGAGTCTTTGATTAATAATCTAAGAAACGATTGTGCTACCGGATGGGACTCCATTTCCGTAAGATTTCTGAAATTAGGTAAGTCGATACTGGTACCACCAATAGCGAAGCTCTTTGAGATCTGCTTTGAGCAAGGAGTCTTTCCAGGTGTCCTCAAGAAATCTGTCATTACACCAGTTCATAAGAGTGGGAATCGGGATGACGTCAGGAACTATAGACCTATATCTGTTCTATCATCATTATCCAAGATATTAGAAAAGGCTTTAAACAATAGACTCGTGAAATATTTAGAACGCAATGAGCTACTTTCGAAGGCACAATTTGGTTTTAGGTCGGGAAAGAGCACTGAAGATGCAGTGAATAAATTAGTTCGATACATCACGGAGAAGGTTGATTCTAAACAGAAATGCCTGGGGGTTTTCCTAGACCTGGCGAAGGCTTTTGACACAGTCTGTGTTCCTACTCTTATCAGAAAGATGGAGCACATTGGAATTAGGGGTAAACCACTCGGAATCTTTACAGATTTCCTCATGGACCGAACACAGAGGGTTAAAATTAATGAAGCAACTAGTCAAGAGGTTAGAGTAACGTACGGCGTACCGCAAGGCAGTTGCCTCTCTCCGAGCCTCTTTCTGATCTACGTAAATGATCTGTGCCAGCAGTGTCTAAACATGGGTAAAATCTTTAGCTATGCGGACGACACTGCTGTCATATTTCACGGTGGAACCTGGGAGGAGGTGGAAAAAACTGCTGCAATCGGCCTCCGGAAAATAAGTCACTGGCTGGAAAAGAACTTGCTCACCCTAAATGTACAAAAGACCTCGTACGTACAGTTCACATTCGCCAAAACTAAACCACCAGAAATAACACTTAAGGTACACAGATGTAAGCCTCCACATAACTCTAGCAGCAATTGTTTGTGTCCCACACTTTCACAAAAAGACACAATTAGATATTTGGGTGTTATATTGGACGCAAAGCTGAACTGGCGACCACATATTGAACAAACCACGTCACGGGTTAGAAAGCTAATTTGGATATTTAAGAGACTTCGGCAGGTAGCGGACTTTCAATTGCTTCGATCAGTCTATGTTTCATTGGTACGGTCGGTCATTGGTTACTGTATAACGATATGGGGCGGAGCCTGTAAAACCTACATGATTCAACTAGAGAGAGCGCAAAGATCACTACTTAAGGTAATGACGTTTAAACCATATAAATTTCCAACAAAAACACTATACGAAAAGTGTGAACTACTTACAGTAAGACAACTATTTCTTCTCAATTTAATAATTATGCAGCATAAAATTACACCGATTAATTATGAAAACAGAAATAAACGTGCTATTACCAATGTTGGTCAACCTGTGAAATGTAGAACTGCACAAGCAAGGCGACAAAACCTATATTTAGCCACGCGCATATATAATAAAATTAACAAAACACTCCTTATTAATTCGCTAGGAAAGCACCAAGTTAAAATAAAGGTGAAAACATGGCTACTTACACTAGACTACACACAAACCGAAACCTTCTTACAATGACCACACACACATTAACACTAAACACACACACACACACACACACACTCACACACACACACACACACACACACACACACACACACACACACACACACACACACACACACACACATTCTTAACCGTATTTTAATTGTATAGATAGTACATGTAATAAAACGGGTGAAGACACTGTCTCCTGTAACACAGGTTGTTACCTACCACAGGAAGCAGGGTTCCAATGTATTTTGATAATGTCTATACCAATAAAGATTATTATTATTCTCTTTATTTGATAATATTTACATATAAATTACATTTTTAAATATAAATATAAAAAATACATTTAAAAATATAAAAAATAGTAGACCACCGACTTCGGGTACAGGGACCAAGAAACCGGTGGTTAGGACTCCAAAGACAGGAACCTCCTCACTATACGTGCCGTGTCAAGGAGGACCGCCTTCTGCATCAGACCCTTGATCCAGCCGTCCAACGTGAGCCTCTTAAGGTGTTGGTCGAGGCTCTTGGCTATCAAACCATGAACAGAAACGACTATCGGAACAATGATCGCCGAGTCGACATTCCACATATCGACAATCTCGTGAGATAAATCCAAATATTTTATTTGTTTTTCTTTTTCAACCTTCACGAGATTCTCGTCATGAGGAACAGCGATATCGATAATCATTGCGCGGCGCTGCGATCGATCTATCATCACAATATCAGGCTTATTGGCGACAATAGTCCTGTCTGTGATAATAGATCGATCCCAATATAATGTAGCACGACCATTCTCGAGAACTGGGTCGGGCACATACCTGTAGTATGGCACCTCCAAATTTACAAGTTGGTATTTAAGGGCAAGTTGCTGATGTACAATCCTGGCTACTTGGTTGTGTCTGTGCAAATATTCACCGTTAGCAAGACGAGAACAACCAGAAATTATATGCCTGATAGATTCCCCGGGTCGGTGACATGCCCGACATATGTCAACCGTACCGTCCTTCAGTATATATTTCCGATAGTTATTCGTCATGATAACTTCGTCCATAATTGCACAAACAAAACCTTCGGTTTCTCCAAAGAGATCACCATACCGTAGCCAGGAAGTCGATGCTTTAAAGTCTATATCGGGCCCATTCAAAGCCCGATAAAACCGACCATGAAGCTCTTTGCCCTTCCATACCTCCTTGCGATCATCAGTACTAAGTACTACAGGTTTGCGCCAATTCTCTTTAGCCAGAGCGAGTGGAGTGAGTCCGTTATCCACTGCAACTACATTGCGATGCACCCCCATGTCGGTATAAAGAAAATATTCTCTGAGATTGTATATCTCGCGATTATGTAGGGTCTTGATATTTAAAAATCCACGACCCCCAAACTTTCGCGGGATGTACAATCTCATAACCGATGAACGTGGGTGGTGCATTCGGAATGCAGTCAGTAAGGTACGAACTCTCCTGTCAAGGGCATCTAATTCGGTCTGAGTCCATCTAAGTATACCAAAGGAATACATCAGAACCGGCATGACCCAACCATTGTAGGCTCGCACCTTGTTACCCCCTGACAAAAGACTTTTAAGGACTTTTTTCAGGCGGCCGAAGAAGCGTTCCCGCAACGTTTGCTTCACATCAGATTCTGGTATTCCCAAGGATTGTGAAAAGCCTAGATATTTGTAGGTTTCGGTGGCAGAGAGAGACCTAAGTTTTGTTGAATCTGAAAGTTCTAATCCTTCAGATTCCACAATAACACCTTTCTTTACATACATGACTGCACACTTGTCCAAACCAAATTCCATTTTGATAGAATTACTAAAGTTTTCAGTAACCTTTAGTAACTCCATCAATTGTAATTTAGTGGGAGCCAGTAGTTTCAAATCATCCATGTAAAGCAGGTGTGATATAACCCGGTTACCTCTCTGCAACCTATAGCCTAACCCTGAACCCTCTAAGAGAGTGCTAAGAGGGTTCAAGGCCAGACAAAACCACAAGGGACTCAGACTGTCACCTTGAAAGATACCCCTCTCGATCTTTACAAATACGTCGCTTACCGCAGTTCGGCGGCATCCAGGATAGCAGAGGACTGTCCTCCATTGCCCCATACATGACTTCAAGAAGTTGCACAGAGTTGTATCAATTTTATACAACTCCAGCACCCTCAAAAGCCATGAATGGGGAACCGAGTCGTAAGCCTTCTTATAATCTATCCAACATGTCGCCAAACCCTTACGATTACGACGTACTTGTTGGCTAATGGTCATATCAACGATAAGGAGCTCTTTAGTGCCACGGGTCCCACTTCTACATCCATTCTGAGAAACGGAAAGTATCGAATTATTATTTACATGTGTAGTAATTTTGAGTCTCAGAATAGATGTAAGAAGTTTGTATAAAGTTGGTAAACATGTAATGGGCCTAAAGTTTTTGGGATCCATGGCACTACCAGATTTATGGAGTAAATGGGTTATACCAGTTGTTAAAAATTGTGGTAATGAACCAGAATCCAATGCTGCCTGGAATTGAGATGCCAAACACCCATGCGAGCTTCGGAACCACTTAAGCCAAAAGTTGTGCAGACCGTCCGGACCAGGTGATTTCCAATTTGGCAATGAACGGACTGCACAACTTACATCATCTTTGTCAATGATGATTGGTTCCATAGTTGTTATAGACTCACATGAGTGTCTGACATCTCGCATCCAGTCACCATCTGTATGGGTGACAGGCACCGACCAGATGCCGCGCCAAAATTCATTTGTGGCATTTTCATCTGGCAAGTACCCATCGCGCTCACATGGATCTGGTTCTTCCCATTTCCGGTACACCCACTTCTCATTTCTTTGGAACATGCGATTCTGATAATACCGATTTCCGCGTTTTTTGTACCGTCTTATCCTATTTGCCCATGCATACACTTTTTGCTTCAAGAAGTCTATGCGCTCTGTGACACTAGACAAGTACTGTTGAGGACTGATGGTAGTCCCCAAGAATGCCTGTTTCACAAAGCGCATGACTCTCGGCCGCGTATTACCTGTCTGGAAAGCAGTTAGTTTACCGATGAGTGTCCTAGTCTCAGTAATACGACGTTCTATTCTATACTGCCAAGCAGGCAAAGTATTTTTGGGTCGAGTAGCAATTCTGTCTTCAGCAAATTTAACACCAGCTACTCGACAAACTGCAATAGCCGCACAGTAAAGAATAGAATGTGTATCACTAAGATCTTCGCTATTATCAAAATAATCTGATAATAACGAATTCAGGGCACTCACCAATGCTAAATTTCGTTTATGAATGGGCAAACGGGGTAACCGGGGTCTGTTATGATAATCAACATACCGGTATTTCTGAACCGCATCCTCCAAAGCGCTCCTTATTCTATCATTATATTGGGTACTCACGGATATAACTTCACTCTCCTCTTCATCAACATTATTATTATGTGGTAGAATTGGTGTACTATTCGCTCCCAAATACAGAGCATGTGACGAAGAAGGGATAGCCAAGGTATTCCGTACGTCCGAGCGTATCCTCTCAAGTACGGCCTCATCTAGCAGATGGCATCGCTGTATAGCCCGCACTTGATCCGACAATCGTTGCGCTGATACGTTGACGGCTGGCTCAAGCTCCTGAAACAGAGAGACTAGTCGAACACGGTACGCAGTAAGGTTTGTTCCCAGCTCTGTAGCCCGAAAATATGCCCGCATGACGTTCTCATTTATTGTATGTGACCATTTCATGCGGTGCACACCACCACCGGTAGCGGGGACCCTTTTCGAGGTCAGTGGTCCTCGGGATCCCAAGCTGTCTGGTGGCCGGGTTCTCTCCTGCCGACGTACAGGTGTTGGCGACGTCGGCGGAGAGAAAAACTCGTCGCTCGAAGTAGAGCTCGACGCCTGTGCACTATTCGGAACTTCTATGATTTCTTCCATTGACGGCACGGCGGAGCGGAGCGACGAGTCCGGGGATGTTCGTTGTGCTCTGCTTCTAGCTCTGGTTAACATCTTTGAGAATTTCTCATTTTATCGATATTTATAATGCTTTTGACATGACGTATTAAACGTCATGTCTTTAAAAACAGATCTTTCTATGTTTATTTCATTGCGATTCATTTTATTTCTTTTAATTCATTATTTTTATAACATTGAGTTATTTAAAATATATATATTTCGTTTTTAATATGGTTCTTAATAGAAAAAATAATTTATTTTAAAAATATGTGGAAGAAATTCTGATGTCTTTGAGTGTTGCTAGATTATTATTATTATGTTGGTAAATTTTATATTTCTCAGCTTTTGCTGGTAATAATTTGTGACATTTACGGACTCAGTCAAGTAAATGCCACGGTATTTTATGAAAATTTAAGCATGTGCTTCTGTCATACTGTGAGTGTTTTCGTCTATTTGCAGAAATTTTCTGACGATTCTGCATGTGTTTAATATGGCAGCTTTTTGAAGGAGTATGTAGGTGTTGGGTTTCAGATCAAGGAGTTTCAGACTGTGGTGAATGTGTTTAGGGATAACTCCAGTAGTGGACAGAACTATAGGGACAATATATACTTTCTGTTGTTTCCAGATTCTTAATACTTCATCCTTAAGGTCCGTATATTTATGAACTTTTTCTGCAATTGTTTTTTGTAGGTTGTGAGTGTTTGGGATTGCTATATCAATTATGTAAGTAATTTTATTTATTTTATCTTGTACAGTTATATCAGGGCGGTTATAGTGTATTGTCTTGTCGGTCAGTATTGCACGGTCATAGTAAATTTTATGGGTGCTATTTTCTAAAACTGCTTTAGGAGTATATTGGTAGTATGGCGTATGTGTATCTGGGATAAGTTTATGTTTAAGAGATAGTCTTTGGTGAATGATATTTGCCACTTGATTGTGTCTATGTGTGTAGTCAGTTTGTGCAAGATTAGGGCACGCTCCAGTAATATGTTGTATGGTTTCTGATTGGTTATGACATTTCCTACATCTGTCGTCTGTTACTGTAGGGTCTTTGATAATATGTTTTCTGTGGTTTTTTGTGTTTATGATTTGGTCTTGGATTGCTATGATAAAGCCTTCAGTTTCTGGAAATAGGGAACCTAGAGTGAGCCATTTGTTTGAAGCTGTTTTGTCTATATGGGGTTGTTCAAGATCTTGGGGGTGTCGGCCATGAAGTGCTTTCTTTTTCCATTGTTCTAGTTTACAGGTTTCATAATTATTCTCTGTGTTACCTATTTCTGTCTCTTGAGATAGATTTAGTGGAGTGTGATTTAGATCATTACTAACTATTGCTTTATGAATTTCACTATTGTTAGCTTTTTCGAAGAAAAATGATTTTAATTTTGATATTTGCGTAGTCCATAAGGTAAATATGTCGATAAGCCCCCTCCCTCCATCCTGTCTTTTGACT
Organism: Phragmatobia fuliginosa; assembly: GCA_932526445.1. Classification (NCBI taxonomy): domain Eukaryota; kingdom Metazoa; phylum Arthropoda; class Insecta; order Lepidoptera; family Erebidae; genus Phragmatobia; species Phragmatobia fuliginosa. The sequence continues at coordinate 557,415 of OW052073.1, forward strand.
GTTACTCTTTCTATAGCCGATTTTGGATGTAGACAATTGTGTTTAGTAAGGATAGTTCTAGTGGATATTTGTATGTTATTTATATCTGTTTTAGTCCATTTTATAATACCAAAAGAGTAAGTTAATATGGGTATAGCGTATGTGTTTATTGCTTTTATTAAGTTTTTGCCAGCTAAATTACTTTTACTTAAAACATGTACCCTATGCTTATACTCATCTTTTAAAGCTATTTTTAATTTACTATGATCTATTCCTTTTGATTGATGATACCCTAAATATTTATATAGCTCATTCGGTTCCATAGCTGTAATTGTTTCATCACGAGACACTGCGTAATCGCCTGGCTGGATCTTTCCTTTAATTATGTGAATAGTTTTGCATTTATCTAACCCAAATTGCATGCTGATATCTGTACTAAATTTTGCTGTAGCGTCTATGAGTGCTTTCATTTCTTTTGCTGTTTTTGAATAAAGTTTTATGTCATCCATGTAAATTAAATGTGATATGCTAGTTTCAGTACTGTTATTCTTTAATCGATATCCAGCCTTGCAATTCTGCAGTATCTGTGATATAGGGTTTAGGGCGAGACAAAACCATAAAGGACTTAGGGAGTCACCTTGATATATACCTTTTTTTATTACTATTTCTCTACTAGTGATATTGTTTAGATGAAGTGTGGTTTTCCAGAGGGGCATTATGTTTTTTAAGAATTCTATTATAACAGGACTAAATTTGTATATTTTTAAAATGTGTAGTAACCAAGAGTGTGGAATGCTATCAAACGCTTTTTTATAATCTATATATGTACAGTGTAAATTTCTTTTATTAGTAGTTGCGTGTCTATGAATTAGAGAGTCGATAATAAGTTGCTCCTTACATCCCATATGCCCTCTTCTACATCCCTTTTGTTCTTCGGCAAGGATATTGTGCTGTTCTATATGAGCAGTGAGTTTTTGAGTTATGGCTGATGTGAGAATTTTGTATATAGTGGGTAAACAAGTAATGGGTCTATATTGTGATGGTTGTGATGTGTATTGGCCTTTGGGCAGCATGTATGTTATACCTTTAGCTAAGAACGGTGGTGTGCTTTGTTGTCCGTGAATTATGCTTGTGAAATTTTTTGCTATGATTTTATGAAGTGCAGTAAATTTTTTGTACCAATAATTGTGTATTTTGTCTACTCCTGGTGATTTCCAGTTGTGAAGCCTACTTGTGACAAATTTTATATCAACTTCTGTAATCTCTTTGAATTCCATTTCACTTAAGTTTGCCCATTTTCTTTCTTCTTCGGTTATCCATTGTGTTTCCCCGTTATGATGTACTTCTGTCTCCCAGATCCCTGCCCAAAATTCTTCTAAGTCGTGTACTGCTGGGGTTTCAATATTATTATTGTTTGCTAGTTTTTCTTTATTTGTATATAGGTTTCTATAGAAAGTTTTCTCATTGCTATGGAAGAGTTTATTATCATTTTTTCTTTGTAGTGCTTTTTTATATCTGGCTAGTCTATGTGATTTTAATGCTAACTTCTGTTTAAGTGTGTCCAGAACGTCCTCTGGTCTCTTATTATTATTTTCATGGCTGCTGTGTTTTCGATAGTTGTATATTATTATGTTTACTGTTTCCACTATCTTTTTTGACCTATTATTGTTTAAAAATTGTGTAAGTCTACCGATGTTGGTTCTAAGTTGTGTTATGTCTCTCTCTAGTCTATCTTGCCAGGCTGGTTTTATGTTAATGCGTTGGGGTGTGGATTGTGGTTCAGTGTCATATCCAAGCTCTCGTGAAATTACTAGGGCACTACAATATATGAGTGTATGAATGTCAGTTAGTTGTGACTCATCAGAGAAGAACTCGTGCAGTAAGGTACTGTTAAAGAAATTTGTTAATTTCGCAAGATACAAACTATATTTAAGTTTAGGAAGTCGGGGCCTGAGTGTAGGGTCTAAGCCTGCAAATTCAGTTATAGCATTCTGTAAGTGTTCTTTCAGTTTCTTTTCTGATGAGTCTAATAAGACATTAGACTGCAAAGTTTCTATTTCGGTTTCCATTAATAGCATTGTAGTTTCAGTTTGTGTTGATATATTAGTACAAAGTGGAGTTTGTGTATTGTATATGTCACATTCAATGGTATTAAGGCAGTTGTAGGATGTTTGTGTATTTGTTAGTAGTGTTTGTTGTGAGGTTGGGTCCATAGTGTTGATTCTTTGCGAATTACTATCTGATTGTGATTGTAGGATGATATCTTCTTGTTCTAATTCTAACCTGACTTCTTCTTTAATTTGTTCTAATTTCTCATTTGTAAGCATTCTATTTCTGATAATGACTCTCCTTTGATCGGAAACTCGTTGTTCTGAAACTGTCACGATAGGGTACTGTTTTAAAAAGTGTTCATGTAGTAATTTTCTGTATGTTGTCATGTCTGTTTCTAATTTAGTAATGCGGTAGTAGGTACGCATGATGAATATATTAATATCTTCTGTCCATTTCATGCGTACACGTGTTTTCCCAGTCTTAGTGGACGCAGGTAATAGGGTATTCACCCCCTGCGCAACATCTAAGGCTGGTGTGTCTATGGGTGTTGGTGTTCTTGTAGAGAATTCTGATGGAGTATATGATATTGTTGATGGACTATAAGGTTCTTCTCGTGAGCTACTATTGTCGCTAATGTCGTCAGTCTGTCGGTCAGAATATAAGTCGGCTGTAGCATTTTCGGGTAACCCGGAGGGAGCCCGCCTACTCAGCTCCACTCCGCCGACGGTTCGTATGCTGTCACACCCAGCGTCAGCTCCAGGTGTGCCTCGGCGATTGCCCCCGAGCAGCGGCCCTATACGTTTACTTTTTAAGCGCGTCTCCATATTTAATGGGTTGCCAGAGCCATGTTAGCCGTGCCAGTAATTTTATATCACGTGTCCGCCCCCTACGTGAATCTGATGGTCTATTCGGACGTATGGTTGGAACTTGAGGGGGCTTATTATTATTATTATTATTATTAACGTGGGTACCCCAGCGGGGAGTACTGGCAGACTTTCATATCCTGTAGAAAATTATGCATAAAATGAGTTGTTTCCTTTTTAAAATATAACAGGTACAATATTTAACTATTCATAAGCAAGATTAAAAGGGATGACGAGTCTGAAACGAGTGTGTAAATACATCACAAAACCGAAAGGCTTTGGCAAGGACTACATGGATGAACCATCATTCTTAACACACTGAGAATCCTCCGTATATACATCGCAACAAAAATTTATGCAGGTCACATCTTGGGAGTGATTTGAAATAGATTTAGGCTCGAGTAAAACAAAAAAAAACTAAGGAGAAACCGATGAAAGATACTAGAGAATAAAATGCAAAGTCATTTGAAATTTAATATCGAAAGGATATCGTCATCTATAAAAGAATGGCAATCCGATAAAGCTTTAAAACATTTGCTATCATTTCGAGTAATATAAATTTTATCTTCTACAAAAAGGTTTACTATGAACGTTTTTGCGAAACGAAGATTTCAGGGCATATGGGTGGATTATTACCTTAAGTTGTCACATTTCGTTCAGACTTCTGACATTTTATTTGAACATAGAGTACTGAAAATATTTTGTCAAAAACTTCGATATTTTAGTTTTTGGGTCATTTGAGGAAATGTTCAATTATGCATCATGATTCAGTATATTTTTCTTATCTGTACTTCTTCGTCGATAGCGTATTCATGCTCTCATAGAACACTATTCTGACACTGGTAAAGCACTCAAAGGTTGTCAGATTTTTATTTTCAAAATGATGATTGTGAGTTGTATAGATAGATTCTCATTAGAATCTGTACAACTTACTCATGTTTTTTACTGTAAACGGGACTTTTTAACGATAAAATTAAGAAGGTTACGGATACTTTCTACTTTCGAATGGGTTATACCGCTCGTGGTCATGGGTACACTTGTGTTCGAAGGAACGCTAGGTATTTTACTTTTTGTGCATATTCCGGCCCGTAGCGGTTTGCAATAACTGTTTTTAGACTACCGCGACTTTTACACACACTCGTGTTTTTTATCTGTGAACGAGACTTATTCGAGATAAAATTAAAAAAGTTACGATACCTTCTACTTTCCGACGTTATCTGTACAACTTTCAGAAATCTAATAGCCAGTTACTTTTTTGCATATTTAATTTAGTATGAAGTTAAAAAAAAAAGAATTCTTACGTTTGACTAAAAAATGGTATTATAGTGTTATAATATATCAAAGACTATTTCAAGAATATCTCTCGCAGATAATGTAGATATTGATTTATCTTGTTATGTCAAATTACGGTACATCGCAAACACTGTGTGATGCCATTTACTGTCAGTTTATTAGATAATGTCTCGTTCATTACTGCGCTCTTGATACTAATTACTTATTATCAATTTAGTGATTAAGATTATTATTAAGTAAGTACATAAAACCATATTAATGTACTATACGAACGTATATATGTTATATACATCCGTTTAATATAGTATCAATTAATAGTTAAAGCCAATTATTAGGGAGAATTATGTAAACGAGCTATCTACGATGGAATATAATAGCTGATTTGCAGATATCTATTATATTCTTATTATCATAAATATAAAATTCTCGTGTCACAATGTTCGTTCCCATACTCCTCCGAAACGGCTGGACCGATTTGTATGAAATTTTGTGTGAATATCGGGTAGGTCTGAGAATCGGCTAACATCTATTTTTGATACCCCTCAGACTTGAGCGGAGCCACGGGCATCAGCTAGTATATTATAATATTCTTATTTAAAAAAAATGCAATTCAAGTCATATTTCTCTAATTGCAATGCCTGGAAAAGGCTACTACTAAGTTGAGACAAAGAATAGCATGAGACCACATACACTTAGTAATAATGATTTTTATTTTGGATAATAATATTTTGAGACAGCAATTGTTCGTTTTAAGAAAAAATGGATTATTATAAGCAGCCTCAAAAATCGTCACATTTCACTTAGTAGTTGGGCAATGAAGTACTCGTCTGTTCTCTGCAAAGTTCTTTTTGTGAGCTTCATGGGGTATAATGTATTTGTGAACACCCGAACGCACAGTAGATGTAGGATAGGATGGATATGCCGAGTCACGCGATGTTACCAGCGGTTATTAAATAAATAATCTAAGTTACTCCCTATGGCGTACAAACAGACAGACAATTGAAATTGCCTGTTTATGTAAGTATCGTATAAATTCTTAGGTATATTTAGTAAAAACTGTTCATTTGATATTACAAATCGAAACTTCAGTTTTATTTATGTGTAAAGATAAAAAAGAAATGGTGTTATATTTATATTAGTCAGTACTTAATTTAATTTCAAAGAAAACGGTACATTTTCAACACTCCATTGCACCAAAATTAAGCTTCAATGAAGCTTATTATGAAAGAGGAAACACTAATTAAAAGGAGCCCTGAAAATGCCAACCTCGCGAAATAACTGCTCAAATAATAATTCAGTTTCTTAATCATTCAACCAAGACGGTCATTTATACCGAAAATTTACTTTTTTTACCACATTATTTACACAAGGTTCGGGCAAAAACTCAACCCTTCAGAGCCCCTTTAAATAAAAGGCAATTAAAAGTTTTTCACTTCACTCTGTTTAACCCTTTGACGCAATCGACTTTCGGTCCACGTTTTTGCTTTATCAATATTTCCACTTCTGAAACTGACCTTATTATGTCACAGTTTAGTTTTGTTTGCATTTTTTAATATGCCCGCAGGTACGTGTAGCCCAAGTTTCTTAAAAACTTACTTCGCGCTATAGCTGTGACGCTTTTAACCGATCGATTTAAATGAAATTTGCCCAGCGTAAAGGATTTAGGCTGCTTTTTTTATCACGTTAACCGACATGCATGCGGCCGGAGCCGCCGACGAAAGCTAGTATATGTTTTAAAGATGATTATTTAATGAAAATCCTCATGATAAGATGATCATGACCCCCAATGTTCCCCTAAGAAACCACAAGTAACGCCACGGGGTGAATCTACTCTTAAAGTAGCCTATGTTACTTATATTTTATATATACTATCCAGACCGTATTCGGCCACGGTGACTTGGAACTGATCAGCGTGAGCTTCGTTGATGTCTCTCAGGTGGCTGATATATCCGATTTTTGGACCCCCCCTCCCGATATAATTATTAAAAATGCCCGCCGCTGGTCGGGCCTTGAGCTCATCCCGTTTGGCATCGAGCTCATTTCTCCGCTGCCTTTCGAACTCAACTTACCTTACCTTACTTATATTACCAACTTTCTGTCAAGAAAAGTTTTGTTAAAACAATTCAGCTGCTCCAGAGACCAGCCGGCACGAATACACAAACAGACAAAAAATGTATTTAATAAAGATTTGTTAATACGAAATCACAAACACTAACATATATCTAACTGTATCACCTTGTGTTCAATTAACGTCACGTATTTCTTAAACAAAAGTGTTTGTTAACTTCAATAACAATTTTAAGTTTAAAGACTTTTACAAATCACAACCATCGCGATGTGGCTCAACTGTCTTAACTCTTATTCAATCGATACAGTATCACCATTAGGTATATAGTTTAATGTTCCAACTTTGACCCTCCTCCACCCCAAAACTTAGCGTCATTTACAGCTAATTATATGAATAGGCGATTACTACCATCTGATTCACTGACCTCAAACTTAGCGACAATTTAGTTAACAAATTGTCCAACTATTGAACTAAGTGAATGGTAGCTAATTGTGAGCGGCTTCTCAATGCCTCTAGATCACCCCATTACCCGAGTCCTACTCCATCGCTTTTATTCCATTGATTATCCTATAATTCTCAGCTTTGAATGGGTTTGTTATATAAATAAGTCTCTGTCCAAGTTCCTCAAGTTTGTTGCTTTGTAGTGAAAATGAAATTGATTGTTCCAAGTTTAGTTTTGATATGAAAGAGCGGCGACAAGAATTTTAACGAACGATGGAGTTTGGAATTGGAAAATACTGACAAGGGTCCTCAGCTTTTGTTTGTCAATAGAAATTTTGATAAGAAATTAATGGTATTCTGAATAATATTTTGGTCCGTTTTAAGCTATATCTTGTTGTTTGCGGAGCCCAACTGCTTTTTTTTAATTTTGGTATCAATCTAGTATTGAACAGTTGCTTGTGAAATATTATTATACCTCTTAAAATGTAAAAAAATCGGCCAAGTGCGTGTCAGGCCACGCACAGGAAAGGGTTCCTCAGTTATCTATAATGGTACGTGGATTAGAAATCGTTTCCAATGAATAATAAAATTGTTATGTTTACATAATAATGCGTTAATTTAGTATGACGTTTTCCAAGTAAGCGCATTGTAAAAGTTAAGCCTCTATAACTCCTGAACTAACAAAGTCATCTAATCCGTTATAGTCCTTTAAAGTTCATTATATGGACCACTATCACATATTTTCCCAGATTTTTTGAGAAAGCCGTTTAGCTTTTAGGGGGGGAAGGGGGCGCCCTGTTTTTACAAAAAAGTGTCCTTTAAAGTGGAATTTCTCGCAAACGGATACCTAAATCAAAAAATTCTCTTAGAAACTCTTTATTGTTTTTAAAAGACCTATCTAATGATACCCCACATAATGGGTTAGCCGCGAGAAAAAAAAAACATTTCCACTTTACGTGGAGGTACCCGAAATAAAATATTTATCATAATTTTTATTGTAGCACTTTGTCGACGTAATTACAATACATATTCATGCAAATTTTCATCTTTCTAGCACTTACCGTTTGGACGGTAAGTCGAGGACGGACGGCCGGACGGACGGACAGACGGACATGACGAATCTATAAGGGTTCGAATTCATAAACTTCGGAACCCTAAAAACTGAACAGAAATTATAGTAGGATGAAACCTATTGTAAAAGGAGGAGAAAATTACAAAAATTAAAAAAAAAAAAAATATGGGCGACCTGAGGTCGGGAAGGGGGAAAGGGGGGTTTTCAAGGGAAAATATGGCTTATCTCAATTTCCGGCAAAACTACAAGTCCTATGGAAAAAAGTTCAAAGGCAAAGTTGTAGGTATTATGAAGATCTACATCTTTTGCATTCACTCTTTTTCGCATAACGTCAAATTTTATGTGAGTAATTCAAAAAACAAAGTTTTTGTTTTTTATTTTTATAATTTACAAATAAAATTATTTTTACAAGAAATTTTGTGAAAACTTACCATTTTATGTCCTGAATACACTGTAATTTATTTGATTTGAAATATCTATTTTTTCACCTCATTTTGACTTAATACCGAAAAAAACCCTAATTTTCAATCGAAAATTCAGCTGTCAAAATATCAACTTCTTTAAAAGAAATGGGGTGTTTTCTATTCGATGAAATCTCTACATTCCGATGGTGTAAATTTATTTATATATTTCCTTAGTTAATCTTCTCAGAAAATTCAAAAAATAAAAAACTCGAATTCGATTTTTTTAATCGTTATTGAGATATTTATTAAAATTTACATTTAAATCGTGTTTAGTTTTTCACATAAAATTTGACGTTATGTGAAAAAAGTGTGAATGCAAAAAATGTAGATCTTCTTATTACCTACTTCTTGCTATTGAACTTTTTTCCATAGGACTTGTAGTTTTGCCGGAAATCGAGATAAGCCATATTTTCCCTTAAAACCTCTCCCCCTTCCCGACCTCAGATCGTCCGTAAATTATTTTTCCTTTAATTTTTGTAACATTCTCCACCTTTTACAATGGGTTTCATCCTACTATAATTTATTTTGTTTTCAAACATTATCGACACTGCGTTCTAATTGGTGTATAGTTTTAGGGGACTTTTTAAAAACAACTTCCACACCAGGTACATTCTTGTGTAGCGGAGGACTTTACAAACATACATGAAATGGATTTAAAGAATATCCAGCCTTAGATTAACAATTTGTTGTACACATAAAGTGTGGTACCATGTGAGGTTCGAACTCACAACACTTGGCGTTGTAGAAGCGGCGTGGCGACCGCTTAAACCACTAGACCAACTATGAAGTCAAATAATTGTAAATGCATTGTAGTTAAATGAAGAACTTAGATGACTGCTTCGTAGAAATCAATGTTATCAATTAGCTTTTGCCCGTGGCTCTAACTGCCTGCATGACGGTTATCGCGGTGAAGATTGTTCTGTGTTATTTTTCGAGAATCGAAAAGTATATCTACGCAAGATTTCATTGAATTACCTAAGCATAAAAAATCGTATCCAATAGATAATTGTTATGTTTACGTAATAATGCGTTAATTTTGTATGACGTTTTCCAAGTGAGCGCATTTTAGCAGTTAAGCCTCTAGAACTCCTGAACTAACAAAGCCATCTAATCTCTTATAGTTTTCCTTCAAAGTTTATTATATGGACCACCTTCACGAATTTTTTCAGATTTTTTGAGCCAGCCGTTTAGCTTTTAGAGGGGGGGGGACGCCCTGTTTGTACAAAAAAGTGCCCTTTAAAGTGGAATATCCCGCGAACCGATACTTAAATCAAAAAATTGTCTTAGAAACCCTTTATTGTTTTTAAAATACCTATCTAATGATACCCCACTCGATGGGGTAGCCGCGAGAAAAAAAATTCATCCTCACTTTACGTATAGGGGAGGTACCCCTAATAAAAATATTTTTCATAATTTTATTGTAGCACTTTGTCGGCGTAATTACAATACATATTCATGCTAAGTTTCAACTTTCTAGCACTTACCGTTTGGACGGTAAGTCGAGGACGGACGGACGGACGGACGGACATGACGAATCTATAAGGGTTCCGAGTGATATACTTCGGAACCCTAAAAAAGAACTTTGCTAACACATCAAACTAAATTAGATAGTATATCTCCAGTAAATTAAGAATTCAGGTCATAGTGTCAGGAGTGTAGTGGCACTAAATCCAACACGGTATAAAGCGCATCGTACGGAGCACAAATTGGTCCGACACGCCTTTCCCTTGCTCGCACACCTCGCCATCAGGTTGACAAACGCTGTGTGTGCTAACCGTTGGTACTAATATAATCAAGAGACGGTGTTAAATATATGCCAATGGGATGTGTAAATTTTGTCAAGCTCAGTAATCAACTTAAATATACTTAATAATTTATACCCTTATAAAACAATTTATATTTAATAACAATCACAATATACTTCGAGTACAATATTTGTTACCCCGTTTCACACTTCTAGAATTGAGATTTACTCACTTATACTTACGCATATGGACTCAAGGAGGTAGACTGATGCCACATTATGTTGATTGTACGCCCGTAAGGTTTGAACTGGCACAGAAGAGAAAAGAATAGCGCGTTACTAAAAATTCTTTCAGAGGACATGGCACATTTTTGGTCGATGGGTTAGTGAAGTTAGTAAGTATGATAAAACAATACTTGAAAATACCTTATGTGAGGTTTCAACTCGAGGATGAAGTGATATGTTGGACTGAAAATATGTTTCATTTTATATCTGTGCGATTCGTATTCTTGTCTAGGTCGTTGTATTCACGAGATTACTTCAACATAGAAGCGCTCATAGCCTAGTGGCCGTAAGTGATTGGAAATGATTACCGAGGGTAAGCAAGGACGGCGTGGTCAGACGGCAATTTTAAATAGCCACAACGTGTCTTGCTAGTCCCCAACCCGCACTCGGCCAAGGTGGGGACCCATGGCCTTAACCCTCTCCTGAAAGGACGTTGGGTTGTTGATGATTGATGACTTCTACTACATCGACTACATAGTATAAAACAAAGTCGTTTTCTCTGTCCCCATGTATGCTTAAATCTTTAAAACTACGCAATGGATTTTGATGCCGTTTTCTTTAAAAGATAGAGTGATTCAAGAGGAAGGTTTTTATGTATAATACATGCATAATATAGTAGATAATAATTTTAGAGGTTTCTAATGTGTGTTTTTCTACGCTTACATTGCAAACGCTGGCTGTACCCTACGAGATAGATCATGATGATATACTACAGTATTGTACATCTTAAAAAGGTCTACAAAAAAGTCTGCGATGGTATATGTCTATCTCTTAGGGATAACCAACAATAACCATTCTTTATTTTTTATTTTTACAAGAAATAATATCTTATTTACTATGCGATTTTAAGCAATACAGTATTAATCATTATCCAATTAAGTACCTTAAGTACATTGTGTATTTAATATAGATTATTATGGCCCTTTACAGTATGTAATTTAAATTAATACTTTTGAAGATATTACAGATTTAAAATGCAGGAACAAAGCGATTTTGGCGGTACCGGCCGGGGCCCGTTAGTTGAGGCTGCTGTCGATTTGTCACTATTAGTTAATAACTAAACACTATATTTTATTATGAATTAATATTCTAAGGCGGTACGAAGTTCGCCGGGTCAGCTAGTCTTATTATATTTCTCTGTACGAAATCATGAGCACAGGTATGAAAAAGCTTTCCCTTGTGACATAGCGCTATACTTTTTTAAAGCAAAAGGTTTATTAAAATAACAACAAAGTACAAACATCAACTACAACACTCAACTTGTGCAACCATAAAGTTTTAACTAGTATTTGTTAAAAGAGAACACTTTACAAAACTATAATAACATATTTATCATCCAGTTTTGTTTCACGAAAACCTGGGCTTTGTTTTAGTCCAAGCACAATGCCGCCGATGTATTATAATGTTAATGTTATGTAAATGCGGCCCTAGTGCGTGGCGGGGGAAGGGAATGGGGCGAGAGGGAATTATTAAAAAAATAATACATCCAAACCGAGTGCTGTAAAAGTTTGCTGAAATATATCAACTTTTTTTTTCAACTACCCGCCCGAGTTCATTTCATCTCGCTACATTGTTATTGACGGAATTTGATATTGTTTCTGAGCAAATTCCTCGCTAACTTTTTTTGTATAGTAGGAATTTTTGTTGCCGCAGATATTTTGCGGGGACTTAATAAGAAATGATTTAGATATTCCACTTTAGTGAGATCGTAAGAGAAATAGCTGACAGTTGAATTATATGGCAGCTAGTTGTTGTAACCGGCGGTTTATTATATGAACCGAATACATTTAATAGAAATTATTAGAGATTGGTTGAGGCTAAATCTGCAGAAAGAGAATAATAGCAATACCTACTGTGTTTGCTATAGAGGAAATTGTCTACTTTCACTTGCTCTATGTAGGCAGGTGCGGCGATAGCAGATTTTAGCAAAATGAATAATGTAACTTTTTGACAATTTAATTTGCTTAATAAAGAAAAGTTTTTCTGCATAAAATGCGTAGGTGTCTATTTTAACAGTAGTATTTTTGTATATTTTATTGGTATATATAATTTATCATGAATGTAATGAACAGTTTAGCACGCATATAATATAATGAATTTAACATATAATATAGCATATTATAGCATATAATGAATTTCATATGGTAATAAAATAATTTCACGTTATGCTTGATGACGTTATCACAATAGCAGTCTTATCAAAAAGTAGAATAGAAGACTAATTAGGAAAAAGAAGTGAGCAACAAAGCATGACAAACAATTAATTAAAAAATATATATAAAACTAGCTGATGCCCGCGGCTCCGCTCGCGTCCTAGGGGTATGAAAAATAGATAGTAGCCGATTGTCAGACTTACTGAATATGCATAAAAAAATTCATAAGAATCGGTCAAGCCGTTTTGGAGGAGTATGGGAACGAACATTGTGGCACGTGAATTTTATATATAAGATAAATACGTGCAGCAGTCTCTATATATAAATATACACTTTCCACCTTGGTCTTTCTAATGTTAAACACATATATATGTATTTGTTTATGGTCTTACTTTAAAAGTAACCTTTAAAATTTTCACAGCATATTATTATGAAACTTTTATCAGCTTCACCTTTATGTTTATTCGTATGTAACCGTGTTTCCTTAATTTTTTACATAAAATTTATGTTATTTTTAATTATTAATTATAATTAATTTAATATTTGTGTCCACAATTTGTGTGAGTCTCTGCTATAGACTTATAATATTTTTAACGATTATATTCTAAAAAAAAATTCACGTCAAGCTGGTGGATAGCCATTGAAACTAAGCAATCTTTTGACAATTTAATACGTTGCGCCAAATCGAACTAATATTGGGATTAAAGCAACAAAATGATGATAATTTTTATAAGACTTTTTCATCAAGAATATCATCATCATCAATCTATCACCTTCCACTGCTGAATGAAGGTCTCCTTCAAAGATTTCCACCTATAAGTTGAGTTATGGCTTAGTGCTAATGTCTAGCAACATTGCCGAAACATCCCTCAGAATGTAGCTAATAAATATTACAATTCAGAATTTAAAATCCATACTACTCAGGTATGGGAACTCCTGTATTTATTACTGAATATATCTTGGATATTTCTGCTACTGCCGCAAATAATATTTAAACTACATGTTTTTAACTAAATATTCTCGAGTGGGGTAAAGAAAAGCTCAATAAAATCCTCAGATGCAAATTACTATGATGTTTATTCATAATATGTATACATTTAGATCAAGGATGACATACAGCCTGTATGGGTATGTAAGTAGTATGTTTGCTAGCGAAGATACTACGGATACATATGTATGTTAATATAGATATATAACATGATACGACATTCGTCACACATTGTCATTACATGCAGCAGTCTCGCACCTAGCGCTCATTACGTCATCGAAAAACACTTCAAATTTAAAATAATAAAAAAAACAACTTATAACTATTACAAAATATGTTTTTCATTTGGTTAAATATCCGATGCCATAACTAGCGCAGAAGAAAGCTCGATAATGGCTAAAGACTGACATGATCCTACTATTGAACAACTCACATTATTTAAACCAATACGATAGATGACTACTCCTGGGATCATTGCTGCAACAAATCGTAAATATAGGAGGATTACATAATATGTACAATTATATTACTCGTATTAAGAGATATTAAGCGAAATTTTTCATCAAATGATCAATAAACCAAATGGTATTCCTTTTGTAAAGAACATCAGTTAGTTGTTGGACGCAATGTGGAGTAAAAATTTTAAGATGTGTCGCTCATTAACCCGAAAATTATAATAAGATATGTAGTGGGCATATAATTTGCACACTTTACCAGAAAGTGGCAAGAATATTACTTGGTGTTGTTATGTAATGGGAAACGCTTAATATCTCACAATATAGCTTATTAATATTCTCAGTAAAACTTCGTATAAAATGTACTTTATGTACTAGTGACTATAAATTGATTAGAAATTAATCGTTGTCAAAATTTTTACAGCTTTACATTTTATTCTACTCGTAAATAACACTTATTTTTACAATAATACATTTGTCTGGGTGATGACTAGATTATGTTTCGTTTTTAAATAAATTAATAGTAATTCAAAAGTTCAGTCTTATTATGCACAGCTAAATAATAACTTAAGGATAAAACGTAGACAAACTTGAGCAATAATATAATTTAATGAATGTTTACTAAAAAGTAATAACAAAAAAGATGGAGTTACGTAACAAAACTAATTTAACATAAAGGTTTGTTTATACATTGCTCTCGATCGTAATTGGCATCGATTATTTCAGAGACTTAGAAGACAAACAAAAGTGCCTCTGCTTTACTAAAACTTAATGACAATATGTTAGCTAATAGGTATTATACAGCAACAACTTGAATTGCAAAAATGGATGTAGAAACTGTTTTTTGTTTAGAAAATAAAGATAGAAATATTTTTTTAAATAAATCTGAATAGAGCAAGACTTAACATGCAGTACATGTAAAATAAACATGACAGGGTATAAAACTTAACATGGCTAAATAATGTCCTACAAACAATTGGTTAGAGAATATGTCTTCCAAGTTGCTTTTACGGTAAGTTGGTGTAGTTGGCGAGATCCTTGCCATTTTTGTACATTGAAGTGATAATGGGATCGAGGTTGTGGTATTCTTTGCCAGAGCGTGGCCGCAACGTATTTGTTGTTTGTCGACTAAGTCTGAAACAAGATAAATGGCTTTAGTAAATGTGGTAATGCAAATGAACAAGGCGAGTATATTTTATGGACCTTACAAAATCGCATCTGCTACAAAAAATAACTTTCAACGAAAGATAGGTAAAATGCTTTTAGTTAAGTTATATATATGGCATTATAACTTTTGATGTGAAACATCTATAGCCGCACGTAAAACAGATTTCTGGCGTGGCGACGCATGCCGTGGCGACGCGTCGCCACGCTATACGATGGTATATATATACAGTCTATATGCAGTAGTGTGTACGGTGTGGCGACGCGTCGCCACACCGTACTATTTTAATAATTAGTAATATTTTATTTTATCATTATGACATATTTAGTTCCTATTACAATATGTTCTTTTCTGCATATTACTTTTACAAAATAATGGCGATGTTTCACATCTGCCAGGCGTCCCGTGACGGCTCACATTTTTTTTAAGTTGATGGAGCAATTTTATTACGTGAATAGGTAAGATATAGGAATACGTGAAGTCTTGATTATTATTTTAATAGGTACCTCATTCCTGATGGTGTATCAGAGGATGAATGTGATGACGTCATTGATAGAGTCTCGATATAATCGGACATATCAGAAGTGCCACTTGATGTACTGTGAGTGTCCATTACTCCTGAAATGTAAAAAATATTCAGTCAATCAATTAACTATGAACTTTGGAAAAACTTATCATATAGTCCGATAGAAAACATTGTTATAAGAATTAAATTTTATCGGAGCTTATGAAATGATTATTAATACGTAGATATATAGAAATAGTAAAAAAATAAATAAATAAACTAAGCAGAGTTTGTACTAGACAACTGATAAAAATACATAAACATACTACTTTTTTTTGTAAATACATACATATTAAACAAATATTTGCAGATCACACAAACATCTGGTCCGACCCGGGAATCGAACCCGAGACCTCTTGATTCAGCCGCATACGCTAACCACTAGACCAACAAGGTAGTCTACCTAGATAGATAGATTACCTTTGAACTGCTTTGGTGGCAGAACCGGAACCTCTGCTTCAGCTGATGATGACTTATGAGTCGTTTTGGGTAGCTGCATTGGCATATCTCTTAAGAGATCAGAGGACTTCGATTTCCTTGGCAGTGAAGAGTGTACACAACTTGATAAGTTTCCTCTCATTTTTTTATGAACCATATAGTGATATCGCGAGTGCCCAGAAGTCAGAGGCATTTCGAATTCATTATATTCCACTCCACCATGTTTCATCGAACAGCTGGATACGCCTGAGTCATTCGAACTAGAGGAGTCTCTGTTACCTCCAGACTTACAAGGAACACTTGAAGATCTTTTAATTTGCGCGTTATCCATCAATTTGTTCCTTAAATGAGGTATTTCTTTAGAAGAACTCTCTTCAGAAGTTTTATTCTCAGATCCTGAAGATTTGCAGTCACAACATTCTGGTTCATTTTCACAAGGTGTTGATGATCTCCTATTTTCAATAGCCATGTTTCTTAAAGTTTCTAGGGAAGATGAGGTTGCGTGGCTGCCTACACTGCTGTCAAATTCCTTTAAGTCTTCAAGAAGATGTGCAGAGTCTACTGAGCTTGAACGTTTTTGCATAGCCTCTTTGTAATTATTACCAAAAGTATGTATTCTGTTTTCACTACCATTTAGAGTTGGAATGCTAAGAGACTTTTCTATTTCCAGTTTATTAATTTTGTGAATAGGATGTTTTAAGCTCTGTGACCAATTTGGATTGGGTGACATTGGTGTGTAACCTGGATTAGGTCCAATAGTTTTAATAGTGCAATCTCGTTTTCCCTCAGAAGGTTCCATTAATAAGTACTCATCATTTTTATTTTTTTTCAATTCTGTATTTATTGCGGTTTGTGAATGACCACATTTTGTGCAAAGTTTGAATTTTTTTGGCACACAGTTAACAGCCAGGTTTATATTTGCACTAAGCGCATCTAACTCATTCTGTGTTACTCCTGCTTTCTTTAACAAATCCTTTGCATTTGCGTAGTATTCCAAAGATAAAGCAAATTCTAAGTTTTCGTAATTAGCATATGGGCCCTCAAATTCTTTACCTTCCTTTGGTTCAATATTTTGATAATTTGTAAAGCTTGCTTCACGAACTGAATCACTAGACTCTTTTCCAGTACTAGCAGCGCTTTGTCTATTTGTTTTACGTGATACATCTATTGTTGCATAGATAGCATTGTCTTCTGAGTTTTGAATAGCTTTTTCTGCGTTAGTTTCTTGATTTGATGTTCTCTTACAATAAGGAATACTAATTAGATTATTTGCCCAGTTAGTTACTTTTTGACAGGGGCATTCTACAGGTTGAAGATTTTCATCGCATTCTACAATGACTGGTTTTTTATTACAATCGAATTTCAAAATGCATCCACAATTTTTCTTAAGTACTAAGTTGCCAGGAGCAGACTGTCTTGTTACTTGAAACAAATCATCTGCTAAGGCTTGTTTTATTCTTTTTGGAGTATCATAATACTCAGAATTTTCAATCTGTAATAGACACAAAACATTTGTTAATATTTTAAGAAAATAGGTTCTAAAAAAGTTTTATTTTTATTTAATTCTACTTACTTCAATATGTGTTGTTTTGGGAATATCATAATTTTCATATGGTCCAACTTTAGGATTATTTATTGGATGATAATCATTTTTAGTACATGGGCAAGCACTTGTAGGCAGAGGTGCTGGGGGTTTCTTTTGGTCTAAGTGAGCAGGTTTTGGAGGTCGCTCTGGAGGTCTATCTTGACACTGGCAAGCATCTAATGTTTTCCTAATAGTTCTAGGAGTCAAATATTCTGTACTATTTGATGAAATATCTGAACTACTTTCTGCCACAGGTTCCATAGTCCAAGCTGGATTAAATGATGTGCCAGGAGTTAGAGCTACTGTTGAAGAACGAGATATAGCTCCAAGTTTTGTGAGACAATTGTTACATCTCTCTAAGGTAATATGGTCAGCTCCACTCCATGGTGGCCGTGAACCTACTTCATCTCCATCGTAATTTCGCCTTTCATCTGACGGCCAGAATGGTGACACTCCTCCACAATCTTCGCCGAAAAAGTTTTCTTCGTAAATTCCACTAGCTGTGTCTGGTATGGATTGCTCAACAGAGGCAAAATCCGAGAGTCGAGTACTGGGCCGTGTTTTATTTCCTGCCAAAATAAAAGTTGTGGTCACAGTTTGATATTTAAGATGCAGAAACATTTGAAGACTGAAATTAAAGTTATTAATTTAAAGTTGGTAAAATATTCACTCACCAGTACTTCTTCGGGATGTAGCAGGTGTTCGTTGCAAAGTCAAGTTTCCTTGAGCAGCAAGGTCAAAAGCATCTGTGATATCTTGCGCCTGGTCAGTTATAAGCATGTGTAGACCTTCACCTTTCCCGCAGTGAGAACCGCCTTCGAAACAAAATCGGCCTTCAACTACTCCGTAACGCCTGTGGGTGTAAAAAATAATTTAAATATTTCCATAAGTATTGTGTAATAAATGAACTGATAAATCTTACACAAATAAAATCACGCCGGTTTGCCCAAAGGGGTAGGTAGGCAGAGAAATTTTAAACGCCCACTTTTCGCTAGTTTCTTAAACCCAAGTGGGCATAAAAAAGTAGTAGGTGGCAAGCCTATTGCCGTTTACTGGAATGTTTGTTTGCCAGGGCTTCATCGATCGGTCAGTAGGTGCACCATTTGCATATAAGATTGACTTGGAGCTCTAAGTTCTTGGTGGGATGAAAAAGCCTTTCTTTTTGTGTGGAAATTTATAATCTTTACATAGCACTATTCTATGAAGTTATGGGCTTGGGGAAAACTACCACCATTTATTCAAAAACTAATAAAACCATAAATTTCAATAAACGATGATAAAGTGTCTCGCCAGTTTAATAACTCGAATTTGAACCATCGTATAGTAAACGCGTTATTTCAAATTTGTCTCTTTTAAATCCGTGGTATTCACTATGTCTGTCTCTTTCATGTTGGAACTTTTGTGGCAAATTTTGTAGTAAGTGCAATGTGTTATGAAAGTAGTTAACAACTCATGTGCAACTGTGGCCATGAGATAGCAGTGGGCATTAGATAATCACTTAGGTTTGTTAAACTAGGTAGAAAGTTAGGAGTTCAAAATAAAATGTATTAGAATGTACGAGTTTTATTTAGTTTGAATATGTGCTGCATTTTGTTATTTACTTGTTATAATGTGAATCTAACTTTGAAATAACTTGCAAAGATTTTTTGGACTTTGTGAAGTAAAACCACCCGTGAGCTTTAACAATCATAATAATTATAGATTATAATATATATGTGTGCCAAATATTATTTAATCAAATTTTGTGTTCCAAAATATGTGAGATTAAATCATCGGCTTCGAAAAATTTAAAATGTTAAAAAATTGTCTCTTAAAATTGTAATGTTTATATTTCATGACCCTCTAACCATTTCGTTATAAGTCATTTCCTTAAAAAATAAACATTATCATGGTGACTGTAGCTCGCGCCGACTCCACAAGATGGCGACCGGAAGATTCGGCCATTAGCGCATGATGGCGTCCGCTCGGCGGCGAAGCGCATAAAGACGTCACTACCGGGTTTATGCGTCAAGGATCGCATAAACCGTTTTACTGTCATGATAATATCTTCGAATGTTATTTTACTGTTTACTTTATTACTTTATTTTATTTTAGGTTAACTGTCTCTTTATGGTGGTCATATGGTGTTATCGCTATTGAATTTGTTTCAGGGTATATAATACGTAAAGTGCAATAAACATAATCTTTCCAAAAAAGGTTTTCATCGTATTACAACATAACCCAAATTTGTCACTTACTTTCATTTTTGTATTTACTAATCGTTACAACCTATAGAAATGTAGTTTTTAGGTAGGTCAATTGATTGGTACTAAATTTATACAGTTACCTGTGCCTATATTTTGGCAAGGAATCCCCAAACGTATTAAGGTAAATTACTCGTTTATGATAATATAATTTATTTCATCGTCATCTTTATCGTCCTCTAACGGTCTCCCTGAAGTACCTCTTTACTTTGAAATCGACATGCTTTTTTACCTTCCAAATCTTAGTGAAATAAATATGAAAATATATATGTCATATGCATTTAATATGAAGGACTAAACGGGCTCAGCCATTTTAAAACTAGGCGAATACAGTTAAAGTTAAAAAGTAAAGTTAAAGTAAAGTAAAAAAAAACCCTACAATAAAAGAAGTAGCAAAAAAAAACATTCATTTTGGGAAACTAAAGCCGGTTCCAAAAATAACGGGTCAGTCACATAAACCAATAACGGGTCAGTCACATAAACCCGAATATCTCCCGAACTACGTATGCCATCCTAATGAAACGAAGACTGTTCAATTGAGAATTTAATTATACAGATAAAAAATAAAATAAAACTTAGTTACACCCACAATATTAATCTTAAATTAAAAAAAAACTAAAGTAGTCATATTATTCTTAAGATTACATTTTTTTTATGATTGTTTTTTTGCTGTTTTTCATCACTTTCTTCATTTAATACTTTGTATTGCCTCCACGTGATGAAGCCTCCAGTGATGAAAAACAGCAAAAAAACAATCATAAAAAAAATGTAATCTTAAGAAAAATATGACTCCTTTAGTTTTTTTTTAATTTAAGATTAATATTGTGGGTGTAACTAAGTTTTATTTTATTTTTTATCTGTATAATTAAATTCTCAATTGAACAGTCTTCGTTTCATTAGGATGGCATACGTAGTTCGGGAGATATTCGGGTTTATGTGACTGACCCGTTATTTTTGGAACCGAGTGTAGTAATGTAATGTATGTGTTTTTGGGATTTTCTTAGGAAATTCCTAATAGCAGCCCGGAGTTGGAAGTTTGGCGGTGATTCACGCCCGTGCCTCGGAGAGCACGTAAAGCCGTCGGTCCCGGTTGTCATGAACATTTATGTCAAACGTTATTGGGAAGTCAGTGCCCTCAAATATACTGTCAACTAGTTCAATCTTCGAATTTCAGTTCTCCCTTAGGGTTGCGGAGGTCCGATGCCAGTCGCTCCGTGGATAAACTGAAATTCAGGTAAAACCGGTTGAACTAGTAGCCGACCCCAAATAAACTTGGGAATAAGGGCTCGGAAGATCAGTAATGTATTGCTCAGAGAAGGTACAATACATCACAATAGTAATAGTAAAACTTGTTCACGATTATTAAAATCAGAAAGGGCTGCATTCGGAACTATATCGTTTCTTTTTATCTTGTTCTTCAGTAAAGACCGCATCTTGTCATACGTAAAAAAGAACGCCTATAGGCTAGGTGAAGTGACATTTGCGCAAGAGGGCTGGCAGAAGCTGGATGCGAGAAGCCTAGGATCAAACTTAATGGCGTGCAATTACAGAGGTTTGTATTCTGTAGAGGATTGCGGTAGGATGATGATGATAAAGCCGCGAGAGTGCGGCGTCCGCGTGTGCCGAAAGTCGCCTAAAAGAGGGAAAGAGTAGAGACAGAGCCCGCATCAGGAACGTGCCGGCACTGGGAGGGATCCAGAAAGAGAAATTAGTTCCCTGGACCCCTCCTAAAATTCAGACGGAAAGAGAGCACAGGGTTGTTGTCGGTTCGATTTCGACACACCACCCCGCTGCGTAGAAAATCCGACGGGGTGAAGGCCCGAGGGGGATTTTACACGTAAATAAAATGGGTGATGATGACAAACTCATAAAAACACTATCAAAATAGCTTTTAGCGTGTTAAATATTTATATATTTAACACGCTAACAATATATCTTACCTTAAATGCGCAAGTTCCCATAATCCCAATAGACGTGGTGGTATTCCACTTGTCAGCGCAAAACGCCTTCCTTGAAGATGCAATCGCGCCGGGCCTGCGGGAAGCTTCTTAGATCCGCCTCCTCCAATCATCACTAAATACTCTTTCGACGACCCAAGCTGACCTCCCACTTTCACTTGCCAGGCTATTAGTCTTTCTCTTGTTTCGAAGGCTAGCACTACTGTAACGTCTTGGCATATAATGGCAATGGTGTTCGACTCCTTGTCCAGGGTGAAGCCAGATTCGAATCCAAGGAAGTGTTGAAGGGATAATGAAGCCTTTGTTTGACCTTTCTTGAAACGGTCTTTTGGTTCTCTGTAGAGTTGTAGGTGGAGACAATCTGTAACAAACAGAGATAATAATATTAGAATAAGTAATCTATAAGCTTTTTATTTTATACATAATTGCTTAAAAGTTGAATTCTGTAAAGATTGTTGAGAAAATGAAACATTTTCTTATTGGCTTACACAGCTCTTAATTCAACAAATTTCAACGAACTTCTTTCGTAAATCAATCTCGTTTAATTCTAGTCATTGCAACGCATTAAATCAAAACTACTCACTATATCAAACACTGTATTACTACTAATACTGGTATTTACTTAATAAATTCTCAATTTAATCTATCATAAACTGTGATGACAGAATATTTGAAGTTATGAACATATTCTGAGGTCGTAAAATAACCAACAACAAGAAACCCCTTTTTATCCAAGTCTCGTTGCTTCGTTCACTAAATATGTTGATGTTTTGCTATTGACACTTACTCATATTTGTAAGATTCCACACTTTATGGCACTACCAACATAGTTTTACTTTTATGTACGAATTATTGCTGTCGTAAAATAATTTTGCCAGGTGAATTTAGGAAAATAAAGAGTGGTGTCCTTGCTTTTATTTATGACGTAAATTTCCATAAGTTAGACTGTCTGGGAAGGTCTTACGATGGCCCTTAGTTATCGGTAATTTCATGTATTACTTACAATAGATGAACATTAATATCATGAATACATCTACGTGTACGAATATGACAAGGTTTGTAAGCGTATTAAACAAATAAAATACAAAACAAGGATAAAAAAATATGAAATATTCTGAGTACTAAAGGAGCCATATCTGAGAATACATAAAATAATTGAATCAAAACATATCTAGTTATCTTACAGTTTCGTTCAAAGAAAGTAATATATACCTAAGGCAAATTAATTTTCTCTGAAATTTATATAAAACTGTTACATATTGTGACAAAACGGTGAATATTAAAATATTGTAATAGATTGGATTGAGATAGACGAAGATAGGTATATTTTCATCTTGATATAACATTATTCTGAAGAAGGTTTTGGCTAACCTGATTAGTTTCGTTTAGGGTTACACTGTCAAAGGTCTTAGAGCATCGCATAATAATTAAGTTTCGTACAAATATCACAAAGTTCTCTGTGGAATGGACTGGATGAAGAATGTTTTTCCATAGAAAAAAAAACTTAAGGAAAAAAAAACACTGAAAAGATAATATCTCATTCAAAGTCAATTCTAAAACCTAACCACTGTTACAGTTATGTATAATAAAGGATCTATTCTTTTTTACCAAATTTATTAAGGGATCATATGAGATTGAGAAGGCAAAGTATTTATATTAAGCTGTTTACTGTAACTTACAAATCTAAGTAATTGAAAAAAATGTTAGTAAATTAAAATAAACAACGATGGAACTTCCTAAAAGCTGTTAGTAATTAATTATGTTAACCACTTGTGGGTGGTATACTTGTACATCTTTCTTTTTCATCTACAAAACATTTGAAACATAAAGAATAATAAATAAATATTTCGCACATCTTATACACAACGTCATCTAGTCCCAAACTAAGCAGAGGTTGTAGTGTGGGTACTAGACAACTGATTTAAATACATAAACATACTTTTTTTTTGGAAATACATACATATTTTTAAAACATTGGAAAAACTGGTTTAAAAGAAAAATAAATATTGTTTTTCTAAATAGATAAACAATATTTTATTATATATATTGTTTATATAAATAGATAAACAATATTTTATATTAGAAAGTGCTATAAAAATAACAAGACTAGCCAAATACCTACTCTTTATTTTGTTTTTTATTAACAAATAAATTAAACAGCAAAGGAATACTTTCTTACTGTGAACAAAGCGACTCCAAACCTTTAATTACAAGTACAAGTGTTTGCGGCAAAGCCGTCGATTCCACGGCTCTCGTAGACTAATTAATACAACTGGAACAAGTGCCGCACCAGAAGTTAGTTCATTGCAATAGTTCCGTGAACACTTCTTATTACTACTTACCTCTGTATTTTCAATAACGGAAGTTTCATTGGTCTAGAAATTGTTGAAAAGTAAAGGTATGTATGGAAAGGTTGTTAACCGCTTAATTGCAATTGTCATGATTATTTCCTAAAATATAATAGGGACTTCGAAAACTTAGGAGGTTCTTAATTCGAGTGTTTGTTTTAAGTTTGTTACCTCATAACTTTCGATTGGGTAAACCGATTTTGATAATTCGGTTTTGATCTGGAAGCTGATGCCTTTCATGTGGTCCCATGATAAGGAAACCAGGATCTGATGATTGAATCCTGGAGAAATTGAGAAATCCTCAAATATCTTAGGCACACCTGTCACTTCGGTACTCGGAAAAGTTTTTCTTTCAAGTTACTTTTTTTAATATTATTAAGAGTCACAATAATGCATTAATTAGAATAGCATAGCATGTGGAGATACGCAGACGAACCAAAGTCACATTGAAGATGACCTGGTGAACATGCGAGCAGCAACGGTTGATGTAAGCACTCTAGGAGACGCCATTTGACTGAGCTGATGATGACGAAGAACCGAGCTCCATCAGAGAGATCCCACGCTCTCACAAAATATCGGCGTGAAGTAATTCTTTCATTCCTTTTCACTGAGTGTGGAGGTTACCTACGCGCTTACAACTTTTGAGTCGCAGGTATTGGTGAGCAGAGTTAGCCCCTTACCATCAGCTGAGCTGCTGCTCGTTTACATCTATATCATAATTTTTATATGAATCTTAGGGTCAGCCTATATGTATACTCTATCACCCTCAAAACTAGTGGGACTGTAGTTGGTAGTATCACTCCAATATAGAACAGCTTCAGTTATTTCTTCCTATCCCAATCATTTAAGACCTGGAGCTCCTAAAGAGGATAGTGATCACCCTTTTTGAATTCGAAGGCCGGGAAAATGATGCAGAATTATCTAACCAGGCCGCCATGGTATGGCACACCGTGCTACATTGCCTACCCTCACAGTGAGCATGGTGGCCCCTACTCGTGGACTCTACTCATGCTTTTCATCAGGCGCGGTAGAGTCATTGTGGCACTTTGTCACATATAATAAAGCTTATAATGTGTTACAACTTGAGCCCTTGCAGTTGCGAAGAGATGTTGCCTCTATGGTAGTCCTCTATCGCCTTTACCATGGAGAGCGTTCTGAAGAGCTCTTCCAACTGATCCCACCTTCTCCTTTCCTCTACAGGACTACGCGTGCTGGCCTTGGGAGTCACCGCTTTAGAGTGGAACCAATACGCACTAGAACTAAGCGGTTCGGCTCTTCCTTCCTCTGCCGAGCAATTAAAAACTGGAACTCCCTACCAACTCATGTGTTTCCTTCCTACTATGATCCCGGGTCCTTCAAGCGGGGCGTGAAGAAGCATCTGACTAGGCTGCCATAGTGTGGGTCACCGTGTTGGATTGTCCACATTGGTAATGAGGACGGTGGTCACCACTCGTGGATTCTACGTGAGCTTTCCATCAGGCTGAGCAGAGTCATTTTGGCAGCATTATATAAAAAAAAAACTACAGAATAACTGAAATAACAGATAAAGTGATTAATTCACGCAAAATAACGAAGACATAGACAATAAATACATCGTGTTCGTAATTGTTTATTAAACAAATTAAATTAACGTATTGTAAACACTTACGTGTACACAATTGAAAGCAAATCTCTCGTTTGTCGTGTAAATTGTTACATTTACAATGTAAACTACAGATACTGCGCCAAAGTCGTATCACATCTCACTAAACTATTTACTTGTTCAACCGAATGATTTAGTAGATTCACTAATACGTTTATCGACATCAATCGAGATTTCAGCTTGAATAAGGAGCACGTAAAGCGAGTTATCTTACTTAACAAAGGCTTTGTTGTGGTAATATTGAATAACTGTGGTGACTTTCACATCTATACTGATATTATTAAGCTGTAGAGTTTGGTTGTTTGTTTGTTTGGTAGAAGGCGCTAATCTTAAGAACTACTGGTCCGAATTGAGGATAGTTATAGGCTATATATATCGTCAAGTTAAGATCAAAAGGAGCAGAGCACTAATAAAGACGTTAGCTTCCGCTGCGTAAACGGTAAAAGTTTCGGAAAAATCATGTTAAAAAGTTCTAAAAAAAGTTACTAACTTTTGAGGTTGGCTCATTATAACCTATTTTATGGGAAACAAATTTGCTTGACATGACATCACGCTACGGGCAATAGAAGACGCAGACTGTATGGGTCAGCTAGTAATATTATAAACCAAAAACAAACAGTGATATTCTATAAGTGAGTTCCATCTGACAATGGAACAGTGACTGCTCGGCCTGTATTTTGCGATATAAACAATTTTTATGCTGATTAGCATCCATACATCTTTCAACATCAAACATAGATCAACGACCCCGAGGCATGATCCATGATCTGATTGTATGCGTTCGAATGACCCTTTGGAGGGACCTGAGTCGTTCCTTTACAAAATTTATTCATTAAAACTTCCTGCAAAACATATTGCACAAGGCGGACTTAATGTAACAGGCATTATCTTCCAGACAAACCTTTGGATGTTGCGAAGCTGTTTGTGGCAGGTGTATATAGGGACCAGTAAGATGAGAGACTAAATTAATCAAATTAGTCATACTAACTTTTTGTCAAATTATTTTCTTTCTCAAATTCTCAGAAGGAACTTAATTATACTAGAACAATGCCGATACTTCAGTATGAACTAATTATTCTTCCATATTAATTAAATCTTCAATAAACATTATTCGCAAAAAGCGATTGGGTGCAATCTGCTATATCTACAATAAATACCTCACACAATTAACACCGTGCATTTCGTGGTTACGTCGCACTCCAATTTGACGCGCCATTGGATCGAGAGCCTTTTATATGATTACATACGTAACTATGGAACAAGTTTAAATTAAAAGGACGCAGTGAACTTTTGAAGTTTGAAATTTGTAATTAAGTTGAGATAATTGGTGTATTAGTTCAAACTAGTGCAATTCGATCTCTAGTTGATTTGTCTTTATTGTTAATTGCAATTGTTGATTGCCTCTTCTCTCGTGTGATGTTTAAGAGATACAATTATTTATTTATTAAAGACATGCCAACCATAAGCGTAAACACCTAGTCTTTTAAATAAATGCAGGCAAAATGTTATAACCCTCACATAGAAATTTTTAAGGGTTCAAGATCTAGTGTTCATAAAAAAATTTGTGACTTTCAGAGCATTTTTTTTTATTTACTAACTATTTTATAACTGTTATTATGTTCAAATTATACAAAGTTTTATAGTTTCTGCCCATTATTTGTAACGTTCCTCTTAAAGCGAAAAGAAATGTAACTATTTGACAGGATATTTGATAGACGAGATTTGAAAAACAATGATTTTAGTATTTTGTCAAGAATGATCTATTTTCTTAATATAAATCAATGTCATTAATTTAGGTCTTACATACTCAACATGATAAAAACGAGTTTTCATGAAAGACATACTTTAAGTTTCTAGAAAACTTTTTCTAAAACAGAAGCTAGAAACTTCATAATGTTTCTAGAACACTCTAATTTCTAGTTTCCAGAAAATAAATATCATGTTTACATTTTTAATTTCGACATGTGTTTCGATTTAACCATTACTGGATTAACATTGTCATTAGTCCATCGCAGTCCACAGCCAATCTTAGGCCTTTCCAATTGGGGTACCTTACCATGGGTATATATAATAAATATCTCTATGCATTACTTTGTAGGTATTGGAGTGAATCTACTGAAATTTGTTTCTAACTTTAGAAATCAATTAAGTAATTACGAATTTCAGATATAAAGTAAAGACGAGGTTATTACAGAAATTCAACCCATTCACGTTAACCAACTAGGTCAGAAGTTAATAATGAAATTAATATCGGAAACGTAAAATCTATCTCGAGCAGTGATACACCAAAGTAAACCATTGACGAATTCCAAACTTGTTTCCATTAGGAAACACCCTCGCTTTTTCCTTCGAGACAACCCGGTGAGTCGGCTTTGTCAAACTTTGGGAATACATTAGCTTTGCCGAGCGACAGCACTGATAAATTCTACTCGACGACCTTCCACATCTCAACAGCAGAAATCCGCAAACAACTCAAAACAACCATTCCAATGCTCCTTTAGAAACTGATCTCCGGAAATTTTCAGCATAAAACCAGCGGTGTATTTCCAAATACCTATTTTCACGGAACCCTTTCAAACGGAAATTGGTGAGTGTAATTCGAGTTTTCGTTGCTTTGACACCGAACTCCGAAAGGGACTGTCTCCCTGTAATTGTGGATCGGGAGTTAAATTAAATCGCTCAAAGAAACGGTCTCGTCGCCAGGTAGACGGCCGATGCGAGGGATCCTATGAAAAATGCAGTAGTTTGCAAGTTTATTTTTTTATCTTGTTTCTCAACGGGTACATGAGACCCGCCGTGATCGTTAAAGGGTTGCTTGCCTTTGCTATATTGAAAAATAAAAACGTTATTATGTAGCTTTGTTCATAGGTTAGGATCATTTTGTTATCGAAAGAGGTGGGTTGGGTTCTCGGTATATTATAATATATATTAGATGGAGGAGGAATGAAGAATAGTTTTTTATATTCGAATAGGACTTTTATTCTCGAATTTGTATGTCATTTCACTAAAATTATAAAATGAAAAATAGAGCTCCGCAATCGCGTATAATAGCACGTGGATTCGAAATTGTGTCCGATTGATAATTGTATCTAATGATTTCTCATGTTTTCAAATTTTTCGATACCTACTGCCGTTTATCTTTAAGGCCCCACTTTAAAGAGCTGAAAATTAAGACGGCCAAAAAATAGAAAAAAGACAAGAACGTTTAAATTTATTTCCAGTGTAATTAAAAAAAAAATGGGATATATTTCATTTCTGTGAGTAAAGTACTCACATGGTAATAATTCTAAATCAGTGAATGCACTTGTCGATTAAAATATTAAAGAAATGAAGTAATGAATGATTATGAAGCCAATTTACTGACAAAAATAACAATGTTACTATGTGTAGGTACGTGTGTACCTAAAAGTAGTGCAAATGCCAAAGTGATATTTTACAAATTTATACCAGAAAGTATAAAGTCATTTTATTAATTTTCCAGTGGCTGTTGTCAGAGGAACAAAATCGTCAGCACGGTCAAATAAATTTATCTCTCTTCAAATTTGTCTAACGAAACAAAAAACACCAACAAAAACAGTTGAACAAACATCCTTCTTTTAATTAATATTCATCAATCAAGCAAATGGCTTAAACAAAACATTTTGATGAATAAAATGGAAGGCAAACAGGCCATCAACGTACTCATCACAGCGTACCATTTACTGTTTGCAATTATCATAAAAGCAAATGCTTATAAACAAGTCAGCAAATACATCACAATCGTTCGCCGTTAGTCCCGGTTATATTGTGAACAGCTAGAGACACCATTATTTGGATAGAGACTTTATTTTGTATCGTTATAATTATTACAATATCAAACAACTTTGTAGATAGTTGTGAAGGGACGGGTTTCATGTCCATCCTATTGGAAGGACACGAAACTCTCCCGTAAAGGGAGGTTTCTTTAAATTTTTCTTTTTCCAATTTAAAAGGAGGAGGAGGAAGAGACGATGGATGGGCCACGGCCAAACATTTGATGTTTAGCGCTTGTATATATGTATTGCTAATCGGCCCGAGAATTTCTATATCGCGATTCAGAATTAGTTGTTCAGTTTTTCGTTGATACATGACACTGTTGTATGTGATAAAAGTACGACTTAACATGTAACATTAATTTAATAAATAGCTTATTTATATAAATAGACTGATAATGATTTTGATTGGCTTCGCGCCATTTGAAATCTGCTATTGCCGTGTGGATAATATCCCACTAAATCATAACTATCACAGACCCTAGCGCGATATTTGGCGTATCATTAATAAGTAAGCGCTGTTTGACGTATAATTAAAACGAGCGCGTAACGGGCGCGTTTGCTGTTACATCAAATAGATTATGCGGCTATTAGGAATTACTGCGAGTAATGTTTATGTGTGATTGTAATGTTTGCAATTATAAGATACGCTGTTGCGATTAATGTATTCTTTAAAATAATTCTTATAAAATGCCAAATCAAGCACGGTCACCACCAATGAACAAATCCCTGAGTTTATCTGAGTCGGATGTTAATAAAATGACTGCAGCAACTTCTTCTTTGCAAGAACTTGAGCTTGGGCATGTCACTCAGCGGGAAAGTAAGCGTCGAAGGACCTCAGAAGATAATCCCGAATGTGAGCGCCCCGACTTTCGTGCAATAATACGGGAAGAACTACTGGATATGATGAAGGTCATACAATTACAACAAAATTCTCGGCTAGATGTAATTGAAAAACACATCGCCGAAATCAAAACTCAAAACGTCACAACCCACAAAAATAACATTGATATCGAAAAATCTATAGAGTTTGCTACCTCAAAATTAGAAGAACTAAACTCGACAATTCATCGCCTTGAAACAGAACGCAAACAGATTACAACTCAAATATCCAATATTGGAGAGAAATGTGATATGCTGGAAAGACTTTCTCGCAAGACCAGTATTCAGATTAGGCACGTGCCAAAAGAAAAAGGCGAATCAAAGGAAAAGCTTTTCAATATGATCAAAAAGCTCTCAACTACCCTGTCTGTCAACATGGACAACTCTGCGCTTCGCGATGTATATCGAATGCCATCCAAACCAGACCAATCAACCTCTGGAGTAGTAGTGGAGTTCTCCTCAACTCTCACCAAAGACAGCCTTTTGTCTGCAGCTAAGAACCATAAGCTCTCCTCCATGAAATTTAAAACAGAGCAATTAAACTCTACACACATGGGATTGGAAGGACCCAAAGTCGAAATATACTTGTCGGAACATCTTACCCCTCAAGCGTCTCGCCTGTACTTCCTGGCACGGGAGTTCCGCAGAAACATGGAGTACGCATACTGCTGGACATCAAACGGACTAGTATATCTGCGCAAGAAGCAAGGTGATCCATACATATTGGTAAGAAGTGAGACTCAACTCCAGGGACTTAAAAATAAGTGACTAGTTAAATATGTAGACTCCAACAAAACTATAAAATATTTAGCACTCATTGCTTCTATAATGATAAAAAAATATTTATGTAATACACACAACACAAAATTAAATACACAGTCCACACAAACATATATACACAGGCAGATACTACATCATGCATGTCAGAAGCCTTCTCTGATCAGAGACCATCAGTCAATCCAGACGCCTCTGAACAGTGATTATCTAGCCTTTCTTAGCTTTAAATATGGATAATATCCAACTGCAAAGTGACATTGATAACTCCTGTAACGTACCTTGTGTACTCATTGATGACCCTAGAACCCTCAGTACTAAACTTCAAATATTCAAAACGAACGTAAAAAATACATTGAATATCCTATCGTTTAACATTAGAAGTGTAAACAAAAATTTAGACAACTTTTTAATATACATTACAATCTTAAAAATAAACGTTGATATTATGGTTCTATCTGAATGCTGGTGTAATGAAGACTCGACACCACCTTTAATTGATGGCTTTAATATGTACTTTACAAAACGAAGCTTTAATCAAAATGATGGGGTCATTATGTACATAAATAATATCCATAAGGCTACAGTACAAGAAATAGCTCTGAATGAGGCAAATTGTTTAGCAGCACAGTTAAATAATTTGATGATATTTGGGGTTTATCGACCGTACGGCTTCAAAAACTTAACCACATTTCTCGATTCTCTAGATTCTCTCTTGACTACTACTGAAACACGTAACTTGATTCTTACTGGTGACATTAATATTGACACACTAGATACTAACAATAGCACAGTTAGAGACTACATGGAGATCATTGGATCGCACGGCTTGAACAAGGGTATTGATATTCCGACACATGGTCGAACATGTTTAGACCATTTTATGTGTAACTTGGCCGCGGACCATCAGTGCTACGTCCTAGCAACAGACATCACTGACCACTTTCCTATATTGCTAAGTGTCGCAAGCTCACTAATACCAAAGTCATCTATGAATAATACGATAACTAGATCTAAAATCGACTACGAAGCTTTAACCGTAGCGATAAAAGCGTGGGACTGGAACCATTTTTTAACTATTAAAGATCCTAATACGGCCGCAACTACATTAGTTAAAACACTCCAGGACCTCATAGTACAACACACATCCACTATTACTTTTAATAAGCGAAAACGCCCATTGAAACCTTGGATTACTTTTAGTATTGTTAAATGTTTTAAAACAAGAGACAAATTACACAGAATGGCTAAAAATAATCCAGACAATGAGGTCATAAAACAGGAATACACTAAATATCGTAATAAATGCAATCAAACCGCAAAGAAACTTAAAATTAATTATTTCAAAGACAAATTCAATCAAAATTTTAAAAACTTAAAAGGTACTTGGGAAACTGTTAAGGAAGTATGTAATTTAAAAATCAACCAATCCCACGCCTCTTCGTTACTTCAACTAGAGTCATCACCATTGGCATCTCTTGACCATGTAAATGGGTACTTTACATCTATCGGTGCAAATTTGGCTTCTGATATATTGGAAAAAACTAATGCAAATGTATCCCATCCTCAAAAGGTCTTACCTTCACAAAACACTAACTCAATGTGCCTCACTCCAACAGATTATATTGAAATAGATAAAATCATCCTTAAGCTGAAAACCAAATGTGCTCCTGGCATTGATTCTATCCCAACGACAGTAATTAAGAACTCCCATGACGTATTATGTACCATGATCTCTCACGTGTGCAATTTAAGCTTCTCAAGTGGTGTTTTCCCCAACATATTCAAAGAGGCAGTAGTAGTTCCTATTTACAAAGGTGGCGATGTGAAGTCAGTGTCTAGCTATAGACCTATTTCATTACTTAGCACGATTAGTAAAATTATCGAAAAGGCATTTAACACTAGGCTTACCAGCTTCCTAGAGTGCAATAATATTTTTTCGAGTTCCCAATATGGCTTCAGAAAAGGTAAAAACACTGAAGACGCAGTGTCCAAACTCTCAGAGATAGTTACTAAATCTCTAGACACTGGCAAAAGATGTGCAGCCATCTTCCTCGATCTCAAAAAAGCTTTTGACACTGTGTCAATACCGCTGCTCCTTTTAAAGCTGGAGAAGTCAGGCATACGCGGAATGCCTTTAGATTGGCTCAATGATTATCTAACATCCAGAAGTCAAGTAGTTAGAGTAGATAATTTCTGCAGCTCAAGCTCATCGGTCACCTTTGGTATACCTCAGGGTAGCACGCTAGGCCCCACACTCTTTTTGGTCTACGTAAATGACCTCTGTAGTCTTAAGCTTGCTAATGGCAATATCATTGCATTTGCGGACGATACTGCACTAATTTTTGAAGGTGAAACATGGTCTAATGTTGAGGAATTGGCAGATAATGGCCTAAGAAGGGTACTAAAGTGGTTGGACGAGAATCTATTGACTCTTAATGTGCCAAAAACTAAATATATTTGTTTTAGAATTTCTTCTACGTCCAACCCCTCAAATAACTTTAATATCAGAGCACACTCTTCTCGTTGTGATTTGGATCACGAATGCGATTGCCCAGCTGTGATGCAGGCGGACAACCATAAGTACTTAGGAGTGATAGTTGACAAGAAACTTAACTGGCACCCGCACATCTCTGCATTAGGTAAAAGAATTAGAAAACTTCTACCCATTTTCAGGAACCTGCGAGATGTTACGGACTCCAAACTTATTAAAAACATCTATTATTCTCTCTGTCAATCACTACTAACGTATTGTGTCACGGTATGGGGTGGTGCCGCTGCATCGCATCTATTAGAGTTAGAAAGAGCCCAAAGAGCTGTTATCAAGGTTATGTTCTGTAAACCCCGAAGATTTTCCACTGAGAAGCTCTATGAGCAGTCACAATTGCTCACGGTTAGGCAGCTATTTATTAATAATGCCGTTCTTAGTCACCACAAAAATATCGATCTATCACAATTAATTTTAAGTAAAAGACGCACTCGTACTCCTGTACCTTCCGTCCGCACAATTTTTGCTAGGCGCCAGCTATCTCACTTGGGTCCATTCCTATATAGGTATTTCAATGACAAAAACCAGATTATCAAACTTCTCAGAAAGCAGCTAAAATTATCACATAAAAATAGTTTAACAGAACTTAATTACTTAGAAACGGAAAAGATTTTAAAAGCTACATGATCTCAACATATACATACATGGTAACAAACAGACAGACACACACACGCACACACACACACACACACACACACACACACACACACACACACACACACACACACACACACACCACAAAATACAAAATCTCGAATATTGCTATATTATATACTGAAATCTAGTTTAAATAATTAAACAAAAATGTTTCTCTACTATGTACTAAATCCAACATAAGACATTCCTATTTACTAGTCCCGTCTAAGGTGGATGAGAGCCTGGTGATCTATAATACAGGTTTTGTATAAAACTTAGCATAGACACCAGCTCTCACAAAGGTTAATCGAAGATATAATATGTATTGTCTAAATGTAAGAAAAATAAATTGTAATAGCCTTTGTGGAGAAATAAATAATTATTATTATTATTATTATAATGTGATTTGGGTGGCTGTGTGATGGAGGTGGGGGTGGGGGGGGGTGACTAGTCATGTTTCAATTACTATTTATATTACGTTGTATGTTTCGACAGTTTTACTGGATTATACGATAGTATAATGAGACATTGGTTTTACTGTTGTCTTAGTTAACCATCTCTGCGAACCTAAATCGGGTTTTACGTATTCCAACTAAATTAGTAAATACAGCTATAGTAGGCGCAGGGTATTTACTTCCGTTATTTTATGGAAAAAACTCACCGTAATCCGTAAAGCATAAACAATGACATTCCTGTTTTCGATTAAATCATAGTCATTTTTAGGGTTCCGAAGTTTATGACTCGGAACCCTTATAGATTCGTCATGTGATCATGTCCGTCTGTCTGTCCGTTCAGACGGTAAGTCGAGGACAGAAACTTTGCATGAATATGTGTTGTAATTACGTTGACAAAGTGCTACAATAAAAGTATGAAAATAAATTTTTTTTAGGGTACCTCCCCTACACGTAAAGTGGGGATGATAATTTATGATAATTAAATATGTAAATATGAATGCATATGTAAGTAGATACGGTGCTTACTCCAACACGTCAATTTTTAAAATATTTGTCTTTCTGTCTGTCCGTTTATTCCGCGTAATCCCTGAAACGGCGGACCCGATATTGATTAGACTTTCACTAGCGGAAAGCTGATGACGTAATAAATAGCTTAGTTTAGTTTTTTAGTTAGTTTTTTTAGACTTGTTTCACTCCGTGACGATACTCGAATTTACGATAATAACCGTGGGTGGCACAGCGGGATGCAGCAACAAATTATACGAAGAGAGTCTCAAATAATCTAGAACAGTATTTTCACACGAATTCAAATAATATCATTTAAAATAATCTGCAATATTAATGAAAGTCAAAAATAAATAAAATCTACTCAGATCATAACAAGGTAGAACTAGAAATTATAAATTCAGATTGGTCGTAAATGAAACCAGTAACTGTGTCCAAATCACTTAATTAATTAAAACATTGGTCAGAGAAACAATTAGTTAGTTTGTGGGTAGCGTCACGGGACAGCGACGCGACGGCGGCGACGCGGTGACGCGACGCGCCGACACGGAGGCGTGACGCGCGACAAATGATGTGTCGCTGTCAGGCGCGCATTAGCGGTTGCTATTGACTGAATACAAATTGATGCTCTTTGCTAACTTAACCTACAAACAGATAAAATACTCGGAAAAATCTGCTTTATTAAATACTATATTGCCTGACTGTCTCGGTGGCGCAGTTGTAACGTAGGTATGCATACCTGCTGCTTGAAGTCTCGGGTTCGACTTCCGGGACGTGACTTTGTGTGAACCGCAAATATTTGTTTCGGAGTTTATGTGTTTTATATGTATAATATGGACGTATTTACAATAAAAGGTAAGTTGTCTAGTACTCATAATACAATAAACTCTGCTTAGTTTCGGACTAGATGGCGTTTGTGAAGATTATCCGAAATATTTATTATTTTTATTATAGCCTAGTAAAGAAGTTCCACTTACCTATTAGGAGGGATTCGCATTGTCATTAACTAAAACCTTAAGGAATTAGTGCGAGCATGTTTAAAATAAAGTTTAATTATGAAAGAATTAAAATTGTATGGAAGGAAGGATTTCTTTTAAAAAAAATTAATAATAAGTACTTTATTTGATAAACACAGCTTACAAGGTTTAATGCGATTTTTTTAAACACTGTACAAAGTAGAAGTATTTTTTTGAGGCTTGTAACACTGGGCATTGTCGATTGACATTACTGTCAACTGTCAATGCCAAATGCCGTGGCATTGAATTAAATTTTGTAAATTAGCATCACCATGAAATTCAGATTCTTTTACAGACAAATCATGAAAATTAATAGGCCATGTTCGCCTATCTCAGCAAGAACTGGCTCTTACAGGGAAACCTTTGCAAAATAAACTCTATCGTAGTTCCTTTTGAACTAAAATACAAAAAATTCAGACAAAAATAAATATTTTGAAGCAATCACCTCAAATCCAATCCGAAAGCATTATACAGTCAGCGAATCATTGTGATTGATCGTCGGCCTGTTCATTAGCTGTGAGTGATCGATGCTTTAAAGAGTATACATCATCGACGTCACGACGCATTAGATACAAGAAGGGTGTGAAAGCTCCTCTTTTGTGACAAACAGCGGCTAAATTGTGTTCCTCGTGTAACCCTAATGGCCTTATTGTAGCCTAATATGTCGGTTTTAACAAAAAAGGAACACACACACACACACATACGCCAATGTTTCTTCTTTGTCCGTTTTGCCAATATATCTATCTATAATCTTTTAGCCCTGAATTAGCAAATTTCAAAAACTATTATATAAGTAGTACATTACATTTGTTGTGATTATGTTTGTCGTGTCACATTATGTTTGTTGTGATATTTGCGTTTTTGATGAAACATAGCTTTAAATAAATAAATAAATAATTATTTTTTAACATCTGATACACAACATCATCTAGTCCCAAGTTAAGCAGAGCTTGTGTTATGGGTACTAGACAACTGATATAAATACACAAACATATTTGATGATTTGTCTGTAAAAGAAATCCTTTCTTTCATACAATTTTAATTCTTTCATAATTAAACTTTATTTTAAACATACTAGCACTAATTCCTCAAGGTTTTAGTTAATGGCAATGAAAATCCTTATCCTATTATAAAAATAGTAAATATTTCGGACAATCTTCACAAACGCCATCTAGTCCCAAGCTAAGCAGAGCTTGTGTTATGGGTACTAGTCAACTGATATAAATACATAAACATACTTTTTTTTGTAAATACATAATTATACATAGAAAACACCCAGACTCCGAAACGAATATTTGTGAATCACACAAATAATATTAGGTCCGACCCGGGAATCGAACCCGAGACCTCTTGAACAGCAGCCGCATACGCTAACCAACGAGGCAGTCAATTATGCTCAATTGAAGGTTTAAAAGACAATTGTAAGGATTTTGACTATGGTGCGGTGACAAGTCTCAACGGAGAGCTACGCAGATGTCTATTACAGTTCCAGTGCACTTACTGTTCTCTCGTATAGAGGTCAAGTGATAAGGCCAACGATTTAATGTGCTCTCCGAGCCATGAGGATTAATACCGAACTGCATACTCCGGACTGATATCAAGCATTTGTTTGATGAATAAAAATTATTGAGTTCTTCTACTCAATAACAGTTTTTGGTTCGACTCGATAACCAAATCCTTATCACTATGCCGACGAGGCAGTCATCATAACCAAGTCAGTCAAGGTCGCAATTATCTTCATCATTTATCACTATCATATCATTTATACTTACAGAGCACACAATTTGCATTTGCAAACTGTGTCACGATATCTTCCCTCCTCCATAAAGCAAAACGAATGCATTTAGTTTTATGGACTGCAACAATAAAATGCAATAAATCCAGCTGAATAATGTGCGCAAAAAATATAAGGGTTGCTTATCCTCTTTGAAAAGCAAAATCCCATGATGTTCCGGTGATTTAGTCAATGGACATGTTATCATAATTTGTTTTTTAACTATTGTATGATCGTTCGATAATCTTATTTTCCAGTTTCCTTTTTTCAAACCATGACCACACCCATTGTAATCTTAAATACAAATCGTCGAGGACTGAGACAATTACGCATTGCAACTGTATTTAAAAATAAAAATACTTCAATGTGTCAACATCAAAATTAGTAATGAAATATAACGTAGGTTCCTTTGTATCAAATCATTATTTTTCAAAATGTCACAAACGGCAGCGGATTTGAGCACCTCCGTTTTTAAAAATCCTACTAATATTATAAACGCGAAAGTTTGTGAGTATGAATGTATGTATGTGTGTATGTATGTTTGTTGCTCTTTCACGTAAAAACTACTGAACGGATTTAGATGAAACTTTACAGTAATATAGTTTATATATCAGAATAACACATAGGCTACACATAGACTTTATACTGCAATAATCGAGATAAACGGGCGAAAGCTAGGTGATTATAAAAATACATTAAATCGTAGATGTCAAAATGTTATCTGTTTATCTCCTGTCAAAACTTCACAGGTTGCTATGCATAACAAACTTGCATAGCAACCATAATGATACGCGAGTAACACCGCGGGGCTATTCAATATCATTCAATATCATTCAAATATTGCTCAAGTACAATCACTGATAAAGAAATTTAACTTCATAACATTTTTCATCACATTCCTACAAGCTTGTCCACATTGGAAATGAGGACGGTGACCACCAGTGACCACCACTCTTGGGTTCTGCTCATGATTTCCATCAGGCTTACCAGAGTCATTATGGCAGCACTATTTAAAAAAAAGTTCTCGTAAGAACTAGAAAGATATAGACATAAAAACACCGTCATTAACAACCACATCGAACATCACATAAAATTACAAGCCATAAAATTACAGAACAATTCCACGATAGCTTCTACAGAACGTAATTATTCTAATACTAGTTAATCATCAACCAGCGCACTAATAGTTGATTGATACACATCATACGTTACACTTGCGGACATAATTCCGTGTACACCACGTAAATGGTTTGTCCATGGACTAGTGACAGCTTGTCAACACGTAATTGAGACACAATTGACACTACTAATGTTTGGAATTTGATGATCACCTGATATTGCAGTGTAGTTGGGGTCATAGTGCTGCCGTCAATACATGACGTACATTCATTTGCATCCTATATTTATATTTCATAGGTAACAATACACAGGTATCCATGAAGTATATTTATAAATGATAATATTTTCAAACATCTGACATATAACGCTATCTAGTTTCTGACTAAGCATAGCTTGTTTTATAAAAGCTAGACTGCTTGAAATAGTATTGTACTAAAATACAATTTATATTTAACAATACAAATAAAAAAAATCTATATTTGGTACACATTATATTATAGAAAAACAAGAATACATTTTTAATCAATCAGGAAATGAAATGAAAAGTCAACCTTTCTAGCTTCAAATGTGTTCATGGCCAGCACAGATCCACATCACAAATAATATGTTTAAAAAGAAATCGTTCAAATAATATAACGATGAGAAAAGGTAGTGAAAACTCCAGTTTGAATGTTGTTAATCAGTGCTCATATTCATGCTCAAATTATGAAAGGAGTGTTGAGCACAATTAAATAGCAAGTTTAGAAATAATTAATAAACATAATATAATGGTACATGTACCTATAAATAAATGAAACACGAGTACAGTACAATTCAAAATGAAAGAACAAATTAATTTCCAATATCAACAGAATTTCTGATGAACAGCTTTAGGTTATAAAAGAGTAACACAACACGATAATAAATGAAATAAAAAGCCAGAAAGAAAAATGTAAATTTGCTTTAACGAAGCAAAATTTATTTTTATTTGGTCGGTTGGTACTCGTTTTGTTTGACCACAAGTGTACGCTTGACAACTTTTAATATTACCTCATTCAAGGTAAAATGTACGTTAGTTTATTGGGGAAAAGGGTAAATTTAAATGTACATTAGGCGTTCCATTGAAATGCGACAGGGTCGTCTTCAGGTTGTTTTTGTATTTATTTGTGCTCTGTCTGGTCTACGTACTTGTAAATTGATAGCTTTGGTGCTTTTACAGGATTCAGTGCGGCGAAGCAAATACTTTGAAACAAATGTTAAGTTGCTCTAAGAATCACGACACACCCGTTCTTTGTAAAGGTATTGGTAAAGTAAGCTGTTTGTGGACCGAGCGCTATATTTACTTTGAACTTCAACCATTGCGGTTGTGTAGTGTATTGTAGTTTTAAGCTTTCGTCTTCAATGGTTGCAGGAACGAAATAAAATGGATTACTATAAAGTTTGTTTAGGCTATTAGCTAGTGGTTAGGGAACCTAACCGTTAGACTAGAGAATGATCTTTACAAACACACGTATTTGGACCAAATGTTTGTGTGATCCGCAAATATTTCTTTTGGAGTTTGGGTGTTTTGTATGTGATAGTAGTTAGTTAGTTAGTTAGATGTTCAAAAATATTATATTATTATTATTTATGCTCACATAATTTATTCTCGAAGGGGTGTTTAATGCCCACTGCCATTTTAGTCACAATTACTTAGGAGGAGTGTAATTGGCGACCAGGTATTTATATACACACATACAAACATACATACATACTGTGCACATACACATTGTACCTTGTTTGTTAATAAATAAATTATTTGAATAATTTACGGCTCTTTAAGTTATTGTATTTTAAAGTAATTATACTGATATTCATTCAATGATAGCCCTGAAATTTAAAAAAATACATTAATTGAATAATCTGACAGAATTATAACTTTATGAAAATGTAAAAGGTAAATATATTTAAAGACTTTCAATTGTGTTGGGGCACCTCGAGACGTTAAAATAGACTAACAAGATTTCGTATGTTTGATTTTCTCATTCAAAGACAACTTTATATCGCTATGCCGTTCAAAAGAAAAGGTTTTTTTTTCATATAATATTAAGATAACTCCGCCCTAATACATAATTATCATCAGCATCACCAACCACAAAACCAAAAAGTCCGTGTACTAATGTCCTTATAAATTGTACCACCTAATATTCTAACTTTCAACAATTCACCTAAAATATATATTCTTTTGATGTCGACCTTGTATTTGTTCACGAGAAGTCAACTTGTCAAGTCGGTGTAATGGATGATAAATATTCATAAACAGTTCAAGTTTCGCAAGTAAGTGTGCTCCGAGCACGCCATTTGCTACTAAAACCACCCTTGGGATGTGATATTTTGACATTCAGCGAGGGCTTTGAAGGTCAATCAGCTATTATAACAGGATACTGTTATTGATAACTCGATTCTTTTGTTGTTCTTTAAGCATGACCCCTGTATTACAAGCGGAATAATAAATTTACACATTTCATACAAGGCCGTTTGATTCTAAATTAGGCAGAACTCGTGGACTCATCTTCTGACTGCTGATAAACATACTTAAATATTTCTACATACTTAACCCTCTTCTGAGAGGAACCCAGCAGTGGGATATCATGGGTAGTTGACCCATGATATCCCACTGCTGGGTTCCTCTCAGAAGAGGGTTAAGGCCATAAGTCCCCACACTGGCTAAGTGCGGGGACTGGCAAGACACGTTTTGGTTCCTAATCTTTTCATTAGATGTTGTTAAGTTGCCCGAAGGCCTCCAACTAAACTTCACGACTGCTATATTATGATAACAACCGGGACCGACTGCGTAACGTGACCCATAAATCACGGAAACGATACATATCATGCCACAAATTAGGTCCCCCATCTACGTACCGACCGTACCGTGGTTGCTTTGATGGTTACACATCACGTGGTGATTGTTTCAAATCACCGAGGTTAAGGCCCCTTGGCTGTGAGAGACGAGATGGTTTAGGTATAATTGCTTGAAAGCCTGCACTAATATTTCTAAATACATTGATATCACTGATAAATTATACGATATCATTGATATAGGATACAGAAGAACGATCGTGCTTTATACACAACTCCTTTTTCCTAGTTCAGCAGTTCAGTTCAGTGTGAAATGTATTTCATGTATGTAAAAATTTAAAAACTTATTTTGCCAGCTTTCAAATATTACGTGAATAAATAATTGCTTCATGTTGTGTTTATTATTCCAAAACATCAAACGTTTTTTAGTCGTTATTTTTTAATTCGCACTGAACGTGTGTAGTTGTATGTACATATGAGGCGAATAGTGTGTTTATTGAAACCTCTTATTCGAAAATGTGTGAGTTCTAAATTATTACAGTATAATTAAGTCTACAACATTAATGTATATTATCGTAGAAGTACGTTTATGATATTCTCATAGGTTATATTGCGAAGATAAGCAACCCTAGCCAGGTACATGGATGAGAGACCATTCTTAATGCATTAAGACCATCCCGTATCTCCGAGAGCATGTTAAACTGTCTGTCTCGCTTTCAAACCAAAACTACTGAATTTGTTTTAATAAAATCTGGTACAAATATAGTTTAGAGACTGAGAAAACCAACATTTGCGCGGGCGGAGCCTCGGGCGGAAGCTAGTTAACAATATAAACATTAAACTAAACTTCCCTCTACGTTATAATTCATCTAAAATTAATATCTAAATGGAAAAAAAATCTCCCTAAATGTAAACTGGGGTGAAGTTTTTTTTAACGACGCCATGTGTTCACTGCATCAAATTTATTCCATCCAATATATACTATGCACTTTTATACGTAATTTATGAAGAAAATTAATTTCATAGCAACATTATTTTAATAACACGATTTATTTTGGTTCAAAGATTGTTCATAGACTCACAAATAAAATTCGTAGAGCGAAAGTAGAAAAAATTTAACGTCAAACTTACTATATGAGTAAGTGTAGATCAGTGGGCCTAGCCAAGTTGCAAACGATCTCGTGACCGAGTGACATTAGCCAATCAGACTAGAGAATGGAGGCATCAGCAATTGCGGAACGAAAAACGTTTGCAATTTGCTGGAGGCGCAGTTGTCTCTACCCACCAAAATATGCGTGACTTTATGTCTATATTATGACTTTTATTTATAAGTACACAATAAATAATTACCCCTCTCCTTGTCCAATACTAAAGGGATGAGGATAAGCTTATGTCTTTTGAGTTTGTACTGTCCATGGACTGTTGAACATCTGTTCTCTATATCACAAAGATACCAAGTTCAACA
Source organism: Phragmatobia fuliginosa (assembly GCA_932526445.1). Classification (NCBI taxonomy): domain Eukaryota; kingdom Metazoa; phylum Arthropoda; class Insecta; order Lepidoptera; family Erebidae; genus Phragmatobia; species Phragmatobia fuliginosa. Next base: position 600,997 of record OW052073.1, read on the forward strand.
ATCTATAACTTGAATATGTAAAAAAAGGGTTCTACGAAGGACCAAACATAGTCAAAAGTAGTAAGAAGAGTACAAAAATAGTCAAGTTAGAGCCACCACTTATACTGCCGTGTCTGTTTAGTGAAAATGCACCTGGAACCCACTTAAGCATAGTAGGTATATAGTAGATGTAATTTTGGTCGCCATGACTTTCTGAATTCCTATCGGGTGGTGGCGCCACTGTGCCTTTATAAACATCGACTCCGTTATTTAAAGTAAATTAAAATTCAATTAAGAGTGTGCTGCGCGAACAAAAAACGTCGAGTTTAGGTATTTACGAGCAGAGTTGCGCGGCAGCGCCGCTAGGCAGCACCGTTGCCGCTTCCTACGTAAAAACATTTTATCTAAAATATGTAAAATAATTGTACAGAGTAGGCTCCACACAGAGTAATACATATCTTCTAAATATTCAGTCGCTATTTCTGAAAGTTTTGTTCAAAAGTAATAATTTCTAGAATCTATAAATCATCATTTTCATAATCAGCCTATCGAAGTCCACTGCTGGACATAGGCCTCTCCAATTGCACACCACTCTGATCGATTTTGCGCTTCTCACATCCAGCTCCCGTCACTATAAATATATCATCTATACAGGGTGTCCCAGAAAGAATGGGTAATCCTAAAGCACTTAGTAGTATAGCTATCCGGCGTACAAAAAAAAACCCAAAAAAAAATCCAATTGTTGCCCAAGTTTTGAAGTTATCTTATTCCTCACAAACAATCTTATTAGAAATGCAGTACATAGTATGAGTGCCTATTATACTTTTTTGGAAAAAAATAATAACATGAAATTTGATCAAAAATAAATTATTACAAAATTTGAAATTTTTGTGAAAAAAAAATGTATGAAAAACTAAGCAGCAACTATATTTAAAAAAAAATGGTATAATACATAATTTTATCCAAAGAGAGAAAATTAAAGCTTCCTTTTTAGTGTAGCAGGTCGTGTGATAATTATAATGTTATTTCGCTATTTACTACCTGAGTGTGGCCGAAGTAATTTTTTGTGAATTACGAGACAGAGATAGGTGAATATATTTAGTACTTAAGTACAGTGTAAGCGAGCGAGAGAAGAGTATATTATTATTACATTGTACCTTATCTCTCATAACAATGGCAAGTATTTGGTGCGTCGCTTCACTTGTTCGGTATCGCATGTGCCCATTCCTTTTGCAGTTCTCTGTGATTTTCAATCAGTGTTACAACGACGATTTCTGGCTAAACAGCCAGAAGTCATCGTTTTAACTAAGAGTCCAATGAAATCATTGGACTCTCAGTTTTGCTCACTGATTTGGACTTGATAGTTTGGTGATTTTACGAGGACTTGGCTTGTATCTGAACTGGTTTCGTGTATCAAGATGCCTCGTATTCAATATACGGCACAAGAATACGCAAACATGGACTTTATTTATGGTGAATGTAGAAGTAGCGCAAGACTGATGCATTCCTTTATAGGGAAAGATACCCTATAGCGCGTCATCCAGATTACCGCGTATTCATAAGAGTGCACAGATGTTATTCGGAAGGTAGAATGCATAGGTGGTACAAGCACTGGGAGAATAGCAAATATCAATACACAAGACACTGTGCTTGACGAAATTCAGAAGAAGACAAAGACGACCCTGCATCATGTACTGAAAAAAAAAAATTCATCCCTACCACGGGTTCAAGCTCTTCAGCCGAGAGATTACAACGCAAGAATTTTTTTTTTGTCGACAAATGCTTGCAAAAATAGAACAAGATCCACAATTCTTTGACAACATTCTGTGGAGAGATGAACCCACTCTTAAAAGAGATGGATATAACAACGTGCATAAACTGCGCAGCTGGCAACTCTCGAACCCGCATCTAATGCGAGAAGAAAAATCGCAATACCAGTTCAAAATAAATTATTGAACTGGTATTTCCAACGAAAAAATCGTTGGTCCATTTGAACTGTCCGGAAAGTTATCTGGCCAAAGTTATTTACATTTTTTACAAAATGATCTGCCAAATTTAATAGAAGAGGTACCTGAGGAGGTGAGGCAATCCCACTGGCTACGTGCTGCAAATGTCCGTGCCTATTTAAATGCCTCATATCTAAATGTATAGATGGGTAGTTTGACTCCTATTTTGTGGCCTCCACGATCCCCGAACTTAAATCCACTAGATTTTTTTTACTGGGGCTGCTAAAAGAACGGATGCACTTTAGGCCCACTTCAAGTTTGGAGGAATTACGCAGTCGTGTTCAGGAGGCTGCTTCAAAAATAACTGAACGGCGCTACGCACGACTTCTTGAAAGAGCATTTATCAGAAGATGTCGAACTTGTATCTCAGTTGGTGGCAGACAATTCGAACACCTCTTATAAAATAAAGATGATTTTTTCTACATCTTAAAGATTTTTGTTATTATAATTTAAAACAAGATTTATTCAGTCGAATTTGCTCTTTTTGCATCTAAATAACAATTACTGCATATTTGCGTTAAATGAATTTATGAAATTATACAAACTCTCAAATTATTCTCAAACTTTGTCATATTTTTTTTATCAAAATTCATGTTAACAATTTTAGTTCATATTTGTCTTTCAAAAAAGTACAATAGGTACTCATACTAGTTACTGCAATTCTAATTAAAGTGTCTGTGAGGAATAAGATAACGTCAAAAACGCAACAAATTTCATTAATTTTCAATAATTTGCATTAATTTTTTTTGGGTATTTTTTTTGTACGCCAGATTATCCATTATTTCTGTCTGGGACACCATGTATATACATATACTAGTTGACCCAGCGAACTTCGTACCGCCCAACTTTAAAATTCCAGAACTTGATCGCAGCGCCACCTACCGGGTCCAATTGCGAATCTAAACCATTCCCAGATCCCCTTGAACACACACAAAAAAATTCATCAAAATCGGTCCAGTCGTTTGAGAGAAGTTCAGTGACATACACACTCACAGAAGAATTATATATATAAAGATAACCTCATTCACAACGATTGATATCTGGAAAAGAGTAAGCAAATCAGAAATGAAAAACATCAATAACAATAATAATAGGTTTGTAGAATCTTGAACCCACTGGGAACGTTAGTAGGCCTCATATTTCTAATTGAGGGTAGACGTGAGTTTAGCGGGTGAGGAGAATGTTCTCGTACATTCGCTTTATTGTAGCACTCGATCACGAAATACAGTTAGGACATTGAATAGCAGCCCATGATTAATAATTTTAAATAAGACACTCCACCGAACACGTGGTGCTCACACGAGATGATCCGCGATAACTCTGCTCGTCAACGACCACGTTCCATTTTCAAAGAACTCACGAACGAATGAACGAACAATAATCATCTAGGGAAGGGATAAAATCATTGTCACCTGTGATCCTTGTCTATGACTTATGACATGAAAGTAATCGACTAAAATCAATCATTCAATCGCGTTATTATTATTTAAAAGTGTCAATGATTCCCATCCCTGCGGTCACCGGTCGCACGCGCCAATGCCCGGTGTTGCGTCAGTGTCTTACCTTCAGACACTTAACAGTGTTGCCAGCTAAAATAATCGATACGCCGACAGGTTTAATAGTTAGATTTACGATGTTTGGGTATAGTTATACTATCGTTATTTGTTATTTTTCGTTTATTTTTGACCTGTTTTTTTTTTAGAGCTTTCAATATATAATGAGGCTCCTTAATTTCCATTTTTCTTGATAATTCATCTAGTCTTGTACAAAAGTTTCTGAGGAGGTGGTTAGAACACTCTATCTTTTCGACAATAAGTGCGGCATATGGTTTGGTATCCAGAATATTTTTGTAGGTGCTGGAATCACCATCAGCTATGAGTTTGTATATCATACATGCTCAGGTACTTCAAGTTTGCGCTTCTTAGCTCGCCCGCAGACCATAGAGTTTTTATTTTTAACAGACATGTAGAGAACTGTTTTAGTTTGTAGCCAATGATATCTGCAGCTCCTGAAAAGGTTGTATAGTTTTTCCTGTATAACCTCATAATCCAGAACGCATCAGATACAACTGTTATCATCGGTACGTTATCTGCATTAACGTCACCATTTTTTTCAGCCAGTTCAAGTTTTTCTTTTGTTGCTTCCTCTATGCTTTTTTCTTTGGCCAGTTCCCAGAGTTCACATACTTTAGCATGACATTTGGCATAAAAATGTTCTGACATGCAGGGTATATCAAGAGAAGTTGTGACTTGCTCCAGGGCACTGAATCCCATACCTACACACTTAATTATTCCTTGCTGTTTCTAGGTTTTCTACAATTTTCCAATCTTAATTTTGTATTACACATATTGCATACTATGAAACAGGAGGAATGAAAACAATTTCTATATTCTCCATTAATTTTTAAATTACTGAAGTTGCAACCAAATGGAGAGTTGTGGTGAGTAAGTTCTTGGTTACCCGAATTGTGGCTTTGCTTTTATTCGTGTTTTCCTTTTCTACTATAAGTTCTTTCTTGACCATAAGATTACATGTAACCTGAAAAACATAGGCCTATAATAATAAAGTGAGTTTGATAAGAGTAGGTTAGGTACCTTTGATTAATTACATGCTTATAATCAAAGGTAAATATTTACGTTTTGAAGTTTTACCGTCTTGATTACTTGATTACTTGTATTGATTGATTAGCAACTGACGAATAATTGTGAACGGAACATTGAATTTACAATAAAATTATAACAGTAACATTAAACATACCTGTTTGAGATATTTACTTATTTGCGTTTGTACGTTTGTATTGTGTTTCGTACATTTGTTGCTCTGCGTTCGCACTACTCTGTACAGGATTCGACTCGAAATTTGATTTTTTTCCAATTTTCTTATTTGCCAGTAAGTATAACCAATGACATATAGACATGATACACAATACAATACTGACATAAGTCTAAAAAAAACTTCAAAACAAAATCGATCTCATTAATATTAGTAATTAGATCCATTCTGCTTTGAAGTTTCAGACCTAGTAATTTAATTAGAGCAATGTTTTTTTCTGCGCAATGTGCAATGTGCATCAGGAGTTTGTGTTAAAAATTGAAAAGTCTTAATATTTTTAGATTTATACTTTTAAATTAAATTAAACACTGTCTATACCCTGCAAGATGTAAATACAAATATTATCATATGAAAATTATTGTTCTAGACGTAAAATCTACTATCTTTTCGAAGAAAAATGTTTTTAAGATTTCATCTGACACACAAAATATATGTATCGTTTTTTAATTTAATATGTATCTGTTTCAAATTCCAACCTTACATAGATCTTGTTCAAGGATCGACTTAAACTATACAAATACTTTTGATGTATTTAATTAATGCAGCGCACAGTACTACTCATTTGAAAATACGTCAAATCCCACAATTTCGTGCAGTACCTTCTTAAGTGTATAAATAATATAGACAGTGGAAAAATGTAATTCGTATAGACCGACTATCGTGCACAAATGTTATTATAGTGATCATGGACCAATTTCAAACGTAAATGTGTGTGAAACCAAGTGAGTGTACTTAGTGATTTTGACTGCTGAGAACAGTAAATAAGAGCAATAAACTTGGTAATTCGTGAATAACTTGACTTATAATCGTCCTTTGAAAGTATAAAACAGAGTTTTTTTTGTGTATTCATTAGTAAAAAGTAAGTGGTTGCAAAAATACGTTAAGAAAAACTTCTAATCAAATTGACCAATCAAGTTTAAGGACATGCAACACAAATGTAACACCCAGCGACATCTAGTGCATAATAGATTTAATAATTAGGACAAGTTAACACCATCTGTTTCACAATAATTTCATTGGCTGGATCAGCGACGTCTAGTAGGTATTTGTTGAACTACGTTGCATGTTCAATAACGATCACTTTGGTTACCTCCAATCAATAACATCAAACTCTAAGAGTACAACAGCAGTAAGATGGCACCACTTGTCCCATGCCACAAATGTAAGAAATCAATTGATCACATCAACACAATTAAATCTGGTCAGAAAGGTCTAGAAGCCAGAAATAATTTAAAGTGGGAATGTAAAACGTGTGAGCAAAAGGTAGAAGGGCAAAATACATCGGCCTCGAAGACAGCAAATGTCACGATTAGAAAGAAACAGCTTCACTCTAAAGTTAGCAAAACTTATATTACACCCACTATATCACCAGCGAAAACGCCTTGGTCTTCCTCAAGGAACGTAATTAACTTGGAAAACGACATAAGCATACCTGAGTACCACACACAAGATGACTCACCAATTACTGCCGAGCAAACGTTATCTAAAAGTATGGACTACACCATGACCGAATATATATCTATGCAGGAATTACAAGAAACTGTTGTTCAACTCCAGACTGAACTTGCTACGTCACAAAGTGAAATCGAAAATTTAATACTCGAAAGTAATGATCTTCGTAGTCAAGTCATGAAATTGACAAAAGAAAATGCTACACTAAAATCTATTCTATTCCAATCAGTACCAAAGACAATCGAGTCAAAAGAAATTAGTAGACACTCCTTGCAACACACAGATGCACTCACTTTCGCAACGCCTCCTAGACAAATATCAAATAATAAACAAGAAACAACGGATATGCAACTAAATGAGCTTGTCATAAAACAACGACAGAATCTCACAACCCTAGAACAACAATTAAAACAAACCAAGGATGAGATATCAGACCTAAATAAACAAATATGTAACTTACAACAACTCCTACAAGATAAAGTAAGTGGTAAATACACAAGGGCTCCAGGCTCGACGGACTCAAACTATTTGAACCAAAGTGAGGAGGTATCCAGCAAACTATGTATCCTGACTAACTGCAACTTCTCCGGGCCACTGCAACTGATTGAAAATACTTGGGGTGGCCGCTTTAGATACTGTCGCCATAATTCACCTAACTGTAATATACAACAAATGCTTAAGAATATAGATAAGAAATTTATTGATTTTAACAAAAATGACTATTGTGTTATTATATTAGGGGAAATAGATTTTAAACGTAAATATGACCATATTCAATTAGTACAAACTATAAAAGAATCATTGAAACACATAAATCACACGAATATAATTATATGTGCACCCACTTATGTACGCGGAGCTCTAATATACAATTATAAAATAGAATTATTTAACAATCTATTGTATTCAGATATACAAAACCATAATTATGCATATTTTATTGATACAAATCACAATCTATCATTAGACATGTTTTCAAATCAAACTGGAAAACTCAATAGGAAAGGATTGAAAAATCTGTACAAAGATATTAGAGACACAATAAATTATCATATTCCTATCGTTACGCCTCATTACAGAAACCCAGTTAACCAATGTTCTACGTTTTTTCTTCAATAATTATGGTAGTAAAAATATCACGTCCAATAAAACTGTTAATAAAACTGTATATAATAAATGGATAAAAAAGTCCAGGAAAAAAACTCCAGTAAAAACAATAATTATTTATTACCAAAATGTGAGAGGCCTACGAACGAAAACTGGTGTATTTTGTAGTAATGTGAGTGCATGTGCCTGTGATTTTATTGTACTTACTGAAACCTTCCTTAATACATCGATAAATGACGCGGAGTTATTTCCTGCTAACTATGTAGTGGCATATTTACCACCAAGCTATAACGATAATCAGTATTTAGATGTATTAACGGTTATAGAAAACGCTATTACTATGTATCCTAAGTATCAGTTTATCATAATTGGTGATTTCAATTTAAAATCTTGTAGTAAAACTGTTAGAAATCAATTTAGTGACTTTTTAGAATACTGTCAACTACAACAATGTAATAATGTTGCTAATAAATATGGATGTATCTTGGATCTGGTTTTAACCAATCTTGATTCTGACAATATCTCTATATGTGCAGATGTGGAGCCACTGGTACCGATGGATGCCTATCACCCTCCTCTAGAAATAATACTTAAAATGCCGGGAAACGCGGCAGCGTATCATTGTCCACATAATACAAAATCGGATCATAAGGTGACCATGGAGTGGAACTTCCGCAAAGCAAACTTCCATGGCCTATATCCGGAAATTGCTAATATTGACTGGACAGACTTATTAGTACAAAATGATGCCAACATGGCTGTAAGTATATTTTACAATAAACTAAATCAGGTCATCACCGATAATGTCCCTTTCAAAAATATTTCAAGTGGTAAAAAATATATATATCCTACTTGGTTCACTGGTGAAATAATCCACTACATAAAATTAAAATATTTTAACTTAAAAATGTTTAAAATCCATAACTTACAGTTTAATAAAGAATTATTTAAATATTATAGGACTAAGGTTAAACAGCTTATAAATATAGCTCATAAAAAATACATGTATCAAGTTGAAAGTAGTGTGTCATCGGACCCATCGACTTTTTGGAAATATGTGAAAGATAAACGTAAAAGTAGGCAACAAACTGGCGATTACATCTTCAATGGTACGTCAGTCGAAGGGCAAGAAGCTGTAGATGCTTTTGCACAATATTTTGGTTCAGTTTTTCACGAAGGTGCACCGCTATTGGATCCTCAAGCAGCCGAGCGTGACACCGTTCACAATAGTTTTTCATCTAGAATTAGTGTTGAAAACATAAGCCCTACAGACTTAAAGCGAGCAGTCCGCCGACTCAAAGCGTCATCCGCGTATGGCCCTGATAATATACCGGCGTTTTTAATTAAGGACTGTTTACCTGTGCTAGAAAAGCCCCTTTTATTTATATACAACCTCTCACTGCGGCAGGGTCACTATCCCACAAAATGGAAGACATCACGAGTAACGCCGGTACCCAAAGGTGGCTCTTCAAAAGAAATAACTAATCACAGACCTATTGCAGTATTGTCAGTGCTCGGAAAGATCTTTGAATCTATTATCAACAATTATATATTTAATCAAATTAGTAGGTACTTAGATGACTCTCAACATGGATTTCGGCCTGCGCGCTCAACTCTAACCAATCATATAAAATTCGTAGACTACTTGAGCTCTAACGTAACTGCGGGTCGTCAAGTGGACGCAGCATACTTTGATTATAAAAAAGCTTTTGACCTTGTGGACAATGATGTGCTTTTGAGAAAACTCTCATCCATAGGCTTTAGTACCCGGCTCTTAAATTTCATGGCAGATTACCTTAGGGATCGCAAGCAGTACGTCAAGATGGGAGTTCATCAATCTCAAGAATATTATACCCGATCGGGAATAAGTCAGGGCAGTACCCTCGGGCCCACGCTGTTCCTCATTATGATCGATGACCTACCCGGGGTACTTTCTGAGGCTGAGTGTCTGATGTTTGCTGATGATCTCAAGCTATTCCTCCCTATCACAAACACTGAAGATTGTGGGGTACTGCAAAAAGACATCGATGCCGTTGTATCTTGGAGTATAAAAAATAAAATGCCCCTCAACAGCTCCAAGTGCATAACCATTACTTTCACACGATCTCGTACGCCAGTAATAAACACTTACACACTGGCAGGTGAACCTCTCGAGCGAGTCAGTCAGATACGTGATCTAGGGTTAACTGTGGATAGTAAACTGAGTTTCCATGAGCATGTAAAGCAAGTGTGTAAAGAAGCAAACAGATCTCTGGGATTCATCATTCGAACCTCCTATAATTTCAATAATGTCCAAACAATAAAGCTGCTGTACAATGCATATGTACGTAGCAAATTAGAGTACAATGCAATTATTTGGAATCCTAGGGAACAACTATACACGCTTGCAATAGAGAAAATTCAGCGGAGATTCGCCAGATTCCTTTATAAACGTGCCTACGGATACTACCCATTTATGTATCCGTCCATGTTTGTATCTGGGATGGTGGGTCTAGATACATTACAATCCAGGCGAGAGCTTATGCACGTGGTACACTATTACTTGTTGCTAAACAATAAGGTAGACAATCCATCGGTACTTGAGTGTGTTAGATTCATGTAAATGTACTATAACTAAATACTTTGTATAAATATTGATATGTTTGTCAATAGTTTACTTTAAATATTTTCTGAACATATTGTTTGATGACGGTAGTTGATAAAATACATACTCGTATGTTTTACTTAGTTGTCGTTGCCTATAAACATCGTTTAGTAATGTTAATGTGATTATTATTACTTTTAACTATATATTTTATATAAATATTGATATGTTTGTATTAATAGTTTACTTTAAACACATTCTGAAAATAATGTACTTTGATGAAGGTACTTGATTAAAATACATGTGTCGTACTTGTTTGTCGTCGCCTATAAAAGCGAGGGTTCCGACTGGACAGGGGGACTTGTTGTCGAGAGGTGGACCAGTACGGAGCTCTCTACTATTCAACCAGTAACTGAGGATATTATATAGATTTAAAAGCTAAGTATATTCATATTCACTTTTATGTATTTCTTTTTACTAAGATGTTCTCTAAGTTTTGTAATAATTTATAATGTTTGATTTATGGAAATATGTATGTAAATATGTTGGAAAAGAGTGTCCATGGAGTTTCTTGTCTGTTCTTCTCCATAGGATCTACACCTTGGAACAGACGAATAGAATCACGACTGACTAACTGACTGACTACTGGACATTGAAATAAAAAGAAAGTTTAATATGATTTGATTTGGTTTGATTTGATATACTCAAATTCCTTTCGTTCTAAATATTCTAATATTTTAAAAGATAATTAATCTCATCTTTTCTCCTAATCTAACATCAGAAGTGCGATCGGAACCTATGTGCTTTGTTATTGTTTATGTACTTTGTCACAAAAAATTCCAGATGTATCCTGCTATGTTGGAGGGCCTTCTGGAGCCATACGTGATGCTGTAGCTGATAACCGAAGTAAAGATGATGTGGTGTTGCCGCCGTTTCATCCGGACAAGAACAACGGGGCGGAAGGCTGGGACAACACTGACGCCATAGCCAAGGACCATGGATGGAGCTTCCATCACTACCGTAAGCAAAGTAGTTAAAGCCCATAAGGGCTCTGGCCATACTCTATTGTAAATATGCAGGTAGCATTTTTGAGGGACAGCTTGTCGAGCTTGTTTATGGAGGTGTATCCGATATTAATATTAGGATAGCATCGTTTAACAGTCGCATTAGTAGCACCTTGGATTTTTTTTTTTTTTTTTTTTTACAACCTATATAAACTACAAAACGCCCAACCTAAACAGATAACATACCTCACCAACCGAATCTAAATACCCGTGTATGAATTAGAAACGTTAACGTTTTAATTCTCTTAAATAATTTTATTTACTAGGTTTAAATTTCACTATTCTCACGGATTGTAATTCCATAAAATGAACCATAAATAAGAGATTTTTTTTTCTCGTATTAGGGGTATGCAAATAAATCACCATATGATAGCCACGGGTTTGATTCTGCAGCTGACATAGCTAGGCAACGTCTTAGGGAAACTCCAGAAAAGTACTGATAGTATTCGTAGATAATGATTTTCATATAGGTTATATAGTTTATTGATGATTAGCCATGATAGATTATTATTACGATGTTGTGTTATTGTTGATATTTTGTGCGAATATTTAATTCCCTTAATGATTGCTGTCTTGTGAAAAGGAATCGTACAGATATTTTGGCAATAATTATAAATTATTCACTTGTTAATATATTGTGTTCAATTAACAATGGATGTTTGAGAGGATATAAGTTTAGAATAAAACGGTTTTTATATCACTACTGGTTGGTCACTGCCCTGTATAAGCTTGATTACTGCTGGTCGGTCACTGCCCTGATATCAGTCTGAAATTCATGTGCAGCAGGTGATAGGACTGGTATGTCAAGGCCAGAGGCTATTTGTATGAATTGCTGTGTCACTGCCCTGATGTTAGTTTGAAATTCACGTGCAGCAAGTGATAGAACTAATATGCCAAGGCCAGAGACGTTTGTTACTTTGGGAGCGAAGTACAGGTCAGTCTGGCTGTGTTAGATTATGCGGAAAAGTTCCGTTTTTTATTGCTTGTTTTGTTAATTGAACACGGATTAAAAACATCCCTATAATGATTATAACCTTCTATGCACAACATTCAACACTTTCGCATCAAAATATTATCAATATTATTGCAAACTACCCATCTACTGTTCTTTCATTATCTTAAATCTTCATTCACAAAAATCACGAGACTCATTTACTAATTATACCATTGTAAAACTAAATATGTAATATAACAAAAGATATTTACTAGTTTCATCGTAAAATATTAATCTTAAAAGTACTTCGCAATTGATAAACTTATTGCGTCTTAAGCCAAAACAAAAAAAAAAGACCAATAGATTGTTGCACTAAGAACACTTCTCACTCGCATTCCCTAAAGATTTTAATAGATCCTAAAAAAAAAATATGTTGTTACTGTGGGATAATCTTCTCACTAATTGTAAAATAAATTACATATGACAAAAAATATTTTACCTTAACCAAACGACATTGACAATATTTTACCAAAGTACCTACTATCTTTCTAAATATTAAATAAAATCAACTCGGTTTTTCTTGACGCATAATTCGTACAATACCGTCATTTTTGTGTTGTGATCTTTGAGGAATGACAAATCTAACCGTAATCGTACAAGAAATTCAAAAAACAGTAAACCAACAAATGATTCGTAATCATTAAGGCGACTACCTTGCAGCTCACAAAATTTTGTACTTACTATAAAAAAAAAGCCGGGCTTAGATTCATTCTGCACATTAAAAGCCAAAAATGATTCTCCTATTTCTAAATATCAACTCAGTTTTTTTTAGTCAAACGAAATTAGTCACAAATTTGAGACCTATATCCTGGTGATGATACAGGTTCAAATTGTAGTATAAACAAAGCATCGGTAGCTTACAAGTATGTCAAAATCGTAATTACAGTTAAATTCGAAGAATTAGAACTGAATATTTTTTAGCAAATTTAGTCAAGTTGTTACTACATGTAGCGAGTCGTCAGAATGGCCAAACGGCCAAATGGAAAAAGCAACTGTCTCTGAATATTACAATACAAAAATCAACCGGTTTTGCGACGTTATTTTTAATTGTTTGCAACGGAAATACACCTCCAATACAGGCTCGGCTAGATCAAATACAAGAATATATTTTGTTTACATCCCGTGTTGACCACGATCATATTGAATGATCCAGACAACACCATCGACCTAGACCCAACTCCTTAGAATTAAATTTATAGAATTACTTAGAATTATATTTGAATGATGTCAAACAATTGAAGAGTAATAAGTGAAAGTACCTAATTATAAGTACTTCGAGAACGAAGTACTGTCAGTATGGCCGTGTTAGATTCATGTAAATGTACTATAACTAAATACTTTGTATAAATATTGATATGTTTGTCAATAGTTTACTTTAAATATTTTCTGAACATATTGTTTGATGACGGTAGTTGATAAAATACATACTCGTATGTTTTACTTAGTTGTCGTTGCCTATAAACATCGTTTAGTAATGTTAATGTGATTATTATTACTTTTAACTATATATTTTATATAAATATTGATATGTTTGTATTAATAGTTTACTTTAAACACATTCTGAAAATAATGTACTTTGATGAAGGTACTTGATTAAAATACATGTGTCGTACTTGTTTGTCGTCGCCTATAAAAGCGAGGGTTCCGACTGGACAGGGGGACTTGTTGTCGAGAGGTGGACCAGTACGGAGCTCTCTACTATTCAACCAGTAACTGAGGATATTATATAGATTTAAAAGCTAAGTATATTCATATTCACTTTTATGTATTTCTTTTTACTAAGATGTTCTCTAAGTTTTGTAATAATTTATAATGTTTGATTTATGGAAATATGTATGTAAATATGTTGGAAAAGAGTGTCCATGGAGTTTCTTGTCTGTTCTTCTCCATAGGATCTACACCTTGGAACAGACGAATAGAATCACGACTGACTAACTGACTGACTACTGGACATTGAAATAAAAAGAAAGTTTAATATGATTTGATTTGGTTTGATTTGATATACTCAAATTCCTTTCGTTCTAAATATTCTAATATTTTAAAAGATAATTAATCTCATCTTTTCTCCTAATCTAACAAGTGCATCCACTTATATGTACCAAATAATTATTTGAGTGGCTCAGGACGACGACAGCAACTGTTCACCTGTCCATCAGCTTGGCGCACTCCTCAAGCACGTAATAGTCCTACAGCTAGAGGAATTAGATACCTAAATAATTTTCTTAGAAAGAGTCCAGATACAGACATATTTTTTGACAAACCTAATGCTATTTTCACGAATTTTAATATTAAATCTTAATGACAAAAAAAAAATAGCAATTCAATGTATATAATAATTTATTTTTCATTTCAATTAATTTAGTAATAATGTAATATAATCTATGATAAAGTTGACAATTATATAATATTTACTAATTTTGACATTGTTAAGGCTAATGTGACAATAAATTTAAGGCATACAAACGTTTTGGTAATGAACTGTAAGTTTTTAATGCTTATCATTTTAAATAAATAAATAAATAAATAAATAAATCGGAATTCATACAAACATATGTACATAGACTTCCAAAACCATTACCATTTTGCTTTCGCCGTAGCCAGGTATAAAAGATTCGAATCCCGGGTCAGACCAAATATTTGTGTGATCCACAAATATTTGTTTCGGAGTCTGGGTGTTTTTCTATGTATAATATGTATGTATTTACAAAAAAAAAGTATGTTTATGTATTTATATCAGTTGTTTAGTAACCCATAACACAAGCTCTGCTTACTTTGGGACTAGATGATGTTGTGTGTAAGATGTCCAAAATATTTATTTAAAAAAATATTATTTTTATAAAAGTGAGAATGAACAGAAAAAATAATGTCTGTGATCGGGTCTATTCCCATTTTAATTATATTCAATAGCTATCTTATCGATATATGTGTATATAATTCAATTCAGTCATTTCATATTACAATTCCGACCCCATTACTCACAAAATGATTTACTGTCGGATCAACATAAGCTATTACAGATTTATCGAAAACGAAATTTTATGCCATTAACATTATTGATTCATTTGTGTAGAACATTAATACATTCGGGGGTGAATTAAACTCATTCTAATTTCGCCCCTCGATGTATGAAAGGCGATTGGAGGGTTAAACACAATGGCATGAGTTTGACTCATGGCAATTTTATGACTTTATGACGCGTGAATAGTCAACACGTTGGGTGACAGTTGTGTTTCAAAATTGTGACTAATTAAGTTATTAAATCAGTGCATTTAAGTGTAAAATGCTATCTATGACTCATAAAAAAGGGTTAGGGTTTATGAAGGTTCGAGGAGGCACCTCACTTCAAACTGTGTGTGCTGTGGATAGCTATATTGATACTATACCGTCAGTTAGACTGTCATATTCAGCACATATGGGCCCACTGTAATTAAGATGGACAGAAAACCAGTTTTAAGGTATTTTTTGGTTCTTGATAATAAGTGTTTGTGTATAATACCATCATCATTATTTAATCAAATTTTCTTGCCATACCATAATTGATTTGAGTTCGGAGTAATTTTTGATTTTCTCTTTACTTCTCATAGTTAATATACACAATATTATACATTCCTATATACCATATACATACATTGCTTTCATAACTTGTAAAATATTCTTGTAGAGGTTTTTTTTATATTCTTTGATGAGTATTCTTTCTTGTATTTCTTGGTCATCATTCTTTCTGTCATAAGTGTCATAACCCCTCAACCCGCACTCGGCCAGCGTGGGGACATATAGCTATAACCCTCTCCTGAGAAGGGACCCGACCCCAGTATTGAGCCAGTATTGGGACGCTATGGGTTGTTGATATTGTTATTTAGGTCACACGTTTCGTTGTTTCTTTAATATTATATTAACTTCCAGAAGTCTAAACAACAAAAATATTCATTAAAAAGAGGTAAGAAAGAGTACTCATGACGAGAATAAAAACTTTATGATTTACGACTTTCACGTTTGAGCAGTGCCAACTGCATTTATCCTAAGAAACTGCTCTTGAAAAAAAGTAAACCTGAACAATATATGTGGTGATATATCACACTAGTAAAATACTAACGGCAGCACTATTTTTGCTCAGTAATCTCAACCATGACCGTTTTCCTTAATTAAATGAAAGATACAAGTAATCCTGCTCGACTACTCGACCTACAGCCAAATACTTGCTACATGATGGATGTTGTCTTTTAGACGACTTACGAGCTATGTAGTAGAACTTTTGTATGTACGTTACTTGTATACTGTAATAATATAGTATTACTGTGACAAATGTTGAATTATGGCTTGGTGCTGAGCTGAGAGTACACGGAAAAATTCACAACTTAAAAACAAAATCGGCCAAGTGCGAGTCGGACTCGTCCATGAAGGGTTCCGTATCAACAAGTAACATTATATAAAAATTCTTGTAGTTCGTTGATTAAATGAAAGGTAAATTGCTGTTTACGCTTTATGACATATTAAAAAAAAAGCTACTTACTAGATCTAGTTCAAACCAAATTTCGTTGGTAGTTTACATGGTAATGTACAACATATATTTTTTTTAGTTTTATCACTCTCTTAGTTTAGAAGTTAGAGGGGGGGACACACACATTTTTCCACTTTGGAAGTGTCTCTCGCGCAAACTATTAAGTTTAGAAAAAAATGATATTAGAAACCTCAACATCATTTTTAAACACCTGTCCATAGATACCCCACACGTATGAGTTTGATAAAAAAATTTTTTTTGAGTTTCAGTTCCAAGTATTGAACCCCTAGAATGTATTGTTTTTTGTCCATGTTTATGTGAAAATCTTAATGCGGTTCACAGATTACATCTACTTACCAAATTTCAACAGTATAGCTCTTGTAGTTTCGGAAAAAAGTGGCTGTGACATACGGACGGACGGACAGACAGACAGACTTGACGAATCTATAAGGGTTCCGTTTTTTGCCATTTGGCACCGGAACCCTAAAAATGAATGTCAACCACGAAAATCTTTTGTTACGATAACTAAACCGAGGTACGGTTAATAATAAAAGTAGAAAAGTCTGTTACCTAACCGGCTTCGCTCTATAACATTATCAAAGGTTAAAAGTTTATTATTGGATTAGAAATGCAAGCGAGTTCAGGACTGAATAAAACTCTGTGATTAATAATATTGTCACATATAGAGAATGCTGGTTGTTCATGTGAAAAAAACCTTTATGTTTGTGGCGTAAACTTCCACATATCGCACGAGCAAAAACACACAACAGCGCCATCAACCGAAGAAATGCTGAACCACGGGGTAACTAATCCTGAATCACGATTTACAAATTCTCGCACCGATTATCATATACGCAACACCCTAAAAGTAAAAGTTATAATTTGTAATACTAATAATAAATAGGATTTCATTATTTTCTAACAACTGACAAGAAATCCTACGTCTTTCCTCATAATAACTATTAGACTTGTGACAAACACGCTCTCAGCGGCGCTCGACATTCATTACATCAAACTGCTTGCAATGTGTTCATCATTACGACAAGGAACAACCCTAACTAATTCATCCACTCTATCTTTACCTCGACGGCAGTGACAGCCCTATTAGTAAGCGCACTCATTGAGCGACATGAGACATGTCGCTCAATGAGTCGCTCAATCAAATGATATTACACACTTTGTCTACAAGGAAGCCTTGAGGTTTTACCTAATGTTTGACGGAAGGGCACTAGGGTTGTGCTTTTTTTAAATTTATTTTGTAACACAAGCCTGGCTAAAAATTGTTACTGTCAGTATAGAAAACTGACTTTAAACCTGTTATCATTTGATCTCACCATCAACACTTCAGCTTTTGCCATTTGTAACAATATTTTCAATTCATTTTCAAATATAATCTTATGTATGACTAGCCCCCCGCCTCAGCTCCACATGTAGACATATAGTATTGATTTTTCAGGTTAATATATAGTCTATGTCACTCACAAATAACGTAGCCTTCTATTGGTTAAATAATTTTCAAAATCGGTTCAGTAGATTCAGAGATAACCCCTTACAAAGTCACAACCTCACAACTCTTTATATACTAGTATAGATAATGACGTTATAGCATAAGAACAAGCTATCAATATTAAAAAAAATAGCTTCGCATATCAGTCACATACACAACGACCAACAAACTGATCATACAATCATATTTAGCAGAGAACAACTAGTACTCGATCGGATTGACAGATGACAGGGCACAATAGGGGAATATAAATAAAGGCAACATTGACATGATAAAGGCAATATAGATAAAGTTGAGTAGTGGCACAAAAATGACAGGTTTTGCCAATGAAATTTAATGAAAAAAATCTTGATTGTGTAAATTAAATATTATTTACACCGAACCATAAGCATGACTGAATATAAGTGGTATAACTTCTAGCTATTCACAATTGCACTGTATGCTGCAGGTTTATTCCAGATACGGGAACCAGTGTAGAAACAGTGTATGATTCACAAATCGTTGTTATTAGTGTGTTTCCTTCGTATCGATTTCATGAATGTTTATAAAGTCCATGGAACACTGTTTATATTATATATTCCTAGTAGACTTGACTTTCAAAAGAAAGAAAAAGTTGCACAAGTATCCTACCGTATTCCAAAGAAAAAAGAGACATTAATTAAGCGCATCTTTAGTGTAGTAAATTACCGGTAACTGCAGTTATTTTTAAAAGACTATCTGACAAAACATCAACCCCCGCAATGTCACAGAATATCCTTGCGACGATAATTACTCCTCGTTACGTTTCAAGCAAGGTTCCAGCTAAATAGAGAGAGTATCTCTCTATTTATACTCTATTACTAACTTTAAAAAGGCTGAGGCAATAAATACGCGATATTAAAAAAAATTGTACACACTTGTACACTATGGGATATCTTTATTTATATAAACTTATTTTAGTGTGTCTGTGATTTTTAAATTGCTACTTAAAATGAAACATAATTTATACAAAATATTAAATGAAAATAATGTTTATTTTTGTAATTATAAATTAACAGCTTTTTAGCAATGCATATGAAAGTGTACGACAATTACATCATTTTTAGGGTTCCGTAGCCAAATGGCAAAAAACGGAACCCTTATAGATTCGTCAAGTCTGTCTGTCTGTCTGTCTGTCTGTCCGTCCGTATGTCACAGCCAATTATTTCCGAAACTATAAGAGCTATACTGTTGAAGTTTGGTCAGTCGATGTATTCTGTGAACCGCATTAAGATTTTTATATAAAAATAGAAAAAAAACAATACATTTTCGGGGTCCCCATACTTGGAACTGAAACTCAAATATATTTTTTTCATCAAACCTATACGTGTGGGGTATCTATGGATAGGTCTTCAAAAATGATGTTGAGGTTTCTAATATCATTTTTTTCTAAACTGAATAGTTTGCGCGAGAGACACTTCCAAAGTGGAAAAATGTGTGTCCCCCCCCCTCTAACTTCTAAAATAAGAGAGTGATAAAACTAAAAAAAATATATGTTGTACATTACCATGTAAACTACCAACGAAAATTGGTTTGAACGAGATCTAGTAAGTAGATTTTTTTTAATACGTCATAAATCGTAACACGCAATATACCTTTCATCCAATGAATACACTAGTATAAAAACATCGATGAAAGTTACAACGAACTACAAGATGACTTTTATGTGATGTTACTTGCTGGTACGGAACCCTTCATGGGCGAGTCCGACTCGCACTTGGCCGCTTTTTATTTTTTTTGTTTTGTTTATGTTTATTTGTTGTTTGTGTTTATTTTTTTGTTGTTTGTGTTTGTTTATGTTTATTTTTTTTGTACCGTTTGTTTCAGCTAATCTCTAGAACAGATTGAGCGGTTTTGACAGGACTTTCACTGGCAGGTAGCTTATTATTGTCAGTTAAGGAGTATTTTAGCAACTTTTATGTGAGACTATCTTCGTCCAGCGATGATACCCACGGTGGTTGATGTTAAATCTATACTAATATTATAAAGCTGCAGAGTTTGTTTGTTTGTTTGTTTGAACGCGCTAATCTCTGGAACTACTGGTCCGATCTGAATTATTCTTTCAGTGTTGGGTAGTCCATTTATCGAGTATTATTTTTTTCAAAATTAGGGATCCCTAATAAAATTGCTATTTTGTAACACAAGGTGTAAAATCGAAAACCTATTTTTTCCACGGAAACGAGAAAAACGCGGGTGAAACCGCGTGGCACGGCTAGTTCTACTATAACTGCGGTACTCAGCTCGTAAAGTTAATAAAAACTAAGAGCTACATGATGATCACAATGATGTGTCCCTGTCAGGGTACAATTGTCTATAATATGTAAAAATGTGTGACATGAAACATCGTATGTTTATCAACAGTCAGGTTAACATAGCAGAGACTCTGAAGAACCGTATTGGATGTGCTGCCCCGGTGCATAGACACAAAGTAGTTGACGAGTACCCGATGACAAAGACCACGAAAAAGCTGTAATGACAAATAAAGAGATAAAAAACAAAATATAGCTCAAGAAATAATGCTGTCATAATATACTGAGCTATTATTATTGTACAGCATTAATAAGTGAGAATTTTTTTTTTCGTCGTCGTATGAGTTCAGAAAATTAGTCTAGGTGCATAAAGTCTCCGATTATGTTGGAGGTCAAATTGTAAAACACTAAAAAAAAAACAGTAGAGACCGTCTAGTTTCCCAAAATCAAATTGGATTTACATGAGCGTATGTGACTTGAGTGAAGTTATTATTGTTAAACAAATTATTTTGTTACATATTTATATCAAAAGCACATTTACAAAGCTTTGATTTGTTAAAAGAGATTTTTTGATAAAAGTATGACGATTGGATAAAAATATTACTATTTAAATTATAAGTAAAACGCACATTTACATGGCCTTTATAAAACAATTCACGTAAGTTACATATTGTTGCATTTAAACACGTCCCCATGTGTTGAACAATGATGCAGAAGCTTACCATGCTGCATTGTCCGTACTCACAATGAGGATGGTGACCCCTACTCTTGAATTCTGCTCACGCTTTCCATCAGACAGGCTAGAGTCACTTTGGTAGGTTATGAATAAAAAAAATCATGTTCTTAATTAAATAAAGTTAAATAGAATAAATAAAAAAGACCAGAGAGAATCAGTAGTTACAGCAAGTCAGAACACTACTTATCCTTTATTAAATATCCACGAAAACTAATTACGGGACATAATTTACGAGCACGTCCTGTCACGACAACAGGACGGTTAAGAACGAAATATTGCGAGCGAATGAATAAACAGTAGGGTTTTAAATAATATAACTACAAATATTATCTATGCAAATGTAGCTCCTTGTTGGTCTAGTGGTTAGAGTATGCGGCTGCTGATCAAGACGTCTCGGGTTTGATTCCCAGGTCAGAACAAATATTTGGGTCATTATCATCATCATATCGCAGTCTACTGCTAGACATAGGCCTCTCCAATTGCACGCCACTTAGTTCGATCTTCGGATACTCGCATCCAGCTCCTACCAGCCGTCTTGCGCAAATCATCACTCCACCTAAAAAAATTTTTGGGTGATCTACAAATTTTTTTTCGGAGTCTGGATGTTTTTCTATGTATAATTACAACAAAAAAATGTTTATGTGTTAATATCAGTTCTTTAGTACCCATAATACAAGCTCTGCTTAGTTTGGGACTAGATGACGTTGTGTGTAAGATGTCCGAAATATGTATTTATTTAAAAGCTCTGTTTTTTTGTCTGTTACTGAAGTCACTTGGATTCTCAATTAAGGTGTAAGGTTAACTTTTAACTTATTAATCGATACATTGAGCCCGCGTCTCAATAACAAGTGATTACAAGTATTAACAAATGATTTTATTAAATATAGTCAAAGTATGGTTTCCGAGTGTGATCTTTAACATTGTATTCTTCTTAATGATTGAATTGAAGTGGTTACCCGTCAAGTGGAAGGCATAGGTTTTTCCTCCACTTGACTCGAAGATTGTCGAGGAAAATCGGATATCCTTCACAACAGCTGTCCTCGACCCTCTAGAAGTTTTAGGTACAGTATACACTGCACCTCCGAAATGGGGTGACTGACTGTGATTGTATGAAGTATTATATAGAGGAGTCAATTCCATATCTGCTTTTACTTCACAAGCCTGTGGGCCTGTGCGAATGATGGGTATATTTATATTAATGGAGCTTTTCAACTAACTTTTAGTGCACTCTAATTGTTTTACGAACCTGAAATATTTAACAGGTGTTTATTACTTCTTTTCTAAAGAGAGGCTACGTCCAGCAATGGTTTATAAAAAGATGTTATTGATGGGATACAACCTGTACAATACCGAGAATACCGATAAACTCACTTTTGTATTTCTGTAAACATTAACACCATGATATATACTATCTATAGTATATTATGGTGTTAATCTATTAAAGAATTACCTTACACTTCACTTACACTATATAAAATCAAAGCATTATACACAGATGAATACCATTAAATCTTGTAAAATAAATCTCACAAGCTAAGAGACAGATTTAATTAATATTTATTATTTCAGGTACGACTTTAGAAAGTCACAGGTGCGATCTTAAGGGAGGTTATTGTTACGGCAAAATGTATTTGACAAATCGTTTGCCTTATGAGGCTGTGCCTATAGAGGCTTTTCCCAAAGGAGGGAGCTTACGCCCGGTACGGGATCCTCCAGGATCTAGCGGATTAAGTCGCATTGAGCCACTCTTGGCCAGTCCTATCGCTACTCGGAAATCTGGTGCTCGACGCTTATTATAGTGTTTTATTAAGATGTCTTATAAATATGTTAATCTTAAGATATTTTATTATGAAAATATCAATATACTATAAGTATTTTGAAACTAAGTAATAGTAAAATGTACCTAAAGTGGATGATGCATAATAAATTAGTCAATAAATAGTAAAAAAACATATCTAGTGTTATGAGGCTTCTCTAACTTTTAAACTTTCGCGTTCCATGATAATATTATTTTTACGGGAATTAACGCGATTACTTATTAAGGGTATTACATACCTTCGACCAGGTTGCACTGGCCGTGGCCACAGGCTGACTGACTGACAGGCTTTTCGTCCCTCAATTAACGTCGTCAATTATTGTACCAAGGCTAGTCAAAAGATAAAGGAAGGTAAAAATAAAGTACAAGTTAGTAAAAAAGATATAAACAATTTGGCAGCACATAAATAAGAAGATTTAGATGTTATAAAATATAAAAGTATGTTTATTCTTGATATGACTTTTGAAATAGGAAAAAAACATGCTACAGTATAATTTGACCGAGGTGATTATATAACGAGAAATGAGATATCTATTCTTTAATGGATCATCTCAATTTCAGGGTTCCTCAGAGTTATTCTGTAAAGAATTAGAAACTAAAAGGAATTCAATTTTAAATATGTATAGTAAAACGAAGGTAATCTCTGAGCCCAGCATCAACCAGAAGGTTGATTCTAGCATCAGATAAAGCTTACCATGTTGAGAAAATACCACTTCAGAACCAAACCAAGTCGAAGTTATATTTCCAAATTCTCTTCATTAACTAATTAATAAGCTGGTGGAGTTTAATTAAAAACTAAGAATCATCTGAGTCTTGTCAACTTTTAAACAAAAAAAAACACATCGCATCAATTAATTTGAAGAATTTATTTCGTAAAATATTTTCAATCTATACATAACTTCTAAAATCAACCTACATCTTTCATCATTACCATCAGTAATAGTCTACCGGCACGACAGGTTAGTTTATATCAAGTTTTTGTGCTTTGTGTAGTGGTGTTGTCCTGCACAGTTTTCTCCCACACTCACCTCTCACAAAACCCACGGGGTGAATAGGGGTGGCGATATTCCGTACTTATAATCCCTCACAGATACTATATTGAAATATATATGCTCAAAACAGTAGCAAGAAATAGACGCCTTTAATACTATAGTAACCGCTATTTGAGTCCAACGACCGCAATCTAACGAGATAAGAATTTATTAGTCCCGTGCCTAAGCGCCAATACTCTCTACAGTTGCTTTGGTTAGTCCTAAAAGGTTTACGGCTTAGTGTTCAGAACTTGATAGCTTTTACTGTGTGGTTTCAACGTTTTGTATTAAATTCGTCCCTTTTGGCTCAGTTTCATTACAGTGTTTTAGCTTTAGACTATCTAAATCTCTTAATGGTACTTTATTTAGGCTGTCTGTCCTTTTGAAGGTTTAATTTGAATTTTGGAGTAGTTCAACTGTAAAAGTTTAGGTGCGGAGTGACTTATACAGTTATTGGTTTTGGTTGAGAATTATTTAATTGTTACGAGAAGACGGTTTCGAAAAC
The DNA here is from genome assembly GCA_932526445.1 of Phragmatobia fuliginosa. Taxonomy (NCBI): domain Eukaryota; kingdom Metazoa; phylum Arthropoda; class Insecta; order Lepidoptera; family Erebidae; genus Phragmatobia; species Phragmatobia fuliginosa. The sequence goes on from OW052073.1 coordinate 625,375, forward strand.
TTTTCAGATCAAAAATATATATTTCTGATAATAATATTTGAATGTTGACGTTATTTGAAGTTCCTGTCATGACTTTTTCAGTCAGAATACGACAATAAACGAAGTAAAATCCAGTCTATATTAGAAACTGCAGTTTATTCCCGTTGCTCATCCGAAACTTGTTCAACCCTAGCTTTTTAATTTTTCCACTTTGATTACCTCAATTTATTAATTCACTGATACATCCAATCATTAGGCAGCCGCCGGCCACAAACAAATACAACCAAATATGAATCCGACACCTAAAAAAGTTGCTTAAACAAAACAAGATAGTTCTACTTCAATAACAATCAATAATAATTAAATAAAAACAAGAATATACAACAGTAGGGATAGAAAAAAATAATGAAGTATGTGTGTTGAATAGAGTTAAAACAGTACTCATATTTATTTTTTTCTTCAGCAATCCAAGCAAATAAAAAGAGCTAAAGCATTTTCATTTGTATATTTCTTTCAACTGTAACTAAACATACTTTAGAAGGGGCCTTTTGAATACAGAACCCGTCAAAATGATACGTCACACTTGGCAGAGTTTTTTCTCGCGAGGGTGTAAGGGGGTGGGTGTTACGATAAATCGTGGCGATCCTCAACAAACAATGTTTTTGAGCGATATTAATGGACGGGGGAACTCGACTGTCATCGTCTGTCATTCTTATTCTTTTGACGGTACACAAATAATTTGGAAGGTTTTTCTAAGCTCGTCTTACGATATAATTACTGGGCTTTGTTGTCAGTTCATTTTCTTAACGCTATTTAGAAAAGGTTTTGGTTTTAGGAACAGACCGTTTTTCGCTAAAACCTTGAAAGTATATACTTATTCGTTATGTGAACTTATAACTTCTATTCTGTAGATGGAACTTTAAAAAAAAAACCCAATTCAATAAAACACATTAGACGTAAACTTCCTGCCTAGGTCACTAATAATTTAAAATAAATTGGCTTTAATTTGACTGACTTAAATTACTATGTGACAGTATTTGTCGATACTTAATTATCTATTAATTTAAATAAAGTAAAATTATAATGTGTGCTAGTTATCTAAAGTCTAATTGAAGTCAGTGCCAAGCCGAATAGGCTTTTGATAAGTGACGCACATCCATGCCATGCCCCAGCATCGGTTGCATATTAGAATAACATATATTTTTTTTTTTCCTTTTTTGAAGTTGGTTTAAAATAAATATGTGCATCTTTAGAACACACACACGCATAATAAACACATCTAAGAAATAAATAAAATTTAAGTATCTGTTTGTGCTTTCAAGTTAACAATTTTTCACTGAATGCATATGAATATTTATGGTACTTCCATCAAAAACAATTTTTGTTTTTCTTGTCTTCCTGTACATTTGTTCTGGCTAATATTTGGAATGAGGAGTACTAAAGTTACTTTTATTTTAGACTAGCTTAAACATGAATTTAATGAATGCTCTCAATTACTCCGAGAGAGAACCATGAGGCAACGTTTTTTGTCTTTTCAGTTGCAAGTGTTATGGGTAGCCTTAGTAATCATTCAGCAACTTTCACATACAGCGCAAGCTAAAATCATAAAACTGCGCCATCTACCGAGTAAACACTGATCCATTGATCGAGAGTAACCAAGCAACTAATAATCCTGAATCGTGATATAGAAATTCTCATTAACATATACACAACTGAACAAAATCCGATTAACATATACACAACTGAACAAAATCAACCGTAGGGCCATGGTCCGGCAGACACGATCACCTCGCCTGGTCGGAGGATCCTGCCTTTGTAATGGAGGGACACGAAATCTGTTCCTCCACAGTGGTGATCCAGATGTGATTGGAAGTAGCGGTAGCAGCATGTCCACCATCTTGTTTACTCTCGCAGCGATGAACGTCAATCGAGTCTCAGTCAGCCAGTTACCTCGGGCCCAACAGGAATACCACACGCAGGAAGCGACCCCTACAGTCTGGTTACCCCTACGGTTGCTTAGAAGAGCTGTCAAATTACTTAGAAGGAGGAAAAACCTCGCTGTTTTCAATACGAATGAGCCGGTAGACTTCTGTGATACTATCCTCTGACTGACCAAACTCAGATGACAGCATTCGTGCCGTCGAGTTTCGTTGGTGAATGCGACACTGGAGGCCTAATGTAACGGTATAGAATGGGTCACCATACTGCATTATCTACTCTCTATCTATCTCTTTCAATCATGATGGTGACCTCTTCGATTATACTAATGCTTTCCATCAGGTGTAGCAAAATCATTTTAGCAAGCTTGTATAAAAAAAAAAAATACTTATTTCAGTATAAATAGGCCTGGAACTGACTAGTAGCAGATCAAGTGTTGTAAGTTTAAGGAAAGCACGCTGCCATTTATTTACATCATTCCACACTCTCTGTATATGCTTCCATTAACATAATGCCATAAGTGGAAGTACTTGAAAAATATTTTTCATCAAATGATCTTAACGAAAAAGAATGAGACTGGTTATTTAAAAACAAATTTGCAACATTACGTCACACTCAATATCCGCCAAGTAGAAATGTGCTGCTTCTCCGCCAAGAGACGGGAAACGTAGTGATTCATTAAGCAAGGAATAGGCCTACAATCGCTCCTCGGGGAGTCATCCCCTTCCCATTAAGCTTGATGGTATCATACACTTTGTGTTAAGGATTTTTAAATGTCTAATTGCCTATTTGGGACGCACAATAAGGATGCAAAATGAGTGTAGCATTTTAGACTGACGCCTCTAAAGATTTATGTTCATCGTTCGTTAAATATATCTTCTTTTTTAACTTCGAATAAGCCTCTTCATCCGGCGTGATATCATCAAAAGCATATAACAGTTCATTGCTGGACAAAGGTCTCTCTTTAGAAACTCTTTTGGCGTACTGTACTACTTTTTTCAGACCGATTGGCATAATTTGAAGCTAGAGGGCATTGTGTGTCAGTCAGCAAAATAAAAGTTCTTTCGTATGAAAGCGGGCGATAAAAATTAAATCCTAAATCCGTGCCATAAAATCTAAGATACTACGATAACAAAGGGTTGTTAAAAAAAGAAGCACGTACACAAAGACGAACGATATTTACGGGCGGCTCGTCAAAGGGACGGGTATAAATATCTTGTAAACAACGCCATTTAATAAGAACGGTGGCAGGGCAACCACATATTAAAGAAAATGTTTTGAGACTTTTTAATAAGTGCACCATCGAGTACAGTGACTGGCTGGTCGTCCTATGGTTAGTAGAGGGTTCGATTCTTACACATCATGAATATACTGTGATGATCACCATTATTTGTTCTGTTTCTAAGTGTAATTAATATTTGATCCATAATAGCTGTGCTGAATTTTCTGGCTTTTGAAATAGATATTGTTCACTACTTCATTGCTGTTAATTTTGTGATAAAAATCATTTTTATAATATATTTTTTCTAAACAAATAGCATAAGGTACTAGTTATAATATCAGCTACAGCCAGTGAATACTATTTCAAATAAATGCAGCTGTTCCAGGTTAAATAAACAGACAGAGATAAACGCAAGAAAATTACAGATTGTTTTTTTTATCTGTAATACTAATATTTTGACATACACTCAGTAAAAACTGTTTCTATTTGTATAGATTTAGAAATATGTAGAGTGTAAAAATCAGTAGATTAGCTATATATTTATTGACTATATAATTGAGACTCAAACTAAAGTCGAAAAATTGAAGACGCTTACTACACCACTGAATTAGATCCACAGAGAATTAGGACGTGAATATCCAAGAATATCCAAGGAGACTAGGACTGTATACAATTTATGGTGAAAACAGCATTGCATCGCTTAAGCGAGCCACTTGCAATAAACTTATGTTTTTTTACCCTTTTGCAACGTTAACGTACAAGTAGTATTGTTTCTATCTTCGATTATTGTTCTATTGAACTCGTAACACAGAGAAGACATTAGTTTGACTGGCTAGCCATGCATTACTTCTAAAATTATCTAGTAACTATCTTATTTAAAAAAAAATAAAACATGTCAATTTATCGATTTTTATTGAAGATCAACATTAAATCAACCAACAATCAGTAAACATTTGATACTGCATGAAAAACGAAATCCTTCAAGTTGTGGTTTATTATTTATTTTATAAATATGCGCTTTATTAAAAATCCCATTAGAAAAAGTCCAAACAAAATTATTTAATTTTACCTCTTTCTTAGCGATCAATCCCGGCTTCACACGAAAGTCTTTAAAATTCTCGGACTTCCTTTACTATAATATGCCTATATTACGTATATATAAATCTTCCTCTTGAACTACTCTATGTAGTGCTGTAAACTGCATTAAATCCGTTGAGTAGTTTAAAGGATCTAAGCGAACAGACAGCAAAAGCACTCATTTTAGACTATGTAAAGATTATATAGTCTAACCGTAAGCTACAAATTTACAGCTCTTAATGGACATCCTATCCGCTAAATACAATTTAGAACACTGAAACAATATCCTACACATTTCCTTAATTCAAGTTGAAACCACCAAATTGAAATTCACTTTACAAATAGTGGGTAGCAAGTGACGCATGAAATACGTCTGCAGAATATCCTCATACGTTCATTGTCCGGCAGTCGGAGGGAGTCCGGTCAGCTGTTGATAATCTGCTTACTGTGTTGACTGCTTTAATTGAATACAAAGGTATTTTAGCTCCATTGCAGCGGTGGTTACGTCGGTCAATCACAGCGAATATCGATAAACATGCTAATTATGCTAAATGTCAAATTTGTACCAATCATGAATCATATTATAATTATGTTATTGGAAATGCTATTACGCATGTTTCGAGACTTCGTCTTTATGGAATATTTAAATTTTATATAAAACTAGCTAAGTCACCCGTTACCTGCGGTTATTTACGCGAGTTACGCCGCGGGGCGAAGCTAGTGTAAAATTTTACTTAAGTTACTCCTTATCTTAGGCCATCAGGTCAGGTCAGGCCAATGAATGAATGATGAATGTTCCGTCAAAATCGTTTTAGCCCTTCCAGAAATTAGCCAGAACAAAAAGAAAGAGAAAAATTTTGAAATCTGCTTTTGATGTGTCGTAAATGCTTTCATAAATTCTTTTTATTTAATTGTATAAATGTATTGATTATTACTACCAGATACATGCGTTCGTAAACAAACCCAGATCGTTAACTTTTAAACTTTGTTATTTCTAACGCATTCAATTTCATTCTTGGATTTCTTGGTTTGCATGAGTCATCGAAGCAAAGTTGATAGCTTTACTAAATGAAAATGAAAAAAAATATTTTTTAATTTTAACTATTGGTCTACGTGACTTACAAAGTTGCTGGGGTCTTCTTTTAAGTTAATGAATACTTGTATCAGAATATAGACTAAAGAAGAAGATAATGATTTTAATGAAACTTCATAATTATCATCAACAGCCTATTAGAGTATACTGCTGGACATAGGCATCTCTAATTGCACCCCAAATATTCCCTCTGCCTGACTTTTGGGCATCGTCTTTGCTCAAGAGCTTTTTACCCCGATGGGAGTCAGGGAATGTTGGTGTTTTTTTGGTGAAAAGTACTCAACTACTGATAACTAAGAACAGATTAGTGAATATAAACTATCTAAGAAGATGTGTAACATTTGCTGGTGGATTGTGACAGGAATAAAATTGAACGTGAGTCTTTACTTACTGAGCTGAATGTCAATTCATTTGATGTAGGTCTGATACAAAGCAAAGTGAATAAACCGAGGTCAGAAGCAGCTAAAAAACTATGTCACCTGATCACAGTAGTTCAGCAATGATATCATATGAAATTTAATTATTTGTATTGTCTATGTATCAAGGTAAGGGTAGGCATATTCTTTTTGCATCAAAGCCCCAAATAAATTAAAAATAACAAATTTAATAAACTATCTAAGAAATCGAATATAAATATTTTGTAAATGTGTTTGAATAAATCTTAAATACCTATGTCCAGTGTTATGGTGTATAGGTCCAAAATATCTAAATCAATCTTTCACCGTTCAATGCTGAAAAGAGGTCTTCCAAAGAGCACCAACTATTCCGGTCTACAGATATGTATATAAGATTTATTTTGTATTGATTTTTGCTATAATTCTTTCTAGCCTTTATTTCCAATATTATTTGGAATCAGCTACAAAATAAAAAAAAGTTAAATGATTTCATACCCATGAGCTTTTTACAATGTTCAACTCGTTAAGCAAAATATTCGGTGAAAATTACCTTAAAGCGGCAGTGTAGATAACACATGATAGGGAAAAGGAATTAAAATGACGGCCAACCCCTAAAGGGCTCGCTGCCCTTGCTATTATTTTATCCACATTTCACCCTCATTTTTTAGTATGGACGCTTGCAATTAGATTTTCAAGTGACAAGTTGGTAGCGTTTTTAACAAGGTAAAATGTATTTTATACCTCAAGCATTGTAGTAACCGTAGTCATTGTGTTTAATCCAAAAATACCTAATACCTATTGCATATATACATTTAATTACAATCAATGCGATATAATAATTGAACTTTGCAATACATTTATTCTGATTATTAATATCCTTCTCGCTTGCCAAACGCTGGCTGGCTTAAGGTATATTATCATTTAAGCGAAACGACAAATATGATGACCAATGATGATCGACTGATGAAGATACCGCTAGACTGGTCTATTTCAGTTACTTTCATAGTATAATGTCTTACGGCATCTTGTTATGGGGACGGGCTGCAGATATTGAGTCTATATTTATTCTGCAAAAAAGAGCCATCAGAGCCATATATAATCTTCGTAGGCGCGATTCTCTAAGGGAACTGTTTAAGAATATTGGCATCATGACGGTACATAGTCAATACATCTACGAAAACATAATGTACGTTAGGAAAAATCTTCATCTTTTTGGCAAAAGAGGTGACAAACATAATTACAGTACTAGAAATAGGGACCAACTAGTTCAGCCAGGCTTTAGACTCGCTAAAGTAGACTCTTCTTTTATGGGGTACTGTTTGAGATGCTATAATAAAATTCCACAAAGTATTCTTGAACTGAATGAGACAAAATTTAAAACATGCATTAAACGCACACTATGTAAGCAAGCATATTACAAGTTGAGCGATTATATCGCTGATAAAAATGCTTGGCTCAATGCTGGTCCTGCTTCACAAGGACAGGGGCGCATAAATTGATAGCATTGAATGGTATTGTTGGAGCTGCTGAAGATTGTACAACTTTCTTTGCATTGTATAGATTCAATCTCTTTAGTGTTATATAATCGCATAGCCCATATTGTGTGAGTACTATGTACTAGGAAGCTATTCAAGCTATCATTCACTGGAAACCTACGTCTTTTCTTGACCTGAATCTGCCCTGGCGGTTGAGAGTATGTCATGCTCACTCAAATGTCACGCTGATGGTGGCGCGTGTGTCTGATCATTTGATTCCCTTCAAAATGGTTGAGTTGAATGGTGCGGATCCATGCGTCATGTTCGTGAACGGGCGCTGTCAGTTGTGACTGGTCATCTCTTAGTTGCCACGGCTTATTTGAATTAATTATTTTATTTTTCAATTGTATTTTTGTTGTACTATGGACACTTTTAACGTGCACGTCTTGCTACATCGTTCTCACATAATGTACCATCTCAACATGAATGATGTAACCATGATTTTGTAAAAACATTTTGATTTAAAAGAGTGTCCATGGAGTTTCTTGCCCGTTCTTCTCCATAGAGATCTACGCTAGGGAATGGGCAACTACAGTACTTTCACAGTTTTTGTGTCTTGTGACTGGGACTGTAGCTACATTTTTGTTTCGACAATTCAAAAGTGCCTGTAACTGGCCTACTTGAAATAAATGCTTTGATTTTGATTTTGATTTTGATTTGAAGAACCATCTTACTAGGCCGCCAAAATGTGGGTCACCATGCTGCACTGCTTACATTTTCACTGAAGATGGTGACCACTCCACTCTTGGATTCTATTCATGCTTTCCATGAGGCAAAAAAAAAATATCAAATTCAAATTCAGTAAAATTCAAATTCTGTATGTAGTCTAAGATAGGCTGAAATGCAGTAACACCCAGTTCTTGATATGAAGCATCACAGTGCAAGCATGTAATTTTTTCTCAAACTGCAAAACGTGTACCTACCCGCCTGGCGCCTTTGTTTAGACCGGGCTTCATACCCATATTCTTCCGTAGAAATCGCCGGGTGTACCCCGGACCAGTTCGGACCTCATTTGGTCGTAATTGATGGTGGCTAATCTTATTTTGCGCGATTTATACGCGACAGGTGCTTCACATTATATGATACACTTTTATAATATATTAATCTAAAATTATACAGATTAAAAAGGCGTTTTTAAAACACATCATATGGAATCTGACTCTCAAGCAGAGCTAACGAGATTTATAATTTTATTTTATTGATTTGTGAAATTAGAGTTATTATTAAAATACTGTTCTAGATCGCTTATGCATTGATCACACGTACCTAGCAAACGGGCGAGACAGTGATGTAAGCGAGTAGCTGTTCACACGTGCTTTGAAATTAGCACAGTCAGTTCAGTTGAGACTTTATTTCGGACACGATGGATCGTAAAAAGATAGTTAGAAAATATACAAAGATACTCATTCCACTATTAAATATAAAATAATAATAATATATATAATTATACAATTCAAGGAATTGTTGGAAAAAGAGCAACGCCGGATTTTGACAAGATCATGGATGTTGAGATCTGATTTTGGCGCTACACACGATGATGTGGACACTCGGCCTAGTAAGTAGAACGGACGCCGAGCTACTGTCTTGCCACTTCGTTTGGCCGAGCGCTCGGCGCTATGTTTGTACGCACCGAGTACTCCGCCGAGAGCACTGTCTCGCCCCTTTTGTTCGGTACGTGTGATCAAGGCATTAGGAATTCTCCTTACTCTAAAACAGTATAAGAAGTGATTTTTACTAAAATAATTATTTAAACAAAAACAAACCGACTTAAAAAAAAAACTATTCCGAGTATCCAAATCGCGACAGGTATGCCTATGATATTTGAGGAGTTCGGTCGATTTCTCCAGGATCATATCATCAGAGCATGGTTTCCTTATAATGGTGCCACATGGCAGGCACCAGCTTTCAAATAAAAAAAGAATTAGTAAAATCGGTTCACCGGTTCACCCAATCGAAATCTCTGAGGTAACAAATATAAAAAAATACAGTAGAATTAAGAACCTCCTATTTTTTGAAGTCGGTTAAAAATAGAATCTTTCATAAAGAGGAGGATCTTTAATTCGGTTGTTTCTTTTCTTACAACTCAAACTTATAAACTGATTTTGCAATTCGTTTTTCTAATTGGGGTGGGTCTTCTTTCCATTTAGTCCCATGACATTTCTGTGCATGAAGTAAAAAAACAGTAACAGAAATATAAAGCAATAATCAGTTTTAGGTTAAAAAAAAATTCTATATATTGGCCAAGAATCTGCTGCTGCTGCTAACTTTTATTTTTATAACTTTGTACGGTTTACGTACACTTAGGCAACTATAACATTATTTCGCTGATTACGCAAATCGGTCGATTCCTTGCCTTTTCGCCGTAATAAACTTTGTCGACTCAGTGTGCACTTTAACTCGGTAACGTTCGCTACGTTGTAAGAATCACTCTATATTAATTGGTGTAACTAATAAACAATAAACCTTTTAATATTACGTGAAGAGTTTCTTCTCACCAGCACACTCACAACTTAACTAACTAACTAACAGTAATGTACAGTTCACGACACTGTACATTAAATGGTCCTTCGAGACGGATGCTGAGTGATCTCTGTGTCTTCTAAAGTGTGATAGCGAATCGGTTTGGCTGGCCTCCCACAAGCGGGTCTCACCAGTACAGATTGAGAGTCGAGTGTCATCACGAGGGCACAGATAAACTAAGCATCATAAACTACAGTTTTCTACGGAGCTCGCTGACAAGACGAGTAACGGAGAAACTTTGAAACTGAAGACTAGCGGGTCTGCGGAAATATACCTACAGTCTTCTTGGTACCCAGGAAACAACTATCTTGGAACTAATTCACCTAACTTAAGGTAACTAACTAGTACATACTTTTACTACATCTAACAAAAAACTACTTAACTTATCTTTATACAAACTTAACTACTTACCATGGAACTGCAACTTACCAAACAAGTCGGTGTCATTGAAGACATCAAAACTTTGTGCACCAACTATAAAAAGGACAGCACAACCAGAAAAACTGTGGATTACCTGGAGAAACGTTTGGCTAACTTAGAGAAACTATGGGTGAACTTTGATGAACAACATCAAATACTAGAACAAAATATTGAAAACAAAAAAATCGGATATTTTAACGACTGTGTCTACGAGAAAACAAAAAACTTGTACGACTCTACAAAGAAGAATATGTTGGATTTACTGTCCTTTCAACGGAAACAACAGCAACATCCTTTAGAGTTTGATTTAACTGGCCTTATGGACGAGGACACGGAAGATGACGTAAAAAAGCTGATAACTCAACAAGAACGTAATTTTAAGGCTTTGAACAAGGCTATGTCAAAGGTAAATATTAATTTCATCACCGAGAAGTGGGAGTTCGAAGAACATCTGACCACCTTGAAATGTAAATGGGAATTGATTGACAAAATACACTGGGAGCTAGAAGACGAACTTAAAGCTTCTAGCTTGAGCACAGATTACAACGAAAAATACGAAGCTATTGAAGAAAGGTACAATAACGTCAAACGAGAGTTAAACAGCAAAATTTGGTCTACTATACATTACCAGCATTCCACGCCGAAAATCGATGTACCAGAGTTTTCTGGAAACTACATTCACTGGATTACTTTTAAGGACATCTTTCTCGAAACTATCCACAATAACCCGAGCATTTCTAAAGCGCAGAAAATGCAGTATTTAAAAACAAAATTAAAGGGTGAAGCAGAACGTCTTGTTCAACATCTGTCTATTAGTGCGGACAACTACGACTCCTGCTGGCAGATATTATCACACCGATATAATAACCGTCGGCTTCAGTTCACATCGTTTATGAGTACCATGCAGCATTTACCTACTATTCAACAACCTAACGCCAACAACTTGAAACGCATGCATGATGTACTAAAAGAGTGCTTAAATGGCCTTAGCAACATGGGAGTTGACGTATCGAGTTGGGGACCAATAATTGTTTACAATATGTCACAAAAATTGGATTCGACCACTCTTAACGAATATACAAAGGAAACGCAGAATAACAGGGAACTGCCAAACTTAGAGGAATTTTTAAACTTCCTGGAAGTCAATTTTCTCGCTTACGAAACTGCAAAAAGCTGTATTAAAGAATCTACGGAAAATAAAAATCAAAGGCCATACAACAAGAACTGGAACAATAATTTGAATAAACAACAAGACACGAAAAAATATAACTATTCTAAAATTTTCCATGCGTCTTATGGGCAATGCCCTCTTTGTCAAAAGGAGCACGTGTTGATGCAATGTGATAAGTTCCTCGAAATGGACATTGCGCAACGAAATAAAACAGTTGCGAAACTAAAGGTTTGCAGAAATTGTCTATACAGCCACGGCAGCGCCGCTTGTAATTCGAGGAAAACATGCCACGAATGTAATCTGAAACATCATACATTATTACATTTTAATAAACTTTTCTACAATGAACCAAATGTTAAAAGGGATCATGACCGGAATTCGAATCCAAGTCCTTCAACGTCAACTCAACCCGGCGCTCACCATTTGGCGGCTGAAAGCACTGAAGTCTTATTAACTACAGTTCAGGTCAAGGTGCAATCTGCCGACGGAAACTACATAACTTTGCGGGGTCTCCTAGATCAAGGATCCCAAACAAACTTAATATCGGAAAGTGCAGCTCAACTGCTACGCTTGCCTCGAAACAAGTTTGACGCCGCTATAACTGGAATCGGATCAACGTCACGTAACTGCAAGGGTCTTCTTCATCTTAACTGCAAATCAATACACTCTGAATACATGTTTAATGTAAAAGCATTGGTACTGACTAACTTAACTAATAAGTTGCCCGGCTGCTCCTTTCATAGCACAGGCTGGACACATCTACAAAACTTAAAGCTTGCAGATCCTAACTATAACGTGTCCAGCTCAATAGACCTCCTGCTGGGAGCTGATGTTTACGCAGATATCATTCTAGACGGAGTCTTGAGAGGTGACCAGCACTCACCCACCGCCCAGCAAACTCGTCTCGGTTGGATTTTGTGCGGAAAACTGAAAACTTTTAACTGTTACCTAACTATAGCAAACACGTCTGATCTGTCGAGATACTGGGAGAGTGAAGATATTGCTCACAGTTTACAAGACATACAACGAGATGAGCAATGTGAAATTTACTACAAGCAAACAACTAAGAGATGTTCTGACGGCAGATATATAGTAAAAATGCCTATGGTCCAGGGCTATGAACAACAACTCGGATACTCAAAGTCAGCTGCCATTGCACAATTTTTAAAACAAGAAAAACGACTACAAAAAAATAAACAATTACTAACTATGTACAAAAGCTTTATGAATGAATACTTAGATTCACAACATATGGAGCCCACGTCTGAAACAACATCACCCCAATCTGAATATTATTTACCCCACCACGGCGTTATACGAGACCAATCTACAACCACCAAATTACGAGTGGTGTTTAACGCCTCACAGAAAACTTCTAGTGGCAAAAGTTTAAACAGCCTAATGGAGAAAGGCCCCAACCTACAAAAGGACATACAAGCACTCATCTTAAAGTGGAGGACTTACCGATATGCATTTACGGCGGACATAGAAAAAATGTACCGCTGTTTATGGATTGATGACGACCAGAAACATCTTCAAAAAATTGTATGGAGGAATTCACCCTCTGAAAAATTACAAGAATACGCTCTATGTACAGTTACATATGGTACAAAGTGCGCGCCATGGTTGGCATTACGAAGTTTGCAGCAGTTGGCGACAGACGATGGTCACTTATACCCCGAGGCCGCCAACCTATTACGCAACGAGTTCTATGTTGACGATTTGACTAGCGGGCATAACTGTCTCCAAACCGCCAAAAAACTGCAAACGGATTTGATAAAACTTTTACAACGAGGAGGTATGAACCTAAGAAAATGGTCTAGTAATTGTGTCGAACTTTTAGAACAACTGAACGAAGACCAAATTTCCAAAACTAACTTTAACTTTAAACACGAGGACTCCATGAAAACTCTTGGCCTGGGCTGGAATCCTACCTCGGATACATTTACGTTTAGCTGGAACTTCAAACCAAATTCTAAGAAAGCACTAACGAAGCGCTTACTACTATCGCAAATTTCACAACTATACGACCCCCTTGGCTGGTTCTCACCGGTTACTATACGTGCGAAGCTTATTTTCCAACGCGTCTGGACAGAGAAACTAGCATGGGATGAGTCATTACCCAATGACATACAGGATGAGTGGCTGAAACTGAAAAGTCAACTTGAACAACTTAAAACTATAAAAATAAGTCGCTGGATTGGGAGCACTCAAAACAACATTGAGCTACTAGCATTTAGCGACGCGAGTGAGAAGGCCTACTCATGTGTGATTTATACACGAGCTTTAAATGAATACGGTCAGCCTGTACTAAGTTTGCTCGTAGCGAAAACTAGGGTTGCCCCACTCGCACAAAAACTATCTCTGCCACGACTTGAACTAAGCGGTGCCTTACTTTTGTCGGAACTGGTTCATAAGGTTACTGAGTCTCTTCCGGCACACAACGTAACGGTATGGGCATGGTGTGACTCAAAAGTGGTCCTAGCCTGGCTACATGGAGACGCAACCAAATACGAAAAATATGTGGAAAACCGTGTCATTAAAATCACACAAGTGGTACCAGCATCCCAGTGGTCCTACGTCGAATCGAAACTTAATCCTGCAGATTGTGCAACCAGAGGCTTATCTCCGAAACAACTTGTAAACAATCAGTTATGGTGGGCCGGTCCGGATATGCTGAAAACATTGACGAGCAAACCCGAAGAGCAACGTTGTCTATTTACAACAACGGTCGACGAAAAATGTAAAGTGCCAGCCCTAAGTCAAACAGACAATATCATAAACGATTTATTAAATAAACACAGAACGTTGAGTCAAGTTGCGCGTATTATCGCTTGGGTAACGCGATTCAGTACAAATGCACTTAATAGCGCTGCAACATTGAAGGAACTTGACACCGTCCGCCAAATGCCTCACAATCACTTAACAATACGTGAACTTGACAACGCTATGACAATAATAATAAGAAATATTCAACAATTTGAATTCAACCTAGAATACGATTTATTACTTAAAGGTTCATCTATACCTACAAAAAGTATTATTCGCAAATTATACCCTTATTTGGACGAGAAGGGCATTATGCGTGTGGGTGGGCGCTTGAACAAAACGAACAACCCTCCCCCTGGAAAGCGGGCCCTCGGGCGTGTGATCGAAGTCCACCCTGGTAGCGACGGACATGTGCGAGTTGCAACTATAAAAACGCAAGCTAGCATATTGAAACGACCGATTACGAAATTGTCGTTACTGCCACTTGAAACCTCACAATAACTTATAAACAAATTTATAATATGAATTCATTATTAACTTATCATTAACAGAGACACATTAAACATCAAATTAAACAAAAATTAGTACAACATGGTAACAACTTCACTACTTCTTTTTATTTTTTCGGCGATTGGAACATACGGCGACGCCGTACCACCAGGATTCCTCACTTCAATTATTCAAATAACAAGTTTGGGAAGCGATCGCCCTATATACTACGACACTATTGGGAAAGTACAACTGATTCATAACGAATGGAGACTGCTGATGTACTACAATTTATCTACCTACTGGAGTGGAGTTATCAACTTACAAAGCACCAACGCACCGTGTGAAGCCAAACTATTAGGACATCAATCAACTTTACCCTGTATCACAAAGAAAACGGAATGTGATACAACCTGGGTTGAATTTCACAACACGAATACGTGGCTAGTGACGTGCTGCAACTGTGTGCGAAGGTGACGTCAGAATGCACGTCATCAATACATCATCAATTGTATCTCTGAAACAAGGTTGTCTTATCCAAACAAGTTACTTAAAAATATACTCTAATAATCACTACTACAGCAATGTCAAGCTGGATTACGACATTCAAATTCCTACCCTGGATAGAACAAACAAGGACTCGAGATGAAGCGTAGGCGACGGTTCCTGCTACGACACGTCGAAGCCTGCACTCGATGTTGATTTTTAATTTTTAACTATTTTTTGCTATGTACGGGTGATTCTTACATGGTTAGACTATTATTTTTGCTACTTTTCCCGGGTTGGGAATATGTACGGTTTACGTACACTTAGGCAACTATAACATTATTTCGCTGATTACGCAAATCGGTCGATTCCTTGCCTTTTCGCCGTAATAAACTTTGTCGACTCAGTGTGCACTTTAACTCGGTAACGTTCGCTACGTTGTAAGAATCACTCTATATTAATTGGTGTAACTAATAAACAATAAACCTTTTAATATTACGTGAAGAGTTTCTTCTCACCAGCACACTCACAACTTAACTAACTAACTAACAGTAATGTACAGTTCACGACACTGTACAAACTTACCAAGTAAAGTGTTCTTGTAAAAAATTTATTTATTTACCTGCAACAAAAACAAATGATTGTAATTAGAAATGTTTAAAAAACGTCTACTCATTAACTTGACTACATGATAACAATTCCAGATCTATTTAATTTTTTCAAACCGTTAAGTAGTATTTATGTATAAAATGATAATTCTACATAATTATTAATTATTTTAAATGATAATAATGTAAATTATGATTGTATTTTATTTATAGTGGAACCAATTAAAAGGGTCCGTATAATATATTCCGTAATGTGAAACCAATTTGTAGCGGATATCATATGCTTTAAATGAGTGTTATGCTTAATTACAATGAGCCAATCAAAATAATTTAACTGAACCACACATAAACAGGTATAATTCAGTAACAAAAAGTATCAGCAGCTTTGATTTCTTGCTTTTCCTCTACCACCTACTAGCAATTATGTTCTGTCACGCTGGAAACTATACAGGTATTTATGAAACAAGCGCAAAGAGCACTCGGACTCAGACCACTTTTTTTTAAGACAATATTTTAAAGTCAGACCACAGCGATTAAGAACGTACATCCTGTGTCACGGGGTCTCCCATAACAAACATACATGAAATTGATACAAAGAACACCCTGACTCAGACGACAATTAATGGATCACATAAAGTGTTGTTCAATGTGGGATTTGAACCCACAATACTTAGTTTGCAAAAGGCGATGTGGCAGCCACTTAAACAACTGGGCCATCTGTGCATTCTACACTAATTTGTGGATCACACAAAATGGTTTCTAATGGATTAACCAATAATTCTCATCGTGGAGAAAAATGGCAAGTTGACTGCTTCCACTACTGTCTACTACGTCATTCAAGAACACCGCTTTCGAACAAACAGAAACATAAGATAAGAATATTTCCTTTTGTATAATCTATAAATAACCGCAACACCTATCTTTCCACCCAAATAGACCTTTACATCTTACGGTGCGATATGAAACTCACCCGTTAACCCCCTCCCGTTCCCCTCCCCGGTGCAAACAATATCTAACACCGCATCATATCTATGACGTCAATCGTATTCCCACGGTGGTGATTCAAGCGGAAGGTAAAAATTCTCATATAAATAAAGCCCCGCATTCAACTGTTGGCTTAAGATTTATTTTGCAATACGAACGGATCCAGCGTTACAAGGTCTACATCTAGAAGCTGTTTATATAACACCCGACGGGGACGACACGACTTTTTATTGGTAGGACTATAGCCTTAACCCTCTCCTGAGAGTAAACCCGAGCCCAGCAGTGGGACGTTATAGGTTGTTGATGATTTCGGTGTTTCAGTAAGATTTTATACACCGTTCTAGGATATTAAAAATGCATTACTATTATCCTCGCAGGTATTAAACCGACCTCGCTGTATAAAAAGACGCTCTCAAAAATAAATTGGAAAGTCAATACCACAATGTAACAATAATTAATATATCAATAGATATCTAGCTACAAAATAAAAATCAGTAGGTACAAATTTAGATTTAGTCATAAAAAAGTTATATTCATATTTAATTTTGTTTATTTCTTGAAATATTAAAATTAAATTATTTTTTATTGTATAATAATATGTTTACTGCGTTTAATTCTCCTTATATACACAAGGATTTTTTTACCGAACTAATCTTGAAGATCGTCAAAAGTGTGTCAGTGTACCAACCAGCACTTGCCAATATCGTGTGATATAAAGAGCCTTATTCCAAAATTCAGCAATACGTAGCTATTATTGCTATATTTACCTGTCATACTCTGTTTGACTATGTAACAGATACCTTCAGTTATGAAGTCAGACAACCCTATTTTTCATACGATGATCTGATTTGCGCCCCTGATGTTGTTGTGGCTAAGTTTTTTATATATACACTAGCTTTCGCCCGCGGCTCCGCTTATCTATGTATGTCGGTTATCACGTTAAAAAGCCTATGTCCTTTCTCAGGCTTTAGACTATCTGGGTACAAAATTTCATTTAAATCAAGTGCAGTGGTTTTTGAGTTTATCGCAAACAGATAAACAGACAGACATGGCGGAGGACTTTATTTTGTATACGTTTAACAGAGAAAATATATGTATATATGTATGTTAACACGTTCGGTTACATAAGTACATTTTGGATGCTGATGTGCCTCTAGTGTTGGGCCCTATCAAGCTAATTTAGTCAACTGTATATATATATTGTGCATTCAAGATACCATAGGTACATATAATATCCTTGTCCGTGTGGTGACGGATTAAGAATACAGTGTGTCACCACCCCTATTCATCCCGCGGGTGTCGTAAAAGGCGACTAAGGGATAAACTACGCAAGACAACATCGATGCAAAGAGAAGGAAAACTTGAAACCAACCCGTCTGGCCAGCGTGGTATAGTAGGCCAAAACCTCCTTACTAAGGAGAGGCTTATGTCCAGCAGTGGACTGTTGAAGGCTGTTGATAAATATCCTCGTGGTTCTGCCATCTAGATATTATCTTGCCTTAAAAATTGTTTATGTAAAAGTCTTACTTCATTTATTAAAACAATCAATATTTTCTGAGATACATGGGTTGCATTTGGAAGAACTATGAAAGATGTTTTATTAAGCTTTCTATATTTTAATATCAGGGTAATGTATAAATGAATAGGTGGTTCGTAACCTGAAAGAGAACAGGAGTTTCATACAAACAAAATTGCCATTACGAACAAATGCTGCATCTATTGCATACTTCTGTAAACTAAAATTGTATTAATGGATACTTCTGTCCTCATAAAAAGAACCTGAATACAATTGCGCAAATACTCGTCCTTTACAAAAGTCAAAATTGGTCCAACATTTTTCACTTAACTGAACAAAACCGATAGTCGATATGAAAAGTTGGTTTCCAATAAAGCGCTTTTGTGAAATCAATTTTAATGCAGGCAAATTTCATCGGATGGCCCATTCATTTCGGCTACTATGTCGTTAGTACAATTTGTTTCGGACTTCGCTTGTTAACGATCTGTGTGGTACAAGTTTGGAGATGGAAAATATTATTTCGCAAAATTGTACATAAGTACTAAAAGATTTAAAATTAGAAATTGTATCTGACATCTCATCGCTTATTAAATTCGTGAAAGCATGTGGTAAATGTTATAGTAATTCTGTATTGCGCTCTCTTCTGTTAGGTTCATATTTGCTAAATCTTAAATTCAGATTAAATATTAACAAATACTACTAGTAGTATACAAATACTGATAGGTATACAAGTAGTAGATCCGCAAATATCTGTTTCGGAGTTTGGGTGTTTTCTATGTATAATATGTATCTATTTATGTATGTATTTAGAAAAAACAACTATGTTTATGTATTTATATCGGTTTTCTAGTATTCATTATGTTAACTCTGCTTATTTGGAACTAGATGGCGTTGTGTGTTTATTATTAAGAATTAAGAAGATGATTATTAATATCTACTTAATACAAGTTCATTTTTTTAGTATTTATCAAGGTAAATAATCTCAGTAAAAAGGCAATTAGAATTTACTTAACACTTTATAAAGCTTAAAAAAGTATTCTACTGAATCATTTAGCTTGAAAAAATCTAATTTAAAACAATATTTTAGTGTTGTATGTTTGCAAAATTCATTAAAATGTTCCTAAAAAGGACTAACATAATCAAAAAGTATTCATACACCAATTAAAAGAGTTTCCAACTCATTGTCTGTTTTACATCCCCCGCAATAAAAAAGCTCTCACAAAAAAAAATAAACGTAAATTAAAAACGTATATGGTCATAAATCTACCAAAACAGTGGAAAGTGTTAAAAATGGCAACACAGGACCCGCTTTTATTTCTATTATTGTTTGATATTCAAATGTGTATGTATCCGAGGCTTCCCTTTAATTATTCTAAGAGTGTTTTAAATATTTTATGTGTGTTTTCATGTGAATGGAACAAAACAGAATGACAGATTGGGTGTATTTCGGCGAGAGTGTAAAAAAAACAATTACAGCATACTTAATCGACTTTGGAGCTTTGCTGTGTAGGTATCCGTATTATTTATTTCTTTTTAAAATACAACCTTCCCTACCTACCTAAGTATTGTAATTTAGCATGGTTCGTGATAAGATGACAATAGTTGTTATTATTGTATCTCATGTGAATGAACTGTAATTGTTCTTAAGTGAAATAAAGAATCTATACAAATAAATAAAATAACAGTGTCTGTTCGTAATATCAAATAAACCGTGTTTTTATCATCATCATCAGCCTATAACAGTCCACTGCTGGCCTAGGCCTCTCCAATTACAAACCACTCGGTTCGAATAAACCGTTTTTTCCTAAATGCAATGCAAATGCTGTTTGTTCCTAAATGCAATGCATATGCTGTTTGTTCCTAAATGCAATGCATATGCTGTTTGTTCCTAAATGCAATGCATAATATATGCTGTTTGTTCCGGATAACTCTGGAACAGCTAGACCATTCTGACAGGACTTTCACTGGCAGAAAGCTGATATCATAAGGAGTAACTTAGGTTAAAAAATATTTTTTGACTAACTTTGCTCGGTGGCGTTACTCGCGATTTGGAACAATAACCTCGGTCAGCAGTCGGGTCTTAGCTATTTTAAAATAAATGCAAAAAATATTTGATTTTACAAGAATAATTTGAAAATATAAAATACCAATGTTATCTTTTAAGGAGATTAAAGTAAAATAATAAATGACCTTGTTATTAATCATGAATATGGTGTATACTGATAGGATCGAAATGTATTTTGTGGCGAACAAAATAAGCGACGATGTGAAGTTACCTACATTAGTGGCATTAATGGGCGACGCAACATATGAACTGTTGTGTAGTTTAGCGAGCCCAGTGAAACCTTCTTCGTTAACATATAAACAGGCCGTAAAACTGCTGCAAAATCATCTACAACCAAAGCCTTCGGAGTTAGCAGAAAGATTTAAGTTTCGTCAGCGACGACAGTTAGCGGGCGAGTCCATTGCAGAGTATGTAGCCGAATTAAAAAGTTATCAAGATTTTGTAACTACCTACTTGAAAGCGGTAACACTCGCCACTGCTAAATAATACACCAGTGTTCTGTTAAGCGTTTAATACGAGACTGACAAGTCAAAGCTACCTACATACAACTTATATAGTGTTGTTACAATGTAGAACAGAATATAATATTTTAAATTTTTAATTCGTTTCAAAATATTTTTTGTCGAAATTGCGCTAGCCGTTACGGTGCGATGACAGTTTAATTACAGGGGATTATTGCCTCATATATCTACTGACAATTCTCAATGTTACCAATTTCGAAATTCTGTTTTCAACTATCAATTAAAATTGTTCTGTGATAATTGTCCAGTATTTTGTAAGACAGGAGGCTCACCAGCAGGTGCCGCTCAAGAGTCACGAGTATGTTGCCTGTCTTTGAGGTGGTAATCTTTTCTTGAAAGCTTGAAGGTCGTATCATATGTGACTTATTATTTCCATACTTCATTATCTCGTTATAAATTCGAAAGTAACCGGCCTGTCTGACTGTTTAGCTTTCACAGCTAAACTAAGAGAGGAGGAAGACATACTTTCTTTATTAAAGACTCATTATCATCATCAACAGCCTTTAACAGTCCACTGCTGGATATAGGCCTCTTCTTAGAAAGGAGGTTTTGGCCTACTATACCACGCTGGCCAGACGGGTTGGTATAGGGTTGGTTTCAAGTTTTCCTTCTCTTTGCATTGATGTTGTCTTGCGTAGTTTATCCCTTAGTCGCCTTTTACGACACCCGCGGGATGAATAGGGGTGGTGACACTCTGTATTCTTAATCCATCACCACACGGCAGACTAGCGGCTATTAAAGACTAGCGGCACCTAAGTCTCCACCAGCGTCGAAGTCCGTTTTCGCGGTGAAGAGTAGCCTATATCCTTCCTCAGGCTTCAGACTATCTAGGTACAAAATTTCATTTAAATCATTGTGGTATTTTTTGAGTTTATCGCGAACCGACAGACTGACAGACAGACCAAGCGGAGAACTTTATTTTATAATAATACGTAGTGGTAGTGATGATGACATTATGTTGTTCTTTACGACGACAATCATAATGCACGCGGACGGAGATATTACAGATGTTAAAGTTAGTGAGAAGATATGAATGTTGGTTACTCTTTCACGTAAAAACTTTACGGTAATAAAGCTTATATTTCGTAATTATACATAGACATGTACGCAGACGGAGTCGCAGTCAAAATCTAATGTCCAAAATATAATGTTTTTACTGTCATCACATTCAGATAATGTATCACCTGTAAAACATACTGTCATAGGTGATCTACCTTTCATAACTCAATATATAAACAAATAATAAGACTCTTTTCGTAATTCGAGCACGTTTTTATGTTAAAAAACCAACGCATTTTACAGATCTGTGTGATACTTTCCCACTACGATCGGGAAATCAGTCTTAATCTTAACTGTTGGAGCCAAGAATTATCCGGAGGTCGTTGAGTGAGCCGCATTTGTCACGACTGTCACTTGCCTTAAGATTGATGGGACTAACGTTTGTGTATTACAATTCTTAGCTTTTATACATAAATGTGTTTTGGTTTGCATTTTGAGTATAAAATACAAAAAGAATACAAAGTGATGAAACGTTATTTACGAGCTGTATATAAAGTTAATCTCTGTATTTGTAACTAGAATATTATGCTTGAGTAATGTTGCTAAAAGATGTCTAGTTATAGTATACAGAACATAATAAAATAATAAAGATACGTTATTTTGAGGTTATTTGAGAGTATTTTGTATTCTAAAATATAGATTACTAGGAATAAACCTTTTCTATTTACATTTTGAATATAAACACGAGAAATACAATCTAACTTCTTCTATTATTTACTAACTTTTAGACAGCTGTATCCGCGTTTAAGTCAGTTATCGCGAGAGAAAGTAAGCCTAGTCCTTCTAAATAGTCCAGTCTACCTCTGTGCCGAAATTCATCCATATCAGTTGAGTGGTTTGGCCGTGAAACCGTAATTACACACAATATTTATCACTTTAGAAAACGACCCTGAAATATACGCCACTAAAACATTCTAGATTTAATTATTCAACTTACATATTAACTTATTAGATTACGTCATGCTAAACTTTAATATCACAGAGCAATCTGAGTGTTTTACAAAAATAAAGTCAAACAAAACCGAGCTTGAGAGCTAAATAAAACGCCAGACAAAGACGTTTTTATTCCATCTCTGTATGAATAAATTTTAATCGTCGTTGCTTTCAGTACTCCATTATTTATGTGGCTGCCTTAAACAGGAACGGATAAATAATTCATGTCATATCAGGCCATGAATGTTCCCGTTGCTCAATGCTGGGCCCTCAATTGAAATTTAATAAAAGTTTTGTAGGTACCTCTACAACCATTTGCAATGAATTTATGGTAGTATTTCGTACTATTAGTTTATGCAGAAAAACGTATTAAAAGCAATGTACTACGAAGTAATATTAAACGTTTTAAAACGCTACCCAAGTGTGTGACGAATATCATGGTATACAATTTTCGGGTTAGGATATATCGTTTGACACATACAAATTATGTGGCTTTCTATTAGTGAAATAATTTTCAAAATCAGTTCAATATATCTAGAGATTATCGCCTACAACCTCAGAAACTTAAAATAATAGTACAAAACCCTTTTGATACTTTCTGTCGAGTTACTAAATGTAACATTAAATATAAATAATTATTAGTAATACTGATTTCTTAACTCTTCTTAGTGTCTATGCAGTCTGGAAAAATACTTTGAGGTAAAAAGGTACAAGAAAACAAACAATGTGAAGAAGATAAAGACAAATAAACTCAGACAGGAATCTGGACTAAGGCTGCCCTAGTTGGAATATTCCATTAGAATACCAAATACATTCATCCGCCTTTAGACATTGAGCAGAATCTACTATATTGAGCTCGAATTTCGTTCACAGTAATATCAATCAGCTGATAGGCTACAATCCTTACTTCAACAAAGATCCCTGGGTTACACAAATGCCTATTTATTTACCGTAAGCACTCTGAGGTGACCGTCTAAACATACAAATTCCTTTAAAATAAACATTATCTATAGTGCCTATATTGAGTTAGATAAATCGTACAACTTGTCACCCAACAAATCCTTTAGCAAGGAAGCTTCAGATATTACATAGGCAAGTGAAAGCACCATTAAACGTGGTGCACCTGCAAACAACACAGACAAACTGTATGCTTGTCGCGGCGTGATTAATAAGCATGCGGCCTATGTTGAAAACCCTCTTAAAGTACAGGCGAGCGACGGCTGAAATAAAATTGTTCGTTTGTGTTTGAGTATTGTTTTAGTGTATAATATTGGTATAAGTGGTTTAAGTTAATGTAATTGTGTTCTCATCGATAGGGATATCATCATCGTCTTTATAATCACTTTAATTATTATTATGGTTAATTGGAAGACAAACGGCCATTACGTTCCAATTTCCAATACAATTTATAAAAAAAAAACAAAAAGGGTTATTAATTAAACTATAATATTTTTTAAATAACATTTTTAATTACTTTCCAAAGGCAATCATAAACTTAATAGTTAGGTAATATAGGCTTTTATTATAAGTCCCTAGCTTTTATTCGCAAGCTTGTATCAACGTAGGTAGATTATTTATAAATTCTAATATACGCCGATGACAGCACTTTTTGACAAGATATTGTAGGTTATCAGTCTCTAAAAATACCAATATATCCATTATGTTTTAATAAGTAAGGCAAAATAGATAAGTCGGTTGAAGTTGGGGCATAAAAAGATTCCGACGAATTGAGAACCTCCTCCTTTTTAGGGTTCCGAAGTATATCACTCGGAACCCTTATAGATTCGTCATGTCCGTCTGTCCGTCCGTCCGTCCGTCCGTCCGTCCATCCGTCCGTCCGTCCGTCCGTCCGTCCGTCCTCGACTTACCGTCCAAACGGTAAGTGGTAGAAAGATGAAACTTCGCATGAATATGTATTGTTATTACGCCGACAAAGTGCTATAATAAAATTTTGAAAAATATTTTTATTTGGGGTACCTCCCCTACACGTAAAGTGGGGATGTAAATTTTTTCTCGCGGCTTCCCCTTCGTGTGGGGTATCATTAGATAGGTATTTTAAAAACAATACAGGGTTTCTAAGACGATTTTTTGATTCAGGTATCCGTTTGCGAAAAATTCCACTTTAAAGGGCACTTTTTTGTAAAAACAGGGCGTCCCCCCCCCCTCTAAAAGTTAAACGGCTGGATCAAAAAATCTGGAAAAATTCGTGATGGTGGTCCACATAATGAACTTTCAAGGAAAACTATAACGGATTAGATGACTTTATTAATTCAGGAGTTATGGAGACTTAACTTGTAAAATGCGCTC
This sequence comes from Phragmatobia fuliginosa, assembly GCA_932526445.1. NCBI lineage: Eukaryota > Metazoa > Arthropoda > Insecta > Lepidoptera > Erebidae > Phragmatobia > Phragmatobia fuliginosa. Next base: position 650,462 of record OW052073.1, read on the forward strand.
ACTTGGAAAACGTCATACAAAATTAACACATTAATACGTGAACATAATAGAGCAAGATCCTAGAGACGCCGGACCTACGTCATTTGTGCAAAGCTGAAATTTTCAGGATTATTAATAAAATGTCTTGTTAAGATGTATGCGTACCCATTAGCTTGAAAGCGGGGCCGTTTCTGAGGTAGCGCGAAGTACAGATGGTAAAAAACCTTACTTACCTACGTTAAAGGTGCAAAGCTAGTATTTACATTTTTTTTTTTTTAAATATTATTTAAAATTAAAATTCATTACTGCCAGACACTTTCGGTGGGCCATTACTTCTGCCACACGTCTTGAAAGTTGTGAAAGAATTAGGTAAACTACGATAAAGTAGCAAACCTAAATTTTATATATATTATCTAAGGTAGGTACTATTTTAAGACCCTTTGTATGCGGCCAGACCAGTCCGAAGGGCCAATCATCCCCCCAGATACCTTTAATATTTGTAGTAATTAGGAAGCTGAGGTATATCATCTTTGGTATTATTTCAAGAATAGAATTGTAAAATATTAAATGGTTTTTACACGCTTATTTATTAGCTTCACCTGTATGTTTGTTTGTTTGTGACCAACTCCTATGGGTGCGATTTTGATCCACTTTAAACGGCCAGATTTCGTATACTTGTATATACTTGTAGCTATTCACAACATCAACTGGCCGTTTAAAGTGGGGTCAAAATCGCAACCAAAGGAGTTGGTTACAAACAAACAAACATACCAAAGATGATATACCTCAGCTTCCTAATTACTACAAATATTTAAAGGTATCTGGGGGGATGATTGGCCCTTCGGACTGGTCTGGCCGTATACAAAGGGTCTTAATATAGTACCTACCTTAGATAATATGTATACATTTTTTAGTTATAAAATATAGTTATATAACATAGTTATAAAATTTAGGTTTGCTACTATAACGTAGTTTACGTAATTTTTTCACAACTTTCAAGACGTCTGGCAGAAGTAATGGCCCACGGAATGTGTCTGGCAGTAATGAATTTTAATTTTAAATAATATTCTTAAAAAAATTGTAAATACTAGCTTTGCACCTTTAACGTAGGTAAGTAAGGTTTTTTACCATCTGTACTTCGCGCTATCTCACAAACGGCCCCGCTTTCAAGCTAATGGGTACGCATACATCTTAACAAGTCATTGTACTAATAATCCTGAAAATTTCAGCTTTGCACAAATGACGTAGGTCCGGCGGCTCTGGGATCTTGGAGTATAATAATTATCTATTGGATACGATTTTAAATCCACGTGACTGAGGAACCCTTTACTGTGCGTGGCCTGACATGCACTTGGCAGATTTTTTGAAATTGGTTTAAAACAAAACAATTATACTAATTTTCTCATTCGTAACATTGCTTTTAAAGTGTTACCTACTTAGCCTTTAAGTTTTCAACTAAATATAATATAAGATATACCTACATTTACTTAGAATATTCCAAGTCTACACTATTTATCTGCCACACTTCAACAACATAAAATATAATTATGTCTAAGTGTACATTGAATAAATAGAATTTCTTTGGAAATAACTCTCTAGTTAATATCTAGTTATCTAGTTACTATCTCTCTCTCTCTATCATCTTTAGTTACTGTCTAGTTATTAGTTACATATAAATGCTATAATTCTCTTATTATAACATTTACATTTATTAAAATTAATCTTAGATATTAACAAACTAAATTAAAGGCAGGCTTCTAGCTCGTCTAACTTTTGTACTGGTTAATATTTGAATAACTTAATTGTGAATAAAGTCACGTCAAACTTTCAGTAACGCAAATGAATAATAAATTCTTAAATTGAATAGTCAGGTTTCGTTACATCACTTTAGTATTGGTTTACGTGAATTCTTAAGTAGAATACATTCAGAATGGATAAGTGGAAATCATTGTCGACAAAGAGCGTGTTGAAAATTAATTATATATTTGTGAAAAGGGTAAACAAAACTTGTATTAGAATTAAATTTACGGGTTCATTGAGTATTCATCATTATCATTATCAACAGCCTTTAACAGTCCACTGCTGGACATAGGCCTCTCCTTAGAAGGAGGTTTTGGCCTACTATACCACGCTGGCCAGACGGGTTGGTAAAGGGTTGGTTTCAAGTTTTGAGTATTGTATATCATTAATCGCACACCTTTTTCGAATATAAAGTTAATTGAAATTAGTCACTCAAATTCGATATGCCTATTTTGATTTGCCATTGCGTCAGTCTGTGTGACACCTGTCAACAAGGTATTAAAACACGTGTCGTGTATTGACAACTGGACATATGTAAACCAGACAGTGGAAATGTGTAACACGAACAATATGATGTTCGACATATAATTAACATTTCTATGCATAATATACGCTTTCATTTTATGTTCTATAGCTATTTTATTACTTCTTTTAAGTATACTACCTCGTTGGTCTAGTGGTGAGCGTATGCGACTGCTGATCAAAAGGTCTCAGGTTCGATTCCCGGGTCGGACCAAATGTTTGTGTGATCCACAAATATTTGTTTCGGAGTTTGGGTGTTTTCTATGTACATTAAGTATGTATTTACAACAAAAAGGTATGTTTATGTATTTATATCAGTTGCCTAGTTACCCATAATACAGGAAACAGTTTTGTTTGTCTATATTTACTTGAATATAAAAAAATGTTCCACTTGAATATAAAAAAAATGTTTGAGTACCTCGGTGGCACAATGGTAGCGTATGCGAGTACTGTCCTTGAGGTCTCGTGTACGATTCCCGGGTCGGATCAAATGTTTATGTGATTCGCAAACATTTGTTTCGAAGTTTAGGTTATTAAAAAAGTATGTTTTTGAATTTATATCAGTTGTCTAGTGCCCATAATACAAGTTCTGCTTAGTTTGTGACTAAATGGCGTTGCGTGTAAGATGTCCGAAATATTTATTTATTCGTTACTATTGCGTTTAACTACTGAATCGATTTGAATGTATGAGGTGTCAATAGATTTATAATAATGACCGGAATGATATGGGCTCCATAGATTTTATCAAAATTATTTACGTTTTTATAACTCTTCTTCGTAGTTTAAACGATAGTATAAGAACTCTTTTTCTAGTATTCTACTCTTTAAACAGCGAAGTTCCATCTTTCTTGTCCCGTTATTCCCACTTATCTTTTTATAAATATAGTTACATCTGAAAACGCAGATGGAAGCCATATTTTGCCACGAACGTTTTCATCGTTCTACTTGGGTGAAATCAATAGCTCACAGTAATCTCAGTAATTCTACCATTAATTTTAAAAATAATGAAATTAATAATAATTCACATTTCTTCCTTAGAAGGTGTCTTAGAAGGTAAACCGCATCAGCTTGTCCCTTAGACCAAGTTCACCGTGAGAACATACATACGCCGACACGAGATATATTCCATCAGCTGTAATTTTCACTAATTATGGTGCACGCAATGTATCTGCGTTGCCAAAACATAATTATGTGTTGCTGTGTAGTTTTTTCAAGCATTTTCTGGAACAAATGAACTACTGAATTTTTATTACTAATAATTGCTTAAGACTTTAGGAGACTAGTCCGACGAACTTTTATTTTAGGACTTTTATGTTATTGATGATCCTGCTAAAGTGACTCTGATTAATGGAAAGCATAAGTAGATGCTATGCTCGGAGTTTCTCTAAGAGATCGTGTTAGAAACGAGGTAATTTAGCCGCAGGACCGACAACCGTTGGGGTAAACGTGTTCTTGAGTGGAGTCCGCGTCTCGGCAAACGTAGTATAGGACGTCCACAGGCCAGGTGGAGTGATGATTTGCGCAAGACGGCTGGCAGGAGCTGTATGCGAGTAGCCGAGGATCGAACTAAGTGGCGTACAATTGGAGAGGCCTATGTATAGCAGTGGACTGCGATAGGCTGATGATGATGATGATGAGTAGATTTCAACAGAGATTCCATAACAATGCAGCATGGTGACCCACACAATAAAGGTGTATTGAAATGTTTCTGCAGCATTGAGTCGCCGAAATAGCACTCACCAATGAAATAAGACATCACGAATGCTGTCATTTTTGTTTAATGTTCTGTGTGAGGGTAGTATCACGCTCCAGAGACTTCCTTTCGAAGGTAAACCTGGTTACTCGGCTCATAGTACCCGAGACAGCATGCGGTCTTAGTCGGCTCAAGTCCGACTTAGCCACTATCCGTAGGGATTTTGAGGATTTCAGCACGAAATAAAGGGTAGTATCACCCAGGCCTAGCGTACCCTTTCGTGCTTAAATCAGCGTGGCTTTTCTACCTTGAAACAATATAGGTCACCTTACTTTCGCACTTGAACATTAACATAATTTTACATATTTTAAACTTTACAAGATTTAATAGTTATGTTGCATCTATAATCCATAACAATAGAATGGACCTAAATACAAAATTTAACATTTAAAATACACATGACTCAGATATTATCACAGTTGGTTACAATTTCAAGAAAGCTCTTTAAGTTCAAGAGAGTATAAAACCACTTGGGCAACACAACATGACAACAATATTTTAACTAACTTTAAATCAAAACTAAACTTAGTAAAGTTAGAAATTAGATAATAGGTTAATAAAATTACATTTATCTATCTGACAGATATTAGAAAGTAACTCAAAAAACAAAGTTAATAAAAGTGCTAAATTAGTGAAATATATATGTATACATATTTAACTTGTGTAACCTAGGCAGGTCCATAATTCTCTCCCCAACATTGTTGAATAAAAATATTACGCTGTCATTATTTATCAGTATATTTTACATGAAAAATACAGAAATCTCTTTCCCCCTTGCTTAAGGTACTTAAAGAGCCGCACTTGTATCTCTTGAGTTTAATAAACGAGGTACTATTGAAAATATTTACAACCACTTCTAAAATAGATTCTATAAATGACGAATGGCAAAGTTCCGCAAAGAGCATCTTCGGTGCAATGTTCAAAGTCTCTGCATTCTTCTACTGTTCCGTCTAATTTACAAGTTGATCTCATGACTTTGGTCTATTCTTAAACGGACTAAGATGCTTTAATGTAGTCCATGCTAATTTAACAGTTGCTAGATGTGAGAACAACAAACTCTAACTATAGTTGGAACTATGTCCACGTGGTAGTGAGTCTCTTGTAAACCCAAATACACACTAACTAAAAAATAAATTAATATTTCATTATTAATTTGTCTATCAATAATATATCAGCTAATAAATCCATACGTTCATATTATTATTATAAACTTGAAGTACATCTGTCTGTCTGTCGTAGTGTATATCTGTTACGATTTCACGAATACCTCACTGCACCAATTTAAAATGAAAATCTGCGTGGAGTACATAGGTTACCTTTCACCGAAATAATCGATAAACTGCCGGGCGAAGCTGAATACGTCGTGAGGTCATCGATATATTCAATAGTCGGTTGTGAGAAAAGCATCACGGCTCAGGATGTCACCGAGACTCGTTGTGAAGCGGTAAATCAAAAGCAGACATCGTAAAAAAAGGCACAATATTCCTTCACAACAGAAAAGCACGAGAATCTACCGTAGACAGTCATACTACCCAGGGAAAAAGTTCTTCTTCTGGATTAGATAACCGCGCGCTGTATCCACTATCTCTTCTTTTAAGTTACTAACTCTTAGAATTTTGTGACTTTAGTACCCAAAGTAATAAAATAATTGAAAACTTTTCATTGTACTATTGTGTGACCAAGTCTTAAGGAAGTTCTAAATATACTTCTCAAGTAGAAACGCTAGTTCCGACGAAGTCTATGAATATTTCAGTTCTACTTCGCATGTCTTGAAACTTCTTAGCAGTAAATTAAAATTAACTGTTCTAATTAATTCTTAAGAATTTCTGTTTCAAATTTATTCTAAATGAATAGTACTGTTTAATATAAGTGAAGAATTGATTATAAAGGTGCAAAAACTTGGTGTATATTAAATTATAGTACAACCAAAGTTACCAAAAGAACATTGAAACACAAATTATGTATCTAAGATAACTTATCTTTTGCTTAATAAAACTTTTTTTTTTAATTATTGCTAATTTATATTTTTAATAAATGCGTTTCTTTTTTAAAGTTATAAAGCATCAAATGTCAATTTAACAAATTTTAACAAAATTGGGAATTTTTCGAGTAATTTTCTACGCATTTCTTTTTAATAAAAAAAAACTATAAAATTACCTCATAAATGTATTGTTACATTTACATATTTTGTACCTTAACTTTTGATTCCTCTTTATTATTATTTTTTAGGACGTAGGTATACAATAAATAATATGACAGATTATATAAAATAATTTGAAATTGTATGCATTTCCTTGTTCTTTTCTAACAAGAAATATTTATTTATTCATTTACTTATCTTTCTTACAATATCCTTACAGAATAGTCCAATATGATATTGTAGTTGGAGTTTGCGCGCGCCCGTGGCAACGACAACATCAGCTCCGTCATTTTAATATTTTAAAAATAGATAAAATAGTAATTTTCCCAGAAGCAAAGTGAATTCGTGTTGAAAATACTGTTATACATAAGTGAGAACGTTGTCTAGCATTTACATTAAGAACTAATAAAGTTATATATAAATAATCGGCGGTGAGTGTGAGTGAGAGCTTCCAAGTGCATAGAAACATTGGAACTATACATAGTGTATTGGTAAACACTACAAACAGTGATGAACACAGTGATTTCTTTTTATATCATTAGCTAAATAAATGTAACCAATAAAAGTAATAACTTAGTACCGTGAAAGTGAGTAAATTCCTAACGATAAAAATATTCAACAGTTACAAACTCAAAAACAAACGAGTCAAACCCTTAACGGTCAAATCTGTACAACACATGTCCAACAGATGTGGACACTTCGGACAAAGGAACTGAACTTGGGATAGACATCAACCTTGCGTCAGGATCTTTTTGTGATAAAATAATAAAATAAAATAATTTTAAACTATGTATCCGGAAGACAATGTAACACTGAGAAGGAGGCGAACATCAATAAATCACTCAAATGAGTCACTCAACCAGCTAAACCTATCACAACACTCAACTGTTTCGGACTACCTAACTAAAAGTCTTCCAGATCTCTCAGTAAGGAGAATCTTTGATCTAGAAGAATTGAAAAATGAAATAGAAGACCTAAAACGCGAACTGGAAAGTAGTCATAAGGAAATAAAAAAACTGATTTTAGAAAACAATTTATTGAAAAAACAGGCGAATAATAACAACAAATGCAAAAATATATGCACTGAGCTATCTCCTAAGATTACCAAAACTCCGAAATCCAATTTGAAATTCAAACAAAAAACGGCTGTAAGTAGACAAGTAAACTTTGTGGAACATCAGTCATCTCCAAGTACCGAAAGTCATCTTTCATGCAAATACGATGTCCTATCTAAAAATGAAATAGTCCAACCTAGAGATGGCGTGAATAATAAACCAATCAGTAAGGTTTTATTACAACAAGATGAAACATTCATAGGTAAAAAAAGTCCTCATACAAGTTGCAAAAGTCAAGCGCCTGATGACGCTAAACAAAAAACTTATAAAAAAAATATAACAAACAGAATTACGAACGTGAAAGAGAACATGAGTGAGACCCTTAATAAACAAAAGATACACATTCTTGGCGGGAAACAATGCCTAAATCTGGCTTCCACATTAATTTCCACCAGGCAGAGATTGAAATTAAATGGAAACAATTATGAAATATCATCAATGGTAAAGCCTAATGCGTCAACACAAGAAATTTTAAAATGCTGTAATAAAATAGCAGATTGCGGTAGTGATTATCTGATTGTTTGTGTCGGTGAAAGTGATCGTGATCCTACCAAGTTATCTATTGACTTAATTACGGCCCTGAAACAATTCAAAAACATAAATATTATCATGTTAAGTGTTTTAAAAAATATATCTCTCAATGAAAATACTTTAAACAGTAGAATTAAAAGCTACTGTAAATACTTGCCAAATTGTATCCATATAGATGACATCAAATTACAATATTTCAATGCAAAATATGAAAGATCGTACCTATATACTATTTGCAACAAAATTAATTTTTACATTGACTGTAATGATTACAGATCTCGTTACTTGTATGGAGACAATGTAACGGCGGACACTAAATCAAATTCATCAAAACATTTTCCACCAATTACCAAACAGTTCACTTTGCAAACAACTGTAGACACAACGAACAAAAAAGGCACTATACCTTATTATTTCCCAAAAAAAGAACAGCGCAGACAGTCTAAACCACTAACAAACCTAAACACAACAGACAAAAAAGGCACTATACCCTACTATTTTTCAAAGATGGTCCCAACAAATAATCAAATCAACAACAAAGGAATAACCCTTCAAAAAGAAACATTTTTTCGTAAATAAAAGGAACAAAAACACAATTACCGTTCTTCATCAAAATATAGCAGGAGTATTAAACAAACTCAGTCAATTGGAAATAAGTCTAGATGAATTAAATAGAAAATCGCCCATTGATGTTATTTGTTTGTCAGAAACCTTTGTCAAACAAGGAGACGAACAGAACATCTACCTAAAAAATTATAACTTAGCCTGTAATTTTTCCAGAAAAAATGCGAAGCGTGGCGGTGTCTGTATATTACTACATAAGACATTAGATATGAAATCATTAATTATTTGTAAAGATATAGCCACCGAAAAAACATTTGAATGTAGTGGAATAGAAATACCTAAGTTAAACTGTATTATTATTTGTCTTTATAGAATACCTAATATAAACGCAACAACCTTTCTTGAAAACTTAAACCTATTATTATACAAATTAACATACAAATATAAAAACAAAAAGATTATAATCACCGGGGACATGAATATTGACACCTTAAAAACAAATAAATATACAACTGAATTAAATAATATTCTATTTAACTATAATCTCACGTCTTACATAAACTCTCCCACAAGACGAAACTCATGCCTTGACCATATTTACAGTAATATTAAAAATGCTTCTAGTCAAATTCACCACCTTTATCTATCAGACCACAATACTTGTCAAACACTCAGTTTTAACTCGTCAAATAATTTAAATCGCCTTAACCATTGGTATATTCTAAAAAAATGCTATGATGAAGACAATATTCTTAAATTCCGTGAATGCTTATCATGTCTCAGTTGGTCAGACGTATACAATGAAAACGACACTAACAACTCTTTTAATTATTTTTATGACACATTCTGCATGTTTTATAATCTCTGCTTCCCCACAACTAAAGTAAAAATTAATGCTGACTTATCAACTCCGAAGTGGATTACAAAAGGAATAAGAAATTCATGCATTACAAAACGGAAACTAAAGCAAAATTGTTACGTTACAAAAAATAAAACTAACATAATACAGTATAAAAAATACGACAAAATACTCAAAAAATGCGTCAATGCATCTAAAAAAAGAATTAATCATCTCTATATAATAAAAGCTAAAAATAAATGTAAGGCGTCTTGGAATATAATCAAAAACAAAACTGAAACTGTGAACTGTTACCACAGCATTAAAGCCATAAATTATAACAGCAAAATCACAACAGATCCTAAGAAAATTGCAGAAAGTTTTAATAATTACTATACTACAACAAAAACTTTCAAGAGTAATACTAAATGTAATTTTGACAATATTAATACTATAGCCTCCTCTATATTTTTACATCCATGTACACCAACTGAAGTAATAAACACTATTAAAAGTCTTAGTGATACAAAGTCAACAGGGTATGATTCAATCTCTACAAGGGTGCTAAAATCATGCGCAGACATAATATCAGTACCTCTTACTTACTTGGTTAATAAATCATTTACGCAAGGAATATTCCCTACCAAACTCAAATTTTCAATAGTAAAACCTCTCCATAAAAAAGACGATGTTCTTGAAATAGCTAATTATAGACCAATAACGTTAATACCTATTTTTTCTAAAATATTTGAAAAATTAATGTATAGCCGTATTATTACTTTTCTTAATAAATTTAATGTTATCAAGGAAGAACAGAATGGTTTTCAAAAAAATAAATCAACAACCCTTGCAGGTTTTACCCTAATGAAAACCATTACAGAAAACATTGACAATAAAACACCTGTAACAGTAATATTTCTAGATATGTCGAAGGCATTTGACTGTGTTAATCATAACATTCTAATAAATAAATGTCAACGATATGGCATCAGAGGACCTGCTCTAGACTGGATAGAAAGTTACCTGTCTAACCGAAGTCAATGCGTTGAAATCAACAACCTCAATCCTAATTTGATATCAATCCCTTTGCGATCAACTTATCGACATAATAAAATAGGTGTTCCCCAAGGTAGTGTAATGGGACCCCTTTTATTCCTATTATATATCAATGATCTTCCAAATATAACAAGTCATCAATGTATATTATTCGCTGATGATATTTCAGTGATAGTTCCCAACATTAACAAAATAAACTATGAAACGGAAATTAACACAACTTTACATAAAATTATACAATGGCTCACATATAATGACTTGAAAGTTAATCTAAATAAAACTAAATACATTCAATTTTCTAACTATAAAACAATTAACACCAACGCCACCTTAAGATACAATAATATCACAATTAACAACACTAGTACCATACAATTCTTGGGTATCACCTTAGACAATAATTGCAACTGGAAATTGCACATCAACAATGTATGCACAAAAATTAATAAATTTGTTTACGCTTTAAAACAGCTACGAACAACTGCTACAGAAAGTACAGCAATTACTGCTTATCATGGTTATGTTGCATCGTTACTACGATATGGTTTGCTATTGTGGGGCAATTCAAGTTTAATCCATGAAGTATTTCTGTGCCAAAAAAAATGTTTACGAGCAATTTGCAACTCTGAACCTTTAGACTCCTGCAAGCCGCTATTCAAAAAAACTAAAATACTTACTGTGAGCTCTCTTTATATTCTAGAAATTGGACTGTTTGTCAGGAAACACCCGCAGATATTTAAAAAAATCAGCGAAAGCAGTCTCTTCAGTCAAAGGGATCCGACAAAGATAGTTGTACCAAAATGCAGGACTGCCCTTTATCACAAAAATAGTATGTTCATGTGTGTTAAAGTTTACAACAAACTACCCCAAAAGCTAAGAGAACTGCCCTTAAAATTGTTTAAAGCACGCCTAAAAAAATGGCTTACTGAAAAATGTTTCTACACTATCAAAGAATATTTAGAGTCTAGAATTGTATAAATAGTTAGGAATCTATTCGTAATATTTATTTAGTTATTGTTTCCTTTAGTCTTCCCTTCTTTTATTTTTGTTAGAATTATATAAAGATAACAAATATAATGATAGTCATAAGTTATGTGACTTCTAAACTAGTTAATCTAAATGTAATATCTAATTAGGAATATTTAATGTAGATTCCCTTTAACAATTATTAAATATTTGCATGCTATCTATATATGGCGAAATGTGTCTCGCACTTTAGACATTAAAAACCACCTATTATAAAAACCACATTTTTTGCAAATAAAGATTTATTATTATTATTATTATTATAGTTACATTTTTAATATCACAAAGTTTGCTTCATATTCAGTCTTTTACCCTATATTTGTAGATCAACACATCAATATTCCATTCAATAGAACGAAGTCACAACGGCACAATAGGAGAACACGGGGAATACCCAATATTAATAAAACCTTCCTCTTTCCAATCACACCGCGAATGGGGAAAGTTGGAAAAAAAAACGAGAAAATGTCGATGACTTCCTTATTTCCCAATATCCCTTTAGCTAAACGGCTTTTAATCCCACCAATCAGTATTCTAAACCTAACCGGAGCGCCATATTGAAATGCAAATTTTTTCACAATATTTAAATAGAACTCGGGTTAAAATCGATACACCTTTCGTTGAACCAGCGCCGAATTTATTTGTGAATAAAACTGACTAGTTTGACGATTATTTATTAATAATTCTTTTAAAAAAGATAGAAATTTAATTCAAAGCTGTTTAAATTTTATAAACATTATTTATTAATAATTCTTTTAAAAAAGATAGAAATTTAATTCAAAGCTGTTTAAATTTTATAAACAACACTAGGTATGTAGATTCCAGTATTGTGCGTTGCATTTTGTAACAAAAAGCGGCCAAGTGCGAGTCGAACTCGCCCATGAAGGGTTCCGTACCAGCAAGTAACATCATATAAAAGTTCTTGTAGTTCGTTGTAACTTTCATCGATGTTTTTATACTAGTGTATTGATTGGATGAAAAGTATATTGCGTGTTACGACTTATGACGTATATAAAAAAAAACTACTCACTAGATCTCGTTCAAACCAATTTTCGTTGGTAGTTTCCATGGTAATGTACAACATATATTTTTTTTAGTTTTATCACTCTCTTATTTTAGAAGTTAGAGGGGGGGGGACACACATTTTTCCACTTTGGAAGTGTCTCTCGCGCAAACTATTCAGTTTAGAAAAAAATGACATTAGAAACATCAACATCATTTTTGAAGACCTGTCCATAGATACACACGTATAGGTTTTATGAAAAAAAAAATTTTTAGTTTCAGTTCCAAGTATGGGGACCCCCAAAATGTATTGTTTTTTTTCTATTGTTATGTAAAAATCTTAATGCGGTTCACAGAATACATCGACTGACCAAATTTCGACAGTATAGCTCTTATAGTTTCGGAAATAATTGGCTGTGACATACGGACGGACAGACAGACAGACTTGACGAATCTATAAGGGTTCCGTTTTTTGCCATTTGGCTACGGAACCCTAAAAATTGACAATGACAAGCACACGACAATGATTATGACTGACTGCCCTGTTGGTTAACGTATGCGGCTGCTGATTAAGAGGTCTCGGGTTCGATTCCCGGGTCGGACCAGATATTTGTGTAAACCACAAATATTTGTCTCGGAGTCTGGGTGTTTCCTATCTATAATATTTTGTATTTCCCAAAAAAAAAGAATGTTTATGTATTTATATAAGTTGTTTAGTATCCACAATATAAGCTCTGCTTAGTTTGGGACTAGATGATGTTGTGTGTAAGATGTCCGAAACATTTATTTATTATTTATTAATATACTGTGAATGGTCTAGAATTCTAAAAAAACCAAATGTATTAAGTTTAGTTTGCCAAATGTAAGGAATATCAGTACAAATCTAGTTTTAAACAATGAAGTTATTAATTTTGTTGATTCAACGGTTTTTTTGGGAATTACTTTAGATAGTAAGTTACAGTGGGGCGCCCAAATATCGTGTCTCGCAGGGAAACTCAGTTCTGCAGCGTATGCTGTCAGCAAAGTCAGACAGCTTACGGATGTGGAAACAGCAAGGCTAGTATATTTCGGTTATTTCCACAGCGTCATGTCGTATGGCATTCTGCTATGGGGCAAGGCAGCTGATATTCAAACAATTTTCATTCTCCAAAAACGTGCAGTGCGTGCGATTTACAAACTAGGTGCACGAGTTTCCCTTAGAGAAAAGTTTAAAGAGATAGGCATTATGACAGTTGCATCACAATATATATTTGCAAACATTATGTTTATAAAACAAAATATGCATTTATATCACAGGAATAGTGACGTTCACTCGGTGAACACGAGACATAAGCATAAATTAGTAGGTCAATATCATAGGCTACATAAAACGCATAATTTATTTATGGGTCTTTCCGTGCGATTTTTTAATAGGTTACCAGCTAGTGTTATGAGTCTATCAGTGGAAAAGTTTAAAAATGTAGTCAAAACTTATCTTATACGTAAAGGTTATTATACAGTTGACGAATTTTTAAATGATAAAGAAAAATGGATTTGACTACTTGCTCCTTAGCATTTAATTCTACTCATGTGAATGTTGTTATCACATTGTTTAAGAGCATGATTTTACTTTTGTAAGTAAAGATTCTACGTGACGAATAAAGGCCATTCTTCTCTTTCTTTTGATCTTATAATCAGGTGAGATGGAAGACAAACGCCTATTCCATTACAACAATAAAAAATAAAATAAAATAAAATTTATATTTAATCTTTCGTTACCAGTAATTTGGCCAATATTTGAGCACATACAGTTTTTACCTTTGTTGTAAGTAGATGCTCCTACTATGTTGTACCCACTGAGGCTGTTGTTTTTTTTTTTTTTTTAAATTAGCTTATGTGCTAATTTTTAATCACTATAATTTGCATCAGTCCTTTAACATGGTGTATAGTATATTAGTGGCAGCACCTTACCCCCATATCAGGTTTATAAACATTAAAACTATGTAAACATTGGCGATTTGAAAGGAGTGGCCGCGAGTTTTTATTGCCATGTTCTTTTCTCCGGCTCTACCTATTGTTTGCGAACATGGCATAAATGTACATGTAGAATCTTGACCTGTCACAAGAGATGTATTGCATCCTAAGTGAATAAAGAATTTTGAATTTGAATTTGAATTAAACTTTGTTAATTCACTTCGCTAATGTCGATCCTCTTATATTTTCTTGAGTTATGTAACTTTAAAATTTGTTATTTGTATTGAGAAGATTAACACAATATACACAATTATTTTTTCAAGAAACTCTTCTAAATAATGTAATAAATATTATGAGGTAAATAAATCATTATCTACCCCATATAAATCAAAGCAATAAGATATGAGTAATAATGGATCACTGGTAGCTCGCTAAACCGCACGATACCAATAATGTAACGGAAGGGTTAACCCAAGACACCAGATTATTATCGACCCCAAGCCCGACGTCACTGGAGTGAGGTCTTATCACAAGCATCTACTTGGAATAATTCTGATACTGGGTTATCGTTCAAACGACTTTCTGTAAAATGTTTAAACATATAGTATTTATCTCTAATATATAAAATTCTCATGTCACAGTTTTCGTTGCCATACTCCTCCGAAACGGCTTGACCGATCTTTATGAAACTTTATATGCATACTCAGTAGGTCTGAGAATCGGCCAACATCTATTTTTGATACCTCTAAAACGCGAGTGGAGCCGCGGGCATCAGCTAGTTATATATGAAATACATATTAGTTTTACTATATGTCCGTCTTCAAAATAAATGTAGGTATATCCATGTTAAAATTAATTGAAATCAGTGCAGTGCATTTGGTCGCGTAAACGTAACTATATGTACTCTTTTGCAAAATTAATATTGTAGTTTTGTTCAATGAAATCATAATAAATAATATTTCTATACTCTGTCCATTCCTTTATTATCTTTTTGACAGTTCAACAAATTTAGAAATTAGTGACGCCCTCACACGTCACCGATTCGATTTGAAATCAAAATCAATCGATATAATATTCTTTAAGTCATTATTGTAAATAAATAAAATGTGCACTATTATTATATGTAATTGGCCCAAAACAAATAAAACTTCATAACACAGTCACTTGAGGGTCGGTTTAGTAAGTATTAAGTGATTTTTCAAATGTATTTTCTCATAACTCTGGATTTAAACGTTATTAACCAAGCGTTTCAAAGTTAAATTTTACTAAAGCGCGTATAGTTACATTTTAAATCAATGGTCAAGAAATAAATAAATTAATGCACAGATTTATTCTTCTTTATTCTAGGTTTGAACTTAAATTCCAAAATTTCGACTTCATCCTTGCAAATAATCAATCTTGAAGTCATACTATTTTAATTTCCTTTTCATTTTATTAAATTTTCAGAAACAATACTTATATGTAGTCAAATTCTTTTGATAATAATAATATGATAGATTATTTTAATCGATATTTCGTATTTCAAGAACTGTTTTATAGTTTGTTGTTTTTAGCTATGCACAAGCCACTTCCCTACCCGTCCATAAAGTACGACATTACTGTAGTATAATATTATGAAAAAAAATACCAGTAATTTATAGGCGTGACCTGTCAAAAAGACAATAAACGAATGGACAAAGTAAAGTTAACGTACACGGACCTCCCGTCTACGTTCCTGTCGTTCGGCCACGTGATATCGGCTGAAGTGTTCATATTACCTATAGTTCAATGGAATCATAATAATGATAACTATATTATTAACGGTCCACTACAGGCCTTCAAATCAAATCAAACCATTTTATTTCAAATAAACCATACAACGGCACTTTTGAAACGTCAAGTAGTCAGTCAGTAGTCAGTAGTGAAACTAATCGTCTGTTCCAATTCGTAGATCCTATGGAGAAGAACAGATAAGAAACTCTATGGACACTCTTTTCCAACATTGTTTTTACAATTTTTGGTTACATACTTCGGCAATGAGGTTATAGTCTACTATACCACGTTAGTTTTCAATATATATGTACACAGATATATGGATCCAAATCCAGATCTCAAACTCTCCAATGAAGCAATGTTAATTTGATATCCCCGCTGTTCCTCACTATTACTGGCTAACTACTACCTCTGTAACTTGCATTGAACTCTATCCTCTCTAGAGAGGTACAGCTAAACCATGGTAACGACAGTTAAAGTATCAAGAGCTACAATATAATTCAATGTTTTTAATGAACTTTTCACTATCGGAACTAATTTAATTAGGTTAAAGATAAATTTAAATCAATCTAGTTTTCTTAACTATTGATCTATCGTAGATGTTTAAAGTGTAAATATAATGACTTATATATACAACTGTACGTAGGAAACCTATTGATTATGCTTCAATTCGATATGTTGGCATAATTAGAGCAAAACTTGCACCTTACACGAAACCAGTGTTAGCATCGTTCGTTCGTCGTAGTGGTGGATTCCAAAGCCAGTACATATTTGTTATTTCTTTGTCCTTATAAATATATTGCATGAAACGGACACAAAGAACACTCAGACTTAGAAAAAGCATTTGTGTATCCTTCAAAATGTTGTACCGGGTGGAGTCTAAACTCACAGCACTCAGCACAGTAGAAAACGGCGAGGTTTTCGCTTAATCCACCATCTGTGCAGTCAAGCGACTTTTGACTTGCAGATGACCATGATAACTAACATCTACAATTCATACTATACTTTTACAAAATACTGTAATTCAAAAGTACAATTTGGTATTAAGATACTTTGAATCTTAAGAACGGAAATAAGCTTCAATTTGCCGCTACAACCAACATAGCGTGTTTGTCGGTTTACGTATTTCAAATGGTCGTCCGGTGTCTAACTAGAGTTACTTACAGTGCAAGCCAGCCGCGTTGGCCACAAAACCACTCGTAATTACCGCAGTTAGCGAGACAAAGGATTGTCTTCAACGCTTTAAGACCAGATCAATCTTATGTCCTAGTCATATTACATCACAGTAGATTGTCACAGCATTAACAGAAATAGGGACTATTTCAGTGGGCGTAAGATTCAGTTTGTGAGTGTCGATTTCACTAGTTCTTGATAAAGTTTCAAATAGGTATTTGACATATAATATTACTAGCTTTCCGCCCGCGGCTTCGCCCGCGTGGAATTCGTTTATATCGCGCGACACGGTATGGGTAGATTAAACAATCTTACATGATTTTATGTTTGATAATAAGGAACTTTGATACAAACTTTCGTGCCCTATTTCAAACCCTTCTACCTTTATTTTAGCGATAAAAATCCTATGTCCTTTCCCAAGTTCAGTTCTATCTTCATAATAAATTACATCAAAATCGGTTCAGTGGTTTTGGTGAAAGCGTAACAGACAGACAGACAGACAGAGTTACTTTTGCATTTATAATATTAGTAGGGATTACACCATCGGAAAGTAGAGATTTCATCAAACAGAAAACACCCCAATTTTTTGAAAAAAGTAGATATTTTGACGGGTGAAGTCGCTATTAAGTCAAAATAGGGTGAAAAAATTAAATATTTCAAATCAAAAAAATTACAGTGTATTCGGGACATAAAAAGGTAAGTTTTCACACACTTTGAGGTTATGTGAAAAAAGAGTAAATAAAAAATCGGCCAAGTGCGTGTCAGGCCATGCACAGGAAAGGGTTCCTCAGTCACCCATAATGGTACGTGGATTAGAAATCGTATCCAATGGATAATTGTTATGTTTACGTATTACATAATGCGTTAATTTTGTATGACGTTTTCCAAGTAAGCACATTGTAGAAGTTAAGCCTCTATAACTCCTGAACTAAGAAAGTCATCTAATTCGTTTTAGTTTTCATTTAAAGTTCATTATATGGACCACTATCACAATTTTTTTCCAGATTTTTTGAGCCGGCCGTTTAGCTTTTAGAGGGGGAGGATGCCCGGTTTTACAAAAAAGTGGCCTTTAAAGTGGAATTTCTCGCAAACGGATTCCTAAATCAAAAAATCGTCTTAACAACCCTTTAATGTTTTTAAAAGACCTATATAATGATACCTCACATGATGGGGTAGCCGCGAGAAAAAAAAAACTTCCACATTTTACGTGTCGGGGAGGTACCCTAAATAAAAATATTTTTCATAATTTTATTGTAGCACTTTGTCGACGTAATTACAATACATATTCATGCAAAGTTGCATCTTTCTAGCACTTACTGTTTGGATGGTAAGTCAAGGACGGACGGACGGACGGACAGACGGACAGACGGACATGACGAATCTATAAGGGTTCGAAGTCATAAACTTCGGAACCCTAAAAAGTTGTAGATCTTTTTTACCTACAACTTTGCCATTTACCTTTTTTCCGTAGTAGGACTTGTAGTTTTGTCGGAAATTGAGATAAACCGTTTTTTACCCTTTGTTTTATATATTTAACCATCCAAAGTGACTCTACCCTGCCTGATGGAAAGCATGAGCAGAATCCAAGAGTCGTGGCTACCACACTTGCTGCGAATGCAGACAATAATGTATGGCGGCCCACACTATGGCGGCTAAGTGAGATGCTTTTTCACGCCCGGTCCGAGGAGGACCCGAAAACCGCCCCCCTCCCTACCCGACTCCCCTCAGATCGCAGATCGCCCGTAAATTATTTTTCCTTTCATTTTTATAATATTCTCCTCCTTTTCCAATGGGTTTCATCGTACTATAATTTTGTTTTCAAAAATTATGTACCCTGGTCTACTGGTCTATAAGTCATTTACAAACTATCATTATGGTTGCCATGCAAGTGTGTTAAGCCTAGCAACCTGTGAAGTTTTGACAGGAGATAAACAGTGATACATTTTGACATCTACGATTTATATATTTTTATAATCACGGTAAAAAGGTAAAAACCTTTGTATCTCGATTATTGCAGTATAAAGTAGCCTATGTCCTTTCCCAAGTTCAGTTCTATCTTCATACCAAATTTCATCAAAAGCGGTTCAGTGGTTTAGGCGTGAAAGCGTAACAGACAGACAGACAGAGTTACTTTCGCATTTATAATATTAGTAAGGATTTGACAGCATGAGCGGCTGGCATCGGACCTCCGCAACCCTAAGGGAGAGCTGAAATTCGAAGGTTGAACTAGTTGTCAGTAAATTTGAGGGCACTGACTTCCAAATAAGGATTGCCATAGATGGTCATGATAACCGGGACGGGATTAATTTTCCAATAATTATCCAATAAATCCGATCGGGTTCTACTAAATTGCGTTAGAAAGATGAGATTTCGTACTAAAAAACTCTTTGACAGTTTAGTGATTAGATGATTCAGAAAATAATGGATTTCTTTTTACTACAACTATCATAAATACGTCAGCTTTGACGGCTGCTTTAATGTTTTCAAACAGTTGCTATAACCCAATAACACACAAGAAAGTTATAATATATCTCAAATCCTCTAAATTTTTGGATGGATAATGATTTTCTACTAAACGGTTTTTAATTAGCTTCACTCTTCTTCAATATTCACCCTTGGGACACCCTAATCGCCATTGGAAATTAAAAAACTTGACTAAAGTATACCCTCTACCCCCACAATTGGCTTGAACATTCAAACTTGCTACATTTTGCATTAATAGGATTCGAACAGTACCTACATTGATTAAAAACTAATTACGATGGAACGTTTTAATGTTTCTTTTTTTCAAGTTTTTAAGTGTAGATATGTATTTCTCAAATTATATGGCTTTATGATATATGGCTGTAACTGTAAGCAGCATTCTATTTCTCTTTTCTCTTGTTTCATGGGCTAATGTCACTCGGTAACGTGATCAACGTGTGGTGACGGATTAAGAATACAAGTGTCACCACCCCTATTTATTCCCTGGGTGTTGTAAGAGGCGACTAAAGGAACAAAATAAGCAGCTAACATCACTGCCAAGAGAAGGAAAACTTAAAACAAACCCTTTACCGGGTTGGTAAAGGGTTTGTTTCTTACACATACTATTAACATGAGTTAAACAGGGAAGGAAAACTTGAAACCAACCCTTTTTTTTTTTTTTTTTTTTTTACGTGTGGAAATCCCCGCGGACCGTCACCCCGTCGGGGGTTACGGCGGGGTGGTGTGTCGGACTCGAACCGACTAAAACCACACGGTGTGACCCCCTCTGCGCCTTTGTATTGGAAGAAGTCCAGGGAGGGGATTTCCTTCTGGACTCCAACCGGCGCCTGCCCGCACTGTTGCGGGCACCATCTCAAAATTTACTCTCTAATTAGGCAAGCAAATTAGGCACACGCGGACGTCGCCCCCTCGCGGTTGGCCTCTACTGCGGACGGACGGGAAACCCGTCCCGCCCATCCGCGGCCACTCTCAGGGCGGCATGAGACGCAGGTATGCGCGCCTCCGCCGCCCGGGGCGCCGGCGGCGGATCGGGTCCGATTGGATGGAATCCTCCCGGGCCCTCTCCGCCACCTCCTTCTGCAAGATTACGTCCTCGCAGAAGGTTGCGACCGCGGTAAAACAACTGTCGCTGCCGGCCATCGATCTTATGACGGCCGGCAGCGAGAGATCCCCTCCGATGACTGCAGTGAGGACCCGGCGCTGCGCCGTCCAAGCGGGGCAGACCGCCAGCGTGTGCTGGGCCGTGTCCTCACTGCAGTCGCAGTGGTGGCAGGCGGGACTCGGTTCCCTCCTAGCGACCGAGTGCAGGTACTTTCCGAAGCAACCGTGCCCGGAAAGCACCTGCGTCAGCCGGAAGGAAAGGGTCCCGTGCTGCCGCCCTGCCCACTCCTCGATGACCGGCTGAAGAGCCTCCACGGCGGCGAAGCCAGCGCGTGGGGTCTCCAGCCGGAGCGACCATCTGTTGAAGATATATCACCTTCATGGTCTTATGAAGTAGGAATATATTTTAGAATATATTTTATAATATGTTTGAATATATATTTTAGAATGTGTCACTTATATTCCTATGTCTACTTGAAGCGTTTGTGTTTTTACATAGGTATTATTTTTATTAATATATTCTGTATTTCCAAGTTACCGCTGTGTATAATTCTCTGGAATAATCCTTCCCAACAAAGGTTATGAGCCCAGGACCCAGGACCCAGGATGAATGGAAAACAGGAATAAAGTAAAATATTACGAAAATATAAAAACAACAAAATGTCGAACGTACGTGTGGAGCTACTAGTAGGCGACAACTACGATAGTTGGAAGATTCAAGTAGAGGCGTTGTTGATAAAAAACGACTACTGGGAATATGTGACCGGTGAGAAACCAAAGCCGTCGGATGACGCCAGTGTGTTGATATGGGAGACTGCGGATAAAAAAGCCAAGTCTGAAATCGTACTGGCCATGGATTCGAGTGTGGTACGTCATGTTAGAAGGGTGACTACTGCAAGTGAGCTGTGGCGTAAGTTGGAAAGATTGTTCGCGTCAAGAGGTCCTCCGAAAAAGGCGACCTTGATGAAAAGGCTTATGTTAAAGAAGATGAGCGAAAATGAAAAAGTAAGCGAACATCTTGACTCATTTTTTGAGGCCGTCGATAAACTCGATGAAATGAATATCAAAATTCATGACGATTTATTAGCTATAATGCTATTATATAGTTTGCCAGCAAGTTACGAAAACTTCAGATGTGCAATCGAATCGAGGGACGAGCTTCCAACACCGGAACAGCTGAGAGTAAAAATCGTCGAAGAATATAATTGAAGGTGGAAATACATGTAAATTAAAGAAGGCTTTGTATGGACTCAAGCAAGCCGGGCGTCAATGGAACATAAAACTTGACACGAAGTTAAGAGAAATGGGCTTAAAGCCGACTATTAATAAGCCCATGTAGTTGAAGGAGGTGTGTTGAAGATATATCACCTTCATGGTCTTATGAAGTAGGAATATATTTTAGAATATATTTTATAATATGTTTGAATATATATTTTAGAATGTGTCACTTATATTCCTATGTCTACTTGAAGCGTTTGTGTTTTTACATAGGTATTATTTTTATTAATATATTCTGTATTTCCAAGTTACCGCTGTGTATAATTCTCTGGAATAATCCTTCCCAACACCATCTCAGCATGGTGGCTCGGCGAGCGGCTTCGCGCCACTCGCGCACGTCCTCGGGCGGAGGGCGAAATCCGCTCGCCGCCCGGAAGTCAGCCACTCGCCGATAAACTTCGGCGAGCACTTCCGCCTCCAAATCCCACGGGGGTGTTCCGGCCAAGGCACACGCCGCCTCTGTGGACACCGTGCGGTATCCACGTATGGCTCTGACCACCAGTATCCGCTGGGGGCACCAGAGGCGCGCCCTGTTCTGGGCGGACAGAGCCGCCGCCCACACCGGTGAAACTTGAAACCAACCCTATGCCAACCCGTATGACCAGCGTGGTATAGTAGGCCAAAACCTCCCTTCAAAGGAGAGGCCTATTTAAGTGGACTGTTAAAGGCTGTTAAAGATGATCAAAACAAAATATTAGCCAACGAACAAAGAGAAATAGAATAGAGAATAGAAGACGTTTGCAACTTGGCTAGGGTGGCTGATGGTACCTAAGTAGTGTAATTTTATAACTCAAGAAGTACAAAAATAAAATAACCAGGTAGATATTGTTGATACTTACGAATATATTGTGGAATAGTTAGAAATGTTAAGTATCGTTACCACAATAAATAATAGAATACCGCAGTAGTAAAGCCACTTCTGAGATCAACGACCACTGACATAGAGATTATGAAACAAAATTCTGAAAACTTTTTATTTAATGAATACCCTGTTCAGTAGTTTTCATTCAATATATTTATTGACTCAGACATCTTATAGTCTTCTCACATGTAGACATAGAAGAAGATGAAATAACCTCGGAAATAATAAATGGCCAAGTTTCGATTTAAATCCAGCTCACGTATAAATTATGTCTGGTGCGGCTTGTGAAGCGGCTGAAAAAGCTAAAGCATGCAAATACAGGGGTCTAGGCTCCGAATATGATTTTGTCCCATTCGGTGTCGAGACCCTTGGTCCGTGGGGTCCTAGCGCTATAAGGCTTTTTAAATAAATAACAAAAAGGTTAGTCGACGTCACAGGGGACCGAAGCTGGCAGCTACCTCGGACAAAGAATTAGTATAGCTATTCAAAGGGGGAACGCTGCCAGTATCTTCGGAACCTTGCCTAAAGGGACTCCTTATAATAATACTAGCTGATCCGGCGAACTTCGTACCGCCCGAATTTGAAATCCCATAGCTTGTTCGCAGCGCCACCTACCGGGTACTATAATTTGAGATTTAAACTATCCTATCTCTCAAGTTAGATCGAACTGCACATGGTGTGCGAATTTTATTATAATCGGTTAAGTGGTTTAGAAGTCCATTGAGGACAAACATTGTGACACGAGATTTATATATATTAAGATATTCTTGTTTTATTTGAATTTTTAAGGTTTTTAGTTTTTAGGTTCATTGTTCATGTATATTTATCTTTCTTGTTAAATAAAATGAGATATAATTATGGCTTTTTAACCGACTTCAAAAAAAAGGAGGAGGTTCTCAATTCGTCGGAATCTTTTTTTTTTATGTATGTTCAGCGATAATTTCGTCGTTTGTGAACCGATTTCAAAAATTCTTTTTGCATTGGAATGGACGTAGATTACAGGTGGTCCCATCGTCACCATATCGGGATCTGATGATGGGATCCCAAGGAAATCGAGGGAACTCCTCAAATATCATAGGCACAATTATCGCGATTTGGGTACTCGGAATAGTTTTTCTTTGAAGTCGGTTCCTTTTTGTTAAAATTTTTATATTTAGGAAGTTTAGTATTTAAAAATAAACAAGTTTGAATACCTGCACCATAAACATAATTTACTCATTCCAGGATTGCCTGGAATGAGTAAATTATGTTTGTGTTAGGTTTGAATTGTCAAACCCCTTAACATTCAATAGACATATAGTTACCTATATCTTTTCTTTTTTGTATCTGAAAGCTGCACATAAAACAAAAATTAGCCAAGTGCGTGTCGGGACACACATAGAATAGGGTTCCGTAGTCCATCATAATGGTAGGTGGATTTAAAATCGCGTTCAATAGATAGTTGTTTTTTTTTACTTATTATTTCATCTTCTTTCTTTCTAGTCCCTATAACTGCTGAAATAAAAAGTTATTTAAACCGCTATAGTTTTCATTAAAGTTAAATATATGGACTACTAACATGTTTTTAGGGTTCCGTAGCCAAATGGCAAAAAACGGAACCTTTATAGATTCGTCAAGTCTGTCTGTCTGTCTGTCTGTCTGTCCGTCCGTATGTCACAGCCAATTATTTCCAAAACTATAAGAGCTATACTGTTGAAATTTGGTCAGTCGATGTATTTTGTAAACCGCATCAAGATTTTTACATAAAAATAGAAAAAAAACAATACATTTTGGGGGTCCCCATACTTGGAACTGAAACTCAAAAATTTTTTTTTCATCCAACCTATACGTGTGGGGTATCTATGGATAGGTGTTTAAAAATGATGCTGAGGTTTCTGATATCATTTTTTTCTAAACTGAATAGTTTGCGCGAGAGACAATTCCAAAGTGGAAAAATGTGTGTCCCCCCCCCCCTCTAACTTCTAAAATAAGAGAGTGATAAAACTAAAAAAAATATATGTTGTACATTACCATGCAAACTACCAACGAAAATTGGTTTGAACGAGATCTAGTAAGTAGTTTTTCTTAATACGTCATAAATCGTAACACGCAATTTACCTATCATCCAATCAATACACTAGTATAAAAACATCGATGAAAGTTACAACGAACTACAAGAACTTTTATATGGTGTTACTTGCTGATACGGAACCCTTCATGGGCGAGTCCGACTCGCACTTGGCCGCTTTTTTTTAGATTTTTTGAGACAGCCTTTTAGCTTTTAGAGATGGGGGGATGCCCTGTTTTTACAAAAAAATGCCTTTTAAAGTTGAATATCTCTTAAACAAATACTTAAATCGAAAAATGGTTTTATCAATCTCACAATGTTTTTAAAAGACCTATCTAATGATACCCCACACGCTGGGGCAGACGCTAAAAAAAAAACATTTGCACTTTACATGTAGGGGGGGTACCCCAAATAAAAATATTTTTCATAATTTTATTGTAGCACTTTGTCCACGTAATTACAACACCTATTAATGTAAAGTTTCATCTTTCTAGTACCAACCGTTTGGGCGATAAGTCGAGGACGGACGGACATGACATGACGATTCTTTAATTAAGGGTTCCGATTCATGAACTACGGAACTCTAAAAACCAAAAAACACTATACGGGAATATTTTTTGTCAAAACAAAGGTGTCAATAATCCCCCCGGCAATAGAGCGTGGAGCGGATATATTTTGTATATTTGTCCCCGATGCGGATCCAATCTCGGCGCAATTGTCTCACTCACAATGCGGCCGGATTAAACTACGAGTTGTTTTCCAGCTTTTTGTTTCCACAGCGCTTAGGAGTAACCTTTTTGCGTTGGTATATTGACAATGGTCTTACAATATGTTTGCCGAACATTTTGGGATTAAAATGGTTAATTTTGGTCAATTTATTTTTATAATGTAGATTTTAAAAACAAACTTAAAGGACTGTAATTCTTACAAGTTGAATTTCTGTAGGCGTAAATACTAAAAATAATTTCTTTAAATATTTTTTATTTGGTAATATCCCTGCGTAAGGTCATTCGAGAAAGCTAATACAGATAATTGAGTTGAAAGAACTGACAATGATATGGATGACTGTACATTTTAAAGCCAATACATATATAGACTATTAATTACAGAATTAAGCAAGATTTCCTATCTGGTACGCAAACATACTTATTTTGAAATAAGAACAAGTTATCAACTTCAGTAAAGTTAAAATCAAATGTTTATAGATAGTTGGAAATTCATTATGTGACTATGATAATATTTATAGTATTTTTTATAAAACTAAAGACTCATCCTCCTAGCCATTATTCAAAAGTATATTTGTGGTCGGCTACTAGTTCAACCGGTTTTACCTGAATTTCAGTTTTTCTACGGAGCGACTGGCATCGGACCTCCGCAACCATAAGGGAGAATTGAAATTCGAAGATTAAACTAGTTGTCAGTATATTTTAGGGCACTGAATTCCCAATAACGATTGCCATAGATGTTCATGACAACCGGGACCGACGGCTTTACGTGCTCTCCGTGGCACGGGCGTGAATCATCGCCAAACTCCAAACTCCGGGCAGCTATTAGGAATTTCATAAGAAAATCCCAAAAACACTTTTTAGCCCGACCCGGGATTTGAACCCGAGACCTCTTGATTAGCAGTCGCATACGCTAACCACTAGACCAACGAGGCAGAAAACTAAAACTAAAGACTATAGAAAATATATTGATAGGTCGTTTTGTAGTCGCTTAGATGCACTGTTAAAACGAGTATTAGTACAATTAGATGCGGTCATACATAAATCTAACAGGAACGTCGCTTTCCTAGTCCATTCATCCTCAAAATAACAAGACAGATTAGAAGAACCCTAATTAATCTAAGTATCAAGAAAGTTTATATAGCCTACGTCACTCAGTCTATTATTACGAATCTATTGAAACCTCATTCATTAAATTCGTTTCAGCAAGTAATTTGTTTGTATGTTCCACCAACATACATATATATGTATATACATAAATAAACTGCCAAAGCTTTTAATTTTAACGTAAGATCATCAAAAACAGTTTTAATAAAATAATATTTAAATGTAACTAGCCAACGAGTCTATTTAAATGGCATTAGGAATTTTATTATATCGCATCGATGTCACATATATCAATCGTTCCGACAATCGATACTCGTATCGTAATAACTCGATCAGAATCATATCAATACATATGGTAATATTCAGCATCGCTCACAGCACATTTATCACGTCGGAGAACGATCTCTTTGCGGGATCAGTCTGCCATCCCTTTGTGCATTCGCTGTGTGAAATGCTATGAATTTTTTTTGAGTTACATCTCTGGCTGGAAATTAAATGTGTGGTGCCTTTTAAAGTTGCGACTAGAAAAATGTATGTAAGGTGAAAGATATAACTCTTTGTAGAAATATCTTTGGAGAATTTCAAAAGGTTTCTAGTTTAAGTTCAAATAACATGATAAAGAGGTCCACCTTTGAAATAGAATCTAATGGTTCTAGATTTTTTCTTTTTTGTTCAACAATATAAGATTAAAGAAGCAAGTCGTACAATTGAAGTATTGCATGCAACTTATAGTTGAAGTATATCTTTTAAATAAAATTCTCCTGTCACAATGTTCGTTCCCATACTCCTCTAAAACCGCTGGTACGATTTTCATAAAAACATATATAAAATTTTGTGTGTGTGTCGGGTACGTCTGAGAATTGGCTAACATCTATTTTTCATACCTCTTGGACGCGAGTGGAGCCGCGGGCATTAGTTAGTGATTCATAATAATAATAAAACGACACGCCTTAAAATTGGTTTCCCGATGATTAATTAAGTAGAATCACTGACTGCACGGTTGGCCTAGTGGTTTAAGCGGCACACCACTCTTTATTGCACCAAGTGCTGTGGGTTCAAATCCCACAAGGTTTCATAAATCTAGGTGTTCTTTGTGTTCGTTTCATGTATGTTTGTAAAGTTCCCCGCGACATAGGATTTATATCCTATCCTATCCTAATGCGGCAGTTGTCTAAAAAAAACTGTACTAACATAGTACATAACGTCACGTCAGTATCGTTAAGGTAGTAGAGTCAGCACGAACAGTCCACCTCGGCCGGGCTAGACTGACCTCACATAGAAAACAAACCTTAAACCAACAGTTTTTCGTGCTCTCGAATATCGTTGGCGGTTGCGAGATCGGGGGTCCAATGATAGAGAAGCATCTCACTTGGCCACCATAGTGTGGTTCATCATGCTGCATTGTCTGCCGTACACTGAGGATGGTGTGCCACTCTTGAATTCTACTCGTAATTCCCATCAAGCAGTGTGGAGATACTTTACCTGGCTTAATTATAAAAATCGGTTGTCTGTAAAGTCGGTTTACTGACGATAGTTGAATGTGACAACGTCATAAGATTGTGCCTCTTTGTCACTCGTTCCGCGCTCTCGCTTGCACTTCAAGCCTTAAATGGAACGCCTCAGAGTAAGGTAACGCCGCATGAGTCATGTTTTTCGTGCGTGCAGCCGGCTCCATCGAATTATAAGACGTTGTCTCGTCAAAAGAAATTTTGATACATGAAAAAAATTAGACACATAAAAAATGTACGTGCTCATCATACAACTGGCGTTACCATTTCATAATTGATTTTACAGTGGTGGCGCTGAAGTAGTAACAAAGTCTGCTGATGAAAGAAAACTACATATACTAGGATTAAATTCCATTTTATAATGTTCAAGATGTTAATTAAAAATTCTTATTTTGAAGTTTTAAAAGCGTCAAATGATTACAGACAAAATAACTCCTAAAAAATTAATAACAGCGCGGTGTAAGAAAATTTGATGTAGTTTTAATTTAAATGAACCGCTGTATTGAGAACCATTTCTGGAACAGCGTCTTATTAAAAAGGTATTATAAATATTCAAAAGATCAACTATATAAAAACACTAAACCTTGAGATGGCCAGGGCCCGATTAGATGCTCTTTGATTTAATTAAAAAGATGTTAAACGAACCAGGGTCGTTTGCAATGAAGCAAAATCAATTTGAAAAGTTAGGTGGATACTGAGAGACGCAGAAACTTTATCATTTGGCTTTAAAATGTTAACGGGAATGCCTCTAAAAATATAATTAGTTCAGTGCTCTATATACAGAGTTTAAATTAGATTTGGTGTTGTGTATGTCAAAGTTACGTACTATTAACATGAGTTCAACTGGGTCATGAATTTCTACATATATATTCGTAAATTTTAAATTTATATTTCTTAATTTCGTGAAGTTAAAGTATGTATAACCAAAGGTGATTGATGAGCCAGCACGAATGGGCCGGCTTGACCGGGGCAGTACTACCCTCACACAGAAGACCATCCTAATAATGACAGTATTCTTGTTGTCGTATTTCTTTGGTGAGTGTAAGACCGGAGTAGGGTTTATTCCCGGGAATTCTCGAGCCGAGAATTCCCGGGAAATCGTTGGGCTTTGTTCCCGGGAAATCTAGCTCGAGAAAAGTAGAGAACTCGAGAAATCATGGAGCTATATAGAAATTAAATTACCGTTTGTTTTGTTGCTTGGCGCCCGGGCCAAAGCGTAGCGGCACCCTTAAACATTGATCTCATACACTGCAAGCGCTCTGCGGCGTCGTTTTTACACGATAGTTTACGTAGTGTTTCACAGATTACGTGATAAATTGAAATCAAACAGGTAAGTATTTTCACTTTGATTGACACATCATGGCTTTATTATTTATTTTATTTTCATCAATAATATAATCTAAATATGATCTTAAATTTTACTAGGTACGAGTAGGTACCTGTGTGTTCTTTTCTATTATTTTTAGTCAAACTTTAATACATAAAATAACTAACGATACATTCATTATTCATTGACTGCCTCGTTGGTCTAGTGGTTAGCGTATGCGGCTACTGAACAAGAGGTCTCGGGTTCGATTCCCGGGTCGGACCAAATATTATGTGTGATTCACAAATATTTGTTTCGGAGTCTGGGTGTTTTCTATGTATAATATGTATGTATTTACAAAAAAAAAAGTATGTTTATGTATTTATATCAGTTGTCTAGTACCCATAACACAAGCTCTGCTTAGCTTGGGACTAGATGATGTTGTGTGTCAGATGTCCAAAATATTTATTATTTATTTATTTATTTATTTATTATACTACTTAGTCTACTTACATTTCCTATTTTTGTTAAACAACAAGACACAAGCTTAGTTGTTAATTATTCTTATATATTTTTCTTATGTAAGTAATTTGAAATTTATTAATGTGTCATTTTAAATTTGTGAGACGAATATTGCAAGTTGTGTTGTGTGTGTGTATGTGTATGTAATAGCCTTATTAATAATTTGAATTGCGTTTGTTAAAGATTTTACCGAAACGTCACTATAACAGTAAAGATGAAAGCATCAAAAATATGAAAATATTTAAAAAAAAGGAATCTGCAAATGCGCAATGTATAAAGTGCCAAAAAACCATTGTTTGTAAAGGTTCAAATACAAGCGTTTTGGTGAGATATTTAGCACATGTGCATAAAATCAGTAAGTATTACTAAATGCCCGCAATCTGAATCTGAAGCATCTACAAGTTCAGGTGTGAGTGCACCGAAAGAAAAGGCCTGGGTATGAAAGTATGCAGCAACAGAAACTAAACCTTAAAACTCCACCGATACAATCTTTGGGTGTTTTTTTTTTAATTAAATTAGCTTATTTAGATTACTGTTTTTGAATAAAATAAATAAAAGTTTTGTAATTAATTTAATACTTTTATTTGAGAGGGAAACCATTAAATTTGTTGAGGTTATTGCAACCAATTAATATGAGAAAACGTACGTAAATGTAAATTTCTCGACAACCCGAGAAGACCCGAGAAATTAGCTTCGAGAATTCTCGAGACCCGAGAAATTGAAAAGCTCGAGAAATCATGAAGTCTGGACCGGAGGCATGTGCATCATTCTCCAAGTCTTCGGAGGGAAATTGATGCAGAAACGCCATGGTATATGTTACCATGCTGCATTGCTTACCCTCACAATGTGGTTGGTGACTCTTGCTAATGGATTCTACTCATGCTTTCCATCAGGCAGAGTCACTTCGCCTTAGATATATTATTATAGGTAAAAAAATTTAGTGATTCCCTTTTTGAGTTTGATGTGAATTAGTAATAGTCAATATTTTAATCATAAGCGTATTACTCTTCTGAAAATAACTAGCCAGCCATAAAAGAGATATAGATATTATGGAACCATGACTACTAGATACAATAGATACTAGATACACTAGATAGTACATCACGATGATTCTGATAGTAATCATGAAAATTACAAAATGAATTCATTTTTATTAATAAATTTAGCTGTTGTAGTTTAAAATAAAATCTGTAGAATCCCATTTGTTACAAATTAGGTTTTCTGCAACTTTTTTATACATTTATAGGTACGGAGTGTCAGCACCCATAATGATTCCAAGGGTAAGTAGTAAGAGGCTAGCAAGTGAGTAAAACTTCGCAGGGAAACATCAGTGCAAAGAGAAGGAAAATTTGAAACAAACCCTATACCAACACGTTTGTCTAGCGTGGTATAGTAGACCAAAACCTCTTTTCTAAGCCCTTTTGGGGTGTGTTTAGCAATGAACTGTTGACGAGACAGTGTGACATTAAAAGTTTAATTTATTTAATGCACTTTGGCATATGGCAATGATATTTATGAAAGTGCAAAAATAAACTACTCACACTTACCAACCACTCTAAAATAATGACACCATAACCAGACAGCTCTCCACCACACAATATTTTTATCTTTTCAAAGGTAACCTATTTCTTTGACGGACAATCGATAACGCACAATGCTCGATTGTCAGAGTCGAGTCGAATAATCGAGAGATCGAGCGCGCCTTTGTAGCTCGGGAACTCGTTAGGGCCGGCTTTATCCTCGCATTCTTATCCGTTGGTACTTTAGACATGTATGGATAAGTCTGTTTTTGATTGACACTAAACCCTTCAATAAGGCCGTATCGATCGCCCGGAGACTGATTACGAGGCGTTTTATTTAATACTAGCTTTCCGCCCGCGGCTTCGCCCGCGTGGAATTCGTCTTGCATGATTTTATGTTTGATAATAAGGAACTTCGACACAAATTTTCGTCCCCTATTTCAAACCCTTCTACCTTTATTTTCGCGATAAAAAGTATCCTATGTCCTTTCCCAAGTTCAGTTCTATCTTCATACCAAATTACATCAAAATCGGTTCAGTGGTTTAGTCGTGAAAGCGTAACAGTCAGACAGACAGACAGAGTTACTTTTGCATTTATAATATTAGTAGGGATTACACCATCGGAAAGTAGAGATTTCATCAAACAGAAAACACCCCAATTTTTTGAAAAAAGTCGAAATAGGGTGAAAAAATTAAATATTTCAAATCAAAAAAATTACAGTGTATTCGGGACATAAAAAGGTAAGTTTTCACTAAACTTCGTTTAAAAATTATTTTATTTGTAAAAGATAAAAATAGAAAACCAAAAACTTTTTTTATTTTTCACTTATAATTTGAGGTTATGTGAAAAAAAGTGTAAATAAAAAATCGGCCAAGTGCGTGTCAGGCCACGCACAGGAAAGGGTTCCTCAGTCACCCATAATGGTAAGTGGATTAGAAATTGTATCCAATGGATAATTGTTATGTTTACGTATTAATGCGTTAATTTTCTATGACGTTTTCCAAGTAAGCACATTGTAGAAGTTAAGCCTCTGTAACTCCTGAACTAACAAAGTCATCTACTTCGTTATAGTTTTCATTTAAAGTTCATTATATGGACCACTATCACGAATTTTCCCAGATTTTTTGAGCCGGCCGTTTAGCTTTTAGAGGGGGAGGATGCCCGGTTTTCAAAAAAAAGTGGCCTTTAAAGTGGAATTTCTCGCAAACGGATTTCTAAATCAAGAAATCGTCTTAACAACCCTTTAATGTTTTTAAAAGACCTATATAATGATACCCCACATGATGGGGTAGCCGCGAGAAAATAAAACATCCACATTTTACGTGTCGGGGAGGTACCCTAAATAAAAATATTTTTCATAATTTTATTGTAGCACTTTGTCGAGGTAATTACAATACATATTCATGCAAAGTTGCATCTTTCTAGCACTTACTGTTTGGATGGTAAGTCGAGGACGGACGGACGGACGGACAGACGGACATGACGAATCTATAAGGGTTCGAAGTGATAAACTTCGGAACCCTAAAAAGTTGTAGATCTTTTAATTACCTACAACTTTGCCATTTAACTTTTTTCCATAGGACTTGTAGTTTTGCCGGAAATTGAGATAAACCGTTTTTTACCCTTTCATCTTCCTAGCCTTATTCCCAATTTACCCTTTGTTTTATATATTTAGCCATTCAAAGTGACTCTACCCTGCCTAATGGAAAGCATGAGCAGAATCCAAGAGTCGGGGCTACCACACTTGCTGCGAATGCAGACAATAATGTATGGCAGCCCACACTATGGCGGCTTAGTGAGATGCTTTTTCACGCCCCGTCCGAGGAGGACCCGAAAACCTCCCCCCCCTACCCGACCCCCCTCAGATCGCAGATCGCCCGTAAATTATTTTTCCTTTCATTTTTATAATATTCTCCTCCTTTTCCAATGGGTTTCATCGTATTTTGTTTTCAAAAATTATCTACCCTGCTCTACTGGTCTTTATGTCATTTACAAACTATCATTATGGTTGCCATGCAAGTGTGTTATGCCTAGCAACCTGTGAAGTTTTGACAGGAGATAAACAGTGATACATTTAGACATCTACGATTTATGTATTTTTATAATCACCTAGGTAAAAAGGTAAAAACCTTTGTATCTCGATTATTGCAGTAAAAAGTAGCCTATGTCCTTTCCCAAGTTCAGTTCTATCTTCATACCAAAATTCATCAAAATCGGTTCCGTGGTTTAGGCGTGAAAGCGTAACAGACAGACAGACAGAGTTACTTTCGCATTTATAATATTAGTATGGATTTTGGTACTTCATGGAAATGAGCTTTTAGATACACGTATTATGTAAAAAGGTTTACGGGGAAAGCAGATTTTAACTCAATGACTGTAAATCTGTACTACAGTTTTACAATTATGAGTGGTTTGCATTAATATTAAAAGATGGTATGAAAGAGAGTTTAGAGTTTACAAGCAGACATTTTCAGTAATCTAATGTAAGAGGGTTATAAAATTAAAAAATGTTTCGGTTTGTTGAGTTGGAATTAGTAATGGTAAGATATTTTTGTATATGAACATCCTATATATATAATGTAATTTGCATAAGATCTAAGCAAAAACTGTGTGAATAGTTTGATTCAGCATTCAATTTTGACCCAGCCGTTTAGCTTTTAGAGAGGAGCGCTGTTTTTACAAAAAATAAAGTCGTGTGGCACTCGGGGACTGCCGCGGTCAAGCTATTGCATAGCATTTTTTATCAACTTAAGCAATTACATATATTGTTTGTTTTTATTTATGTTTTTTTTTCTTTTATGCTAATTTAAGTTTACAAAACAATATACCCACCAAGAACAAGTTACCCAAAAATAATTTTAAGGCAAGTCACAATGAATAAAGCTATATAAAATCGAACTGTATTTAAAAATCTGGTATTTTTACTGAAACTTAGATTATCAATCCAACTTTAGTTTTATTTTTAAAACTAATAATAAAATTTCAAAGATTTCTATCAAATATTATTCTAAACTTTATGCTACAAAGGAATATTTATATATTACGAGAAGAGAATTCTTTGTACCCCGTTTGAATAAATTTCCGGAACAAGTACGGTATGTGAAATTTAAATTCTTAAACTTTATATGTGAAGAAACTTTAAAATATAAAATGTCTCAGAACTCGGGCATGTAGTTGACTTGTCTTGGTATGAATGTTTATGGACTGAAGTTTGTTTTATAAATATCATCAAAAAACGTTGAGGAAGTATGTGATATACTCGATAGATTTATTTATACATTAACTGCCATCGCAAACTGGGTGACTTGTCGCCGCGTCTTGTCACCGTGACAAGACGCGGCGTCGTTGTTTCTTCGGGCGTCTCTGACGCCTAGTGTGCGGAGCTTAGAGCAAATTATATGAAATTTGTCGGCCGCAGTCTGTCGTCGCGTCAAGTCATCGAGCTGTCGCTGTCGCGTGTCGCCTAGTGTGCGCGTAGTGTTACACTATAGCGTAGTGTTACAGGCGACACGCCGCGTCATGTCACGGTGACAAGACGCGGCGACAAGTCGCCCAGTTTGCGATGGCCATAAAGAGAGTGCGGGTTACAATATCAGTTGAGGCTGCACTATATGCATTATATTGGCTACGTTTCGTCTGTATCGTCGTATGATCTTTTGTTGTGGGGCAATTCGGTATTCGTCATCAAAACATTTAGGGTATAAAAAAAGGTGTAAGAGCAATTTGTGGAGCCGACTATATGGATAGCTGTCTGCTGTCTGTTGACGCCTCGCTGATCTAGTGTATAGCGACTGCTAATCAAGAGGTCTCGGGTTCAAATCCCGGGTCGGGCCATTAAAGTGTTTTTGGGTTTTTCTTAGGAAATTCCTAATAGCAGCCCGAAGTTTGGAAGTTTGGCGGTGATTCACGTCCGTGCCTCGGAGATCACGTAAAGCCGTCGGTCCCGATTGTCATGAACATCTATGGCAACCGTTATTGGGATGTCAGTGCTCTCAAATTTACTAACAACTTTTTTTTTTTTTTTTACGTGTGGAAATCCCCGCGGACCGTCACCCCGTCGGGGGTTACGGCGGGGTGGTGTGTTGGACTCGAACCGACTAAAACCACACGGTGTGACCCTCTCTGCGCCTGTGTATTGGAAGGAGTTAAGGGAGGGGATTTCCTTCTGGACTCCAACCGGCGCCTGCCCGCACTGTTGCGGGCACCACCTCAGAAGTGTACTCTCTAATTGGGCAACGTCCGGTCACACGCGGACGCCACCCCCTCGTGGTTGGCCACTACTGCGGACGGACGGAAAACCCGTCCCGACCATCCGCGGCCACTCTCAGGGCGGCATGAGACGCAGGTATGCGCGCCTCCGCCGTGGTCCTAGGACAGACCCCTGTGGAACACCGCACGACATGGCCCTGCGTCTCAAGGTGCCATCTCGGTCCTCGTACACGACGGTACGCTCCTCTAAATAGTCTGCCACAAGCCGCCTCAGGTACCCTGGCACTCCGTGGTATTGGAGTGCGGCCCTGATGCAGCCGAATGGCAGACTATTGATGTCCAATGATACCGCCAACACCACTCCGCCGCAGCTCACCGCCTCTTCGGTCACGGCCCTCAGGCGCAGGATCGCGTCGACCGTCGAACGCCCTTCTCGGAAACCGAATTGGGCGTCCGACAGGTCGGGGCCCACCTCGCAGACGTGCCGGACGATGCGGGCAGAGAGAACCCTGGGCCTGAAGGCTGCGACCGAATCGGCAGGCCGTCCATGCTTCTGGATGAGAACCAGCTTCCCGCATTTCCAACGCTCAGGGAAGCGTCCGGACGCCAGGCTAGCGTCCAACACTCCCCTGAGGTGGTCCGACATGTAGTCGAGGGAAATTTACTAACAACTAGTTCAACCTTCGAATTTCAGTACTCCCTTAGGGTTGCGGAGGTCCGATGACAGTGACTCCGTAGAAAAACTGTTATTCAGGTAAAACCGGTTGAACTAGTAGTAGTAAGAGGAACTCTTGTATAAACGCTATAAATTGCGAAATATGAATTGTACTGAATGTACAGGTGTGTTTAAACTCGTAAATAGGTTATTTTACATTTAATTTTTTGTATGTTTGTTACTTTATTAAAACTTCCATTGAGATTGTTAAGAGCTATACTTTAAGACCTCATGGTCTAACAGCAATTTATAATTAAGTCGTATAAAAGAGATTTCTGAGGCCCATAAACAATTTTACTGCACTCTACCAGTGACGCATATTATAAAATAAAATGGCTTCACAATCCGCCATATTGGATTTAATTTAAGTCTGCGGCTTTTACGACAGTGCTGGTTATCGTACCTTATATTTTAGCTAGCTGAAGCTGGAATCTAGTTATTTCACTATGTCGAAAACAGTATTTTGATCCATAGATACTTGTCACTTAAATAGGCAAAAAGTATTCCGAAATTACTAATTAATAAAAAAAAGTAAACGTATTCTTGAGGGAGACCGCGTCTCGGCAAACGTAGTGTAGGACGTCCACAGGCCACGTGGAGTGATGATTTGCGCAAGACGGCTGGCAGGAGCTGGGTGCGAGTAGCCGAGGATCGAACTAAGTGGCGTGCAATTGGAGAGGCCTATGTATAGCAGTGGACTGCGATAGGCTGATGATGATGATGATGAAAAAAAATAAAAACTAATACCCAACTACGACAAAATCCGACGCTGAAACCGCAGTCACCGTTTTTGAAGTGTTATGCTGGTACGTTTCTATGTAACGCACGACTACGGCTTTTCAAACTTGAATATAAAATATGTGTAAACTGATAATTGTATAGGAGTACTAAATTATTAAATCTTGTTTCATACTTATTCAGCGCCGGTTTTGTAGTAGTTGGGTTTTATAATAAATTATCTGAACAGACAAGCATACCATAGTAATATTACGATTATCGAAGGAATTCACGAGTTGATGTCACGATCACGAGTCAAAAGTCACGAGCAAATGCTAAAAATATCTATATTTTAGAAATTCGTTTGTCAGCTAGTAAGTCAACAGAAATAACTCTTTGTACAGTTTTCATCCCAACCCTTTAGTGTAGTATAATAGTGTACAAATAATGACACTTTTACAAACCAGGATCTAATATAGCGTAATAACCGTGTAAAACGTGTACAGATCCCTAAAGGTAGGTACTTGTCATAACAACCGGCCGGGCCCCGCGCCACAAAGGAGCCCTGGCCACATTAAAAAGGACCCAACGAATATTATTCCAACCCTTGCGGATTATTTAATATTCTCTTAGAAGAAGTTCTGAGTATTTTTAATATTACTTTTTTGTGATGCCCAGTTGTATAAAAATATTTGTTTGTTGCTTATATATTTTGGACCTTATTTTTTATATTTTGCTGTAATATTCCCATTCTATTTTGAACATATAAAATAAATAGTATTTATCATACACGCGAAGGAAATGTTAGTACAAAGGCGAGATCAACGTTGTCAAGTTTTTTTTTAAAGAGTGAAGAATGAATAGTAGAGAAAAATACATTGTGTATATTTACAAAAATGAAATAGACACTCGAATAACAAAATGTGCTTATCACAAATTATTGTAAAATTTGGAATCGAATACACGACGTTCAGCACAAAAGGAATCGGCGAGCTGACCACTTAAACTACTGCATTATCTGTGTGACATCGCCTGTTAATTATTTCCCCTATACTTAAAAGCCTATTCAATCTGAGCATCTTACTAAGCTTTGAAGAAAATTTAGAAAACATTTCTTTTAGACAACTAATGACGTCAATTTCAAACAATCTCACAAGTCATTTCTACAAAAAAAATAGTTCACGCACGCAGAAAATCCAGCGAAATGTAAACTATTATACGAAATAAAAAAGCCTCGCAGACTATCATAATGATCGGAGCAAAAAAATTACCTACGTGAACCACGTTTATATTTATCTCCCAGGGTGACCACAAATTCATTCAAATGTAATATTGTTAAAATATTAAAGGTGTACTGGCTAAAACTGTCAAATATAATTTATAAATATAGTTGAAGAGCCTCCTGATCTTGAATTAAGCTATCTTTGAATAAAAATCTTCAGTATTATGGTAATTATTTCAGTATTAAATGTGGAATCAAAGGTAAAAATCAAATTTCACATTTATGAACTTCCTTAGTGAGCGAAAATATGAAAAACATAATCTGATACATCTTACACAAATCGATTTATCTAAAACTAAAAGAGCTTTTTATAGTTATACATTTTGCTGTACGACATTGTTGTTTATGATGTTTCTTGTCGTTTCGTTTGTAGAAATTACACATTTAAACCACACAACTTGAATAATTAATATTACATTTATTGTGTCTGACAGTGTATTCGCAGATAGTGTGGTGGACACCACTCTTGAATTCTACTCATGCTTTCCAAGGGCTAGGCAAATACTAGACAAAGTAGAGTCATGTTAGCAAACTATTAAATAAAAACGACAAGGTGCCTACTTGAAATAAAAACTTTTTGATTTTAAATCAGGCTGCTAATAAACATTATACATTTTTTTTACAGATAAATATAATTTAGACTCATAAGGAAATGTTCAGACAATCTTCTGCCCTGGCTAAGTATCGAACTTCCAGGCTTCTGGCAAGATTCTCGACTGTTAAATAACACGTTAGGTTTCAGTAGGAGAGAGAAACCACCAATATTATTTATTTAAGAGGAATATTCCTGCTTTGCTTCCCTGTAAAACCTGGTTACCCTACACGTTTCATATGAGGAAATAGCAGCAATTCCAGCGGTTACGTTTGTCTTACATCTCGGAGGTATTGTGCAGATTTCGCCACTCAGATACGAACAGAAATTGTGAAGGTAATCGTCAGTAGCACTGATGATGGGTGGCACGTTTTGTACTTCGTTTTACATATGAATATATATTACATTATCTTCAAACATAATTTTATTATACTCTTTTATCATAGGTATTTTTTATCTTATATATTGCTTATTATATATTTTGCTTTGTAAGATTAACGTATGAGGATCAGATCTGGCTGACAAAATTACAAATGATAATTCACTTAAGTACATAAATAAAATAAAACTTATTTACGATGTTATTATTTATCTATATTTATTATTAAAATATTTCAAGTAACTCTGTCTGTCTCTATATTTTTATTAGGTACCTTTTCACGGTTAAGCCGCAGCACCGATTACAATTAAATTTAAAACGGAGATACTTTGATTCTTAGTGGAGGATATAGGCTACTTTTTCTACTAGCTAGTCATCATCATCATCATCCGAGCGTTATTCCCGGTTGCGTCTGGGGACGCCCAGGGTCCGCTTTCCGACTGTTCTTCCTCCACTTCGCACGATCTTCGGCATCCTGCGTTGTAAGACTATTGGCACGCATATCATCTCTTACGACGTCAAGCCAGCACTTCTTGGGTCTACCCCTTTTGCCGGTGCCCGGTGGAGATGGCATGGCCAAACA
Source organism: Phragmatobia fuliginosa (assembly GCA_932526445.1). Classification (NCBI taxonomy): domain Eukaryota; kingdom Metazoa; phylum Arthropoda; class Insecta; order Lepidoptera; family Erebidae; genus Phragmatobia; species Phragmatobia fuliginosa. Next base: position 690,604 of record OW052073.1, read on the forward strand.
TTTATTCCCCACGTAGCTGGGTGGTTGCCGCAATACGTGTCCATACCAGCGAAGGCGATACTCTTGCAACTTGTCCGCAATGTCACGGACACGAAGACTACCGCGGATGCGAGAGTTCCTCACACGGTCAATCCGCGTGACTCCACACATCCACCGCAACATGTTCATCTCCGTGACATGCAGCTCCTGCTTGTGTCGCTCTAGTAAAGGCCACGCTTCACAGCCATGTAAAAGAACAGGCCTAATGATGGTTTTATATACCTGTCCCTTCAGCTTGACTGGCATTTTAGGGTCACATAGGATACCAGTCATCTCACGCCATTTGGCCCACGCGGCAGCAATGCGTGCCCTGACGTCGCAATCGATGTCACCGGATGAGTGAAATATAGATCCCAGGTATTTAACGCGGTCCGTGCGCTCGACCAAGTCATCGCCTATGCGGACGGGTGTGGGATCTGTTGTGTTTAATGCCAAATATTCAGTCTTTGCCACATTAAGCTTCAGACCGCTGCTTTCAAGCGTCTCCTTCCACACCTTCACGCGTCGTATCAGCCTGCCTCTATCCATGTCCGTCAGTGCGATATCATCAGCATACATAAGCAACCATGGTGGTTGCTCATGCGGGTCTTTGATGCTGTCTGACAGGACGTCTAATATGACACTGAACGAAAAAGGACTGAGCACCGATCCCTGATGTACCCCGACGGTGATGGGGAAGGGTTTCGTGTCGCCAACAGCGGTCCGAACCAAAGAACTAGAATGACGGTACATGTCTCGGATGACATCAATATAGATCTCTGGAACCCCTTTGGAACGTAAAGCCCACCAGATTACCATACGAGGAACACAGTCGAAGGCCTTCTGCATGTCAAGGAATAAGCAGTGCAGTTCTACTAGCTAGTATTCTATATTATATTTATGGCAATGCTTTCTTTTCCCCTACTGATTTTAAATTTCATGATATTTTTCTTCATTATGGCATCAATGATATAAAAAATACCCAAAGTCAATTTGTAGTGGTCTAGTTTCTAAGGTAGCAAACACTAAAAACTTATTTATATATAAAGTACATTAGTTTACCCCTGACCATGAGCATTATACACCGTGCGAAACAACTAACTCACTCAACAACAACTCTCACTGTACAACAAACAACACATTGCGTAAAATTAAAAATAAACAAGACAAACGGCTCTCTCTTTGGAGTTTGATAAAAATAAATTGTATATCTGTCTAATGTTACAGCTTAATTTCTATTTTGATCAAACTGAACGTGTGTAGAAATTTATTCAGTTATTTTAAGTAATGCTCGCTGTAAATATCTATAAAATATATCAAGGTCCATGTACCTCTAGCAATAGCTTTCAAAATCGCAACAAGCTAAAAAACAGACGATGGAACACTAAAATCATAGATAGCTTGAAAACAGGCGCTCTGCACTATCCGTATATTTTATTCAGTAGCGTCAGCGTAAAAGCCTTCAGCGGCTAAATTCACCAGCGAAATATTTTGTTTTTCAACCCAGTCCGTGCCGGTAGGCGCATGTTGTCTCCCTACTTGCTCTCACTGAATTCCACTTGTTTTGTTTTGAGTTTTTTTACGTGTCGTGATTTTAGCTGGAGCGTGTAATATTCACAGGTATTGTGGAATTTATTACACTACGAAGAAATGAAATGTTCAATCGAAATGAATTCCACTATTTCAAATGTCAACTTTCAGATTTCTGTATTCAATTTCCATGCAGACTACAGTTTGTAGATTGCACAAAAGAAATAAGCACAGATTGAAATTGTTCAATGCTATTTATATTTTTAACTGACTTAAAAAAAGAAAGAGTATCTCAATCTCGCTCAATTCACCCCTGTAGTGGAACTGGACTGGAACTGGGAAATGACGTACCATCATCCTCATCTTAGCCAAAAGATATCCACGGCTGGACATAGGCCTTCGTTAAAATTCACCACAACAACCGGTCCTATGCTGCCTGCTATTTTCCGTTACCTTCATTCAGTTTGTCGGACCAACTTAGAAGGGCCTACCAAACCTGCATATTTATAAACTAAATGACGTACAGTTGAATAAAGCTGAACATTGCAGTTGTTTAACATTTGCTTATTTTAAAATACTTTACTTAAGGAAAGGAAAGGTACTTTTACAAGACTGAAAAATGTAATATCCCTTCTGCCCACTTCTCCCTTTAAACCATTTATATCAAAATCTTTAACTTCGTGTACATTTACACCACGAACAAAATATTCTAATGTGTTTTTATAACTCAACTTCAAAACAAAATTCGACTATCGAACAAAACTTTTGTATTTCTGCTTACGGCGTAGTTTAGTCGTAACTTAGGCTATTAAACTTAGCCTACGTACGACAGACAAGCTCACCAGTATTTTGCACTGGTGACATACAAATCTACCTTACAAATCGTTACGTAATATATGCTAAAGAATAAGAAACTTTCAGGAGACGCATTAAACGAGAGTTTTCTGTGTACGGACGAATATCAGCGTTTATAGCTGCACAGGTGAAGAATTTGCCTCAATACATAAGCAAGAGCGATTTACTCTCTGCTAAATTTAAATACAACTATTTTATTTTATCCAACTCGCTTAATTAATTTGATTAATACAGTAAAACTATTGAATAGTAGAGTAACCCTTAAAATTACTTCATTTATTTAAAATTCAATTTTAAAATCATTTTAAAAAATTGATTACCTTTAATAGATGCTCTGATAAACAATAATGTCAACAAAAATTAAAACGCTTACTAAAAATTTTTACTTAGATGAAATAAACTTACTAAAGTATATTATTTAGATTATTAAGATTTTAAGTTAACAAATCACTCAGTTATTTAATTCACCAAACTAAAACTTAATTTTGTTTTAGTTCAAAAATGCCCTTTTGTGTTTTATTTTTTACTTAATTTGATAAACTTGTAAGCTTTTTAGTAACATTTATCTACTCAAAAGAAAAGTGTATTGAATTAGAATTCTAGGACATTAAAAAACCGCTATCGTTTATGTGTTGTTGCGCATTCAGTTAAAGCCAGCGCTAAATTGTCAGACGCAGCTCGCAGACTGTCAGATTATCTGACTGACACACGGCGTCGACTCGCCGCATCTTCGAGCTAGCCACACTATTACATCTAACATACTGTAGAAAGCGTCTTAACGATATTCGAAACATACTGTGTATAGACGTTATCACTGAGATTGAGGCATATGAGGCCTGTTGATGACTTAAGCATTGTACAATTTTAACTTTATTTACTTATATGCGTCTGTCTATCGAGAGGTCTCGAGATCGAGAGGTCCTATTCTGGGTTGGGCCAAAGCATCGTCAGGTTTTTCTTACCAGAAATTCTAATAATAGCCCGGAGTATGGAAATGTGGCGTGTGCGTTACCCCAGCAAAATGTTTATAAAATTGTTCTTCAAAAGGTAAAAGGTGTTGTCATGAATATCTATAACATGAATGGACATAGTATATCTAATTTCATCTAAAGTTTTTTTTTCTTGGTAGAAAAATTAGAATTGTCGCTTTAAATATCTATGCTAACGTATTTGCTCTAGGGGCTGGCAGCACTCGTTAGTCGCTGGGAGATTTATCCGTCTGGCGGCTGACAGTGAGTGAGGCAGGACTCACAGGACTGGTGCGGATTACGGCATCAACTGCGATATACCGAGGCACCCGTGGAAAAGCTGCTTAGGTAGATTTTTACCAGCGACACCTGGAACCGTATTCATACGGAATGGAAAAAATGGTTATAAAGTGGAGTGCGGTATTGTAGTGTTTAGTGATTGTTGAACTTTAATTATTTAGACTACACAAAACTACATAATGTCAACGAAAGGTAATAGAATTATAATGCCTTAGTATGTTGGGATTATACTCACTATATCCTGTATTTAGACGTTTTGTGGTTACTAGGTACTAGTGTCCCAAATGTTTATTTATTTAAAATATCAAATACCTACCGTTTCCAGGAGCCCTCCTACGAATTCAGTTTGAGATAATCCTGTTGTTTTAATTTTTCCAGACTAAAAACATTATCATACTTTCTTGAAATTAATAATAAAAAATATTTCGGACATCTTACACACAACGAAATTAAACTCACCTGTAATTTTATTCCATTATTTTATGAACTCAAAAATTTTTTCACCTGACCGGTTTCGCTTTAAGGCTAGGTTACTAAATTAGTTATTTAACCAGAATATTTCTTTAAACCTTTTCCCAATACCCACAATCGAGAGTATATATTATAATTTCATTTGTGTTGATGATTCGTGGATGTATTGGGTGATCTTTTAAAATTAAACTAATATATACCGCGTTTGTGTGGGCCGAAATACTGTGGCCCCCACTCTTGCATTCTACTCATTCTGTCCATCAAGCCGGATAGTCACTCTAGTTTGCTCCTTAAAAAAATATTAAATAAATTCAAATGGAACTACGTCTGTCTGTTAAGGGTTTCACTGCTACACTGCTTTAAAAATTTCAATGAAATTTGGCATGGAGATATTTTGTTTCTATAAAAAGACATAGATTACTTTTACCGCGATAACTGACATACAAGCAGACAAAGCCGTCGCCTAAATAGTAATAAATATAAGCAATCTATCTCATTAAAGCATAGCGTTATTACTTTTTCCTTCAAAACTGAAAAAACTAATGTGCTAAAACCGCCTGCCTCATGCATTTCAAAACAATTACCATTAATCTAGAAAGACTTAAATGAATAGACAGTTACTTACTCTTCAATAATTATCTTCAAGTAGAGGGGTGCACTATAAGGGTTGCTCTTTTATCTACAACAGATACTGCACTGACTCATTTCTTTCCCTAACCTCATCCCCGTTTAAAACCATCTATCATTCCGCACATAAATTACCTCCAGAAAGTCGGAGCAGCGTCCGACTTGTGATTACCCGTGGCGCCGTCCGTAATTATCTTCACGCGCCATTTGTCGCAGCGATTAACAATTTGCCGACGGTACCCTGGTCATAGTTCATTATACAGAACCCCTTTGTTAAGAATCATGTGATGTATTGAACGATTCCAGTTGAATAAACGTTAATTGACTTTTGGTCAGGTTTACTGGATTTATTGGCAGATTTTGTTCTAAGATCTATTAACGCTACGTATCAGATACAATCTAGAATTAATGAGATCCCTTGTTTAATATATTTTGGAGTACATACGTATTAAACAAATGTGCATAAGTTGAAACTTATGCACAATATGAATATTGCGGTCACATAGTGTTGTTATTGTGGGTGTGGAATAAATTTACCCGAAAGGAGACAAAATGTCAGAGTCATTGCTAAACGTATGTAGGTTTAGGTACACCATTTGGTCCCCATAATAACAGTTCTACCGGTTTATTCACCACATCACTTATGATTGTTTGGCACATTCAAACATCCACGTCTATATCCCAAGAGGCTGGCAGAAGCTTATTTCATACCCACATCATGGCAACTATAAATGTGTTGGTTATTTTGGGGTAAGCCCGTTGGAATGAAGAGTCCGTTTTGGGAATCAAAGATGTAAATTTTGGGCCAGATTTCAAAGTAAAAAACAAGTTGAAGGAGATGCTCATATACCTGTTGTCCTAGTTGATAAAAATAATCAGCGAAGGTTGATAATGAAGACGCAGTCTGTACTTAGATTTCTGGCCGTTAGCAGTATGATACTGTGAGCGTTTCCGTGATTCACAGGTTACGATAAGCAATTGATTAAGTAGTCGTGGAGCTTAGTTGGGGGCCTTTGGGCGGCTTAAAAACACCTAATATCAATAATGCGTAGCCACTACGTTGTATTGCCAATCCCCAATGGTAAGCTTGCAATTTCATTTACAGCCTATTATTATGTTTTTATTATTAGAAGCCTATAACTTATTATTACTTACCTATTAGCCTATTATTATTAGAAGCGCTCATAGCTGAGTGGCCTTAGGTGATTGGAAACAATCACCAAGGGTAAGCAACGACGGCGCGGTCGGACCTAGATGGGTGACCGTTTGTGGCATTATATGTTATGAGCGTTTCCGTGATTCGGAGGTCACGTTAAGCAGTCGGTCCCGGTTGTTATCATAAGATAGCAGTCGTGAAGCTTAATTGGAGGCCTTCGGGCGGCTTAAAAACATCCGACAGCAAGATTACGTAGTCACAACGTGTCTTGCCTGTCCCCAACTCGCACTCGGCCAGCGTGGGGACGTATGGCCTTAACCCTCTCTTGAGAGGAGACCCTGAGCCCAGCAGTGGGACGTTATGGGTTGTTGATGATTATGTTTGTAAGATTTAAAATTATTGCCAAAATCATTTAGCTCACGGTCACGATTATGGCCTTACCGTGATAGCTTTTATATGCTTGTTTACTTAACTTTATTTATCTGAAAACTGGGACGTCTACTGATATGAATGTCATGTGAAAATGTTTTATAATGGTTCTATAACTAGTATTACATAATTTAAGCCTCACAAAAAGACATGTCTGACAGCTTTTGTAAAGGTAAGAAGAAATGGTATTTGTATGCCTGTATATATCTTGAAATTTTGTTTGCCCGTGTGTAGTTCAGTTTTCGCGGTTGAAAGGAGTATTTGTGTTATTCTGATATATAATCTACATTACTGTAAAGTTCATAGAAATCCGTTAGTAGTTTTTGCTTAAAAGAGTAACAAGCATCCAAACATCCTTACAAACTTTCGCATTTATAATATTAGTATATGTTATAATAGTAATCTAGAACATGATAAATTAAACACCTTAAGCCTTCAACTGAACTTAGAAGGTCTGTAACACTTTATTTATTAACATTCCAAATTGGTTTCAATAATTGCTCTATTCAAATGTTCGTATTCGTCAAAGCCCTTTGTAATTAACATTGAATCCATTGATTTCATCAGTTTTCTAAAGACAAGCTAAAATTTATCTTTATTCGAAAAAGATTTTTATTTGAATTGCCGAACCTTTACCGTTAAACTACATTTAATGGCTTTAAAAGCGTGTGATCTTAGGAGTCAATGTCCCTTTAACGAAGGAGTCAATTTCCCTTTTACTTTCTGTTTTTACATTGAGCTTATTCTTCAAGAACAAAAAGAAATATGTATTTTGTTACGTAGAGAATAAGATGATTGTTATATGAATATAATATCACATAAAAAAAAGTTTTGATTCACAAAGTCGAGTAGCGAGGAAGACACATTATTATTTTATAACAATTTTCTTCGCAGTCTCTATTTGACAACATGTTCTCGTACACTGGAGAAAAGCACCTTTGAAATAGTTTTCCTTTTATCACTTTATTATTTCCATCAAGTGTACAATAACAATTTGCTTTCGTTGTAATATTTTCTGAGCGTACAGTCAACAACAAAAGCCACTTAAAATGTTCTGCTTCATGGACTATGATGAAACTAAAATATTCAGCCATTAATTAATTGGTCTGGAACGTTAGGAAAATTCTGAAACATTAATTATCTGCTAGGTAGTTGTAGCACCAAATTAATTTGTTTTTCTAAGATCCTGGCAGTTAACAGATATTCTTTGCTCAGTCTCGAAGCGACATCACCAAAATTAATATCAAAGTCTAAGGTGTTTGTTAAATGAAAACCCCTGACGCAATGATGATAGTCGGAAATTCTTTAATTTACAGGAACACGAAGAATACGTCTTGGATCTACTTACTGTACGTTTGAACTTAACCTCTCAGGAAATATTTCGTATGACCAATTCGTATGAACTGAGCTACTATTTTGGTTTACCAATCAAAATGTCCTCCATCACACGAACGTCACAAAAATAAATTCATATCCGCATCACTTTTGCGTAATATTTCTCAGCGGGTTCTCGCCTTGCACGTACGTGGGCGCGGCGATGGAAACAAATCAAATTGGCTCGCGCGTCGACGTGGGCCGGCGCACAGAGAATTTAAACCAACAATACTACGTCTCTATGTTGTCTCACAAATGTAATAACATGAGATAACAGGATTATTTCTTTTGTATAATAAAAGATACATGACATTATGTATTTGTGTATTTGATGTAGTTAAACAAGGACATTTTACAAGGTTTCCTTTAGATGTATAAATCAAATAGATCGTACTTACTTGGCTTCCTATTATGCATAAACAAATAAACATAAAGAGCATAATACCTACATTACTATAAATAAGGTGTCTATATCTAGTAATATAGAATGACTTACAGATCCTATAACACCCATAAGAATTATTACAAAAGATGCAAGGCTTCCGTCAATCCTTTTCAGAATCATAGTTGTAATGTCACGTCCGTCTTTTACTGTTTGTGACAAAGGACTATCAAATATCTAGTAACACATCAACTGCAATATTAACTGAAAAGGGATCTCACGCTATCATTCTCTAACGGAATACCTTATTAGGTAACAAAAGCTTTTTGTCGCATTTTTTATTGACGATGTGTCATATATTGTTTCGTTTGTCATATATGTTACATTTTATATCTCGTTTTGTTATACAAAAAGTTATAGGAAAGAACAACCCAATTTTTTCATTGGGAAGATATACTTCAGCACAAGTAATTCGACTCAATCTAAGTGTTAGGTAAGTTTGTTGTATATAGAAAATCATCATAGTCATTAACCACCCACTGCTGGACATAAACCTTTCGCGCTGGTTCCCACTACGCCGGACCGGTAAATCTACCGGAAACCGGACACCGGACAGAGTGTTCACATTACACCGGAGCCTCGGACAGTCAAGTACTCAGCTCAGTTAAATTTGGACCTGTGCACACAATGGACGACGAAATTGTTGTGTTGTGGTGGTATTTTGATAGAAAAGAAAACATTGGGTACATTCTATTTTCGAATGACAGCAACCACTTTTGACGATTTACTGAAGAAAATGCGAGCAAATGATGTGAGGGGAGCGCGGGCGGGGCGAGGGGAGCACAGGTGCTGCGAGCGGGGGACAGATACCGGATCAAACTCGTTCACATTGCTCCGGTCCGGTATTTTTACCGGACGATCGTAGTGACAAAACGCACGGTAAAAATGCCGGACTCGGTAAAAATGCCGGATCCGGGATAATGTGAACAGCTTCATATAACTTGTACAGCCACCAGCCCTTCCGGCAGTTTTACCGGTCCGGCAAATCTGCCGGTCCGGCGTAGTGGGAACCAGCGCTTCCTTAGGCCGTGAGGTTTCGGCTTTCTATACCACGCTAGCCAGACGAGGTGGTATAGGGTTTGTTTAAAGTTTTCTTTCTCTTCGCAGTGATGTTGTCCTGCGTAATTTGTTTCTAATAGACTCTTATGACACTCACTGGATGAATAGGAGTAGTAACACTCCGAATTCTGAATTCTAACGGATTTTCCATCTGGTGGATGTCACCACACGAACTATATAGAAAAACGACATTTACTAAGTAGCTCGTTAGTTGCTTATTATTAAAGGTTACTGGTTAGGTTACTGATACATAAACCATAGTGAGCTATTAGACATAGTTACGCGGAGAAGATTTAAAAAGAAAGTCGTGTGGCACTCGGGGACTGCCGCGGTAAAGCTATTGCATAGCATTTTAATCAACTTATGAGATTATAATATTATTATTTTTATTTATGTAGTATTTTTTTTCTTTGATATTAATTCAAGTTTATAAAACAATATGCACTGTCTTTTTTCCAACATACATACATTCAACGATATTTTTGCCTAAAAATATAATCATCCTATTAACATGTCAACTAAACAGAGGACATAATAGTATAATGAGCATATCTATGAAATATAAAAACGAAATACAAAACAGAAGAAGAATCTAGAATGACTGTGTTGTCAAGCCGGATAACAGCCGGTGGCGGCCGCACGCATGGGCACGGAGGTGTCACAACCTTGTCGCACTGCAGATACAATCATATTCTCTATCTTTTTTTAGGGTGTTAGGTTTTTTCGTTACGGAATTTCTTGATTCGGTCGCCGCGCTCAAAGCCCACGATAAAAGCTATACAATAGCTTAAAATAGGAAACGAACTTGAGACACGTATTTGTGGGTGCGTAAGTTAATCTTACAAAACACTTGTAAACACATTAGAAAAAAAAATGTTCATTTAGACTCATTACATTTACCTATAGATATATTCAATTGTTCAATTTATCCTGCACTCCTATCAAGCCATTATAAATTCCCCATTACATTCAGTTCACGTATACCATATTCAGCATTCATATAAAAACTAGCTAATTCAAATTCAATCTCAAACGGCTTGTTAGATTCTGTCCTATGAATAACGGGGGTGAGGTACGGAAGCGGGGAACAGGTCACAATAGCTGCACCGGTGCTGGGCGGTATAGTGATGGGACAGCCGGATTTACCGGAACAGATAACTCATCTGTTTGAGGTAATTTATTGTTCGAAGACTGTAGACTTACAATTTGATTTTGCGATTCTGTGGTTGAAACTCGTGATTAATGCATTTAGGGAGGAAACACCAAAGTATTTTGAAGACAACAGTATTTTAAATAAATAATATTCCTATGATAGAAGAGAAGTTGAAAATAAGGTACGGGTTCCACACAGACCCTTCTGTGAGTCTGAGTTACGTCGGGGTTTCAGTTCCATTATGTAATTATAATAATTCTTATTGCATGTAGCAGTTTTATGAGTGTAAAAATAAAAAATGTGAACATATTATTATAGGCTAGAAAAAAATTCTGAAACCAAAATTCAAAGGTTAAAATCAAGAGTTTTTTTTTACAAATTTCAATGACTTACAAAACACCTAATGATCCTCAAACAACTTCATGTAATATAATAAGAAATGCAGGACTAAGCATTTTCAGGTTATTGTTAGTAAGTTGAAAATACAAGTTGAATGTGCAACGCCTGAACAACTTTTTATTTATTTATTGACACTTACTGCACATGTTGTACAAAGGCGGACTCAATGCCATGAGGCATTCTCTACCAGTCACCTTCAGATGATGTAGAAATATGGTGCGGTAGGTGCAAGGACTAAATATTGAGTGCAACAACAACAAACCAACTTTTGTAGTATTGGTAAATAAATATCGAACACGTACAAAATAAATAATTAATTGTTAGGAAGGACAATTTACTTTCCATACAATACAAACTTTTTCCATTAAAGGTGATAATTGTCAACAATGTAAAGGGGAACTTTGGTCTTACCTTTGCTTAGTTGTATTAATTTCCATCATTATCCTAAAATATAGTTCGAAATATACTTTTAAACTTAAGAAATTAAGACACTAATAACATTCCCTTTACAATCCTGGGATAGTAGACCAAACCCATCACTAGTTAAATAAGATTGAATCACACTATTCTCAGAGGATTGTCGGCGACGTCTTGAGTGAATAGAATAAAAAGCAAGACACATCTACAAGGCTAATGAATTTATGGGAATCCTTCGGTATCGAATGATGAAATTTGAATGATTTTGTACAGAGAAAATGTGAAGCTCACATTGCTGATTAGGGAGATTTCGTAACTTGCATGTTTTATCGATTGTACTCAAATAAAGAAAGGTCTTGAGTTGTCTTGGTCTCTGCAAAGGTGGTGTAGTCCACATCTGCCACATGTGCATTTTAACGAGATTATGACGTTATTAAAGATTGAATTCTTCCTCGCCTTCTGTCCCTCAGCAACAATCTTGTCACTTAATTTCAAGTACGATAAAAGATACATAATGGTACAGTTGTTAGGTAAACTGTTCATAACATGAAACATATATCAAGGATACATAAAAAAGGCAAGACAGCATTCATGCAACCACAGTGAAAATTAAGACCAACAAATCCACAAGCGGTGGCTAATCTAGTTCATCGTTTGAGGTATTAATTATAGTATATCAAATGTTCTATTATCTCAAAACGAATTTCACTTTTTCTATTAAACAAATAGATCATCATCATCAACAGCCTTTAACAGTCCACTGCTGGACATAGGCCTCTCCGTTGAAAGGGGGTTTTAGCCTACTATACCACGCTGGCTAGGCGGGTTGGTAAAGGGTTTCTTTCAAGCTTTCCTTCTCTTGGCAGTGATGTTAGCTGCTTATTTTGTTCCTTTAGTCGCCTCTTACGACACCCATGGAATGAATAGAGGTGGTGACACTCTGTATTCTTAATCCGTCACCACACGGAACAAACAGATAAATATATTGAAACAATGTAACCAATATATTATATTGAGCTGTAAACTTATAGTAAACAACTAGAGACGACAGCATAGGACATTCCAGTCTCTTAACAATAATCGATTCTGCTGCACTCGAATAACAATCGATTCGATCTATCCGTCCCGCAAGGAGGATATCAATACAGAAGCAATTATTCGATGCACAATGCTCGTCTCCCAGTTGCCGTAATCGATCCCTGCCGTGTCTTGAGTTCGACATTCACTATGAACTGGTGTCAGTGAAATGCTAAATAAGATTTTTCTTAGCTTATGATAAAGGCATGGCAGAAGTACTGTTATATTAAATATGATTTTTTCATTTATGAACGTAATTCATTATTGAATTGCAAATAGGTAAGAACTGATTGTTACTTGTGATGTGTGATGTGTTTACAGACTCATCTTCAACTGTTTTTAGACGTTCACGACTTTTGTATATAGTCCAAACGTCTGATTAAAGAAGGTATCAAACACAAACAACAACCCATAACGCTCCACTGCTAGGCCCGGGTCCCTTCTCAGGAGAGGGTTAAGGCCAGAAGTCCCCACGCTGGCCCAATGTGAGTTGGAGACCATCAATACATGTTGTGGCTACCTAATAATGCCGTTAAATATTTTTCAGACGCCCGATGACCCTTAACTAAGCTTCACAACTCTTATCATATGATAACAGCCGGGACTGACTGCTAAATGTAACTTCTAAATCACAGTTACGCTCATAATATATCATGCCACAAACGGTCACCAATCTTGGTCTGACCGCGCCGTTACTTGCTTACTCTCGGTGATTGATTTCAATAACCTAAGGCTATTTGACTATGAGTGCTTTCTCTGATGCTATCCATCCTTTGAAATAAATTTATTGCGAACTGGTCCAGCTGTAAATTTCTAAAATCTCTATAAAGTCTAAAAACAGTTATTGTAAACCGCTACTGGCCGGAGTATGTACAAAAAATTAAACACCTATTCATTATCGCAGTCCACTGCTGGACATAAGCCTCTCTAATGGCACGCAACTCAGTTCGATCCTCGGCTACTCGCATCCAGCTCCTACCAGCCGTCTTGCGCAAATCATCACTCCACCTGGCCTGTGGACGTCCTACACTACATTTGCCGAGACGCGGTCTCCACTCATGAACACGTTTACCCAACACCTAAATACCTATTATTCCATAGTATTAATAATTTTAATACGTGAATAAAATAATACGTACTTACTATACCAACTTTTTTTTGTGAATTGCATTCTTAAATTGAAAGTATGTTTATGCAAAGTCTGGTTCCTATTTTTTTTTGTCTACGCGGAAATCCTCTTGGATACCACCAGTTGGTGGTTATTTCGGACTCGATCCGACCAAAATCACAAGCCGTCTTAGGTACAATTGTATGAAGGAATTTGTATACTGGTTTCTTGATCTAATAAAAATAAATAATATTAAATATTATTTTACCTAGTTTGACGGTAAAAGTACTCCACTGATATTATTTCGGACTCGATCCGACCAAAATCACAAGCCGTCTTAGGTACAATTGTATGAAGGAATTTGTATACTGGTTTCTTGATCTAATAAAAATAAATAATATTAAATATTATTTTACCTAGTTTGACGGTAAAAGTACTCCACTGATATTAATTCTATCTCCAAAAGCAAATATCACGTTGATTTTAGAGAATATTTACATGTATATTCAGTCCATTATGTAATGTCGTCGTCAACCCTTGATATGTCCCAATAAACATTGGTTTCCTCTTTGGATAACCACAACGAACTGGAGCGGTGGAAAGGGTCCGTGGTTAAGCGTATTACTGACCTAAAAAGCGAACTAATTTACAGCCTCTGAGAATAACTGTAAAGGTCTAAACTAAAATCGATCTTTAATCGTGTCACCGTAACTATTTTTCATTTTGTTTGACTAACATTGGATTTTTATGCCATAGCGATTCATCTAATTAATTGGCAATCTACTTAGTTATCATAATCTACTCTCAAGAAATCTTAAGGAATCAAACAAACTTGGTACTACGACCGTCTTATTTTGAAGTTTTAATGATAAACGTAACTTTTAACGAATCTGTCTTTACTGTTACTCCCAGGGAGTAACAGTATAGTTATAGTGGTTCTAGTGATAAATAAATAAATAATACGGACATCTTACACACAACGCCAACTGGGTACTACACAACTGATAATACATATACATTCCTTTTTTTTTTTAAATACATACATATTAAACATAGAAAACATCGAAACGAAACAAATATTTTTACGGATCACAGAAACATTTGGTATGACCCGGGAATCAAACCCGAGACCTTGATCAGCAGCCGCATAAGCTAACCACTAGACCAACAAGGCAGTTACTTAATATATTTTTATGTAACACAAATACTGCTGAAGTCGGGTGCGCGGAGCTTAGTGGGTACACCGGGATCTCCGAAGGTCCTACACACGCCCTTCGTGTCCCCACGCAGGGTATGATGCGAAAATCATCACGGAATAGCCCGTAATATTAATTATTGAGTCTCGAGCATAACCTACAATACAGAAAAGTTTATTTTAATTCGTTTATATACCTGTAACGTAATATACAGGCCATTAGCGAAACAATCAAGACGCTTGCTTTGTACAACATACGAAATTCTCCACACAACTCCTTCATTTAAATTACATACCGCATTAAGATGAATCTACCTGCATTTATTCGTACACACCGCTTCACAGACAAAGGATTAAAATTTCCTTATGGTAGCCGGAGCCGGAACGGAACACGGGATCTTTGATTTAATAACCGCTGCTAGAGAGGATTTATTAAAAACCCTGAGACCGCATCCCGCTCTAGCGCAAAGTGCTTTTAATGTTATTTTACATTTTTATTTTATAAACCAAAAACTTTTGAACTTTTTTAGTTATATGTCTGATATGGTAATAAATATGAGTAAGGGTTAGGTTATCTGTCAGATTTAATACGAAAATGTACTGATAAACCGCATCCGTTGAATAAAAATCGGGCAAGTACGTAACAGGCCACGTAGAATAGGGTTCCGTAGTCATATATGTACATACAATCATCGACATCATCGACAGCCTTTAACAGTCCACTGCTGGACATAGGCCTCTCCTTTGAAAGGAGGTATTGGCCTACTATACCACGCTGGCCAGACGGGTTGGTAAAGGGTTTGTTTCAAGTTTTCCTTCTCTTGGCAGTGATGTTATCTGCTTGTTTTGTTCCTTTAGTCGCCTCTTACGACACCCATGAAATGAATAGGGGTGGTGACACTTTGTATTCTTAATCCGTCACCACACGGACTTTATGTTTGTATATATATTACTTTATTAAAACAGATAATTGTTATGTTTACTTATTATTTAGTTATTTTTGAATGAAGTTTTCCAAGTAAACTTATTTTACAAGTTAGGCCTCTATAGCTCCTGAACTAACTAAACTATTTAAGCCGTTATAGTTTTCCTTTAAAGTTCATCATAATGACTAGCATCATGGTTTCTTTAGATTTTTCAAACCAGCCATTTACTTTAGTTTAGTAGTCGAGGACTTAAAGTCCAAACAGTCTTGTAAGGGTTCCGACTCATGAACTACGGAACCCTAAAAAAGACCGACGAGGTATATCATTTTAAATTTTAAAAATATTATAAGGGGTAAATAGTTTTACTCACGTCTATAAATAGTATGCCCGACTGGTCTCGGGATGGAGGCTTCACCAAAGGTGCCAGGCGCTAAAAATCCTTTTATCCTTTAAAAACATGAATGCCAATCAAACAATCTTTTTTGTTTCTGTAAATCTAATGGTTAGTGATCTTGACTGCCGACCAAGAGATTGTTGGTTTGTGTCACACTCTGAACATAATATAGTTTTGTGATTAGTTTAATTATTTATCCTGTGTCTGGATTTCATTAACATTTATTTACGTATATAAATATATTTTAGTAAACATATTTTAGTAAGACGCCTTTGCCTTGTCGGCATACGTATACGCTAACCACTTGCCGTCCTCGGAGAGTAAGTTCAACTGTCAACACCGTTTGTGATGAACATCTATGGCATTCGTTATTGGAAAGTCAGTGCCCTCATATAGTCTGACAACTAGTTCAACTTTCGTACTTAAGTGCCACGTGGAAAAACTGATATTCAGATTAAACCGGTTGAACTAGTAGCTGACCCCAAATAGTTTTGGCAAGAATGAAGGCTAGAAAGATGTTATATATTTTAGTAAGTTCATGAGAAGTCTGGTCTCATATTCAAGTAATTATCTAGTTTCGTATTATTAACTGCCTCGTTGGTCTAGTGGTTAGCGTATGCGACTGCTAATCAAGAGGTCTCGGGTTCAAATCCCGGGTCGGGCCAAAAAGTATTTTTGGGATTTTCTTAGGAAATTCCTAATAGCTGCCCGGAGTTTGGAAGTTTGGCGGTGATTCACGCCCGTGCCTCGGAGAGCACGTAAAGCTGTTGGTCCCGGTTGTCATGAACATCCTATGGCAATCGTTATTGGGAAGTCAGTGCCCTCAAATATACTGACAACTAGTTTGGCTTAACAAACAGTTGAACACCGCGCCACGATTATCTCTTGCTCGCATGGGCGCCTGGTACTTCGCATCGATGCGAGCTACGTGATCCTCACCACTGACTTACTTGTGGGTAAGACATAAAATAATATTAGCAACATATTAGTGCGATACCATTTTGATTGGAATACTGTCACAACAGTGACCACACCCACTAGTGTGAAGAGCTACGCCCCCGAGATTAATTCCTTAGGGCCACACCCCGAGCGCTTGCGCAGGCTTACGCCCACCACAGTTTCTTTGTATTACTACCCTCCTTTTATTATGACCTCGCAATTAAATAAATCTGTATCTGAGACTGATGTAAATATGGCGGGCAGTGGAAATAAGACACCGCCGAGCTATGTATTTCAAAGGACGAAAAGATGCAGAGAGGATATGGACGACTGTCTTACTGAGCAATTCAATGATTTTAAGGAGGAATTGAAGAGTATGATGTCACTTTTTACAGCAAACCAGGGCAGTGAAATGATGAAAATTACAGCAACTCTAAAGGAAATTCAACATTCTAATATCAACATAGAAAACTCCATTGCATTTCTTACATCACAAAATGAAGAATATAAACAAAAAATTGCTCAGTTGGAGAACCAAGCCAGGGATGATAAAAAATATATAGTGACATTGGAGAACAAAATAGAGGAGATACAGATTGGAAGTAGAAAATCGAATTTTGTTATAAAAAATGTCCCGAAAAGGGATAATGAAAAAAAAGAGGATTTGATGGAAATGACTTTGTTCTTATCGCAAACGGTTGGCTGTAACATTAGCAAATATGATATTAAGGACGTATATAGGGTGCGCGGAAGGAACTTACAACAGCAAAAATCGCCTATAATTGTGGAAACAGGTTCCACTCTCTTAAAAGCTGAAATAATGAAAGCTGCAAAAGCTTTTAATACTAAACACAAAACAAAGCTGTGTTGCAAACATCTTGGCTTCAAAACGCAGGAAGACAACCCCATATTCCTATCAGAACATCTAACGGCGAAGGGCTCCCGATTACACTTCCTAGCTCGTGACTTAGTCAAGTCGGGATCATACAAGTATTGCTGGACGTCATATGGAAATGTCTATGTGCGAAAGGATGATCAGGCACCAACTATTGCTATTAGAACCGAGGAGCAAGTACACAAGCTAACATTGGCTAAATGACTATTTGTAGGTTACTGCTTTAAATGCAATTATTTTTATCAGCGAAGAAATGGCAACTCGTCAGTACTATTCTGTCTCGTAATAATTCTTTGCTATTTATGTTATATAGAAAATCCGTCTCTATGCGGTGTCTTCGGACTGCTTGTAACAGTAACTTTTTTTGTTGAAAATTATTTGAATACATTTTTATGTAATATCTTTGTATCTCACCTTTCTGTAAACAATTCATACTTGCCTACACATGCACAAATCATAAGTCCATACAACATACTCTTAACTTCTACACAATTTTATACTACTTACACTGAACACATATACATATATACATTATATTTTCTATGGTATATTATATACATAGTGGCAATACCAGGACTAATTTTCATGACACGTTTACAATATAATTTAAAGTATAACCTCGTTAAATACATTAGACACATGCATTTTGAAATGACGTTGCACTCTAGAGACCCTCAATATGAGTGATTCATTACAAACGGTTAATGAGATTGACAAAATTGAGATAGCACGATCTATCCAGTGTGACTGTTTTGAAATCAATCAGAACATTAAAATAGGAAAAAATGACTTAACCATTTTATCTCAAAACATAAGAAGTATATATTGTAATTTTGATAATTTTTTATTGATGCTTTCTTCGATTACATTTGAAGTGGATATTATTGTTTTAACAGAATGTAGGTTAAACACAAATAAACCTATCCCCCATTTAAGTAACTACCAATCATATAAGACTATACGACAGCTAAATCAGAATGATGGAGTCGTGATCTACGTGAAAAATGCCCTGCAACCCCGTGTTAAGGAAATACCACTATTTCAAGCCTCTTGCCTTCAGCTAGACGTACTTAATAATGTTATTTTATGTATCTATCGGTCACCGTCAAATACCTACACTGACAGTTTCATTGACTCACTCAGTGCTCACTTAGACACATTAACATCAAATAAGAATATTGTTGTCGCGGGTGACATAAACATTAATTTAATAGCGAGGTCTACCGAGCAGTCCTACGAACAAAAAAATAGAGCAAACTATCTCAACATGCTATCCCTTCACGGTATCCTAGCTGGGCATTTGTTACCGACTAGAGACAAAACCTGTTTAGATCACTTTATGCTGAAAATAAATAAAAAAAAGCTTTCTGCAACCATTGCTATAATACATTCAACTATTACAGATCATTACACAACACTATTATTATTGACAAAGCAAAAATCTGATAAAACTATACCTAAAACTATTACGTCAGTCGACTATGAACAAGCTTTAATTCAATTAGAAAAAAAGAAAATAGCTGATTTGCTATTCTGTAATGACCCGGATGATTTATGTCGATTATTGTTGCACTCTCTTACCGATACTATTAATTCTAATACACGTATAACAAATATTCCCAGCAGCAAACGTATCATAAAACCATGGATCACTAACGGAATTTTACGCTGTATACAGAACCGTAATAAACTTCAAAAAAAGCTAAGTCGTGATCGTGAAAATGAAGTACTAAAAATTACTTACACGCGATATAGAAACTTTTGTAATAACTTGTTAAAAAAATTAAAAAGAAAATATGAAAAAGAATTACTTTCAAAATCAGTAAAATGTTCAAAATTACTATGGAAAAATATCAAGTCTATTACCTACGCAAGTAATGCAAATAAACAAAATACAGAACTGCTAACCTTAAAGTCGTCCCCTTCTGAATCTGTCAATTATATCAACAATTATTTTGCTAATGTAGGATATGAGCTGGCTCAACAATTTCAATGTGGAAACATGAACCACTGTCCTCAACCTAGTATCATAACGACACAAATTAATTCTTTTGTGCTTTTTGAGACCGACTGCGATGAAGTACATAGAACCCTAATGAGTCTAAAAACCAACAGCTCCTCTGGCGTTGATAATATATCTACAAAATTCTTAAAATTTACCAGCATTTTAGTAGTGCCCATTATTACACATCTTGCAAATCTTTGCTTCAAAAAAGGAATTTTCCCAGCCCCGTTAAAAGAAGCTATCATTACACCAATTCACAAGGGAGGTGATAAACACGATATTAGCAATTATAGACCAATCTCAGTTTTAACTTCTTTATCTAAAATCATTGAAAAACTAATAAATACTAGATTACTTAATTATATGAATAAATTCAATATACTCTCTGACTCACAATATGGATTCAGAAGGGGTGTATCTACGGAGAACGCTGTTGGTGCCCTATCCTCTTTAATAACTAAACATCTCGATGAAGGAGAAAAGTGCCTTACTGTCTTTTTAGACCTTAAGAAGGCATTTGACACCGTCTCTACCTCTATTCTTTTGAATAAACTGGAAAAGATTGGTGTTAGAGATAGGGCTCTTGATCTCTTTAAGGACTACCTTTCAAACAGAAGGCAAAGAGTCAAAGTTGATAAGCACATCAGTGGTAATGCGGCCGTATTATACGGTGTTCCTCAGGGTAGCGTGTTAGGCCCTACGCTATTCTTAATATATATTAACGACCTCTGTAACATGAGAATACCTAACGCTAAAATTTTTTCATATGCCGATGATACGGCCGTTGCCTTCTATGGGAGCTCTTGGCTCGACGTTAAGTATAATGCTGAAGCAGGTATGACTCATATCGCTCAATGGCTAGAATCCAATCAGCTAACATTGAATACCTCAAAAACTAATTTTATATGCTTCAGCATCTCCAAACGTAGTGAACCAGCGGATGACTTTAGCATTGTTATACATAAATGTAAGAGTCATAACGATAACAGTTGTAGCTGCCCTAATATCCGTAGGGTAGCTAAAGTAAAATACTTAGGTGTGGTGGTCGATAATAGACTCTCTTGGTACCCTCATTTGGAGCAAGTGGCAGCCAGAATTAGAAAGCTAAGCTGGTTGTTCAAAACTCTCAGACATGTGGCGCCAATGGTTAAAGCTAACAGCGGAAGCCCAACCCGAAATGTTCTCACAGAGATATACCTTGCACTAGTGCAGTCTGTACTCATATACTGTATTCCGATTTGGGGGGGTACAGCAAAGACTAAATTCATACACCTAGAACGAGCACAACGTGCACTTTTAAAGATAATGCATTTTAAAAACAATAGATATCCTACTAACAGCTTGTATCAGATAAGTGATGTATTATCTGTCAGACAATTATATGTTATTCAAACGGTTTTAAAACAGCATAAGTCGCTGCCTATTAAAGTAAGTATAACTACCAATTCAAAGAGAAGGAAGTGTAATGTAGCAGATATACCAACAACTAAGACAAAATTTGGAAGTGCACAATATAGTAAACGATCAGCTCAACTATATAACAGAATAAATAAAAAGATAAATATACATACAACAAACTATTATGATTGCAAACAGACATTGATTAAATGGATAAAACCACTTACATATGAGGACACAGAAGCATTGTTGCAATACGGAGAATGATATTTACATATGTACATGTACAGAGTCACTCACTTACTCAAACACACACACACACACACACACACATACACACACACACACACACACACACACACACACACACACACACACACACACACACACACACACACACATACACACAAACACGCGCGCGCGCGCGCGCGAGTATAGAATTGTATAAAATGCATTTAAAATGTTTTAGCATAATTAATATTGTGTTAATCGTGTTATTTAAAAATGTGGAGGAGCAGAATCTTCTACTACAGGCATTATTTGCTTAAAAGAAGATTCTGAACACTACTGTTTGTGAACTATTTATTTGACACAATAAAATTATTATTATTATTATTATTATAACTAGTTCAATCTTCGAATTTCAGTTCTCCTTTAGGGTTACGGAGGTCCGATGCCAGTCGCTCCGTGGAAAAACTGAAATTCAGGTAAAACCGGTTGAACTAGTAGCCGACCCCAAATAAACTTGGGAATAAGGCTCGGAAGATGATGATCTTGTTTCGTATTAGACGATTGTGTATAAGATCTGTATATCATTAATCACATTATTATTAACATTATAAAAATAAAAGGATGTATCCTAATTTTCCAATTTATTTAATAAGCTGCAAATATAAGTAAGAGGTACTTACATTTGTAGGAGGCACTTTAAGTAAGGTAAGTACATTTAATAAATTTACAAATTCATTTTGAAAATATAAATAATTTTAGCCGTGATATTTATTTTTGCGGAAATATATGTAAGCAAGCGCTGTCGGAAATGTCAAATTGTCTAACCAAAGCTTGGTGTGCTCTGGGAAATTCAGTTAAAATGTTGATGCCAACGTATCACATTAGTTTCGCAGCGGTAGATCAAAGAGGAATTTTATATCTGAATTATGATATTTTTATTACTTTAATGAAATGTTAGATAAAATTTCAAAGGTCAATAATGACTTCAATGATCTTCTTACCGTTTCGTTCAAATTGATATGATTATAATGCCTATATAAACATTTATAAAAGAACCGCTTATAGCTAAGTTGCTTTGGGTGATTGAAAACTATCACCTAGGGGAAGCAACGAAGGCGCGGTCAGTACCTATATGGGTGACCGTTTGTGGCTTGACATGTAATGAGAGTTTTCGTGATTCGGAGGTCACGTAAAGCAGTACGACCGAGTACGAGGGGTACCTCGTACTCGGTCGTACTGCTGCTACGATAACTGGTAAGTTAACGTAACATAACAGTAGTGAAGCTTAGTTGGAGGACTTCGTGCGGTTTAAAAACATCCAACGGGAAGATTACGTAGCCACAACGCAGCTTGCCAGTTCCCAACCCGCACTCGGCCAGCGTGGGGACGCCTGGCATGGCATGGCATGACATGACACATACACACTAATATTGAATTCGATAGCATATCTGTCTGTCTATATTAAATCGGATTTGGTCGAATTTGAATAGGGCTAGATTGAATCTTAGAGAAAAAACCCATAATCCACATACACTTGAACGGAGCCGCTGAAAAAAGCTAGCAGTGTACAAATAAAAGAACTTACCAATGTAAAATCGACACAGTTTTCACCTACACAAAACTTTATATATTCAGGCTTGAACTAGATGCAGCCAATTTATCGATGCCGAGTGCCCTTCAGAGTACACAGTCCGATCAATTAACTCGATCCCGGGATACTCTCGGCCTTTCCATACTCAACTGAATTTGATTTAAAAATTGAATTTCTGTTATAAAAACAGATATTTTTATAAAAGTTAATTTTTGTGTTTCATTTCTGAGGCAACTTACAAATTGATGGATTATTGGTTCCGCTGAAATGGGCATTAATCAAGTTTTCTTTTTAGTTAGTTTAATCTTTTGAAATACATAAATTTATTACATCAATCAGTGCGGGAGAAACGTAAATACTTTATCGGCAAATGAATTTGTTTTTTTTTGCACGTCGATAGCGTGTTATTATATTTATAATAACTGATCTTATTTTTTTAAAACATCTTCCACATTTAGAATATATTCCTGTGTCGCGGGGGACTTTACAAACATACAGGAAATGGACACGTAGCACGCCTAGACTCAGAATAATAATTTGTGTATCACACAAAGTGTTATTCCATATAGGATTTGAACCCACAATAATTGGCACAGTAGAATGCGGCGGCCGCTTAAACCACTAGGCTAAAAAAACAGTTCAGTTTGAATGTTTTCTTCCTCTTCCTAGCCTTTTTCCCAATACTATTTTGGGTCGTCTACTAGTTTGTGTCGGATATCTTCTATAATGTAAATGTATTTACAATAAAAGTAAATATGTATGTATATCATTTATATAGTACCTTTAATACAAACTTTACTTAATTTCTAACTAGATGGCGTTGTGTCAGAAATACGAAATTATTCTTCTCACTTTTTGATTTTTTATGTATTAGCTGACAATATGAGTACTCTGCCTGATGGCCGAGTGCGGGTTGGGAAATGGCAAGATAACTTTGTGGCTACGTAAGCCGTAGGATGTTTTTAAGCCGTTGATGACAACCGGAACTGACGTCTTAACGTGACCTCTGAATAGCGGAGATGCTCATGGTAACATGTCACTAACGTTAACCTATTTAGGGACTGACCCTGCCGTTGTTACTCATCCTTGCTGATTGTTACTAATCACCAAGGGTGAGTTGAGTATGAGCGCCTACAGAGCTGGCTGTAGTAGACTACTAAGTACTACACCTTGTAGTGGTTTACGGCGGGAAGTATCGTTGGTTCGAATCCCACGTAGAAAAAAACTGTGTGATTCACAAATATTTTTTCGGAGTCTGGGTGTTCTTTGTGTTCGCTTTATGTATGTTTGTAAAGTCCCCCGCGACACAGTATTTATATTGCTAAAATTGCAGTCTTTAAAAAAAATTTATAAAACACCAATGTATCAGCTTATTAAATTCTTGTTTCTAGGCTCTTTAAAAAAAAATTTGGTTTTATACAAGATATTTAGCGATGTTTGTTTTACTCTTATAATTTTCACGTTTTTCATTTAATTATTACTTGATCGCTAGTAAGTCCGGACTTAAATGGAATCTCAAATTAAAAATAAAAACACCATAGAAATGAAACACAAATCACACCTAACAAAAAATAAATGAAACGAACCCCAAAAGTAAAAAAATCGCGACATTTAAATAAAACTGTAAACATTTCAGTTATAAATCAATTGCAAACAGCCCATTCAACAATATTACTTCCGGCGAAAAAAAACGCACTCAAAAAACCAAAACATTTTTTTTCTCACATACGTCATCAAAAATCCGCGTCACACTAACTGGTTGTTAAAATAACAACGTCTATAAATAACTGTTAACGTTATATCTGCTTCACACGTGAGAGAACAACGTTATTTACTGTTCAACGAGTTATTTCAACGAATTTGTTGTCAGTTGATATAATTTAGTGTAATGTCTGATGTTAGATGTTGTTGTTAGTGTTTAGTTCCTTCAACATAAAGTTAATATTTTTTTTATGACATAGATTTGTCATGTCCGTCCGTCCGTCCTCCACTTACCGTCCAAAAGTGCTAGAAAGATGTAACTTTGCATGAATATGTGTTGTCATTACGTCGACAAAGTGCTACAATTAAATTATGAAAAATATTTTTATTTGGGGTACCTCCTCTACACGTAAGTGGGAATGTTTTTTTTTCTCGCGGCTACCCCAACGTGTGAGGTATCATTAGGTATGTCTTTAAAAAACTATTAAAGGTTTCTGAGACAATTTCTTGATTTAGGTATCCGTTTGCGAGAAATTCCACTTTAAAAGGCAATTTTCTTTTCACTTTTAAAATGCAGTATGCAAGATGTACTAAGTTTAAAAAGCGGCCAAGTGCGAGTCGGACTTGTCCATGAAGGGTTTCGTATCAGCAAGTAACATCATATAAAAGTTCTTGTAATTCGTTGTAACTTTCATCGATGTTTTAATAATAGTGTTTTGATTGGATGAAAGGTAAATTGCGTGTTACGATTTATGACGTATTAAAAAAAACTACTCACTAGATCTCGTTCAAACCAATTTTCGTTGGTAGTTTGCATGGTAATGTACAACATATATTTTTTTTAGTTTTATTACTCTCTTATTTTAGAAGTTAGAGGGGGGGGGGGGGACACATTTTTCCACTTTGGAAGTGTCTCTCGCGCAAACTATTCAGTTTAGAAAAAAAAAATTTTAGAAACCTCAACATAATTTTTGAAGACCTATCTATAGATTTTTGAGTTTCAGTTCCAAGTATGGGGACCCCCAAAATGTATTGTTTTTTTCAATTTTTATGTAAAAATCTTAATGCGGTTCACAGAATACATCGACTGACCAAATTTCAACAGTATAGCTCTTATAGTTTCGGAAATAATTGGCTGTGACATACGGACGGACAGACAGACAGACAGGCAGACAGACTTGACGAATCTATAAGGGTTCCGTTTTTTGCCATTTGGCTACGGCACCCTTAAAATATATATTTAAATATAATTAAAACAAAAGTAGATCACCACCGAAAAATTATTTGCCCCTGTCATATTAAGCTGTATATCGACCGTCATATGTACCATGTCCCGAAGGAAATGATATCTGTCCTCTTCCCTTCGCATAAAGGAAAGGTCTTTGTATAACACAGAATTAATATACTTTGTGGTATATATAAATTAATATGTAGTTCACTATTGTTAATTTATGTTTTCTTATATTATTCCGTCTGCTTTCTTTTAAATGATTTGAATATTTTCTTATAAAGGATACTTTTGTTTTTAGGATATGATTATTATGATTGCTATAATTGAACTTTTATTATATTGGCGTATTCAAATGTTATATTTTAGTTTATAAGGTAAGCTTAATAACATGGAAGTGTCCCTAGTCGCGACTCCAGTAGCTATCAGTCCGCCTGGAGCTGTGCTAAGGAGGCATGACAGGCGTACCATACCATACCACTTCAGCGTGCTGATTCTCCGTCTATATTCTGCTACAACTTATCTGGCGGGTGTAGCGTTGACACTGCGTTTTATGGCCTCTAAATATCTCCCGTGGCCTATACTTAAATAATTTTCTTTGCTGTATATAACCATACATTGCAAAACCTTTTTTCATGTCTTCCTAATTCATCATTTATTATTGGGCTTCCGAGCCCACTCATCAACGAAATACGACGGCAAGAATGTTGTTATTATTAAGTTGATATGTGTGAGGGTAGTACTGTCCCGAATCCCGATCTAGCCGGCCCATTCGTGTAAAAATTAGATTTAATTCTTCATTCAGTTGTTAAAACATATTTCATCATCAAGGCATTAATGTAAAACATTAAATATATAGAAATATATAGGCACGTATATCATGCACCGGAAATTTGAAAGTCAGTGGCAAACAGATGTGTTAATTAAGTCTGTAATATAATTTAATATTACGTACAGATGGCGCTGCGAATGATAAATATGCTTGTGACGCAATGAGTGACGTCATCGTATTTCCGCTGGAGTGTTGTTTACATAAAAAGAAATAAGAGGGAACATTAATGAAAAGTTTTTTAGCGAAATGTGTTTTTTGAACTATTTTTACGGTAAAGGATAAGACTTTACTCTCTAAATAAGTCTCTAGTCAATTTAAAACTAAAGAAAAGAAGGAAACATTAATTTTAAAAATGTTGTTACATTTTCGTTATGATAACTTGAGTCATCCTCCGCGCGTTCATCGTATCCCAAACAATCTTAAGGCTTAACTTTCTAAGCCTTAAATAGTAAAGGTTTTAAGTAAATCGATTAGTGATCAGATTACTTTTATTAATTTCATCAGATACATACATTTTACGGAGACAAATAATAATAATAATTTTTTGAATAGCAACAGAACAAATGGTCAAGCTCATCATAAAATACTTTAGAAACTAGGAATACTTAGCAACTAAGATCACTCACTACTACATCTCAATGTATGCATCAAAATACAGTTGACTAAAGCTAACAAATTGACAAAATACAGTTTCAGATATCTCTCAATATACCTGATGTCAGTATTTGTGTCTTTAAAAATACAGTGTTCCTGAAGACAAAATCTTTGTTTATCATGATAAAATTAGTTGGGAGATATTAATGAAGCGTTGGGAAGCCGGTGTCTCCTTCTCTCTCTTCCTGACTACGCCTCTGTTTGACCTTATCAAACATCAAGAATATATCTGTTATGACATTTGAATAAAGATATGTAATATTGTCTTTCTTCTGTTAAGATTACCACACGTTACATTTTTAGACTGAAAGTAAATTTTTGTTAACTCAAATTTTGACGTAACGTCTCGCTTTAAAGAGCCTTTTCATCGATTGTAACAAAAATGTGTCACAGCGAATAGTGGAAAAGGTACTAGAGGAAAAGTGGTATTTTAGAAAGCCCGTGCCTCGGAGCGCACTTTAAGCTTTCGATTCCGGTTGTCATGAAGATCTAAGAAAATCGTTATACTATGTGAAGTCAGTGCCCTGAAACTTACTGACAACTGGTTCACCCTGCAAACTAACTTCGCCATTACGGTTGCAGAGGTCGCTACGAGGAAAACCTAATATTTAGTTAAAACTGGTTGAACTAGTAGCCGACCCCAAATTATCCTATAAAAAATTAAAGCTAGCACGATGATGAAATCGAATATCAATGTAAAAAAAAACTAAGAGAAATGTGCCCTGTTTTCTTTTCTGAGTACTATATACCGAAACTAGATTATCGTAAAAACATATTTAATAACTTAGACGGAAACCCAATATTTGTGTCAAATAGAAAGAATTCAGATAAAGTCAATGTACGCAATGAAGCAGTACCGTAAAACCGAATCAAAGGAAAGGACAATTTCAAAGAGAAACTAACCATTTTTATATGTTCTACCAACATAAACCAACAAAAGCTTCTACAAAATTTTCAATATTAAAGAATTGTAATTTTCCTTACAGCTTTATATATGGTAACTCGACCAAGTACAGAATGCCTGGGACAGTATAAAAGCGCTAACATATCAGTGGAATCCTGCTTTACCAGGGTTGTTAAATTCTCCTTTTCAATTTATTTATGCCAACCATATTGAGAGAGTTAGGGTTTCGCAGATTGGATTTCTAGATAAATATGAAAGAATGTATTTACTTATTTGAAAAATTAAATCAAAGAAGTAATCTCGTGCATTGCTTATGATACGTCACTAGTGGGCTAACCCACTAGTGATATGTCACTAGTGGGCTAACATTAGATACATTAACTAGAATGCAACATTATTAAAATAAGCAAGTCGCTTATGGTCAAATTCATAGCTGCTATCAAATCAAGCCCTATGTGCTCATTAGTCAAACCGTGTTCCATTCCTTTTTTAATCCAATTCATCAGGTTACAAGATAACGAAAAGAGTATTTTACACCTAAAAATAAACAACAAAAAAGTTAATTTACTATGTCGGTAATTATATTACTCGTAGTGCGGATCAGACCGTACTAGAGTTTGTCTGCAGCGTCCACAAAAGCGTCAGTTGCCTCGGGCTCTCGTTTAAACTTCAAACTATTTGCTTATCCGACGGGTTGTTTCTCAAATGAAATTTTAATATTTCTGGAGTCCCAGTTTAAGTTTCGTAACACGACATCCTCGTTTTCAGTCCCGAGTAAATTACTGCTGTTGGGATTAAGGTGGAATTGTGATTGTAATTATAACCTGTGAATTATATTTCTTGTCTAGTTAATATTTTTATAGAACAGGGCAAACAAGTAGATAGATCTTCGGAGATGAAGTGAATTTTACAGCTCGTGGACACGGTGAACACCTGCTTTACAATACATTATGCTGCATAATGAAACAAAATGCATGCGCGGCCTTAGTGTTTTCACCAAATCTTAGTTATAACCTCCGGGTACCTTATTCAATCTTTAAAATGCAACAAAAGAATGCTACATGAGCTTTCGATGAGGGCTATGAGGCCTTGGCTTAGAACACCATAAGAGCCTCGTCGAGTCGCATTCTTTTCTTTCACGAATCTTTCACCGCAAAATCTTTATAATATAGAATATCGTAAATAATGTTTATAATTTTAATATATAATATAACCCTTTCGTGTGTGTGTGTGTTGTCCCCAGTCTCCTCTGGATCAATTGGGACGAAGTTTTGTGTAGATATTTAATTACGTGAGTATATAGTAAATTAATTTAAACTGTGAAGCAGTTTTCGTGATTGAAACGGTTATAAAAGTGTTACTCATCGTTGCCAACCCTACCTCTTTTCTCATGCGCTTCGGCCTTAAAATTCAATCGCAGAGATGCTGTTAAGTCTTCCGACGTGCATGCCATTAGTTTCTAACACAAGTCAGACAACTTTAGACGAAACGGACTACTGCTTAACATACAGAAGCATCCTATGACCTAAATCCGAGGATATAAATTCTACTTCTTACTCATTATTATAATATTGTTAACGCGAAAGTTTATGAGGCAGGATGTTTGGGTGTTTTTAGTAACGGTTTGAAATGAGACTTTGAAGTAATAATATATCACAAGTATCAAGTTAGTCGAAAAAAATTTATACCATCTGAAAACTACTTTGACATACACTTTACGTCTAGTTTTAAATAGCCACTCAACTCACTTCTGACCTGGGGATTTCCTACATTACATTTTTCGTTCTACCATAGTAGAACACATTCACATCGAAGAAGTAATAGTAAGAAGGAGCTTAGATTTAGGATTGAAAATGTATGAGAATCCGAGGGTACAGGAGTCCTGCCATCCACTGTATTGCAATAGCTTCGCCACTAGGAGTGTGAATAACAAATCAATAGTAAGAATTACAACAACAATACATTTGCAATTAAATATAGCAAGCTTTATGCTTGAAATACCGAGCATTAACACCGAAACCGAATCAATCCTCCACAAAACTGTATTAAAATAATAAATACAAAATGAAACAAAAGCCTCATAATGAAATGTTAAAATGTGTTAATAATGGTACTGTATACTGCAGTACGGAACCCCGCAACTGTCACGTTGCGTTCCCGCATCGGAACCGCAGCAACCACGCGCGACCACTTCACATCGTTATCCACCATCATTTGCATTTCACAATATCTCCACTTGAAATAATTCTATTGTGGATACTATAGGCTCGTTAAATAAATTATATTGTTTTGTTATTTTACTTTAATTGTGGGTTTTATATGTTTAATCACAATGTATTGTTTTGTGTAAAATGTTAATACACTCGGTTCCAAAAATAACGGGTCAGTCACACGGGTCAGTCACATAAACCCGAATATCTCCCGAACTACGTATGCCATCCTAATGAATTCATTAGGATGGCATACGTAGTTCGGGAGATATTCGGGTTTATGTGACTGACCCGTTATTTTTGGAACCGGCTATAGTTGGGATAATTGAATAATATATTAGATTAATGTTGGTAATACAATTACTATAAAGTATTATGCTTGTTGTCTCGTCCTAAAAGTGGTAATGTAATGTTAAGCATAACTAGAGGTACCTCTATGAATTCTCTACACAATTCCACAAGAAGAGATTAGTACGTATGAGCAAACAAATCGCATGCATTAGTTAAAACGGTATGCTTTAGTTTAGTTTAGTTTATTTTGAGAAGATCTTGTAAATTTTGTAATAACACAATTAACTTATCCCCCAGTCTTATCCAAGATGTCATATTAAATGCCCACATTTTATATAGTTTAATATTACGGACGTTTTCAATAAAATTAAAGATATAGTTAGGATTCTGAAAGTATTCTGAATTTACCTTAAAAGGAGTAAGTGCTCTTTTATTACAACTAAAACCTGTCAAAAATAAAAATCGGCCAAGTGCGTGTCAGGCCACGCACAGGAAAGGGTTGCTCAGTCACCTATAATGGTACGTGGATTTAAAATAGTATCCAATAGATAATTGTTATATTTACGTATTAATACGTTAATTTTGTATGACTTTTCCAAGTGAGTGCATTTTATCAGTTAAGAGATAGCTCCTGAACTAAGAAAGTCATCTAATCCGTTATAGTTTTCCTTCAAAGTTCATTAGATGGACCACCATCACAATTTTTTTAGATTTTATGAGCCCGCCGTTTAGCTTTTAGAGCTTTTAGAGGGGGACGCCCTGTTTTTACAAAAAAGTACCTTTTAAAGTCAAATATCTCGCAAACGGATACGTAAATCAAAAAATTGTCTCGGAAACCCTTTAGTGTTTTTAAAAGACCTATCTAATGATACCCCACACGATGTGGTAGCCGCGAGAAAAAACATCCCCACTTTACGTGTACGGGAGGTACCCCAAATAAAATTATTTTTCATAATTTTATTGTAGTACTTTGTCGACGTAATTACAACACGTATTCATGCAAAGTTTCATCTTTCTAGCACTTACCGTTTGGACGGTAAGTCGAGGACGGACGGACGGACGAACGGACGGACAGACGGACATGACGTATCTATAAGGGTTCCGAGTTATGAACTTCGGAACCCTAAAAAATTATATTGATGAAAGTTGTGAATCAATTAATATTGAAAAAAGATATAGAGATCGGCTTTTGAAAACGGTTGCTCATTGAATTAAGTAAAATAGTTTATATTGACTTTGAAGAAACCCATTCAGCCATCTTGAAATGACTACAGTAATAAGTCATAACATCGTCTGAACTGATAGAATGAAGCTCAATTAAAATCGTAAAACTCGCGACTATTCCAGTTCTATACTTAATTTCCAATACACTGGAAAATGATTCTCATTGAATACCATCTTCAGATAACCATGAAGTATCTATGTACATGGAACAGTCAATTAAAAGTGAACAGCTGCAACAAAACCTAACTTTTTATCTCTAATTAAAAGCTGCAAGCTGTACGTACATAATGTGCCCGCACGCGTCCATCGATGCGTGGGTTGACGAGCGCCGCGACGTGCATATTGTGAACCGGCGATGTGTAAACAAGTGTTGTTTGTTTACAACTCACGTACTAATTGCCTAGTAATTGGATGGCGACTATGTAGTGATATTGGAGCGTGATTTAATGCTATGATGATACAGTTTGAAAATGTTTCTAATTATAAGCTTTGCAGAATTTTCCTCAAATTCGATTAGGTTAGGCAGCGTTCGGACGGATTCTCGTTTCAAATACCGCAATATCTCAAGACTCTATCAAAGACCCTGGACTAGTGTGTATTGTCAGTATTTACTCGTATAAAAGCGTGATCCGGTGACTAACTGGCGAAGATCGTAGGAAGTCTTTGGATGCGGTCAGTACAGGACCGGTAGCAAGCAAATCTTGGTGGAAGCCAATGTTCCGCAGTAGACGTCTTTTGACTTATCGATACAAACTTTTGTGGTAGTTTAGTTACTAATAGTCACAAGAGGCGCTCAAAGCCAAGTGGCCTTAGGTGAAAACAATCACCGAGGGTAAGTTACGATGGCACCGTCAGTACCTACGTGACTGACCGTTTGTGGCATGATATGTTATGAGCGTTTCTGTGATTCGGAGGTCACGTTAAGCAGTCGGCCCCGGTTGTTATCATAAGATAACAGTATCATAAGATAACAATCGTGAAATTCAGTAGGAGGCTGTAGGGCGGCCTATAACATCCAACGGCAAGATTACGTAGCTACAACGTCTTGCCAGTCCCCATCCCACTCTCGGCCAGCTTGAAGTCGTATTAGAAAATCGCATTGTGTTATATAGGTGACAAAACAACTCAATTCACTCGTTTAGGGAAGTTAAGTCGAAGTTGGTTCAAATTTATGGTCATCACTAAACTCTTATAAAGTATCAAAATTTATTTTGAAACTAAGTAAAATCAAACGAAGACAACAATTAATTCTTGAACAATCTACGTATATATAAATAAACACATGAAATTTACCCAGCGCTGCGATACGATAATATCAACGTCCACACATAGAGCTTACGGTATAGCCTGCAGCTGGAGGGTCCTTGAGGTTCGAGAACTTTCGATTCCACTGACAGTTGGCAGCGAGTGATTGCACTACTTAACTGCATAAATTGATGCATATATAAATGGACAAATATTTTCTAATAATCTTTACAATTGGGTACTCATATGACCTCTTTTTCGTAAGGTTGTACCTGAATGTCTGATCACTTTAACAGCACAGAAATAAGCATCATTTCACGGTGATTAATTAAGTATTACCACAATTTTAATCTTGAGCAAGAAAAGGTGGCTTTGTATTTGTCCTTCATATGATTGTATTTGCTTCGTGCGTATGACCGTTATAATTAAATAAATAAATATTTCAGACATCATACACACAACGTCATCTAGTCCCAAACTAGGCAGAGCTTGTATTATGGGTACTAGACAACTAATATAATTATATAAAAATACTTTTTATTGTAAATACATACATATCATAGATAGAAAACACCCAAACTCCGAAACAAATATTTGCAGATCACACAAACATTTGGTCTGACCCAGGAATCGAACCCGAGACCTCTTGATCAGCAGCCGCATACACTAACCATTAGACCCACAAGACAGTCAGTCAATTTAAATAACAATTTCACATTAACTAAATGATTAATGTGCTGCAATTAATACTGTAGAACATGCGGTATTCACTCCAGTAGATTACCCAAAATTTACTCATTAGTTTCAAAATGCAATGTTTAATTTCGTTCAGCTGTCAGTTATAACAAGTACCACAAAATATTATGATAGTTACACAGACATCAATCAAACATGCAAATCTGTTATGGATGCTGTTCCATTTTTGCAATTCACATTTCGTTGGTAGACCGCAGACGTAATCAAAGTTTTCGCGCGGTGGAGTTGTGTGGTGCGCGTATCAGTTGGAACAATAAAAATACAGACTGAATACCGCTCGTGTTCAGAATAGCTGTTGTTGGTGGAGGTTGTTTTTCTCTCATAAATTCTATTTTTTTTTACTCCTTTATCTCTAGGCAATGTATTATAACAGTTATGCCTATAGTGATATCTTTGATTATTCTCGAAACATGATATTGATTATAGGGTGATGATATATAGCATACCTAATATAGCGAACTTATGTCTTCCTTGTTCAATTGTCGGGGTCACCAAATATAGCGAACTTATGGGTGGAAGCGAATAACAACCACGGTGTACACGATGGAAGCCATATTTATTATTTTAAGATTACTTACTAAGGTATAAATATGGTGTGGCTTATGGTACCGTCTTACAATTTCATTATATATCCGAAAAACTATCGCCAAAATGCATGCCATTACGTCTTAATCTCAACGAGATAAAAAGTGACCGAATTCTACGTGATCGGTAATAGACTCATATCTGAAATATGCTGAGAAAGCTGGTCAGGTTTAGATAAATTATATCAATTACTATATGACGTAGGAGTACCTACTATGGTATAGGTTATATATCAATTTAATAAATACATATACCAACTAACCAACTCTAAAAGATTATTTCGTTTCAAACCAGAACTACCCAAAAAGATCTTTTTAGCTTTTATACTATATAAGCCATGAAATAATTCTCAGGGCACATTTTATCTTTTGACTAACTACTAAATGCTGCATTACTATTGTATATTCTTACACGGATTTTGTTGTTACATAAACAACATATTAGTAACAAATTAAGTAATCCAATTATACCATAGTATACCGCAACGTAATTGTCTCTACCCTAAACAAGTGCAAACATCCTTAATCCCTCCAAACAAACAAATCAGGTATCAATACCGACTCAATATCATTCCCCGTAATCACACAGTATACCTACGACGTGTTTAAGTTGCTCGTCAAATATCGTTAGGTGAGGTCATTATTTCTGCAGCCGAGTGTTCGGCAAACACTTTACGGTTGCCTGGGGTGCGAATGAGAGTCATTCCGGTGGATATTGATAGTTCTGGTAATTAGACGGTAGTTGTTTGGAAAGAGCGTAGTTTTATTCTATAGTCTATTAATCGCTTAGGGCAATAAAATTTCGAACTTATAGTTTATAATATAAAGATTCGTGGATTCAGTTTTATCATTTTTTCAACGTACTGTTAGATAGTCCTTTTCAGCACTTATAAAAAAAAAACACAGCACTGAAATTTTACGACTATTTATTTACTGAAAGTTTTTACTCACACAGAATTTCTACTTAAACTTAAAACTTATACGCGACTTGGATTATACGGCGCGGATAGCCCTAGCGAAGGGCAGAGTAGACCCGGAGTGTATCCTTAGCTTTCACTGATAGCCAGCCGGCAGGCAAGAACCAGGTCCGTAGCTGGGGAGCAGTTTAGCTAGAGAATAACCAACTGGACGAATTTAGTAAAGTCTTGCGTATTTATAGCATAATTATTGCTGATTTATAATATTGTATTTAGGTAAACCAGCAATAATTGCAAGTCAGCATTTTACTCTAACAAATAGTGATGTGACAGTGAAAATAGGGATGTAACATCTCCCCCCTTTAAAACGGAACATACGGAATAGACGAAGTATGTGAGTATAATCCAAGTAACGATATAGAAATTAACATGATTAAGAAATAAGAAGAGAACATTTAATTAAGCAATAAGACTTATAAAATATAATATTAATACAGTGGAAATTAGATTAAACATTTAAGTTTTACAATAACTCAAGGTTTCGCCTTGGTGAACTTATATTAGAATCAGTACTTTCTGTATCATAATTTGTATTGGCCATTTCAATACTAGACCTTGCACGAATATTTGTATGAGGTTTAGTCATACAAGTATTGACAATTTTAATACAACAGGATGTACTGTCTCTTTGATTATTACAACAGAGACATTTATACAATTTATAAGAAAAATATACAAATACAGAGACGGATAATAGGGTAGTAATTATACTAAAATAATAGCTATACTTAATATGGTAAGGTTGATTTTCTATTTTAGTTAATTCGTCTTCATTTTGATTTAATTTATATGAAGCATATTGCAACGAATCAAGATTTACATGAGATAGTTTAATAGGAGTCAAATATGGTAATGTTTGATTTACAGTAGCTTTTGAACAACAATCATCTTCTATAATATTAAAATTTGGATTAGGGACATAGAATTTAGTTTCGAATTCTTGAGACGGAACAAACTGTAGTAGCTTATGATAAGCTTTACAATATTTAGGTAAGTCTAAGATACCTGTCCCAACAATATTATAGTCATTCATTTTACCATCACAAGTTATGGATATCTTAGATATATCTGATTGAACATATATCCATCTATTATTACTAAGTCTTTGCCATAAATCTATTTCACCTAATATAATCTTATAATTACAAGATTCTGGGATTCCTTTCACATGTTCAGTTAAAATAGTCACTTCACAAATAGGATTTCCGACACTATATTGTATATTTCCTAGTTTACACAAATAGTAATTATTATTTATCACTTTGCACTCACTTAAGTCTTGTAACGCGGAATATGTTAATCTATCTTGTGTCATAGCTAGATATTTTGCGGATGGATTTATTAATGCAAAAGTATTTGGATTTTGAATATCGTGTGGAGTTGGTAAAGCATATCCCTACTAATATTATAAATGCGAAAGTAACTCTGTCTGTATGTCTGTCTGTTACGCTTTCACGCCTGAACCACTGAACCGATTTTAATGAAATTTGGTATAAAGATAGAACTGAACTTGGGAAAAGACATAGGCTACTTTTTACTGCAATAATCGAGATACAAAGACCAAAGCTAGGTGATTATAAAAATACATAAATCGTAGGTATCAAAATGTACCACTGTTAATCTCCTGTCAAAACTTCACAGGTTGCTAGGCATAACACACTTGCATGGCAACCATAATGATAGTTTGTAAATGACATATAGACCAGTAGACAAGGGTAGATAATTTTTGAAAACAAATAAAATTATAGTAGGATGAAACCTATTGGAAAAGGAGGAGAGTATTATAAAAATGAAAGGAAAAATAATTTACGGGCGATCTGAGGTCGGGAAGTGGTAGGGGGGGGGGGAGGTTTTCGGGTCCTTTAAGCGGGGCGTGAAAAAGCATCTCACTAAGCCGCCATAGTGTGGGCCGCCATACATTATTGTCTGCATTCGCAGCAAGTGTGGTAGCCCCGACTCTTGGATTCTGCTCATGCTTTCCATCAGACAGGGTAGAGTCACTATGGATGGCTAAATATAAAAAACAAAGGGGAAAAAACG
Source organism: Phragmatobia fuliginosa (assembly GCA_932526445.1). Lineage (NCBI taxonomy): Eukaryota > Metazoa > Arthropoda > Insecta > Lepidoptera > Erebidae > Phragmatobia > Phragmatobia fuliginosa. The sequence goes on from OW052073.1 coordinate 728,207, forward strand.
GTTTATCTCGATTTCCAGCAAAACTACAAGTCCTATGGAAAAAGTTCAATGGCAAAGTTGTAGGTAATTAAAAGATCTACAACTGTTTAGGGTTCCGAAGTTTATGACTTATAGATTCGTCATGTCCGTCTGTCCGTCCGTCTGTCCTCGACTTACCGTCCAAACGGTAAGTGCTAGAAAGATGAAACTTTGCATGAATTTGTACTGTAATTACGTCGACAAAGTGCTACAATAAAATTATGAAAAATATTTTTATTTAGGGTACCTCCCCTACACGTAAAGTGGGGATGTTTTTTTTTCTCGCAGCTACCCCATCATGTAGGATATCATTATATAGGTCTTTTAAAAATATTAAAGGGTTGTTAAGACGATTTTTTGATTTAGGTATCCGTTTGCGAGAAATTCCACTTTAAAGGCCACTTTTTTTGTAAAAACAGGGCGTTCCCCCCCACCCTCTAAAAGCTAAACGGCCGGCTCAAAAAACCTTTGATATTGGTCCATATAATGAACTTTAAATGAAAACTAAAACGAATTAGATGAATTTGTTAGTTCAGGAGTTATAGAGGCTTAACTTATACAATGTGCTTACTTGGAAAATGTCATACAAAATTAACGCAATAATACGTAAACATAAGGCCCTGCGCGCACGGGAAACTTTTGTCACTGTGACTGTTTTGTCACTTTCATTATGTCTGTAGAATTATATGGAGATGCGCGCACGTTGCGACGTGACAATCGGATGACAAAACAGTTTTGGGCCTGCGAACAAGCCTGCGACAAAACTGTCACCGCGCCGCTAGATTTAGATACAAGCGCGCGCACGGGTGACGAAACAGTTTCTGCCCGTGCCCTAAGCCAAAAGCGGAAAGCGGAAAGGACTAAATTTTTATTTATATTTTCAGACAACAGGGGATTCTGTTTGAAATAGCATTGTAATCAAAACAGAAGTGTCTCCTAGCGTTCAATCACCACATTATCATAAAGGGTCTAAGCAGTATGCCTTGAAGTTGTTCTAATAAAATATTCAAGGTTTTCTTCGAAATTACTAGAGCTTGAATTGTTTTAGAGAAAATGAAATATGATATAATTTGTTTAATTTAACACTGGTTGAAAGATTACCAGATGTTATTTAATTTTGAGAATGACACAATGATCGAAGATTCAATGTTTCGGCCCAAAAAATTGAATTTTGTACTGAATCGATTTTTACCCTTGAAAATCGAGTGTCGATTTATTGTGTTGGTACAAAAAATATTTACAATAGTTACAATTAGCTGAATGTATTAATTTGATAGGTAATAAAAATAATTCTTATAATCGAATTCCTTGAACTAAAAAATCGATGATTTTACTGATAAGAGATCCCACAGATTGTTTAATGAATATTTTTGTTTTTCATAAAATGGATTTATATTTATATTGTAAATACAGAAAAGATATAGAATCGATCCTTTAGAAATCGTTTTTTTCAATAATCGATTCTTCATGTACTGATTCGAATCGAACCAAAAATCCCTACTAAATAGTTTATCCTAACGCCATTTTCCGTGCCCCGCTCTCCGCTTACTTTTGATGCCCGCTGGCGATAAGCAAATATATATAGTATATAGAAGAAGTGGAAAGAAGACCAGCACTTTACGAGAAAAGATTAAAAGAATATTCTGACATATGATAAATACTAGGCATGCCTTTTAAGTTCTGTCGTTTCCATATTTAACGGCAGTTTTGAATTTGGAACAGTTCTATATTCGAATGTGTTTAAATATTGAATCTCAAAACATTTTAAATACCCCTTCTTTAAAGTGGAATAAATGTTATAATTAGTGGTTTGAGCGAAGGGAAAAGTGTACTAAACTATGTGGTGAATACTTTGAAAATATGCAGTAATTCATTAAAACTTTCTACACTCATTCGAAAACTTTTACGCCGTATGAATTCGCAAATAATGACTGTCTCTTCCAAATGCATATCGTTAAATGAACCATGGATTTACAAAAATGTTTCGTGACTGTCATTCGCCGTGTGCGCACTCAGATTTTAACACGCGACGCGACATGACAAAAACTTTTTTGTCGCAGCGACAAAAGTCACCCGTCAGCGCACTGCTTAACAATTATCCATTGGATACAATTTCTAATCCACGTTTTTTTTTTTATTTAAGCCTGCCAAAGTGACTCTACTCTGCCTGATGGAAAGCATGAGTAGAATCCAGGAGCAGGGGTCACCATGCTTATTGTGAGGGTAGGCAATGTAGCATGGTGACCCTTACCATGGCAGCCTGGTTAGATTATTGTGCATCATTCTCCCGGCCTTCGAAGGGCGGGAGAATGATGCAGAATGATTGGGTCTCCGGTCTCACACTCACCAACGATATACGACAGCAAGAATGCTGTCAAAGATGAAACTTTGCATGAATACGTGTTGTAATTACGTCGACAAAGTGCTACAATAAAATTATGAAAAATATTTTTATTTGGGGTACCTCCCCTACACGTAAAGTGGGGATGTTATTTATTTTTTCGCGGCTACCCCATCGTGTGGGGTATCTTTAGATAGGTCTTTTAAAAGCAGTAAAGAGTTTCCCAGACAATGTTTTAATTTAGGTATCCGTTTGCGAGATACTCCACTTTAAAAGGCACTTTTTTGTAAAAACAGCCCCCCCCCCCCCCTCTAAAAGCTAAACGGCTGGCTCAAAATATTTGAAAAAATTCGTGATGATGGTCCACCTAATGAATTTTGAAGAAAAACTATAACGGATTAGATGACTTTGTTAGTTCAGGAGATATAGAGGCTTAAATAAAATTATTTGTAAACGAAGTTTAGTGAAAACTTACCTTTTTATGTCCCGAATACACTGTAATTTATTTGATTTGAAATTTTAATTTTTTCACCCTATTTTGACTTCATATCGAAAATTCACCCATCAAAATATCTACTTTTTCAAAAAATTGGGGTGTTTTCTGTTTGATGAAATCTCTACTTTCCGATGGTGTAATCCCTACTAATAGTATAAATACGAAAGTAACTCTGTCTGTCTCTCTGTTACGCTTTCACGCTTAAGCCACTGAACTGATTTTGATGAAATTTGGTATGAAGATAGAACGAACTTGGGAAAGGATATGGGACAATTTTAATCTCAAAAATAAAGGTCGAAAGTTTGCGTCGAAGTTCCTTTTTATCAAACATAAAAATATGTAAGATTGTTTAATCTAACCTTACCGTGTCGCGCGATATAAAGGAATTCCACGCGGGCGAAGCCGCGGTCGGAAAGCTAGTATGTGATATAAATCATAATCTACGAAAGTAACTAGAGGAATTCTAATGGCAAATATTAGTTTATTTTCGTTGATAAATGAAGATATTTCTGCGACATCTATTATTGTATGAATATTCTCAAGAGATAAATGTAAAGGCAAACTAGAAAGAATATCATTACTTTTTGAATTCAGTTCATTATACAACTGTATTGGACTTAGCACTGATGGATGAACTATATTCTGTTTCCCAAATAGAATAGCATCGATTAGATCTTCAAGGTTAAAATTAAGAATCATTAATGAACTTTCTAAGGCACTAAAAGTCATTGATAAATGTGATATTATTTCTAACTTATTGGCATTAGTTGAAACAGTGTCTAAAATTTTGCCTAAATTTTGTATATTGCTATTGAGAATATTTTCGTTTTCGTTAAGTTTGGCAATAGTATTATTAAAAGATGAAATGGTAGAAGTTATTAAGTGAATATTTTCTTTCATAATTGAAGCTAGGTGTCTTTGATCGTCTTGAACCGCATTAATAGCATCAGTAAAAGCCTTAGCGTCATCTTCGTCTAAAGAACCAAATAGTTGTTTTAAGATTGGACCACCTATACCAATCCAGGCAGACCTTTTAACTTTGTGAGTAGTATTAGAATTAGTTAAATGGGATAAAGAGATGTAATTATTTTGAACATTGATAAAAAGACTTTCTAAAGGACTTAGGATATTCCAGCAATCAGTTTTGACTTTAGTAGATTGATGTGTATTACAGATTAGTTTACATTTTTCTAGAATTCTTTGTAATGTTTCTATATGAGGCTGTATATAAGATAGATCAGAATATGTAACTATCTTCCAATGGTTATTATAATATTTCAATGTACCTATCGGATCGTAGAAAAGACCTGGACTATTAACTATCGGTGTAGTCATGTTTGATCCTGCGAGGAGTCCTGGCGCGACGGCCCTGGAAGGGAATTATCATGGGCTAGTTTAATTTCATCAAAATGATGTCTAATATGTTTACGATTAATTAAAAGGGTAACGTTATTATTATTATGTACTTTAATAATTCTATATGGGCCTTTCCAAATGCTAGAAAGGGCTTTACGTAATCTATGATGTTGCTTTAAATATACCATATCTCCGACATTATAAGTAATATTTCTAGTATTTTTATCATAATAATTTTTGGAATTCTCTTTACTACGGCGGATATTCTCTCTGGCTATGTTTCTAGTATTTATAAGCTTTTGTTTCAAAGTTTTTATATAATCAGGGTATGTGACTGTTGGTTCGATATCATAGATAGAACTTGGCAGGTTTAGTTTACAGCCAAATAGTAATTCATGTGGTGTAAAGTTAGTAGAAGAATGAACAGATGAATTGTAGGATACAAGAGCAGTTGGGAGATATTTATGCCAATCATCTTGATTGTCATTCACGTAAGATTTCAAATATTCTTTCAATGTGGCGTGACTTCTTTCGAGAGCGCCATTAGTTTGGGGGTGATATGGAGTAAAAAAAAGATGTTTTATTTTGAAAAGAGAAGTTATTTGTTTGTATACTTCGGCAATAAAATGAACACCTTGGTCGGATAAAAGAGTTTTAGGAATACCGAAATGAGAAATAAATTTTATCAAACAGTCAGCTGTTTGTTCAGCTGTCGAATTAGTAATAGGGTAAGCCATGGAGTATTTTGTTAAATCATCCTGAAACGTTACGATGTATTTATATTTTTCCAGACCTGATTCTGGTAAAGGGCCAACAATATCAGTTGCTATTCTTTGGAGAGGTTCCTGGCATGTAGAAGTTATCTCCATCGGAGCTTTATTGCAAGCACGTAAAGCTTTATTTTGTTGGCACTGTGGACATTGTCTAACATATGATTCAATATCATTCTTCATACCTTTCCAGTAAAAAGAATCTTTGAGTTTATTATACAAACGTGTGGAACCAATATGTCCACCAATAGGAGAGTCATGATTATCTTTTAAAATCGTAGGAATTTCGTTAGGCTTAGGATACATGAGTTTATTGTGGTAGATATTAATTTTGATATGTGTGTTATGAAAAATAAAAGATATGATTTCGTAAATTATAATAAATTCTAGTTTGTCAAATGGATTGGAAAAGTCAGACATAGAAATTTCTTTTACATCAGGATGAAATATAATTAATTCATTTCGGAGGCAATTTAACACCTTAAATAATTCTCTATAAGTACAAGAATCATAGTGATGAATTTTAGTAAACATGTGGATGTATAATTTATTATTAATATTAGTGTACTTTAGTGAATATAGTTCTTTCTCGGAGTTTATAAAAGATTCTTTGTCATCTAGGAGGTTAACAATTTCTTCACAGTAAGGATTAGATGAGTCTAGATCAATTGAAGTAGGATAAGCGATTGTAGAGCAGGATGTTTTTAACAGACTTTGGTTAAACTCACGGATTTCAGTACTAAATACCATTGGATTAGAACGAGATCGAAGAAAGTTGCCATATGTAATGTCGTTAGTAAGATCGATATCATTGACAGGACATATTATAGGAGGGCGAGATAGTGCATCAGCGTTAAGGTTAGTTTTGCCAGATTTATAAACAATTTCATAATCATATTCTTCTAACTTAAGTCTCCATCGAACTAATTTACTGCTAGGGTCTTTGCAATTAAATAACCAAACAAGAGGACGATGATCAGTCACAATTTTAAATTTGCGTCCATAAAGATAGGGTCGGAAGGTTTTCACACCAAATAAAATAGCTAAAAGTTCCTTTTCTGTAGTGCTATAATTGCCTTCGGCTCTATTGAGGGTTCGAGAGGCATATGCGATTGGAAGATCTTTGCCAATTTCTCCTTGTGAAAGTATTGCACCTAAAGCATAGTTAGAAGCGTCAGTAGTAAGGATAAATTCCTTAGAAAAATCAGGATATTGAAGAATAGGAGCACTAGTTAACATTGATTTAAGAGTATTAAAAGCATTTTCTTGATCTTGAGTCCAATTGAAAGAAGTATCTTTACGAAGTAGTGAAGTTAGGGGTTTAGTAATTTTTGAGAAATCTTTTATGAATTTTCGATAATATCCTATTAGCCCGAGAAATGATTTTATTTCCTTTGGATTTCTGGGTGTAGGGTACTTGGATACGGCCTTGATTTTATCAGGATTTGGAGAGACACCTTTATCAGTGATGATATGACCAAGATACGCAACTTCTCGTCGTAGGAATTCGCATTTATCTGGTTGTAATTTCAGATTGTGCTTTCTGAGAGCATCGAAGACTAATTTAAGTTTTTCTATGTGTGAAGAGAGGCAGTTCGAGTATATAATTACGTCATCAAGGTAAATGAAGCAGTGGAGACCTTGAAGACCAGCGAGAACTGTATTCATAAGTCTTTGAAATGTGGCTGGCGCATTTTTTAAACCAAAAGGCATCCTAGTGTACTCAAAATGACCATTAGGAACAGAAAAAGCTGTTTTAGGGGCATCTTCTGGATCCATGCGAATTTGATGGAAACCTGACACCAGGTCCAATGTAGTAAAATACTTGCTATGACCTAACTGATCCAGGATGTCAGTGATATTAGGAATAGGATAAGCGTCTCCGACAGTAACGTCGTTTAATTTCCTATAATCTACGACTATACGCCATTTCTTTTGACCAGAAGCGTCTTGTTTTTTAGGAACTACCCAAATGGGAGAAGACCAGGGGGAATTTGAAGGTTTGATTATATTTTGATCGAGCATCTTTTGTATCTGTTTATTAACTTCCTCTTTATGACATTCAGGATATCTATAAGTTTTGACGTGAATCGGTTGTGAGTTAGTAGTTTTAATTTTGTGTTCCAAGGTACTAGTAGAAGTAAGAGTGTCTCCTTCTAAATAAAACAGATCGGAATATGCAGAGCACAAATCAAATAAGGCTTTTGATTCTTCAGAATTAAGATGTGAAGTTCGTATTTGTTTCTTAACTTCATAGGATCTATTTGGTATAGTATTTTGATTGAAGGAATTAGAAAGATTTAGAGTGTTAATATTATGCAGATAATCATCTAATAAATCACAAGGGTTTAGGACTACGCAAAGAGACTTTATTTTGACATCTTCAGTATTAGTGTTAAGAACTGATACAGTGACATGATTGTTTTGTTTAAGTGTAACGAGACAACTAGATAAAAACACACCTTTTTGAATTTCAGACTTATCGATATATCCAGTAGTTACTTCGGGATTTAGAACATAGCATTCTACGATCATTTCCGAACGTGCAGGAATAGTATATTCTGGTTTGGAAAAATGAATTTGTAAAACATAATCGTTTATGTTTAAAGTCTTATTCCTATAATCTATTTTTGAATCATGAGATTTGAGATAATCGTTACCTATAATGCCATCAAATTCTACGTCGACGCAATCTGGTATTAAATGAAATTTGCCGAAAATAACGTCATTATTTGGAAATATAAAATCTAATTGAAAGTGACCAAGACTTTTTAAGTATTCCGTATTTTTGTCGATTCCTTTAAACTGAACAATTTCTGAAACTAATTTTGGTTGAATTTGCATCGAGGATTGTTTTATTAGTGATACACCTGCACCGGAATCAACTAAAAGAACTAGTAATTTATCAGAGTATTTAGATTTAATATACACATGAGGCAAATGTATTTTATTGTTATAATTAATTTCAAATAAATTAGAATACGAATCAGAAACGTTATTTAAATTGTTGTTATTTGATGGGCAATTGTTATTTTCATTGTATGACATGGTAGGTAACATAGATGTATTGTACTTAGGAGATTTAGTAGAAGTATTTGAAATAGTAGATTTGGTAGACTTATTAGACATAGGAGTAGAGTATTGATTGGATTTGGTAGATTTAATATTAGATTCAGTGGATTTATTAGATTTAGTAGACATTGTATTCGATTTAGAGGATTTTGTAGATTTTGTATTAGATACAGTGGATTTCCTAGGCTTAGTATTAGATTCAGTGGATTTAGTAGACTTGGCATTAGATTCAGTGGATTTAGTATTCGATTCAGTGGATATAGTAGATTTAGTATTAGATTCATTGGATTTAGTATTAGATTCAGTGGATTTAGTATTAGATTCAGTGGATATAGTAGATTTAGTATTAGATTCAGAGGATTTAGTATTAGATTCAGTGGATTTAGTAGATTTAGTATTAGATTCAGAGGATTTAGTATTAAGAAATTGTCTCGAAAAGACATCAAAAGCGTCGGTTTGAGTTGAAGATTCCGTACGACGCGTAACCGGAACCTTATTTAGTTTAAATGTTCATCTGGATCAGAGTTCGGATTATCAAATTTATTATCAAAATCGCTTATTGGTGTGAGATTATGTACTTGTTTTTTAAAATGATTGGTAGAGTTATTACTTTGCCGCGAGTTGTTAAACTGACGTTTACGACATTGAGATATATCATGACCAATATTTTTACAATATCTACAGAAGGTATTATTTTGCGAGTTTGAAGATATAGAAGGTTGAGCCGTATTTGGGATTTCATTCTGAAAATTGTTAATGTGACGTTGGCGATTTAAAAAACATGTTTTTTCTGAATGACCTATCTTTCCACAAATTTTACACTTTGGTCTATGTTCAGAAGATCTAGTAGATTGCATATAATTTTGTAATTTTTCTTCTTGAATAGCAAGATTAATAGCTTCCTGTAAAGAGGTAGGATTACGACACCTTACTATATTTGATATGTGGCTAGGCAAGCCCAGTAAAAAGGTATGTAGCGCCAAGTCTTCCGTACTGGCGATTCTACCTCTTAATTCACCAGGGTCCCTAGTGGAATGTGTAATGTCCGTCTGTAAACGAGTGAGGTATGTTTCTATTCGTAAACTATACTGTGTGACAGACTCGTTTGACTTTTGTTTGCAACTCTGTAAGTCTAGGAGTAAGTGATCCCTATGTTTGGTTTCACCAAATGTGGATTTTAAAAACTGTTTCAGCTCAGACCATGTTTCAAAAATTTTAAGAGAGCAGGCGGACTCGGCCTTGCCTTCTAGTTGGGAAATAATGTATTTGAATAAAATGCTCTGTTGCGATGCAGTAGCTAGGTTTAAAGCATTTTCGCAATTCCTAATAAATGGTGATAATTTATTCCTATCGCCATCGAATGGCTTAATAAATTTTGTAAGGATAGAAAAATTTAACTCCTCTACGCCTACAGTCTGTAAACTTGAACACGACTGAACGCTTTTCTTTTCAAGTTTACTACTTTCGTTAACCATTTTAAAGAATGAATTTAATTAATTACGCGAAACGGAGAAGGAAATTAAGAGTATAATATAAGTATATTATTAAGAATCCACACGCAAAATAATGCAAATGACAAAAAAATAAATCAACATAAATCGAATAAACAACACTCACAGTATTATTAGTAGATACAGCGATGTCATGGAAACAGCGGCAGGTCGGTGACGTCGGTGTCGGGTGACGGTGCGGCGATGCGGCGGAAGCGATGGAATGTGCAGCGTTTGCAGTTGGTACGGGTCAACGCTCAAACCAAGTGTTGCGATGTATTTTTTTGTAGAAAATTGGTTATTCGTGTAGCCAATAACTCGGTGCTGGGCAGAAAACCCTCACGCACAATGGAGCGATGCTGACACGTTGTATGCGATGACTAGGGTTGACGGCGGCCTCTTACAGCGTCACGAAGACAGGCAGGGACAGCAGGTGGCCAACTTACTAGTTCAGGATCGCGAGTCTGGACCAATTTCTGTGTGGAGCTGGTCGTCGTCAGGAGTAGGCGACCCGAGGGACTTCAGAAATCCCTTTTCTTCTGACACCAAATGTTAGATAGTCCTTTTCAGCACTTATAAAAAAAAAACACAGCACTGAAATTTTACGACTATTTATTTACTGAAAGTTTTTACTCACACAGAATTTCTACTTAAACTTAAAACTTATACGCGACTTGGATTATACGGCGCGGATAGCCCTAGCGAAGGGCAGAGTAGACCCGGAGTGTATCCTTAGCTTTCACTGATAGCCAGCCGGCAGGCAAGAACCAGGTCCGTAGCTGGGGAGCAGTTTAGCTAGAGAATAACCAACTGGACGAATTTAGTAAAGTCTTACGTATTTATAGCATAATTATTGCTGATTTATAATATTGTATTTAGGTAAACCAGCAATAATTGCAAGTCAGCATTTTACTCTAACAAATAGTGATGTGACAGTGAAAATAGGGATGTAACAGTACGCTCAACCATTGTATTGGATACGTAATTATTTGGTATGCGTACTACAGACTAACAAACTATATCCTATAGATTTCAAAATTGTTATCAAAACCGTGATATGTTAGAGAAAGAATGTAGTTTGTCAATCAATCAGGTTTGTAAATAGTGAAAATTATTAATCTGGCGGCACGAAGTGACCCCGCCAAGTCGAGCAAAAAAGCGGCACGGCCATACCATAATCCGAAAATAAGATGTCCGAAATATTTATTATTATTATTATTAATCAAACCATTTTAGACACCCTGTATCTTCGTTTGTGGATATATCTACATTTTATTTTCACCAATCGGTAAGCTAACTCAAAAATTTTTATTTGTTTACAATTTTTCACACGTACTAAACATTCATCTGAATTAATTATCCCGTAAAAGAATAAACCAACTTTTAAATAAATTAGTGCCGCCAATGATTAAACCACACACAGTTTCAACTACACGCAGTTTAGCCGCACGCCGACCAGCTCTGGGTGTGCTATTTGCACCATTTCACCCTTCATCGAACTCCAACATTACCGCGCTCAAATTTCACGGTCGGTCGGTTTGTTATAGTTGGAAATTTCGGCTTGTGGTTGTGTAGTACAGGTGTTTGGTGTTAAGTAAACTTGTAAAGAACTTCCAGAAACTTGTGGCTTCACCCAAATTATATCAACGGGGTTCAGAAATGTTTGCATGGTAAATGTTTGGCTGGTTTATTAGGGTATGTAATTGGAAGTTGGGACATGAGAATATTTTCTTATATATAGCCTACTAGCTTTCGCCTGCGGCTGCGCCCGCTTGACACCAATTATTGCTGTAAAAAGTAGCCTATATGTTATTCTTATATATAAGCTATGTTACTGTTAAGTTTCATCCAAATCCGTTCAGTAGTTTTTACGTGAAAGAGCAACAAACATACATATCTATATACATTTTCACTAACTGTCTCGTTTATAATATTCATAGGCCATTTTACTTTGACCTGTTATGAGTTTTTTTATAAAGGCAGTCATTATTTTCTTTAAGGTAGGTTTAGATTAAGGCATAGGGTTTCTATTAACAAGTTGACTGTAAATATAATAATAATTTTAGACTGTAAACTCTCTAAGTAATATAACTTCTTTATTACGTCATAAAGTGTAAAATTGTTTGATATTAGGTGTAAAAGTAAATTGGCGTAGTTAGTTTTGTAAAGCCAGTGTATGCATATTGGAGGCAGCGTCGAGGCAGCCGGAGCCTATCGTGTGAGTACTCCTATACTTTACGAACCAGGGCTGTCAAAAGGAGAAAAGTTATTTTTCTTTTCTTTTTGCAAGGTTATTAAATACTGTACAGTTAGATAGTATGTAAATGTAAAAGACGTACCCAAAAGTGAAACAGGTTATCGAAGATCAAATATTCTTTTTCTTGATGTTGTTATCTGTTTTTGACGTTTTACGTAATTTAAAATGTGTGTTACCAATTTCAGACTATAACTTTTTCGCAAGTAAACTTTACTTTCAAAGGAGAGGCCTACGTCCAGCAGTGGACTGTTAAAGGCTGTTGATGATGATGGAGATGATGAAGTATTGAGACTTTAATTGAGCAGTAAACGGGAACAAGCTGAAGAAAATCTGTACCTTAGAGGAATACAACATTAAGTGGCTAAAGTCAAATTTTACAGGAGAAGCAAAAATGCGCGTAGTGAAATTTTTAATGTAATTTTGAGAATGTTATAATACAAGCAGAGTAATTAATTTAGGTGTATTTTTTATACTTATACTTGTATTTTTTATAATAAACGTAATTTCGACAAAATATGTAGTTACTATAGTCTACCTCTGAGGTACAGAAATATTTATAACAACGTTTACTAAATAAACTTTATTGAGTATCTAATTAAAACGTTTAGAAATGTTTATAAAAATTCACAATATTAATAGCCCGCAGTTATAAAACACTTATTATTTTTTCCTATACTTGTATATCTATTATTTTATTAATATTAAAATGCTGCCAAATTAACATTAAGATATTGAAGAAACAGTTTCAATGTATTAAAAGTAGAAAAAGGTAATAAAATATATAAAATATGTTTTTTATGACGATTATGTAACGAAGTTAATATTTATTGTAACTGTTATGAGATGAGGCTTCGAGGAAAATTGGGCTGTAACGGTTAAATGTTTTTACAAGTTGTAAAGAAGATTTTATTACAGAGAAGAATTTATTAAGAGTGAAAATGGCTACAATATATAACACAAATAAGCACTATGGTTACTCTCTAAAGCTATGGTAAACAAACTGTTCAGAACCAATTCGTTTTCATGTCTACCTACCTGAGGCGAATATTAGCACGAAATCATTTACTATCGTTATTCCTACGCATGCCTATAAATATAACAAGTATAGTATAGTATTAGACATGAGATATCTGTTACCTATTTCAGACATTGTTCCAACATTCCTCTTTAAAAACCATCTCGGCTACTATCGAAGTAGAGTTGCTATTTCAAATTTTAGCCTCAATCGTAAATAGTTCTTTTACGTATGGAAGATCCATATTTGCCTCGTTGGTGTAGTGGTTAGCGTATGCAACTGCTAATCAAGAGGTCTCGGGTTCAAATCCCAGGTCGGGCCAAAAAGTGTTTTTGGGATTGTCTTAGGATATTAATAATAGCTGCCCAGAGTTTGAAAGTTTGGCGGTGATTCACGCCCGTGCCTCGGAGAGCAAGTAAAGCCGTCGGTCCCGGTTGTCATGAATATCTATGGCAATCGTTATTGGGAAGTCAGTGCCCTCAAATATACTGACAACTAGTTCAATCTTCGAATTTCAGTTCTCCCCTAGGGTAACAGAGGTTCGATGTCAATCGCTCCGTGGAAAAATTGAAATTCAGGTGAAACCGGTTGAACTAGTAGCCGACCCCAAATAAACTTGTTAATAATGACTAGGAGGATGACGTATGGAAGATCCATGGATCATTACCAAAACAGAACCGACGCGAAGATTCAGTACTATAGGTATAATGAATCGAGTCATCTTATATAAAGAAATTGTATTCGACTCGGACAGGACTAAAGTTAGTCTATTTTATAGGACCCGGGATGCTTGAACAAGGAAATCACAGAGAACCTCTGCATATAATTAATCCTCCAAACTGTAACCCTAGAGAGTAATTCCAGAAAACTGGTAGTAGCAGCCCTGCGTAACTAATCCACCACTAGGCGAGCTATCGACGCGTTGAATTTTTCAAATTCCACTCGAATCACTTCACTGACAAGTCTGACAACCCTACAACGGTTGAAACTGTACGATGTGTATGGTACACAAAATTGCACACATATAAAATTGTATTGTTATAAATGTATGGGGGCAACAATAATTGTGGTCCCTTCTATGTGTTTGCTATATTAATTACATTTTAATCGTATATTTTTGTGATAATTGCTTTTTCTATAGAACTCCATAACGCTTTGCTTTGACATGATGCTTTTAGGGGTTTCGTATTTCTCGACTCGGAACCATTATAGATTAGTTATCTCCGTCCGTCCGTCCTCGACCTACCGCCAAAACGGTTGGTGCTAGAAAGAGGCAACTTTGCATGAATATGTGTTGTAATTTTACGTCGACAAAGTGCTACAATAAAATTACTTTGAAACCCATTTTTCTATAAAAACAGACCCCCCACCCCCCCATAAGCTAAACGTCTGCCTCAAAAATCTGAAAAAAATCCAAATATTCAACATTCAATTAAAACTATAGTGGTATTATAACTTTTTATTTCAGGAGTTTTAAGGGCCTAACTTACAAAATGCAGTCACTTGGAAAACTTCGTATAAAATAAGAAATAATACGTGAACATAACAATTATCTATTTAACATGATTTAAAATCTATGCAATTTTATCTATAGATACATTACGTACCTGGAAATGCCATAAATTTGTTTTTTTTCAAAACTTTATCTTTAAGTTAAGGATTATTCTAGAGGTGTATGTAGTATGTACAACTTATTTCATTAGATAACTCCCGAACTCAAAACACCCGCATGTTCATTGGAATGTTCCAAGAAAATAATCTGGGCAAGAGTAAAAGGATTAAACACAAAGTAGCGGTAGGCCGGGTAAAATTGGCCGAGATTATGGAAATTAACCAGACCCGGGTCTGGATTCTGCCGTGTGGAGTCAGCAGCTTCAGTAATTGACCTGGTTTCAATTTAGCTGACCGAAGTTTTTGCGTCAAGATTTAATTGTCGTCGTAATTGAGAGAATTTGATGTAACGACGGCTTCAAAATTTAATATTACCTGGATTTAATATTTATGAAACGTTTTTAAACTTTGCATAGGACAGATAAATATTCTTTTTATATAAATATATTTAAACCTGCCATTTTCACTCCACTCTTTCTGATATAATAAATATTTAGGACATCTAAATCACAATATCATCTAGTCCCAAAATAAGCAGAGCTTGTACTATGGATACTAGACAACTGATAGAAATACATAAACATACTTTTTTTTTAAATACATATTATTATATACAGAAAACACCCAGCTCCGAAACAAATATTTGCGGATCACACAAACATTTGGTCCGACCCAGGAATCGTACCCTAGACCACGTGATCAGCAGGCGCATACGCTAACCACTAGAACAACTAGACACTCATTGACGTTTTGAATATTCTCATCAAAAAATAAAGTAATATTGTGTAAACCACTTTACTAATATTACTTATATAAACTTTATTTATCAGCGGTCGACACGTCGCTTTCTACTGCGCCAAGTGTAGTGGGTTGAAATCCCACGTGGTACAACTCTTTGTGTGATTCACAAATTGATTGTCTGAGTCTGGATGTCTTTTGTGTCTGGTTCATGTAAAGAACCATACACAAAGGAAATGAAGGAAATGAAGGAAATGAAACCAGTGATACAGGATTTATATTCCTAATGCGGGAATTGTCTTCATAAAAATTAACGGTTTGTTAGCCAGACCGCCTTGAAGTATCTTTTAGTTAAAAATATGAAGACTTTAACTTAAGGTAAGCCGTATTTGTAATTGACAATAGTTTTAACAAAGTTGCTAGATATTTTTTTTATTAATTGAACTTCAAACTGGGTGGTTTTATACCAAAATAACTTATAAATCGTCCACGATCAGTTGAAGGCGAACACAGAATGGGCCCTGAGTAAGCAATCATTAAATTCTCATCACCCCAAGCCGAGACAACACTTCCTGCAATATATCGCCTATTTCCGAACGTTGCCTGCTCCCTACAAAGAAACGGCTAGGAAAGTTACTGGGCCGTGGATACTACTATTTGACAACTGTGAAGTAATTTTGAAAGAACAGGCAAAAAAGCAATTTGCTATGAGCTTATTTATGCTATCACTCGTTGTACGGTGCAACTATACGCCGCAAATACTGCGCTTTCATCAAATTTGCACAATTCGCGTTCATGCGACATACATGTCACTCACCTATTTAATCTTCTTCTTCCCAGCCTTATTCCCAATATTATTTGGGGTCGGCTACTAGTTCAACTAGTATTACCTGAATATAAGTTTTTCCACGGAGCGACTGGCATCGGACCAGTTTCAGTTCTCCCTTAAGGTTGCGGACAACCTTAAGGGAGAACTGAAATTCGTTGGTTGAACTAGTTGTCAGTAAATTTGAGGGCACAGACTTCCCAATAACGATTGCCACAGATGTTCATGACAACCGGGACCGACGGCCTTACGTGCTCTCCGAGTCACGGGTGTGAATTAAGGCCAAACTTCCGAACTCCGGGCTCCTTAATAGTAGGGTTTTTCTTAGGAAATTCCTAATAGAATTTCCTAAGTAAAACCCAGAAACACTTTTTGGCCTGACCCGGGATTTGAACCCGAGACCTCTTGATTAGCAGTCGTATACGCTATCTACTAGACCAACAACCAATTTAATCATTTATCAATAAATCTCAGTGTAATATATATGTGTTTATCAATTATTAATATACACATCAATCACTCCCAAAGCTGTGCACTCGTGTATTAAGAAGAAGAAGCTGCAGCAATTACATTATTATTAATTTACGTAATATTATTAAAGTAGATTCAAATATCCTTAATTATTTGCTTCGGACATAAGATTAAATAAATGGGTGGGTATATAGGTCCCATCGTAATTAAAACAGCGCCTAACTGAAGGTGTCCCGCGAAATACGTAGGTGTTCCCGTCACCGACCTATCTATGTCCTAAATAAATCTGAAATATTTTTAAAAGATGAGGGACTATAAAAACATTAACTTTATTCTCTAGTTAATTTTCAGAAGAAATGAAAGTCGAGAAGAAGTCGAGTTCCCTTGGTAGAGAAACACAAAGAACAACGGCTCGGTAATCACCCTGGTTGACGACAAATAGGAACTTTATTCAAATCAGCACAAATTTATTTTAACGAAATGGCAGCTGGCCGCCATTCGCTTTTGTTGTTCTAGAACGTTTGCCAGACACGCAATTATTAATTTTCTTTGGAATGTGATTGATTGTGAGTTTGAAATTCTGTAAAAGTTATACAGATGAATTGATTCAGATAGAAAGTCACTGTACACAAAGATATTCCATTTATTTATTTTAAATTATTTGCACTTGAAGTACAAGGGTATGGAATGGATCCATTAAAGTTTTCGTCGGCCATTTCCGAATAGCTACATGCGTATTTATACTAAGGGAATTAGGTCTATTAAAATTTTGAATCATAAATATAGATAATTGATTTTAGAGTTTCGAGACTTTTACATATACTCATATTTTGATATTTTACTTACTTACACAATTAAACATACCTACATAAACACTTAGTAATATATATGACATTAGTATCCATTTTAATATTATAATTTCGAATGTCACTTTGTTTTTCTATTACATAGTTGCGCATCAACAACCCTTAACGTCCCACTGCTGGGCTCAGGTCTCCTCTCAAGAGAGGGTTAAGGCCATACGTCCCCACGCTGGCCTAGTGCGGGTTGGGGACAGGCAAGACACGTTGTGGCTACGTAATCTTGCTGTTGGATGTTTTTAAGCCGCCCGAAGGCCCTCCAACTAAGCTTCACGACTGCTATCTTATGATAACAACCGGGACCGACTGCTTAACGTGACCTCCGAATCACGGAAACGCTCATAACATATAATGCCACAAACGGTCACCCATCTAGGTCCGACCGCACCGTCGTTGCTTACCCTTGGTGATCGTTTCCAATCACCTAAGGCCACTCGGCTATGAGCGCTTCGTTACATTACATAGTTGCGCGTTCATAGCGAAACCGCCTCACTGATTGTATAAAAACCCTTTTATACTTACTGAATACTTTGAATTTTGTAGAAAGGACATTGGCTGCTTTTATCGCGATAAGCGATATACACGCGGGCGGAGCCCCGGGCAAAAGCTAGTAGGTTCTCTCTAAAAAGTATATCCCTATTATTGGTATTTAAATATGCCTATGCATGTATTCATATCCGAAATTATTGTCAATGGAAACGCTCATTAAAATTCCTGAAATACGTTTTTTCATTATTATTTGACAGAGAACAGTTCGCCTATCAACCATATTGCGAGGCAGCGTTTGTTTTGTTCAGAAATAATTTAAGCTTTTGATGTCGATCTCTTTGTAACAGAAATGCCTAATGTCTTTGTTCTGCGAATTATTTGTGTGCTGCGATAATGGTGAGATAATCTTCTATCTTTGTGTTTCATAAATGTATGTGGTGTAGGTTATTCCTTGTTTTAATTTTGTAGGATTATATTCCAGGAATGTTTGACACTTCATCCCTTGCCCGTTACGGGAGCGCTTTCAGTCCCTTTTCCTAAAGTCAAGGGGAGAAAGAGTTTGAACTCCTATATTTAACCTAGTTAGCTTCGTTCTTGTCACTGAATGAATTCATTCGGTGAAAAGTAACGAAAGAATTGATCAACTTTAGTATAATGTGAGGTCATGGCATCATTTCGATTGAGCTGGGCCCGTTTGGCTCTCCCAAGATTTTGTGCTAAAATTTAGCCAAAACTTAACTACTACATAGAATTAGACCACTAATATGTAACTAGTAGCGACATCTATTGCATTTTAGAGTTATTTTGAACAAGCGCCATCTAGTTGCTGTATAACGAAGCAAACTATTCTGAACAAGCGCCATCTAGTTGCAGTATAACGAAGCATACCCTACTTTACCAAGAACGAAAGTGTTGACTAAAGAGTACAACTTGTTTTCTCTAGATGGCGCTTTACTTAATTTTAAACAACGAGGAGTCGATAAAGTTCAAAGTACACAGGGAATTAGGAATAATGAAGACGTAGCAACACTTACTCATTATAAATAAACGTTGCCGTTTTCAACGTTGTTTTATACGGTAGGCGCTTGAACACTTGCTGAAGTATGGTAGTATTTGCGACTGCTGTGACCTAGGTCTAGGGTTCGATTACCGAGTCTAACAAAATTTTGTATGATGTCCTTATATTGGTTTTGGAGTTTGAGTGTTTTCTTTGTATAATGTGTATGTATTTACAAAAAATCCATAAAAGTATATAAGTAGTTATCAGTTGTCTAGTACTCATAGTACAAGTTCTGCTTAATTTGAGACTAGTTAACGTTCTTTGTCAGATGTCCGAAAATCTACAAACCTTTAAACGCCACTGCTTTTAAATAAACTATAAGCCTGTTGTGAGCTGGTTAAGGTTAGCTAATAAAATAGCCATTAGAAGATAGTTTTTAGTATAAAGTAATAATTACCTACAGAAGTCTAAGTTCCACAGTGAACTTAGCGAAGCGAAGTTTGAAATTCGACATCAAGTGGCATCTACTGAGAATAACTTAGTCAACTTCTTTGGCTGCAAGACTGTAACTGGGATCATTTTAATTAAATTCGTTGAAAATTTAAAGTTTAACTTTTGAAACTGGGAGGCCTATAGGAACTTCAATAGGATGTATATTACTGTAGATTAACTAAAACCTTTTTATGCATGAATGCGTTACTAAGAACAGATGATTAAATCTGTTCATTTACTTTATGAGTCATTTTTCAAATAACATTTAAGTACATATTTCTGTATTTGAGTTTCCTGACACCTATCGGCATTATCAGAAACTTTGTATGTTGTGGTATTTACAATACAAAATGCTTTGTAGGTGGCGCTCTAGTACAACAAGTTTCTGGTAGATGGCAGTTACACAAAAAATCTAAACAAGTAAGGGACATTCATTGTGAAAATAATATTTTAGTCGAATTTAGTGGAATATTTTTTCTAGAAATATTAGAAAAAGCAAATATTCTAACAAAATTTACAATTAAGGCTGCTGTCTATGGAGGTGATCTAAATTAGATGAACATTTTCTTTTCATGTTTTCCCCAAATATACATACTACTACTACATACACAAAAAATTATATTGGTTCATATTCATAAAATATATTTTTCATACATAACGTGGAGTACGAAAAGTATGTCATTAAATTTTGTTAGCCACTCTAGTGATAAATCTGATCGTATTGGAGCACGTTGCTCCTTCTAAGTGATTAGCACTTACATTCAGTACATAATCTTTATTAGAGCATTCGGAGAGGTTTATAATAAAGAGGAAGATGAGTAAGGTGACACAAGGTACAGAACTCACTCGAGTCATGAGCTGTAGTAGTTGTTTGGTTACCACTAGATGACTCAGAAGCTTCGACGTAAAAAATATCATCTTCTAGTTTAAAGGTACAAATTAACTCTGCCGTTATTAGCTTCCTTTATCCTCTTTTACCTAACCTAAACTAACAATAAAATAACATAGCAAAAACTATTTTACTACCAAAATATTCCACAAATACGAACAATAGGTAGTAACTGAACACAAAAAAAACTGAAACAAACAAAACAGAATACACGGAATAGAGAAATATCTCCACACTCACACCACACACGACCCTTCGCGTAAAAAATTGTCATCGCTAAATCGATGTCACCTTTCCATTGAGGTGTACGGTTCGAATACGTCAATTTGAGCTGTCAGTATTAACGCAATGAAACTGTCGAGTGTACAGACACCTCCTAATGACTTACTCTTGTTAAATCATGTACCCACAGATGTTTGCTTTATTGACTACATATTGGCAAGTTACGTCTTATACTTCTGTAGATTTATCGATATAACGTCGTCGATGTGGTGTCCAACATTCCTTCTTCCTAGCCTTATTCCCAATGTTATTTGGGGTCGGCTACACGGAGCGACTGGCATCGGACCTCCGCATCCCTAAGGGAGAACTGAATTTCGAAGGCTGAACTAGTTATCAGTAAATTTGAGGGCACTGACTTTCCAATAACGATTGCCATAGATATTCATGACAACCCGAGACCTCTTGATTAGTAGTCGCATACGCTATCCACTAGACTAGACCAACGTCATTCCTAAATACATTAAATGACTGAACTACTTAACACAGACAAAAGTGCTGAAAAGAGAAGGAAAACTTGAAATAAACGTAGTCTGACCAGCGTGTTCTAGTAGGCCAAATCCTCTTTTCTAAAAGAGGGCTATTTCTAGCAGTGGACTGTTATAGGCAATTGATTACTGATCTGAAGAACACAAGATAGATTGTAGAAGAAAGTTATTCTGTCAAGAGCAAACATAGTTGTGAGAAAATAGAGTAAATTAACTGTAAGAATAGACCGGCAATAAAATCTACTGTAACTAGAGATTTTTTTAAGAGAAGAAGAGAAAGAGGAGGAGACGAATGTAAAGAAGACTCATGATGACTCTTTTACATAACAGATGGCTGTTTTCATCAACGTCTTTAAAGGGACTCTTAGAGAGCTTTAGATAACTCATGGAGATATCTTCATTATCTCTTTTTGAATGACACCTATAACTCGTGCGACCTAAGATGGCACCTGACTCAAATGTCAGTCGTTTAAAGTACTGAGTGCAAGAAAAATATAATTTATTCTAGTTTTTTTAAATTTCAACATTTATTTTGCTTCAATTAGTTTCTCTTAGCATACTACTTTATCTTAAGTGGTACTTTACTACGTGAGTTAAGCAAATATATATGCATACCAATAGGAAGCAGGCCTCATTCTATATTTACCCGAATGCAGTGATTTAAATAATA
This sequence comes from Phragmatobia fuliginosa, assembly GCA_932526445.1. Classification (NCBI taxonomy): domain Eukaryota; kingdom Metazoa; phylum Arthropoda; class Insecta; order Lepidoptera; family Erebidae; genus Phragmatobia; species Phragmatobia fuliginosa. The sequence goes on from OW052073.1 coordinate 749,835, forward strand.
TTAGGTAATACCTAATATCATTTTAAATGAAATTAGGAACTGAAATATGGTTACAAAATACAATTTAAAATCGTCATGATAAGCATTTTAATCGAAGACTCTGAAAATCATATGTATATGGATATTCTTTATTTTAAACTATTGCGTCTCATAGTCGTCATGCTGGTTTTTTTCGTGTGACCTTTCTTAAGACAATTTGGTTATCCAGACGAATGTAATGATATATTTATAAAACAAATTCGTGGAGTGATTAATTTGACATTAGGTAATACCTAATAAACTAAAATTATTATGGAAAGATTCTTGCAACGGTAATAGTGTTGCTAACGCTACTAGCAGGACGACAGAGGGGTATCACGCGGGGGAACGGTATCATGTTTCGTTTTGAGCCAGGTGCCATCTTATCTCGCACGAGTTATAAGTACATCCTTAGATTTGTTTTAAAATTTAGGGGTTACCTATGTTTTGATGAAAACGAGCATAAAACTTTTATTTCATTAAGTTTATATATTCGGGTACAATAAATAAATAATAGACAAGGAGGAGAGGCCTATGTCGAGCAGTGGACTGATGATGATGATGAGACAAATAATGAAGTATATAATATTCATTATAAATAAAGAACATTATATATTTTTCTAATACAACCAAATTTTTACTGTTCTATTCTAGTATTTGCAAATATAAAGTTGTGAATTTACGTGAGAAAAAAGGTCGCAAAAATATCAAGAGCCTCTCAAAAAGTATTCATCTCAATCCTTATAAACATACTATGAAGTATACGTTATAAAGTTGGTGACCTCTACAAATAAATTTGAAAACGTCAAATATTAAATAATGGGCCGGTTCTTTGCCCTTGCCAACTCGAGCCCTCAAGGGATGAGAATTAAAAAAAGTGTTTGAGAAATTTGAAGAATTACCAACCTTATTGAAGAGTTTTTTTCTCTAATTTCTGTTCTTTGAACGCCTTTGAGAAATTCAAACTTACCTGAAACGAAAAGAAATATAATTACTTTTTAATATTTTACCTATAAATACTCAAAATATTTGAAAAGGTACACCAAATTGTTTTCTCTTTAATACATTTTAATCAAATTTGGAGCAATAACGATTATTATAAACTACAAAGACAGTATATTTGTAACTCATCAACAACATGACAAATTGTATGATATAAGAAATCTTGCATTTATCTTCACTTTTAGGTTCACTTTAGAAGTAGTAGAGCTGTTTTCAGAAAGAATGTAAAATGTAAAAAACCTAAAATAACAGCTTTAGTGTTGTATTTCGTTGGTGAGTGTGGGACCAACCATTTTGCAATGTGTGGATCACATGAGGATGGCGACCCCCATTCCTGCTCATCATCCTTCATTCCCTTCAACTCATGCTCATCATCAGACAGAGTAGTCGCTTTAAATATATGTATTTAAAATAACTCAGAGGAACTGTCAAAACATTTTACAAGTTTACTTGACAAAGTTAAAGCTGATTTCAGCATGAATAGACCGATGCCGTAATTCCCTCACACAGAAGATTATCTTAACAATGAAAGCATTCTTGCTGTCGTATTTCGTTGTTGAGTGTCAGACCTGAGGCCCAATCATTCTGCGCCATTCTCCCGTCCTCCGAGGGCCGGGAGAATGATGCAGAGTTATATAACCAGGTCGCCATGGTATGGGTCACCATGCTATTTTGCCTACCCTCACTGTGAGCACGGTGGCCCGTACTCCTGGATTCTACTCATGCTTTCCATCAGGCAGAGTAGAGTCACTTTGGTAGGCTTAAAATATATATATAAAAAAGAAGTTCACACATTTTTGAATAAAACGTATGTATGTTAAAACTGCGAAGAACAACGAGTTACAATTTTTTTTATCATTTACATGGTATAACATATTCAATTCGGAACGCAAGTCGGCAAAACTTAAAATACTTTCCGATCATTTCTTATACACGACAGAGTTTGGCAAACTTTCACAAACTAACCCCAATGCCTCACACTTCGTTTACCAAAAAAATACGCAAACACTTGACAAAAGTAGGGAGAATTCCGTTAGGAATCGATTGTTAAAGTTATGGAGTAGGGAAATATGCTTGTATTTTCATCGCGTCCTACCGTGAAATTGGTCGCACCTCTATACCTCCGTACTGTAATATAACTTAGGATATGTATTGTTAATATTTTATATAAGTAGTTAATGTAACTTAGTATAGTACAGCATAGTAGTGAATAAAAAAAATGATAAGGCAAAAGAGATAACTCGTCAGCAATGAAAAAATACCAAATAAAAGATTGAGTTTTAAAATTGAATCCTATTACAGTTGTATTTTCAGCTGAATATTCATAAGTTGCTTCAAGAAGTTTCTTTAAAGGTTTCATTTTTGTCACATAGCTCAACCTGTAGGGAAAAGCGTCAAGGTGTTTGGCATTTCCATGTGTAAAACATCTAAGTATAACTTAATAATTTTCCATCTTTGGCGTCACTTTCTTTAGAGGCGAAAAAACTATTTCTATTCCAGAGGTAAGTCTTAAAACCCATTAGTCACGTCAGTAAGATGACATTTCGTCTAGCTCAGTGTCGGCGGCAAGGTCGAGGTTACTGTAACAGGATCAAAAAGTAAATAAATGAGGGAAAACATCTCATTTGTCAACGTAAAGCTGTTGTATATTTTATTTCAGAGAAAATGAGTTTCTTTTCTGTGCGATTATTTATGTTTTTTTTTGTTCTTTTTTGTAGAGAATTTATATAACATTGTCAACAATATGTTTGAGTTCTGATCTTCAATATACTATTATTGCTTCATGATTATCATCATTATATTTTGTGTTTGTTTTGGTTTGAGTAAGGTGTAAGGTACAGAGTTGTGATGTAGGTGACAGAATAAACTATGGAGTGTAACCGCTTTTTATTAACTAAAAATATGATGCATCCTTGGGTGTCTTCATCATTCAGTACCATACTAGGCTGAAATCAACGTGCCTCTACTACATTGAGATCGGTTTTCAGATGGAATAGGATCCTATTCAGTTTTCTGACCCCCAATTATTTCTTCTTTTAAGAGAGGTATGTACCCGAAGTACCATATTATGTCCTGAAGATTCATAAGTCTATTCTGTGATTGAATATGTTTCCAGTACATATACGTATTAATCTACGACAGAAAAATTATGTGATAAAGTTTCAATAAAGAACACACTGAGGATGTTAGTCAACGATTTATCAACAACAACCTAAAAATCGAGGTTCAATCAAAATTTACAGATAAATGCAATATCACAGCGACAAAATGCATTGAACTCACTCATACCAACAAAATTGTAAACATCAAACTCCCAATTGCCATAGCTTTATAAACTATATTTCCCTATAGTGCTCGTCCAATCCGTTCACAATCTGCTCTAAACTGTGTCAGGTTGTCGTGTTTCAATCCTTGCTCTCCAGGGACGGGGGTTCGATGTCTCGTCGGGGACCATCCGTCTCGGCATCGATATTACATATATAACGCGTGATATTTGATCTTCTTAGATACACTTAGCTGGTATAGCATGTGATTTTAGAAGATTTTATATATTGCAATTTGGCGGACTTCATTTTGAGTTGGTTTAGACGTGGTTTGACAAAATTGTTTCATATGATCTCGATGCCTATCTTGATATTATATTATTTTTTTGAAAAATCACGAGTAACGCCACAACATACTATCAGTCATCAATCAATGAAGATCCTTTCGAAGTCGCTTCAGAGATTAGCTGAAACAAATGGACAGACAGACAGAAAAAATAATTAAATTTTGGCTTTTTTGATACAAGTACCGTATAGTATGTGTTTCAAACACATTTCTCTCAACCTCTGGAATGGCTTAACCGATTTATTAGGCGATTTTTTTTTGACTAGCTTCAATCGATAGCACTGTCAAGACCCGTTGTGGCTACGTAATCTTGCTGTTGGATGTTTTTAAGCCGCCCGAAGGCCTGCAACTAGGCTTCACGATTGCTATCTTATGATAACAATCGGGACTGACTGCTTAACGTGACCTCCGAATCACGGAAACGCTCATTACGTTTAATGCCACAAACAGTCACCCATCTAGGTCCGACCGCGCCGTCGATGCTTACCCTTGGTGATTGTTTCCAATTACCTAAGGCCACTCGGTTATGAGCATTTTACACGTCAATAACCGTGGGCAATATCGTGGGCTCAGCTGGTCTTCTTATATAAATCACGTTATAAATGGTTATGCCCAGACGCCGATCAAAAACTTTCTCTTGAAATCTTAAAGGGTTCTTGTCATCCGCATTTCTTTCGTTTTCTTCGCGAAGTTCAGACATAAGCAAAGACGGTTGCTTTGATTTTATTAACAAAGTTTATCGCTTCAGAGGTTATTTGACGTACTTTATTAGTGTTGCCAGACTGTTCAATATACATTTCACTTTATTAAAGGATATAAAGTGGTTGAAAATAAATAGAGTATTAATTTTTTACTTGTTTATCATGGACAGACGCAAGAAAAATAGCATCAGTATAAACCTTGTTCGTTTTAAGTTGCTATTTTTGAGTATCTCCTATAATTCATGATCCTCCTAGCCATTATTCCCAAGTTTATTTGGGGTCGGCTACTAGTTCAACCGGTTTTAACTGAATTTCAGTTTTTCCACGGAGTGACTGGCATCGGACCTCTGCAACCCTAAGGGAGAACTGAAATTCGAAGATTGAACTATTTGTCAATATATTTCAGGGCACTGACTTCCCAATAACGATTGCCATAGATGTTCATGACAACCGGGACCGACGACTATACGTGCTCTACGAGGCACGGCCGTGAATAACCGCCAAACTCCAGGCATCTATTAGGAATTTCCTAAAAAAATCCCAAAAACACTATTGGCCCGACCCGGGATTTGAACCCGAGACCTCTCGATTAGTAGTCGCATACGCTAACCACTAGACCAAAGAGGCAGTAGTATCTCCTATAATTATTAGTATTCTGTTTACAGTTTGTAGCTCGCTAACAGTCTAATATTAGCCTTAAGTTTCCGTTTGCTGAAAATGTCTACAACATTATTATTTATCTGTCTGTCTGTCTATCATTGGATAATTGGATCGACTGCACGGTTGGCCTAGTGGCTTAAGCGGTCGCCACACCGCTTCCTACTGCGCCAAGTGTCGTGGGTTCAAATCCCACGTAGGATAACACTTTGTGTGATTCACAATTTGTTGTTCTGAGTCTGGGTGTTATTTGTGTCCGTTTCATGTATGTTTGTAAAGCCCCCCGCGACACAGGAATTTATATTCCTAATGCGGGAGTTGTCTTTTTTAAAGAAAAAAAAAAAAAAACTTTGAACTACAAATTTACTTTACAAGCAAATCGTATGGAATTATTAGTGTACGAAATAGATTCAGATCTTGATCAGTTTCACTTATTTTCAGTTTACCTTGTGCCGACACGGAGTAGATATCGTTGTGTCTTTAGATGTCGGATATCTCGGTAATTACTTTCGGATTAATATATAGCCTATGATCTTCATAAGTAATGTATGTGGCTATCTATTGGCATAATATTTTTTAGAGATTATCACATAAAACATCACAATGTCGAAACTTGATCTCTATAAAATGTTAGTATGGACAACATATTGAATTAATAGAAACATTAATCACAATGGGTATTTTAACAGTAATATCATCCCTATTAATATTATAAATGCGAAAGTAACTCTTTCTTTTTGTCTGTTACGTTTTCACGCCTAAACCGCTGAACCGATTTTGATTAATTTCGGTATAGAAATAGATAGAACCTTGGGAAAGGACATAGGCTACTTTTTGTGGCGATAACCGACATACACGCACGCGGAGCTGCGGGCAAAAGCTAATATTTAATAAAATTTAAGAACACTTAATTTTGTTACTAAAACTTTATATAACACACGAAATCAACGTTCAGTCTTGTACCTATCCCAAGTCAATATATTTCTAAAATAATCTCCTCGTTTAAAAAATAAAACGATGGAACATTCAACCACAAAAAATATTCCAAAAGATTTATCTATTTTGAATATACCTATATAAAGTTGTAGAATCCTCTACATCACATAGGTATCTCAATAGTACTGTCAATCAGTCCGACATGGTTCTATAGATGTCGCATTAATAATTCAGTACCGCTCCAAGAGGGTTACGGCCGTGTACTAGGCGAACAAGTTGTGGTTTAGGACACCATGCGTATTTCTATGTATTTTGCCCTTGAATTTAATATATTATATACATACAGAAGCAGTTCAAATCTTACTTTGTTGCTGATCAAGAGGTTTCGGGTTTGATTTCCGGGTCAGACCAATATTTGTGTGATCCACAAATATTTGTTTCGAAGTCTGGGTGTTTTTCTATGTGTTGTTCTATGTCGTGTTCCTCATACACAAAGGGAGGATCCTCCGACCAGGCGAGGTGATCATGCCTGGCGGCATCGGACCTCCGCAACCCTAAGGGAGAGCTGAAATTCGAAAGTTGAACTAGTTGCCAGTAACTTTGAGGGCACTGACTTCCCAATAACGATTGCCTTAGATGTTCCCGACAACCGGAACCGACGGCTTTACGTGCTATCCGAGGCACGGGCGTGAATCACCAAACTTCCGAACTCCGGGCTGATATTAGGAATTTGAACCCGAGACCTCTTGATTGGCAGTTGCGTACACTATCCACTAGACCAACGAGAAAGGTATAAACAATAATTGATAATAAAATGTTCGATTCATTGATTGAATTAAATAAGATTTTGTTAATTATACTTTTTTATCCCAAAATCACAAGCACGAAACCACTAGTAACTGCCAAATAATAAACCCTTGTTACCTTAATATCTATTTTATTCAGATCTTATCATTTTGAAACTACATATAGCTTTATAACTTTTACAAAAGTGTAGAAGCATAACAGTTCCATATATTTAATGTAATATTTTAATTGTAGAATTCCCTACAGTCTGAGTTTCCAATGAAGATATCACCTGTAGTGGTTCCCAGGGAGGCGGTTCAAATTATAATTAAGCTTCCCACACACTGCAACGTCTGAAGCATCTAATTTAAATTTAATATGCGCCATGTTGTTTTAAAGACTGTAATAGTAACCTGATTAAATATCACTTGAATATACTTTGAGAGGGTGTATTTAATGTCTTCTAGCAGACAGATATTCCTAACGGTAGACGATCCTAATAGATATTTTACACAAAGTACATGTCATTAGAATTTGGTTCATGTGATTATAATGATTTTAAAACATGTAATTGAAGAAAAGTGGTATTTTAAACTTTAGAAACATTATTATTTCATGATATTTTTCCGGACTGACACGTATTTGTGAGAAGATTTTGGATGTTTTCAAGCATAGTCGCAAGTGTAAGTTTTCCACATTGAACAACTTTTTTGGGCTAGGCACGGTGACGAACAAAACTTCAACCCAAAAAAAATCAACACAAAGTAAAAAAAGCGGCCAAGTGCGAGTCGGACTCGCCCATGAAGGGTTCCGTATCAACAAGTAACATTATATAAAAGTTCTTGTAGTTCGTTGATTGAATGAAAGGTAAATTGCTGTTTACGCTTTATGACGTATTAAAAAAAAACTACTTACTAGATCTCATTCAAAACAATTTTCGTTGGTAGTTTACATGGTAATGTACAACATGTATTTTTTTAGTTTTATCACTCTCTTATTTTAGAAGTTACAGGGGGGGACACACACTTTTTTCCACTTTGAAAGTGTCTCTTGCGCAAACTATTCAGTTTAGAAAAAAATGATATTGGAAACCTCAATATCATTTTTGAACACCTATCTATAGATACACGTATGGGTTTGATGAAAAAAATTTTTATTAGTTTTAGTTCCAAGTATGGGGACCCCCAAAATGTATTGTTATTTTTCTATTTTTATGTGAAAATCTTAATGCGGTTCACAGATTACATCTACCTACCAAGTTTCAAAAGTATAGTTGTTATGGTTTCGGAAAAAAGTGGCTGTGACATACGGACGGACAGACAGACAGACAGACAGACTGACGAATCTATAAGGGTTCCGTTTTCTGCCATTCGGCTACGGAACCCTAAAAATGAACTAAGAGCTTCTCCTAAAGTAAATGATAAATTACCGAAAACAATACTGGAGGAAATTTTTTAAAAGGTCCGAGAACAAGTTTAGTAAAAAGCTTCAGAATAGCTTTTGTGAGTTTGTATCAACAGTTTGTTTACTTGTAAAGGGAAATTCCATTTCCATCTTTTCTTTCTTGATATTCTTTGGAGTAGATAATCTCTTTAACTTGTTATAGAATTTTAGTAAAGGAATCTTAGAAATACGTGCCTGGAACTATTTTTATTCACCGAAAAAATAAGTACGAAATTAAATTATGTAATTAGGTTTGAAAGATTTATAAAGAAAAGCGCTCATGGCCGAGTGGAAACAATCACCGAAGGTAAGCAACGATGGCGAGGTCATTACCTAGATGGGTGACCGTTTGTGGCATGATATGTTATGAGCGTTTCCGTGTTATGTAGATCATGTTTAGCTTGCGGTCCCGGTTTTTATCATAAGATAACAGTCGTGAAGTTTAGTTGAAGGCCTTTGGACGGCTTAAAAACATCCAACGCCAAGATCACGTAGCCTCAACGGGTTTTGCCAGTCCTCAACAAGCACTCCTCCAGCGTAAGGACATATGGCTTTAACCCTCTCAACAGTGGGACGTTATTGGCTGTTGATGAAGATATTTAAAAAGTGTACATTTAATGCAGACTATAGAATTACTTTGTTTACCTTAGTGCAACGAAAACTACAATTTCAATAAAGAGAAACACACCAAACTTGTAAATACTAACGATGTATCACACAGCCATAGTAATTATTAAGAGTTCTACGTATACTATAGTACGATATCATTGCCTATAAAGACCTTCTCAATATTAATCTGGACACCTGCTCACCTTGCTTGTCCTGAGAAGTCTCCTGTTGTTTCGAAGTGAACTCTCGTTCCCACAATATTTAGTAATGGGTTCATTTTTAAGCCAAGCATCAGGGTCTTTATAATAGAATAAGTCTGGGTGCTGTTGTGCCTGTTTTTGCGAGAGTTATGTTTTTAAAAATAATCAAAAGAAGTTTTATTCAATTTGGAAACGTTTACCATCAACCACGACTATTGCTTGTAAAATAGAATAGAATATACTTTATTGCACACAAAATACAGTTTTTTACAGTTGAAAGTTTTTACTAGATATGTACAATGGGCGGCCTTATTGCTAAAAGCAATCTCTTACAGGCAACCTTTGGATGATATTTCGACAGAAGAGAAAGAATAAAGAAGGGTAGTTGTAATACTTTAATTCAATAAAATATTATTAATTTAATTTATAACCAGAGCCGGTGATAAGGAAATGAAATATCACACCTTGACATTCTGTTCCCTGTCAAGGGGCGCTTATCTATTGACACCGTCACCAAACATCCTCAGGGGGAGCATAAAGGATGAAAAGATAAACAATTTAACTTATTCAAGAAGCTCTTTAGTTGTTATCTCTTTGTACTTTCTGGGAGTCGGTGATGGTGTAACTCCATATGATTTATTTTGATTTTGTGGGGTATTTCGAAACGCTGAAAACGTTAAATTTTGTGCTTATCTCTTAAATTCAGTTAGTTTATGTTTCTCAATTGGTCTAGTGGTTAGCTTATGCTAGCTAGCTAATCAAGAAGTCTCGGGTTCAAACTCCGGGTCGGGCTAAAAATTTTGCTGGGTTTTTCTTACAGGAAATTCTTAATAGCAGCCCGGAGTATGGAAGTTTGGCGGTGATACACGCCCATTCCTCGGAGAACACGTTAAGCCGTTCGTTCCGGTTGTCATGAATATCTATGGCAATCGTTATTGGGAAAGTCAGTGCCCTCAAATATACTGACAACTGGTTCAACCTTTGAATTTCAGGTCTCCCGTAGGTTTGCGGAGGTCCGATGCCAGTCTGATCCTAATATTCAGCTAAATTCGGTTGAGCTAGTAGCTGACCTCAAATAATATTGGGAATCAAGGCTAGAAAAAAAAAGGTAATGCTGCTCAATAGCCGTAAGTCTAGAAGCTATTAGTTAACACTTATTCTTTTCTACGAACTTCATAAAAAGATTCTTGATAAATAAATTTCGACTGTATCAAATATTGGTTCATAAAAAATACAATTCCAATGACAAATATCACATGAGCCGTAGGTTTAAGATTTTGAAATAAGAATTGCCAATTAAATTGGGTGGAGTCGTCAATTTTACCGACAGTAACGAAAACGTTGGGGTAGCACGAGCTAAATTGGTTTGATTAAATTATTATGTGACACATTCGACATAACGAGACCATACCTAAAGCTTAACGACTCAAACAGACTCAAATGTGCTAGGTTTTCAGTTAAACTGCTCTCTAAATGAATGAAATATTTTTGAATAGAAAAGTAGACATTTTTCACTTTGATCATTGCTATGCTCGATAAAATAATCGATATTCAATTAAATACCTTGACTTTTTTACGTGTTAATCCATAATGAAATTATATGTTCTTTCACGAATAGACTGCTTGAAAATTTGTTCATCGATATAAATAGACTTGATCATGGATACAAACATACAGACTATTTTTTATCGCGATTACCGATATACACGTCGCCTCATACTAGATTTTATGGGATGAATAGCAGCAGCACGGTATTTATTGACTGCCTTGTTGGTCTAGTGGTTAGCGACTGCTAATCGATAGGTCTCGGGTTCGATTCCCAGGTCGGACTATTTTAGTCCGACCGAAATATTTCTGGTTACAAAAAAAAAAGCTGCTGCTCCAATCACAATTACCACAGCTAAGCTAAATAACTTGAAGCTCTCGTGTACATTGACCGAAGAGCTCGTAAGCTTAAAAACGACAAAAAGTGCTCACGAACACGGAACTACATCCACTTGACATCGTCGTAAAGTCGCTTATTTACCGGTTTTTTATAGGCTCCACTTTGATGAGTGTGCGAGAGAGCTCTTTTATTAATTGGATCTCCGCTATTATCTCATTGGACTACTAGACGCAGATAAAACGACAAAACCTTGAGCTAAATACTTTGATGGCATCTTTTTATGTCGCATCGCTAAATTCTTAATAATAATAATAAATATTTTGGACATTTTCACACAACGTCATCTACAACCAAAATAAGCAGAGCTTGTGTTATGGGTACTAAACAACTTATATAAATACATAAACATACTTTTTTTTTGTCAATACATACATATTATACATAGAAAAACACCCAAACTGTAATTCTGCAATTCTATGTAAGATATATAATTTGGAATTCTTGAGTGTTTTTTTCTAGAAATTAAGTGTTTTCTATCTTTAATACGTATATATTTACAAAAAAAATACATATGTACATATTTATGTAACTTATCTAGTATACATAGTACAACCTCTGCTTTTATAATGACTTTGTGTGTAAGGTGTACAACATATTTATTTATTTATATCTACAATCTAGTAACATTCTACAGACTCTCATTAGTAGAACTGCCAATAATCGTCAATATTGGTTAACCAACCACATCCAAAAGATGTGCAATTTCTATATTTGCCTTCATCATAATTTTCTATCTAGTAGGTGGGAAAATAAACGCCCTTAACTTAAAAAAACAATGTGGTACTAGCAAGATAAGTGTGGTGAATTTGGGATCAATTTCGTAATAATCAGCGCAATAGGAATTGACAATAAACACAGGGCGGTTTTTTTGTCTGTTTTTCAAGAAATTGTACAAAAGTATTATCAGAATCAACTATTTCAATCCTATCCTCCTACTACTACTACTACTACTACTCCTACTATCCTATCTACTTGAAATCCAAACCTAATAAGAATGTTTCATGATAATAATAATAATAAACTTGATAGTATTCTATAAAACAAGTTTTAACGTGTCATCTAACGTGTCATTTGGTCCAACTTCTAATTTAGAAAGGTAACTTCGGTTTTGGAATTGACAATAAAGGAATGAATGAAGACTCACTATAAAGTTAATTCGAGAACCCGTTCGACAGTCCACATCTGAAGTTCAAAACTTTGGTGTTTTAGTTACTGGAACAATAAGTATTGATTCAATGGAGGTTTATTAACGACTATCTGAGCCCTGCGGTGTTCCTGCGTTTGTTGTTGTAACCGCGGACAAAGCCATGTGGCGAAGCTAGTCTAAAAAAGTAGCTTAAGTTACTCCATATATAATCAGCTATCTACCAGTGAAAGTTGTAACACTTTCTTTTAAGAAAGGTTACTCCCCGGGTAGCCAATGTCAGTGAGCATGAGTTAGATGGGCGCTTTGAACTCAAAGAGGATTAACCTTGTGTGCCTTGCAGTAATTCAGGGAATTCAAAGAAAACCACTCTCCAGTTTCACACAAATATATTCACAAATGTGACACAAAATACAATTAGTAACACAGCTTAAAATCTAGAAAGTATACAAAGTTATGAAGGTGGGTTGTTCAACAAAAAGATGATCTTATTGATCTAGGTTATTTCAAGCTGGCCCCGTCTGTAGGTTGTAGTGAAAATTGAACTTCACACCCAGTAGACCGGATGCAAAAGTTCGTTAGCCCGTCACGGAAGAACCGGTGAACAAAAATAAGATATTAACCAGAGATATGATTATTAGATTATAAAAACCATACGTGATCCTGTGGCAAGTCTAGGAAGAGCGTGGTACGTGCGGATGGTCTTCCCTCAGGCCGTAGGCCTCTGCGAGCTAGTTCTCCCACACAGAGCCCAAGAAAAACCTCTTTGGCAGGAGATGTGCTACCGCGGAACAGGCGGCTCTCGAGACTGCCACACTGTAGGCCCAGCAAGTAAACCGATGTACAAACCCTTAGACGGATATCTGGACAAGTCCTTGGACAAAACCTTGGACCCTAGAAAAAAGATTAACATCCTAAGCAAATATTCACACAAACAAATAAACCAAAGAAATACAGTTAAAAAAGAATTCAATTTCTCACCACTTCAACAGCGGGACAGATCAGCAGAGATTTCTTCACAACTTTTTATTACGACGGGCAGAATCACAGTATGTTCACAGAGAGACAGAGAATGGTCTCTTCGAGGAACTAATACTGGCTTTTATATTGTATTTCAAGGACTTTTCTGGAATAAAAATCCCACCCTCTTATAAAATAAAACAACATCATACGATTTCCAAAGACAAACCAGAACACAGATTAAATATCTACCATAGACCTGAAGATCTTTTTGGTCAAACTTTATTTAACAAATGACATGAACGCCACCTCTCGCTTCGTTAGTGAAAACAAATCAAAAATGCAGTTGGCAGACGGCGGAGAAATAGTTACAGTTTACCAAAGATGGCGCTACAAATACATAAAATCCATTCTGAATACTGGGTTATTATCTCGTAAAATTAAGGTTAAAAAAAAAGGTATTACAAAGTCACTTCGAAATTGGTCCAGCCGTTCCTGTACCCGGAACAAACAGACAGAATAAAAAATATTTTGGCATATCTACCGTGTATACATACATACTAAAAAGCGGTTATTTTAATATTACAAAGAGATACTCCAAGTTCATTTATTTGTAGAGATTCAAAAGAATTTCTTAAAAAAAATATTTGTTGGAAACATTCTTTACATATTTCTAGATATTTTAACTGAATGCACCAATAAAAAAAATCAAAAACACATCCAGGTAAGAACTTCATGGAGAGAGAAGAAGAGAAAGGGTTATAAGAAAATAATGTCTGTGTATAAATCAGAGAGTGACAGCAGCAAAGTAGGTCAGGAGAACATAAATTGCGATATTCCCACATTTCAAAGTTGTATTCTAAACTTAGACCCTTCGTCAAAGTCACTCAGAGTGGTAAATAAAAAAAAGTTTCCACGGAAACGGGGGAAATACGAAGAAATGTGAAATTTCCTCTATATTATACTCTCTGGCTGTGACGTTGACTTCGATATATTCAAATTGAACATGCCGCTTCCCAAGTTTTTTTTTTGCATTTAATTACTACCTATTTTCATAAATATGTTTACTGAGTTTCTTTTGATGAAGCATCTATAATATATTTTTGAAAATATTGTGTTTGTCCTAACTAAAATTTCAAATGCTAATGTAAGTTTGTTTGTCTTGCTTTCACAGCTAAATAGCTACATCGATTTTAATGAATGTCGAGCTTTTTTTACTATTTATTATTATTTAGCCTTAAAACAAGGGGGGTTATATTCGGGAAGATTGATAAAAGCAAAAAATCATTATTTCAGAGGACTATCATCATTTATAAAAAAATGGCACCATCAAAGAAACATGGTTTATAAATAGAAAAAAAATATCGAGTGGTAAAAGTAAACCAATATAATTCACGCAACCTTGTATCGAAACAACATATCCCATTTCATCGACAAAGTCATATTGATACACATTATGATATTTTAGTGCCCACAAATGAAATTTACATATTTTATGTCTCATACAATGTATATGAAATGATAGCTCCTTACGGTATGTATCATGCACGAAGTGTGCCTTTGGGATGAATTCTGCACATCGATATACGTACTAATCTTCATGGCGATATGTTTTGTGCGGTCATCAACCTGCGTGCCAACTGGGTTTATGGCAAATTGCCGGGTGGTTTAGTATGTCAATATTGTATTGTAAAGCAAATAGTTTTGGATATGTTAGTAATTACTTATAGTGTTACAGTATGATAAGGTGGTCCGTCACCTATCAGACAGACGAATTATGTATACATATATGTTTATGTAACATACATGGCATCAGTTTTCTGATGCCAAATGTAAAATCATTTGGATGATTATTTATGTCTTGTGGATAATATATCGTATTTTATTATTGTATAAAAAAATAATTGTGTACCTTTTGAAAAGTCTTCGAGTTTCGGTTCAAATAATGAACGAACTACAACCAGCTTCCGAGTTGGTTTTATCTAATTGTTGTGTCAGTTTTGATTCGTATTTGTTATCAATGCAACACTTTTTTATGTTTAAGCCTAGCGAAGTGACTTTACTCTGCCTGATGGAAAGCATGAGTAGTATCCAGGAGTTGGGGTCATCATCCGCATTGTAAGGGTAAGAAATGCTGCATGGGGGCCCATATGATGACGGCCTAGTCGAATGTTTCTGCATCGTCCTCCCGGCCTCTGAAAGCCAGGAGTATGATGGAGAGTGATTGGGCCTTCGGTCTCACACTCACCAACGAAATACGAGAGTAAGAATGCTGTCATTATGTCGGATGGTCTTTTGTGTGAGTGAAGCGTGGAAATATATGTATAGCTGAAAAAGTAAAAATCACTATGAAATTTTTAGAGCCAGAGCAGTAGCTGCCAATACAGGTAAAATTGCAATGAATAGTTAGTTTTGATAAAAATATTTAAAAACCAAAATGAATTTACCAAAAAAAATACAACAGCTATTTTCATACAACCATTTTATGTAGAAATATTTCAAGGCTTGCTCTTAGATCTAGGATACATAAATTAACGCCATCCCCGGGGTGTTTATTCGCCCTTTGAGTTTACCAACCTCCATCTTGGCTCGAAACTCTCAGCAAACTTTATTTGCTGATTTCTTTTTACACCTATTATTCAAATGAGTTGATTTGCATGATTTTCTATGCAGAAAATATTAAACTTAAACGTACAGGAACGCGTTCAGGTACTATCTCTTTAAAGAAACTTTAATTTTCTTTTATGTGCGTATGTTGTGCGTATGTATGCTGTTACTTAATTGGAGTTTTCGACTATCAGAACTAAACTGATCGAAATTTTAGACGTATTTATTATTCAATGATACCAGAACGAAAAAAAAGATAAACATTAACGGAACTCCGTAAAACATAGTTTTATTTTTTAAATTAGAAAATCTACCAATCCAGACAATTTTTCTTCCCAATTCCCGAAAGAAAAATAAAGATTAAACCCGTAAGATGTCGAAAACCATTCGTTCATCTCGACGTCTGTATAACTCAAAGACAGGAACGTTTTCAATGCAATTTTCATATTCATATCCTGTGGGGTTCGAGAATAATAGGCCATAAAATTTTAATCTTGTGCATACAAGCGGGCTCTCGAACAAAGGCTAGTGCACGAATAAATTATTTGTTACTTCGATTAGATGAAGCATTCCAATTTAGTGAACTCACTCATCCTATATTTAATGAGTGGAGATTTAATAAAATTCCTCGTAAGAATTTTCTTTTGGACCATTTCAGATTTCCAATTATCCGTATTTTGTGCGAAAGTGTATAGTATTGATTTACTTTGTTAAACGGTTTTCTGAGCAGGATAATTAAAAATGTAGTCAAGTGATAGTTCATACATGCCAATGATTTGGGAAAACAATTTTCTTCCTGAATTTATCGCTTCTATTACGAACCCAGTTTCTTAAATATGAACATAAATGTTTTCTATAATTATATCAACTAACTTAAACACTTTAATGTTTTCATCTTCCTAGTCCGTATTATTCATAGGTTTATTTCGGGTTTCGGCTACTCGTTTAGCCGACTTTATCAGAATATCAGTTTTACCATGGAGTGACTGGCATCGGAACTCTGCTATCTTGAAGGAGAACATTTTACATTCACATAAATTCTAAGATTCATTTTATGTATACGGAAATTCGTTTTATCATTACGAAATTATCATTTGGATAGTTACGATACATGAAAAAAATCCTATTTCTACGACTAGTGAACCTTGCCGTCTACACGATATCCTCATGAATTCATGATCAACAACCTTTAAAAGACCACATACATACATACATACGCTTCTTCTTATAAAGAAAATTAAAACCTTAATTCTATTGAGACCTAAAAATATATAACAGTACTTTGTGTTAATTAACCCGGTAACTACTTAACCTTGCGTAGGTAATATTTAAGTAGTTATACTTTATATTATTAGTTCATGTTGTTAGATTTTTTTATCTATCATCTATCTATATTCATTAAATGCTGTCTCTATTTCGCCTCGTGTGTTTACTGGAAGAAAATAATATGAGAAGTGTGGGTGTGTGCGTGTGGTACGCTTTATCAAATTCTTGTTATCAATTTCTTCCTTTTTATGTCATTATTGTTAAGGACATGAATCTTCCCCAAAAGTCTCCAT
The DNA here is from genome assembly GCA_932526445.1 of Phragmatobia fuliginosa. Classification (NCBI taxonomy): domain Eukaryota; kingdom Metazoa; phylum Arthropoda; class Insecta; order Lepidoptera; family Erebidae; genus Phragmatobia; species Phragmatobia fuliginosa. The sequence goes on from OW052073.1 coordinate 767,012, forward strand.
AACAAACGATCCTGTGCTGCCTACATCAAAACAACTTTATTTTTTAAACTAGTTAAGTCTCGCCATTTCACTCGTGGTTGTTGTTGTAAACAGCGGTAAAATTAGCTTAATGCACTCCGTATACCATCAGCTATATGCCCCTAAAAATCCTGTCAAAATTGGTAAAGTTATTCAAGAGATTAGTCGAAACAAGTAAACAGACAGACAGGCAGACAGACAGACAAGTCACGAAAATATGTTTTGATGTAAATAACGTAAAATATTATCATATACACTTATTTAAAAGCTGCTAATTTGAAGTTACAATCAGCCATATCACTCTTATTTATCTCTATAGATAGAACCTTAATTAATAAGAAAGCTTTCCATTAAATAATTAGGGTAACATGTATTTACGTCTGTCGCGTAAATAATTATATTTCGACATCGAAATTATCATTAGTACCGCCGCGCCGTTTAGCTGTCTATTCCGTAATTAACATAAATACATGAAATTAATTAGACGGAGTACGATATACGGAGCTTATGATTTGCGCAATGTGGTATGAGGTGTACCCATCTTGATATTGTACCACTATCAAAATATTACTTACAGCTCTGTAATAAACTTGCATTATGTTTGTTTCCATTATGTTATTTTAAACTGGTATCGCAGTTCGTACGTGTAGCAGAGTTATCTATATAAGTTTTTGTAATAATTATCTTTTTAAGAATACTTTAAAAAGTTACTAATTAAGACTGCCTTGTTGGTCTAGTGGTTAGCGTATACGGCTGCTGATCAAGAGGTCTCGGGTTCGATTCCATTTCACATTTGTTTCAGAGTCTGGCTGTTTTCAATGTATAATATTTGTGTATTTACAAAAAAAAAAGTATGTTTGTGTATTTATATGAGTTGTCTAGTACCCATAATACAAGCTCTGCTTAGTTTAGGACTAGATGGCGTTGTGTGTAAAGAATAAAATAAAGTTGACGTGTGAGGATAGCTAATATATAATTCTTATGTGCGTGTGTATGTCACTGAACGCCTCCAAAACGGTTGTACCGATTTTGTTAAATTTTTTTGGATGTGTTCGAGTAGATTCACAATTAGATGTGCGATCAAGTTCTGGGATTTTATTTTTCGCATATCAGAACATAACCTCAAAATTAGGCGATACGAAATTCGCCGTATCAAATAGTATTACATTAAAAAACAAAACCAGTACCCAATTAACGTAAGACTTCCTTTATTCCCATAATTTCTTTTTCTAACTTCAGAAAGGGAAGTAAGTCACATGGCCAGCGTCTATTAAAAGCCAATTTTAGTTCCTTTACTATAATATTGCGTGACAAACAAGTATAATCAAATATTCTATAGTTAACCTTAAATTTCTAGAGGCTAGTTCTGAAGCGAGTGCGGTCTCGCTACGTCAATCACGGCTACACTAAACGTTCTTCTTCAGAGCATTAATTAGTATTTGTGTTGAACTTTGTTGAACATTGGGGTTGTGAAGTGTCAGACAGACGCAGGCAGCCATTGTTCAAGATATAAACTATCGTTGGTGGTTGGGGTTGTTAGTGTAAAGGGTTAGTTTATGAGCTGGAGTGATAAATAGGATGGTTGAAAGAAATATTTACTTTGTTTATTACTTTTTAGTTAAATATAAAGTTAGTTTAAACAGGTTACAAACATACATTCTAAACTTACTGAATGCCGAATACACGCTCTGTCACCCCACTTTGTTCGGTACATGCTTATAATTATATGGTTTTGGATATGGTTTTAAATATATACATATTATACAAAGCTATATAAGCTGGCTGTCTATTAATAATTTTATTATTTTAACTTTCTGCACTCTTCCTTCACATAAACTATAAGTGTGCGATATTTTGAATTACTCCGTTCGCGCAATTTTCGTAAGAAGGAATACAAAGTTTTTGCATAATGTGTATTCATATGTTTTTATGTAAATAGAATTGAAGATTGGAATTTGAAAATGCTCATTCTCAGCACACAATATTTCTCTTGGTAGGAATCTGCACACCTTAGAATCGCTAACCACTACACTAACAGGCCAGTGCTAATACAATTAAAATTTATCCATCCTTTCAACGCAAAAAATACGGTAAATCGAATGTTTTTAATACATGCCGAAACCCAACACAGACACCTCACAAACTCAATCAGTAAACAAATCTACGTTACCCTAAACACACATACAAATATCAATTACCTAATACTAACAAAGGACCTTAAAATTTTCAAACCATCAATCACACGCCACCAAAAAACATCTATTCTCATAACATTCAATCGAGCGACAATAGATATTGTCGTACATGCGTTTGTCGTCCGAGTGACCGCAGCGACAAAACAAATTGTCGCATGAAAAAGTCGACAAACGTTTGTCGCGCGTCAAATGTTCCGTAATACACGCTCTGTCACCCCACTTTGTTCGGTACATGATGATATTTTTGTACGAAATTTATTGGACAACTAGAGCGGAACAAAATATAGGTATTGGTTGGGTGGGTTTACGTGTTGTATATTATTTATTGTTACTGTATTCCCTACAGAATGCAGTTGGACGCGGCTGTCAAGTTTACAGACAGGTTGTCTGATGATTTCTATATGAGGGGGAAGAGGCACGTGTGCACTAATATTGTAGACTTCATAGTATGATTTAAAAAAAATGTGTGATTACAGATAAAAAGATTTTTGTCCGCATAACCTAAAAATGCTAAATTTCGGACAATTGTTGTTCGACATTGATCATTGATAGTTTCACAACGTAAGTAATATACGCGAAACAAATTCTTGAGAAAAAAGAGATGTAAAATGGGGAGCAAAACTATTTTACATACGTTTGTTTTACAGAAAGTGAAAAAAATTGAAATCCTTTATTTCAGTACAAATGAAATAAGCTCTATTTCTTAGTTCAAAGTTATTAACAAAACAGTCACTACGGTAATAAATCAAAAACACTTGTACCGCCATTTACGTGCGAGTCTTCACAAAGTTTAGTTCATTACAGACACGTCAAGGGGCACACTGAATTGATGTAGTTTCGAACAACGCAACTCGGAGAAATTAATGGGTTACATAGCACGCATCCGGCTGCGGGCGAATAGATGCGACGCTGCGACGGGCTAATTATGTCAGTATTTGTGACCACAATGTACCAGATTTGGTATTATTTATTTATTTAATAACTTTATGCACTAAATTTGTACATGGGCGGACTTAATGCCCGGGGCATTCTCTTCCAGTCAATCTTCGGGTGGTGCAGAAAACTTATGAGGTAGGTGCACAGAGGTATTACATTTGTGTCTCTTTTGCCTTTTTTTTTACTGCCTTGTTGTTCTAGTGGTTAGCATATGCGGCTGCTGATCAAAAGGTCTCGGGCCTTGGGTCGGTCCAAATGTTTGTGATCCACAATTATTTGTTTCGGAGGCTGGGCGTTTTCTGTGTATAATATGTGTGTATTTACAAAAGAAATGTATATTTATGTATTTATATCAGTTGTCATCATAATACAAACTCTACTTAGTTTGGGATTAGATGACGTAGTGTGTAAGATGTCCGGAAATATTTATTTATTTATATAAAAGTTTGTTGCCATACTTGCAGTACAGTTCGTTGATCAATCTTACTGCAAGGGGGTAACGCCGAGGCGTCTTACTTTACCGTTTATTAAATGTTGTTACATGCAAATATTTACAATTATTTCATCTTATTCTTAAATTATTCAAGATACTATCGTACTTTTTTTGGTTTCCTTGTACATTGATTGATTAATTTTTAAAATTTAGAAAAAAGTTTTCAGACTCCTACATCTCCTTCGATTTTATATTTAAGCATATGGCAGATCAATGTTTCCCAGATAAACTGATATTTTCTTCCTAGCCTTATTCCCAACATTATTTGCGGTCGGCTACTAGTTCAACCGGTTTTATCTGAATATCAGTTTTTTCCATGGAGCGACTGGCAACGCACCTACGCATCCCTAAGGGAGAACTGAAATACGAAGGTTGAACTAGTTGTCAGTAAATTTTACGGCACTGACTTTCCCAATAACGATTGCCATAGATGTTCATGACAACAGGGACCGACGGTTTTACTTGCTTTCCGAGGCACGGGCGTGAAACACCGCCAAACTTCCAAACTCCGGGCTGTTAATAGGAATTTCCCTAAGAAAAACTAAACCAGATAAAGTAATATAAATATTAAACATAAAAAGTTGAATAAAAAAAATCTATAACATTCCTTTCCTTATCTTATTATTCAACAGCGAACTTATCACATTTCCTATTAATACTTTACGAAATTGAAATACACATGGATATTCAAAATCTAACAATGTAAAATAACAGAATTCTTCTTTAAGACGTTTCATGTTTTCATTTTTCAATTTCCTATATGTTTAACGTACAATATAAAATCATTGTGTACTTGCACAGAAACGTGAAATGATAACAAACAGTCCGATGTATGCTCAAGGGGCTAAGATGACGGCTGATACACACATCTTCAAGCTTGAATGGGCGCTTGACAGGTGGGGGAGTCTTGACAAGCACTGGTTCGAAGTTGTTCTGTTCACGTAATAATAATAATAATAATAAATCTTTATTTGCAAAAATGTGGTTTTTATAATAGGTGGTTTTTAATGTCTAAAGTGCGAGACACATTTCGCCATATATAGATAGCATGCAAATATTTAATAATTGTTAAAGGGAATCTACATTAAATATTCCTAATTAGATATTACATTTAGATTAACTAGTTTAGAAGTCACATAACTTATGACTATCATTATATTTGTTATCTTTATATAATTCTAACAAAAATAAAAGAAGGGAAGACTAAATGAAACAATAACTAAATAAATATTACGAATAGATTCCTAACTATTTATACAATTCTAGACTCTAAATATTCTTTGATAGTGTAGAAACATTTTTCAGTAAGCCATTTTTTTAGGCGTGCTTTAAACAATTTTAAGGGCAGTTCTCTTAGCTTTTGGGGTAGTTTGTTGTAAACTTTAACACACATGAACATACTATTTTTGTGATAAAGGGCAGTCCTGCATTTTGGTACAACTATCTTTGTCGGATCCCTTTGACTGAAGAGACTGCTTTCGCTGATTTTTTTAAATATCTGCGGGTGTTTCCTGACAAACAGTCCAATTTCTAGAATATAAAGAGAGCTCACAGTAAGTATTTTAGTTTTTTTGAATAGCGGCTTGCAGGAGTCTAAAGGTTCAGAGTTGCAAATTGCTCGTAAACATTTTTTTTGGCACAGAAATACTTCATGGATTAAACTTGAATTGCCCCACAATAGTAAACCATATCGTAGTAACGATGCAACATAACCATGATAAGCAGTAATTGCTGTACTTTCTGTAGCAGTTGTTCGTAGCTGTTTTAAAGCGTAAACAAATTTATTAATTTTTGTGCATACATTGTTGATGTGCAATTTCCAGTTGCAATTATTGTCTAAGGTGATACCCAAGAATTGTATGGTACTAGTGTTGTTAATTGTGATATTATTGTATCTTAAGGTGGTGTTGGTGTTAATTGTTTTATAGTTAGAAAATTGAATGTATTTAGTTTTATTTAGATTAACTTTCAAGTCATTATATGTGAGCCATTGTATAATTTTATGTAAAGTTGTGTTAATTTCCGTTTCATAGTTTATTTTGTTAATGTTGGGAACTATCACTGAAATATCATCAGCGAATAATATACATTGATGACTTGTTATATTTGGAAGATCATTGATATATAATAGGAATAAAAGGGGTCCCATTACACTACCTTGGGGAACACCTATTTTATTATGTCGATAAGTTGATCGCAAAGGGATTGATATCAAATTAGGATTGAGGTTGTTGATTTCAACGCATTGACTTCGGTTAGACAGGTAACTTTCTATCCAGTCTAGAGCAGGTCCTCTGATGCCATATCGTTGACATTTATTTATTAGAATGTTATGATTAACACAGTCAAATGCCTTCGACATATCTAGAAATATTACTGTTACAGGTGTTTTATTGTCAATGTTTTCTGTAATGGTTTTCATTAGGGTAAAACCTGCAAGGGTTGTTGATTTATTTTTTTGAAAACCATTCTGTTCTTCCTTGATAACATTAAATTTATTAAGAAAAGTAATAATACGGCTATACATTAATTTTTCAAATATTTTAGAAAAAATAGGTATTAACGTTATTGGTCTATAATTAGCTATTTCAAGAACATCGTCTTTTTTATGGAGAGGTTTTACTATTGAAAATTTGAGTTTGGTAGGGAATATTCCTTGCGTAAATGATTTATTAACCAAGTAAGTAAGAGGTACTGATATTATGTCTGCGCATGATTTTAGCACCCTTGTAGAGATTGAATCATACCCTGTTGACTTTGTATCACTAAGACTTTTAATAGTGTTTATTACTTCAGTTGGTGTACATGGATGTAAAAATATAGAGGAGGCTATAGTATTAATATTGTCAAAATTACATTTAGTATTACTCTTGAAAGTTTTTGTTGTAGTATAGTAATTATTAAAACTTTCTGCAATTTTCTTAGGATCTGTTGTGATTTTGCTATTATAATTTATGGCTTTAATGCTGTGGTAACAGTTCACAGTTTCAGTTTTGTTTTTGATTATATTCCAAGACGCCTTACATTTATTTTTAGCTTTTATTATATAGAGATGATTAATTCTTTTTTTAGATGCATTGACGCATTTTTTGAGTATTTTGTCGTATTTTTTATACTGTATTATGTTAGTTTTATTTTTTGTAACGTAACAATTTTGCTTTAGTTTCCGTTTTGTAATGCATGAATTTCTTATTCCTTTTGTAATCCACTTCGGAGTTGATAAGTTAGCATTAATTTTTACTTTAGTTGTGGGGAAGCAGAGATTATAAAACATGCAGAATGTGTCATAAAAATAATTAAAAGAGTTGTTAGTGTCGTTTTCATTGTATACGTCTGACCAACTGAGACATGATAAGCATTCACGGAATTTAAGAATATTGTCTTCATCATAGCATTTTTTTAGAATGTACCAATGGTTAAGGCGATTTAAATTATTTGACGAGTTAAAACTGAGTGTTTGACAAGTATTGTGGTCTGATAGATAAAGGTGGTGAATTTGACTAGAAGCATTTTTAATATTACTGTAAATATGGTCAAGGCATGAGTTTCGTCTTGTGGGAGAGTTTATGTAAGACGTGAGATTATAGTTAAATAGAATATTATTTAATTCAGTTGTATATTTATTTGTTTTTAAGGTGTCAATATTCATGTCCCCGGTGATTATAATCTTTTTGTTTTTATATTTGTATGTTAATTTGTATAATAATAGGTTTAAGTTTTCAAGAAAGGTTGTTGCGTTTATATTAGGTATTCTATAAAGACAAATAATAATACAGTTTAACTTAGGTATTTCTATTCCACTACATTCAAATGTTTTTTCGGTGGCTATATCTTTACAAATAATTAATGATTTCATATCTAATGTCTTATGTAGTAATATACAGACACCGCCACGCTTCGCATTTTTTCTGGAAAAATTACAGGCTAAGTTATAATTTTTTAGGTAGATGTTCTGTTCGTCTCCTTGTTTGACAAAGGTTTCTGACAAACAAATAACATCAATGGGCGATTTTCTATTTAATTCATCTAGACTTATTTCCAATTGACTGAGTTTGTTTAATACTCCTGCTATATTTTGATGAAGAACGGTAATTGTGTTTTTGTTCCTTTTATTTACGAAAAAATGTTTCTTTTTGAAGGGTTATTCCTTTGTTGTTGATTTGATTATTTGTTGGGACCATCTTTGAAAAATAGTAGGGTATAGTGCCTTTTTTGTCTGTTGTGTTTAGGTTGGTTAGTGGTTTAGACTGTCTGCGCTGTTCTTTTTTTGGGAAATAATAAGGTATAGTGCCTTTTTTGTTCGTTCGTATTGAATTTTCGCTGAGTAAAATTATACTATGGAGTCGATTATAATTTAAATAAATTTAAACGTACCAAAAGTGATATAGAAATAGTAAATATAATATAATAAAATTAATTATTGAAGGGAAAATTCAAGGGAGACGAGGTAGAGGCCGAAAACGTATATCTTGGACAAAGAACATAAGAGACTGGTTGAAGGTGGAAAGCACAGAAGCATTGATTCGCATGAACGAAGCAAGGGATAGATACAGACATATGGTCGCCGACCTCCGTGATGGATATGGTACCTAAAGAAGAAGAAGAAGAAAAGTGATATAAAATAAAAACGTACGTAGGTGACAATTTTGTAACATAAATACAATCACTTCTAAAGTTAAGCCATTACAATTAATACAAACTGAAGTGTCTATTTGCGATTTTAATAATCATTTTAAAGTAAATAAATGTATATCAAGGTACACACGGCACTTATTTCAAAAACCATTTTTTTTTAAATTTTAGTTTTGTCTCTGTTTGTTCTGGCTAAACTCTGGAACGATTTTGACGAAACTTTCCAGACCGATTTTGTTTCACAAAAGAAAAGTTAGTATATAGTGTATTATTTATTTAGATACAATAAAAATATTAAATATTTCGGACATCTTACGCACAACGGCATTCATTATGGCTATTAGACAACTGATATAAATTCATAAACATACTTTTTCTTTTTCGTACTTTAATACATATTACACAATGAAAACACCCAGATTCCGAAACAAATATTTACGGATCACATAAACATTTCGTTTGACTCGGGAATCGAAACTGAGACTTCAAACAGCAGTCACATACGCTACCACTGAGCCACCAAGGCAGAAAGAGAAAGTAAAACACAACATGATCTATCACAATTTATGATAAAATTGTAAAAAAACAAGAAAAGCCATACATTTTTTCTGTATCTAAACATTATTCAGTATTCTGCAAATTTATTACCACGAGACTGTATTTAAATTAAGAACAGAGGACTGCTCTAGAATTATAATTAACTTCTACAAGCGTCAAGTCACATTAATTAAAGGCATAGGCTAGTAGATACCTTTGCCCTAGATGAAACCCTTTTTATGTACTTAAGTTCTAGTTGGCCATCTTAAATATACACTTGAATGAAAATGCATTTCTTTAAAATAACATAAGTTGTTTAGCAATAAAGAAGAAAGTTGGCTTCTCAATGTAGATAGACCCAACACGTACACATAATTCATATATATTTGAAGAATACTCAAAGTGCGGATCTGTGGTCCCGCTGAGACAATTGTGAAGTCTCGTCTAAGCGGCGCCGAGGATATAACTTCTTTAAACCCGTTTGAACCCTATAGAGTCATGCCGATATTAGTTTAGTTAAGGGAATAAATTTTATTAAGATTTTATCAATGTAATACAATTTTTGAGAATTAGTACTTACAACTGTTTGAGTTTGATAAATAGAAAATAGTTAAAAGAGCGCTTATTTTATGAGGGTTTCCATGATTTGGAGGTCACGTTAAGCAGTCAGTCCCGGTTGTAATCTTAAGAAAGCAGTCGTGAAGCTCAGTTACAGATCTTCCGTCGTTTTTAAAACATCCAACAGTAAGATTACGTAGCGACAACGTATCTTACCTGTCCTCAACCTGCACTCGGCCAGTGTGGGGACGTATGGCCTTAACCCTCTCCTGAGAGGAGACCAGTGCCCATCAGACGGACATTATGGGTTGATTGAGTAAATAGAAAAAAAATGAAGTCTTAAAGAAACTATTAAAGGTTTGCTTAAAATTCCAGTATTGTCAGATTGGAGTTATCATCACTTTCCTATATAATGTTTTTTTTATAATTGGCTAGACCATGTTTTATTTTTACAAAATACAATTAAGTTTGTGAGCAGTGCAAATTCTATATGACCTGTTTTTTTTGTAAGTTTTCTCTGCTTCTGAAAATGATTTTATACAGTTACACTGTTCCTTCTGTTATAAATTCTTGAACAAATCATACAATATATGACCATTCTAACTATAAATGGACAGAAATTCATACCATACATCAAACCATAATGTACCGCGTCGCAGGGTCTAGACTCCTCAACATTAAACAGTATTACCATATTATGCGTGCACAATGGAAGAGCCATATTCCAAGCCATTAAGATCTATAATACTATAACAAAGACGTACAAATAAATTGGTTATTTAAAGGCTAGAACATCGCCGCATACATTTTGCATCGCATTTGTGATGATTCGATGGGCAAGCTATTTATTATGGTGACATTCGTTTAAAACCCGCTCTGGTGTAAGAAGGTGTTGAGCTATTAGGTATCCTCACTGCAGCGCATGCGGGAAAGTTTTTTTTAAAGAATATTCAAGACACGATTATTGAATCTCTGTAAGCAAAGGTTGGAAAAAGTTCTTTGGGATACTTTTACATTTAAACAAAACAATCATGTAAGATTCTAAGTATAACTGTTTTGTTCCCTTTTTTAAATTTGATGATTTTGGAAAGTATGTGCAGAATTCAAGAGTAGGGGTCACCATACTTAATGAACATATAGACAAGACGAGAATGCTGCATGTTGAGTCATACTATAGGGGTCTAATAAGATGCTTCTTTGATCTGGAATTCCGGACTTTTGGCGCATACTGTACACTTTAGTGCAGAGAGTAGTTTAAATCGATAGTGTGGTAGTAACATAATTAGGATAAATGATGTCTCACGTATGTATAAAACCAATCAATTTATTGTAGTTTTTATCAAGTAAAAATTTTCCTTTACTTTACTAGTCATGTTTACATTCAATACACATACGATTATATAAATATATAATAGAATATCAAAGGTGATCGAAATTAACACAAAAGATTCAATTCAACAAAAAATTCCCGAAAAACATAAAACTTCGTTCTTATGAAACAAAATTTGAAAAATAAACCTAAGTCATAAAATAGGTTTATCAACCTGACTTATACTGATAAAAGTCAGAGCGATAACTCGCCCACACAGCGGACTTTTCCTTAAAACTCTGTTAAAAAACTTTTCAGAATATCTAGCCACAAATAAGATTATCTAGAACACTCTCCAATCAAGGAGAGAGACATTATATCACAAACTTCTACATAATTTATAAGCCATCTTGTCTCTCACTTAACTAAATTAAACCGTTCATCGCGCAGATGGCTGAGTTCAAAAATATTGGAAAGTTTTCCGCCAGAGCCCGGGCCGCTGAATTATTTGGCGTTACGTTGGAACTGCTAGCGATGTTATTTGCAAAGGACAGGTAACCATTTTTTGTTCAATTTTATTGTTGAATCATCTAAATCAGCAATTCTCTTTTTGCTCATTTCGAGGGTTTGTGTATTCTAAGCAGAAATTATTTCTTTGCAGATTTTTAATTTGTTTTTTTTTTCCTTCTAAGTCAGCACGTAGTTCGCTTCGGTGGTGCCCGTTTTGCTGTTAAGCGTTTGGTAGATTATTGTTTTAAAGCAATTAGACTCCTCATTATATTTCTTCGAACTTTAGTGACTTATGTATATATATCATTAATTAATTTATCTAATCTTACATGAACTTACCTACTTACATCATTGCCAGTCACAAGTTAATTGCTTGACTTTTGTGCTTTTGAACAAAGAGTTAGTTTGATCTCAACTAACATCATCATCATCAGCCTATCGCAGTCCACTGCTGGACATAGGCCTCTCTAATTGCACGCCACTTAGTTCTATCTTCGGCTACTCGCATCCAGCTCCTTCCAGCCGTCTTGCGCAAATCATCACTCCACCTGGCCTGTGGACGTCCTACACACTACTAACTTATTTACGATTTCTTTATTATTACTATATTTTTTTGTATTTAGAAATGTTTAAGTAAGTTTCTAACAGTCTAAATAAGACGGCCTATTTTGTAATCAGTTAGACGTTTTCTTATGACACATTTTAATTTTATTTAACAAACGTATATTTTTTTGACGTAGTGTAGGATTAAGTGTGTGTGGTAAAGTTCTCCCTGGAAATGGTCTGGAGGAGAACTCAAACGGTAGCAACTCGATACTGACTTTTGAGTAAAATGTACGTGTCTGTGAACGTAGTCACTTACTTTGAACTATTTGCTCATTTCCATAGAAAGTAAGAAAAGCTTTTAAAATATAAAAAAAATTATTATAGTTATTTATATGACGGGTAATTATTATAAATATGCTAGCTGATGCCCGCGGCTACGCTCGCGTCCTAGGGATATCAAAAATAGATAGTAGCCGATTCTCAGACTTACTGAATATGCATAAAAAATGCATAAAGAATCGGTCTACCCGTTTCGGAGGAGTATGGGAACGAACATTGTGACACGAGATTATTATATATTAGATTGACATTAATTAACATCGGATCAGTGTTTCAGGCGCTGTAACGTACAAACATACATGACTGACAAAAGTTTACCCTATCTTTTGGCTTCGATGTAGTCGGGTAAAAAAGAACCCTATGTGAACTTTCCCTGTCAGATACATATCTGTATAGATAACCAATATGTAGAATAATATCCTTTTATGTCATCGCTGGTGGTATTATACAAGTAGTCGTCCATTATCGTGAGTGTTGGAATGTCAGCCGCCTGGCATTTGACGTAATGAGAACGGAACTACGCCGGCCTGTAATTAACCTTTCCTAATTAATGGTATTGTCGCTCATTTGTCACATTTTTAGTTTTAATAATACCTTTATTAAGAGCTTTTTATTACGAACATATTTGTAGGTTCAGCTGTTATAATTAAGTCTTGTTAGTTTATCTACCCTTGTAACTTATAGCTAGCTTATAATCAATAATTTTTATGATTATATAATTCCATTGTTTATTTATTTTTCCTTACATAGATAATAATTTAGCACACAAACGTCAACTAGTTTCAAACTAATCAGCGTTTGCTATGTCGGTTAGATTGACTGATAAAATATATACTTTTTTATAAATACATACATATAATACAAAGAAAACATCGAAAAAGAAATATCTGTAGATCATACAGATACTTGATTTGACTCAGGGTTTGAACCCGAGTTTTGGAATATATTAATTTATTTGCAAATTATATTTTAATCATTACAGATGTCTATTTAAAGCAATCTGTAATATTTTTTACATTGACCATTAATAGGATAATAAGGTATCCCTATTCCTACCATAAATTACACGACCGCCAAGAGATTCATCAAAGAGGTTTTTTGTATTCCACACAACGGAGGCTGCTCTTGAAATTAGTTTGAAACTATAACGAGATCACGTATAATATTAGAGAAATAAAACGATCTCTGGTCCGGTGCGGGCGCAAACAAGTCATTGACTGCCTTGTTGGTCTAGTGGTTAGCGTATGCGGCTGCTGATCTAGAGGTCTCGGGTTCGATTCCCTCTATCCCCAAATATTTCTGTGATCCTCAAATATTTGTTTTGGAGTCTGGGTATTTTCTATGTATAATATGTGTGTATTGACAAAAAAAAAGTATGTTTATGTATATAAATTAGTTGTTTAGTACCTATAATACAAGCTCTGCTTTGTGTGGGACTAAACGACGTTGTGTGTAAGAGGTCCAAAAAAAAATTCGCGAGTTCTGAAGATTCATAACTTACTGGATTTGCAAGTATTTTGGTTTCAAGGTCGAGGTCATATGGCCTTAGAATATTTAGGGTCAAATTTATCGACTTTTGTCAAAAAACCGTCTTGATACTGTGTAGGATTTGAACCCAAAGCTCTTGGCGCAGTAAGGCTCACCTAAACCACTAGACCACACGTCAGTGCAGTCGTGTCGTGCAGTCAAAATTTACTTTTATACAAATGTTCATTTCTCTCCTCTCAGGTGGGATTTACGAAAAAACGTTTCTAAGTAGGTGTTTACAACTTAACAAGCATCAGCTGCCAATATTTCAAATTAATTGCTCCAGAGTGTAAGCTTCGTACTGAAAAAATAAATTGTCAGCCAAGCTTACAAATTTTAAATGTAACAAAAAACTAACATAATACGCGGATGTAACGTTCGGTACTTTTTTCTATGAAATTAATAAAAGCAATGTACTTTTAAAACAAGAACTGATTACTTAAGAATTAATAATAAACATTTCAGGTACGACGTCGTAAATACAGCGTGTTTCGTATGCCGTAGCACTGTATAACCACCGCACGTAGCACGCGTATGCTCTACGCCGTAGGCTGAATCACCGATCTGCTACGTTTTATTCATGAGGACTACTTCTGAACAACGCGATTCATGTTATAGTACTGAGGAACGTTTTCTGTGAAGGGTTCTGTATCCGAAAATGGGCACTTCTTTATTGGTTAACCTTCCTAAAGATTGTTTTATAAGTAGTGTTGTTATTACTGAAGTGTCAGACATATATTTATTATAATTTGCAAATTGCATGCAGTGATATCAGCCATAAGGATGCAGAAACATCTCAATATGCAGCCATAGAGTACCTTGCCATACTTCATATAGCGAATACTTTCCATCAAGCAGAGCAGAGATACTTTGGCAGGTACGTAAATAAAAAAAAATGGAGTTTTTGTATTATTTATATATGGAAAACATACACCAAACATATGGATTAATGCTCACAAAATCGTTCAAATAGAAATAAAACCTAAATATTGTATTAATGTGTTACATCAAGTAGTGATGTTAAAACATACATTTTTTCGTACACTCATAGCGAACCACCAAACACAAGAATTTTCAAATATTTGATTGCCTTCGTGGTGCATAAAGGTCTCGAATTCGATGCCGGGTTGGAGCTAAAATTTGTATGGTCTGCAAAAACTTGTTTCGGAGTCACTGTGTTTTTTTTTTATTTTTTTTAATAGTTGTAAGGGAATAGGCGTTTGTCTTCCATCTCATCTGATGGGAAGTGTAGTATATGAATGTCTTTATAAAATATATCAGTTGTCTAGTACCCACAGTACAAACTCTGCTTAGTTTAGAACTAGGTGGCGCTGTGTCAATGTGATAAAATATTAGTACAAATTATTATTTCTACATTTTTATCTATATCTTATTTCCCTCTTCAAATAGTATGGGTTAGAATGACCTACATATTTAACGGCAACATATCTAAAATGAAACTGTGTAGAAGCTATTTTAAAGTCAGGATACACGTTCGATTGAGTTTTATGGCCCAGTTTAACCAAAGTGATGTAGTGCCAGATCAAGTACGAACAGCCATACGTGTAAATACATCTTTATATACAAAGTCTTGTTGCAGAAAAATATGTGTAAAAACCTTTGTGATATGACGTCTTTAGAAATTGGAATGGCTTTTCTTAGCTTGATTGTTACAAAAGAATCTGTTTTAGAAGCATTGAAGGTCACGCTACTGTTTAAGGTTTCAATCGTGTACTATGTAAAAAAGGGATATGTTTATGCGGCAAGCCAGTCTTGTTATTCCTAGCCTTATTCCCAATATTATTTAGGGTCATCTACTAGTTCAACCAGTTTTACCTGAATATCAGTCTTTCCATGGAGCGACTGGCATCGGACCTCCCCAACCCTAAGGGAGAACTGAAATTTGGAAGGTTGAACTAGTTGTAAATTTGAGGACACTGAAATCCCAGTAACGATCGCCATAGATTATCATGACAACCGGGACCGACAGGTTTACGTGCTCTCCGAGGCACGGGCGTGAATCACCGCCAAACTTCCAAACTCCGGGCTGCATATTCTATATAGGTATATAGGTACATATTGTATCTAAAATATTTATGAGTAAATAAATACAAACAATCCCTGTCTCTCTCTGTAATTATACATCTGACACACACAGCTCTGCATCACTCAGAGGTTGACTGGAAGAAAATACCTTTGGCATTAAATCCGCCTTGCGTATTTGAAAAAAGTATAAATAAATAAATTATTATTCAGACTACACAGTCTCTATAAAAAAAATAACATTGCGCTAAATTAGACTTAATATCGATTTAAACATTCAAGCAAATCCTTTCCAATGAACACAAAATCAAAATAAAATAAAGTAAGTAAAGCTTGAAATGTTATTTTGCATGTGAGACATGAACACGTAAGTCATAGACCGATGTTTTCTCGCCTCATGCATCTGCCATGTTTCATTGATACATAGCTCTTGGATGGTAATTTGATTTGAAGGCTTTTTACAAGCGTTTTGAGTGAGGGGGTAACCAAATACGAGTGTTGTTTGAAGGTGTGATAGTTGCTTACAAAATGTTAAAAAATCGTCTTTTAAGATTGATATATTAATAATAACGTTGTGAAAATTTTAAATTTTCTTTGAAACTTGAAACAGAGAATACCTTGAAATGTGAAACTAGTAGAAAATAATTTTAATATAACAAAGCGTGGGGTGCTTTCTGAAAATATTTCAATAACATCGCCCTACGCTTTGTTACATTAAAATTAATTTCCTGTCTTTAGTGTAAAAGCGTGTTTGTTTAGTTTTTTAAAACTATTAATTTTTACCTTTATTTTCGAGGGGCATTAGTTTAAAATTTCCCTTTGATAGTTCCTTACAATTGAAAAGAGTCTTTCGGTTCTAATGAACACAAGTAGCAGCCTATTACTTCTTGCATACAGGCATGATCGTAATTATGTTGATAGTAATATTCTAGCTTTATTTTATCGTGAAAGAGCTTCGATTAATTAACAAAACGGAACAATAGGTCTCGAAAGCCAGAACCCATTTGTCTATTTGTTCGTATTCTAATCGCGCTGCCGGAGACACCACAATCCCATTAGGTGCACAGCTCTGAGAAATAACAGTTTGTAACGAGGATATATCATTTTGACTCAGGGGAGTTGTTCTATGCTCTGAGAATCTCCAAGATGGACTATGACATTTGTAACACAATCATTTTCTAATTTGTAATGTCTATTGTGAATATTCTGGTAAGTCGAAACTGTAATATATTTCAAAGAAGAAAGAAACAATTACAGTGTGTCAAAAGTTTTATTATCAACCATCATTGGTAAATCAAGGGTGCCATCTGAAAACCAGTGTTGCACGGGTGCTGAGATGGTACTCAGGCTCCGTACTGTAAATTTTATTATTGTATCTGTTTCATGAATTTAGGGCCAATAATAAAACTTTATATTGATGCCGAAAAATGTCAATATGCCGCCATAGTGTGGGTGACCATGCTACATTGTTTGCATTCGTAATGAGTTTGGAGGCCACTACTCCTGAACTCTATTCATGCTTCCCATCAGTCAGAGCAGAATCACTTTGACACCTTCTAAAAAAAAAACTCTTCTTACTTTAGGAAATGTGATGTGGTCACATTACTATCTTCACTACATTCAATGGGAGCCAGTCCTTACTTAAAGTTCCTGCTAAAGCCACTTATTCTAAGTAAATAAGTAAGTAAGTGACGCTCATCTTGAAACTTCACATGCAGATTCCCTTTTCCCCTAAGAAACAGGTTCATTCAATATTAAAGTACTGTGGATATTTAGCAGCTAATGCAGTCGACGTAAATAGCTAAGTGCGTATCCGGATTCATCGCGAGTGCATTCGGGGCCGCGACCGCGCGACTGTCGAGTGCTTTAGGGCTGTGCCAAGAACTTTACATTGGATTAAACAGTATGAATAAAAGTAATTGTTATGATATAAAAGTGTGACTCCAAATTCTGCGTTATCTTGTTTTTTATCAGATTCTTATAATACTTAACGAGTTTCTCATATGAATTTTTGACAATTATTTTTTGACGAGGATTTTTTTTTGTAGATCTCGTAGCTAAGGCGGTTTTATTCCTGTTTTTTATTGTTTTCAAAAGGTTTTATATTATAGAGTAGTATAGCGATATAATATGATTTTAAGACTTAGGTTATATTGACCAGGTTATATGTAGAATACTCCGTGAATCTAAAGGCGTAAATAAAAGTTGTACATTTTATACTGGAAACTTTTGTTGATTTACGGGTAGTTGAATGTTTGTTTCATGTTAATGTTTACAATTGATCATAAAATTGATAACTAAAATAATGCCTTTAAATGAACAATTCTTGTTTATCTTATACATATATTTCATATATACATGTATATGGATATATATAATATATTTATACATCTATAAATATATTATATATTTCTATTACGATTTCACTGAAATCTGGCATTTTTGGGTTTTAAATGGTCAAAAATCGATCTAGAGTAGTCTTATGTTTGGGGAAACGTGCGTTTTCGAGTTTTCATGTGTTTTTCTTTGGCATTACTCTAATCATTGCTTGCGATAGCTATAGTAATTTTTCAAATACACTTAGTTAGTACTCCAACACAGCAAATTGTTAAACAATAAATAGTATTATAGTAACCGAACAAAACTCGGTCACCCATTTACTGCTTTTTAATTGATGTAAACTCTAATTTCAATACAAAACACTTTATTCTATTCTTTGTTCTTGAAGTATAAGAAGCGTAAAATCATCATACGAAAAGCCTTCTATTTTATTACACGACATACTTATGTAAGTGTGAACCCTAGCAATCGCGCCAGGCGCGCATCCGGCGCAGACGGGGTGGCAATTGAGAGCGTTTTTATTTACTACCCGCATCCACGCGCTACGCCGAAGTGCTCGCAATGCCAATGTGAAATTACCCCTCACTTTGTGTTTTATCAGAATCTGCATGTGTGTGCTGTAGCTAATCAGCTTAGTAACACATCAGTTATCTTTGCATTATCTGATATTTCACAACTAAGAACTTTAATCATCATAATATCTTGGCGTTTCAAAAATTTCATTATAGGTCTACGTGAAGTATTACATTGCAAAGAGTTTTTGATAAAGATCATCATATAATAAAAATAAGTAGGCAGTTTTTTTTTTTTTTTAAATCTATTCTGATGAGTAAGAAAAACTGACAGGACACATGAACTGAAGTAAAAGTTACCGATAAACTTCCAGATCTAAAATTAGACTGAGATAACAGTAGCCTAAAGAGTCCGGAACGAGAGAATATAAACTTACAGTACTCTATAATTCTCATTACTAAGCCCTTTAGGTTGCTGCAAGCGGGGACAAACAATACTTTGTTACCTACAAGCAAAGGATTATCAACCAAAACTACATTTGTCACCGCATGCTTACAAAACAATGCATTAGTCAGTCCAATTTTATAAAGATATTATATTTGTTTTTCTTCTTTTAGGTCTTTACTTTGAAGCATAAGATATAGAGCCCTCTCGCTGGCAGCACAGCAAGCGGAGTTGTGAAGAAGTTTAGCTGACCTCGAAGCCAAACGCGATGAGCTTAAAGCCCATCCACTCGTCGCTATTTACTATAATTATGAAAGCGGTAAACTCAAATGCCTGCTTTGTGCAAGAGAGTTTTGCTGCGAAAATCGGCCATATAAGCCATCTCCGGGTGCATCAGCGCCAAGCCCTATAAGAGGTTGAAGAGGTCGCCATGGCCGAAATCGGTCTGATTATTACATTACACTTTGAATTTTCGGGTTCGGGTCGGGTTTTTTTATTCAATAGAAATATTCTTGTTAGTAAAACAACTAACTTATCTCGCTGTAGTCATACATATAACCATGAAACGTTAATGTTATGCTATACTTAAATGTCGTTCAAATCACACTACAAAAGTCCTGCTAAATTGTTTGGCCATGCCAATGAATCCAGTTAGACCTGTGATCACAATAATTCTGAGTCCCATCTGTCGGCATGCTTGTTTACACGACAAACAGGATATTCGACCAAACGGCACAGAGCTATAGTTGTAAACGATTCTATTGTTCTAAAGCTTAAAATATTGCGTATTTATTATTGGCTAAATTTGTTTCAGTAACAGATATATTTTCTTCTTCCTAACCTTTATTCCTATTATTATTTTAGGGTCGGCTACTAGTTCAACCGGTTTTACCTGAATATCAGTTTATCCACGGAGCGACTGGCATCTGACCTCCACAACCATAGGGCAGAACTGTGATTTGTTTATTTTTAGCTTAAATAGAAAATTGAGCAAACAAGACAAGACATATAATCCCACAAATACGTATGTTAATAAAATCGATAATATAGATGACACTCAAGAATTGATTTAAACACGTATTCATTAGTTTTCACGTTTAGTATTTTTTAAATAGTTTATTTAAAAAAAATTGATACTGTAAAACTTTGAATTCAATCAAAAGTATATCACATCTTGTTCAAAATATTCCGTATTATATGCCTTGGTATACATGTATTCGACATATATTCATTAAGGAGCGACGAAACATCTGACTATTTCATTTCCTGTCGGCCTGCTTGGACGGCTCCGATATTCGGTTCCTTCGCAGACTTTGAGATGTAGACTTTTTATTGTAAAATATTGAAAAAGAAGTTTTTAAAATTGATCGAAGCTTGCTGTTGATTTTGTGTAACGAATATATCACAGAAGTATATTTTTTGTATTGTTGTATATTTACATATGTATATACAAAAATTATCGCACACAAATTCTTTATTTTTTAGGTTATTTTTATCAATATACTCATGTATATTATAACGTACATCGGGTAATTATTATTATTAAAATGACTTGTAATATTATGTTTAAGTATGTGATATATATATACTAAGGGAAAAATAAACTCAGCAACTGTATTTTTTAGACGACTGTTCGAGAAACCTAGAAATTACTTTGAAGAATTTTCAAGTACAAAATTACTTTGAAAGAGCTAACTATGCTATATTATTACTTACATCTATTAATCTTTCTACTTTATCCTTCCTGTTGTAAAACCGGCAACGCTCCCAACATTCGAAGCATGACTTCACATCAAAAGAAAAATAACATGGCAGTGAAACTATTCATCAACAACGGGCGTGTAGAAGGGAGTTACCGATCACATAGAGTTTCAACTAACAAAAGCGCGTTTGTCATACTTGAGCAATAGTGTGTTCGGCGGGCTCGCATCGATTTTGTTGAATCAAACACATTGCAGAGTCGCGGTTACCGACCGACACTAACTTCGCTGACCAAGCCCATAAACTTTCTCCATATTGTACAGGCGAGCACAATCTGATAAATACACTTCATAGAGTCGGATAAGCTGTACAGAAATTCCAAAAAATGTACATGTATTATTTGAGCTAAAATTATATGGGAATCTATGTGGTATTCTTTCATATTTTAAACAATTAGACATATATGTTTAAATATTTTACTGGTCATTTATTTTGTTATTATCATAGCTACGACTCTTAGATTTTATTCGGGTTAAGATATATTAGATACTAGCTCTCCACCCGCGGCTTCGCCCGCGTGGATATCGTATATATCGCGCGACACGGTAAGGGTAGATTAAACAATCTTACATGATTTTATGTTTGATAATAAGGAACTTAGACACAAACTTTCGTCCCCTATTTCAAACCCTTCTTTCTACCTTTATTTTCAATCGGTTCAGTGGTTTAGACGTGAAAGCGTAACAGACAGACAGACAGACAGAGTTACTTCCGCATTTATAATATAAGTAGGGATTACACCATCGGAAAGTAGAGATTTCATCAAACAGAAAACACCTTAATTTTTTGAAAAAAGTAGATATTTTGACGGGTGAATTTTCGGTATTAAGTCAAAATCGTGTGAAAAAATAAATATTTCAAATCAAATAAATTACAATGTATTCGAGACATAAAAGGTAAGTTTTCACTAAATTTCGCTTAAAAATAATTTTATTTGTAAAAGATAAAAATAAAACATCGCCATTATTTTGTAAAAGTAATATGCAGAAAAGAACATATTGTAATAGGAACTAAATATGTCATAATGATAAAATAAAATATTACTAATTATTATTATTAAAATAGTAGTCTATATGCAGTAGTGTGTACGGTGTGGCGACGCTTAGACTGTATATATATACCATCGTATAGCGTGCCGTGGCGACGCGTCGCCAGTCGCCAGGCCAGAAACCTATTTTACGTGCGTGTATCACATATTATGTGCGCCTATAGATGTTTCACATCAAAACCAAAAACTTAGTTTTTTGAATTTTTCACATATAATTTGAGGTTATGTGAAAAAAAGTGTACATAAAAAATCGGCCAATTTGTATGACTTTTCCAAGTAAGCACATTGTTGAAGTTAAGCCTCTATAACTCCTGAACTAACAAAGTCATCTAATTCGTTATAGTTTTCATTTAAAGTTATTATATGGACCACTATCACGAATTTTTCCAGATTTTTGAGCCGGCCGTTTAGCTTTTAGAGGGGGGGGACGCCCTGTTTTTACAAAAAAAGTGGCCTTTGTGGTGGATACCTAAATCAAAAAATGGGTTTAAAGATCGTCTGAGCAACCTTTTAATGTTTTTAAAAGACCTATATAATGATACCCCAGATGATGGGGTAGCTGCGAGAAAAAAAACATCCCCACTTTACGTGTAGGGGAGGGACCCTAAATAAAAATATTTTTCATAATTTTATTGTAACGCTTTGTCCACGTAATTACAATATATATTCATGCAAAGTTTCATCTTTCTAGCACTTACCGATTGGACGGTAAGGAGGACGGACGGACGGACGATAAGGGTTCGAAGTCATAAACTTCGGAACCCTAAAAATTGTAGATCTTTTGATTACCTACAACTTTGCCATTTAACTTTTGATGTGAAACATCTATAGGCGCACGTAAAATAGATTTCTGGCCTGGCGATTGGCGACGCGTCGCCACGGCACGCTATACGATGGTATATATATACAGTATATATGCAGTAGTGTGTATACACATATACACACTACTGCATATAGACTACTATTTTAATAATTAGTAATATTTTATTTTATCATTATGACATATTTAGTTCCTATTACAATATGTTCTTTTCTGCATATTACTTTTACAAAATAATGGCGATGTTTCACATCTGCCAGGCGTCCCGTGACGGCTCACATTTTTTTCAATAGGACTTGTTGTTTTGCCGGAAATCGAGATAAACCGTTCTTTACCCTTTGTTTTATATATTTAGCCATCCAAAGTGACTCTACCCTGCCTGATGGAAAGCATTAGCAGAATCCAAGGGTCGGGGCTACCACACTTGCTGCGAATGCAGACAATAATGTATGGCGGCCCACACTATGGCGGCTTAGTGAGATGCTTTTTCACGCCCCGCTTAAAGGACCCGAAAACCTCCCCCCTACCCCTTCCCGACCTCAGATCCCCCGTAAATTATTTTTCCTTTCATTTTTATAATATTCTCCTCCTTTTCCAATAGGTTTCATCTTACTATAATTTTATTTGTTTTCAAAAATTATCTCCCTGGACTACTGTTCTATATGTCATTGTCAAACTATCATTATGGTTGCCATGCAATTGTGTTATGCCTAGCAACCTGTGAAGTTTTGACAGGAGATAAACAGTGATAGATTTTGATACCTACGATTTATGTATTTTTATAATCACTTAGCTTTGACCTTTGTATCTCGATTATTGCAGTAAAAAGTAGCCTATGTCCTTTCCCAAGTTCAGTTCTATCTTCATACCAAATTTCATCAAAATCGGTTCAGTGGTTTAGGCGTGAAAGCGTAACAGACAGACAGACAGACAGAGTTACTTTCGCATTTATAATATTAGTATGGATTTAAGTTTTGGGTAGTTCAGATGTTCTTTTATCTATATTTAAACTGTAACAGGCGACGACAGAGCCAAGATGAGTGCCTGGAGATCCGTCACACAGGGTACGGTCTCCTGGTATGGATTCCAGTTTCTCACAAAGGATCATACATTTTTAACTCCTGTAATTCTTACACTACTTCATGTTCTTGATGTAAATGAACCTTTGCGAAGAGAGATTAAATGAATTATTATTATTATTCACCCTCTCCATTTTCATCAGACAGACAGAAATAGAAAAGATCAGTTAGTTTCCGATATAGACCGGATTTTCAACAAGGAGAGTTGAATCCTTCTTCAGTAGACTCACTCACTCTGAAATATATAATGACGAACTGCTGTTATCGACTGTCCACACTAACAGCTAAGCTGTATCGCACAGTGCGCTTAGGCTAACGTTTACGTATCTCTTGTTACAAGGTATATGTGTATGATTTACTATTTACTGAGCTTCAGCTCGGAAGCCCTTTTGCGGTGACAATTAGGCTGCTTCATGTAAATACTAAATAGGTAAATGAAAAATTAATTTCATGAGGGCTAGCCAATACAAATGTTAAGTGAAATCTATGCTATACTAAATTTAGTTATTTATATTATATTTCATAAAAACAGATACAATTAGTTAAACTTAAAGACTCTCCTCCTCCTTGCGTCGCTCTCCTCAGTTCTGAGGGTCGTGACCCTCACTTGCTAAACTTTTGTGAATGGCGGTTCGCCACTTGTGTCGGTTCCGGGCAGCATGCAGAGCAGCATGGATCGTACATCCGAGAAAGGAGCCAACTTGGTCTGTCCAGTGCAACGGGCAGCGGCCTCTGACTTAACTTAAAGACTAGATTAGGCTATATATCGAATACGAGCAAACCTCAAAATATTGAAATAAGTAAAATATTTTGTTATACTAAGATATAATAACATCACAGTAAATGAAAACCTCCAAAATATTTCTTCTTATGACTACAATCAACAATAAGCGGAATATATATAAAGGACTAGCTTTCGCCTGTGGCTCTGCCCGCGTGTATGTCGGTTATCACGGTTAAAAGTAGCCTATGTCCTTTCCCAAATTCAGTTCTATCTTCATACCAAATTTCATCAAAATCGGTTCAGTGGTTTAGGCGTGAAAGCGTAACAGACAGACAGAGTTACTTTCGCATTTATAATATTAATAGGGATGAAGGCTTTTACGCTTTCTTAAAGAACCTTTAGTCCCTTCAGTCCTTTAAGAACGAGTGAGTTGACGTCTTTTCTTCTCTTGCTTTCTTCCAACAGTTTATATGGTTAAGAAATTCCAAATCTATATGCTTTAAAAAGAGAGTGTTTTAGCTTCGACGCACTTTAAAAAAAATGTTTTTTTTTTTATAGGGATGTTATTTTATAACACTCCTATTGTTTTACTGACTTTTATGATTTTGCGTTGGTAACTCGTAACTATAGTTTATAGTATATATATATCACTACATATTGTAAAATAAAGTCCTCCGCCGAATCTGTCTGTTCACGATAAACTCAAAAACCACTGCATTGATTTCAATTAAATTATGTACCCAGATGAGAAAGGACATAGGCTACTTTTAGCCGCGATAACTGATATAGACGCGAGAGGAGCAGCGGGCGCAATTTAGTTATTAATAAATTGTTATATTTTAAATACATTCATTTTAAACTGAAAAATAAATTATGTTACATAAACATTTTATGAACCTAGAAGCCAAGTGTAAAGTATATATTTACAAAAACAATAATATATAAGTAGCAGGGCACAGGTGACGATGTGAAAGGGATGTGAATCCAAAAAAGTAATTCGTTCATCCCCCAAGGCCATTTTTCAAGACCTACGGACGAGCGAGATTGGACTGAGCGTTTAGGATTGATTACAGTGATAGATATACTCTTTAAAGCATAGCATACTCTTAATAGCTATATATTTATGATGTTGTTCGTTTTTACTCGCGGCTCCGCTTGCATATATGTTGGATAACGCGGTAAAAACTAGGATAGGCCTTCTTCAAATATCAAAATATCTCTGTCCTAAATTTCACTGAAATTATTACAGTGGTTTAGCAGTGAAAGGGTAACAATCAGACAGACAGACAGAGTTACTTAATAAGTTAATCCTTATATCATCAGCTACCTGCCAGTGAAAGTCCCGTCGAAATCGGTCTAGCTCTTTTGGAGAGAGAGAGAGAGAGAGAGAGAGAGAGAACAAACAGACAAACAGACAAAAATTGTTAAAAAATATATTTTAACTGACATATAATTTACAATAAGTGAAATATTATATTTATAAAGGTTCTTTAGGAACCTTCAGTCCTGTAATAACGAGTGAGTTTACCTCCTTTCTTCTCTTACTTTCTTTCTAAAGTTTGTACTTTGATCTAACCTAACTAACCCGCAGTGTTAACCGCAGTTATTGTTGTAAATCGAGAGTAACGCCGCGGAGCTAAACAGGTCTAAGACCTAACTTACTCATTGTGTCATTAGCTTTCTGCAAGTGAAAGTCCCGTCAAAATCGGTTCAGCCGTTCCAAAGATTAGCCCGAACAAATAGACAGACATAAAACCTTTAAAAGTGCTTTTAGATGTTAGTTCCGTATATACTTTGATATCCATTAAGTACAAAACTGTTCATTTGACTGACTGCCTTGTTGGACTAGTGGTTAGCGTATGCGGCTGATGATCACAGGTCTCGGGTTCGATTCCCGGGTCAGACCAAATATTAGTGTGAACCAAAAATATTTGTTTTGGAGTCTGGGTGTTTTTCTATGTATAATAATATGTATGTACAAAAAAAAAGTATGTTTATGTATTGATATCAGTTGTTAAGTACCCATAATACAAGTTCTGTTTAGTTTGGAACTAGATGACGTTGTGTGTAAGATGTCCGGAATATTTATTTATTTAATTGATATTATATACAGACACTCATAACGTACCTCAGTATCTTTCGTAAACGTCGTTTAAGATAGTATCCAAAGTATAGCTGGCAGTGGACATATAACTTATTCTTATTTTATGCGAAAAACGAAATGTCGGTACCATTTTGTAAACTTGTAAGAGAATGTCGTGTGTTTTTCTCGACTTTTATTTTTGGCTTATCTTTAGTATTGTTGAAAGAAAAAATGAGTTCGGGGTAATCTTCACAAGCGTGGGCTTTCCTTATATCGAATAGAGTTTCTTTCTCTGTTCTAGATAAGTTACCATGGAGTAACTTAATATATTTATAACTGTACGACTTTTATTTTGAATTTAAAATATCTTTTCTTTAGAAAGAATAATGCTTAGACCTAAAGATTAACAAAAATATGTCTATATAAAACTATTTTGAGTGTAAAATCAAGTTTGCATGTGTTATTGTGGTATAATTTGGTACTTTCTACTTCCTAAATATAAAGTTTAAGGTTAAATATAAGGTTCGGAATAGTATATCAAGAAGTACAAATATATGTTTAGTTATATATTTATTAGATATTGTCTATTTATATGAAAAGGAATGTTTGTCTGTATGTCCTTTATAAAAAAGTAAACTATTGAACCGATTTAATTGAAATTTGGTAGGTACACAGGTAGTCCAGAGCCTGAGAAAGGACTTAGGTTAATTTTAACTCCAACATACACGCGGGCGGAGTCGCGGGCGAAAGCTAGTAGTTTATTAAAACCTGTGTGACCAATTTACAGACTCTTCCCTTAGGACCACAGCACACTAGCTACTTTTAGCATCGGCGATCGGCAACTAGTCGCTTCTTAGAAGCTAAATACGTGGACCGAACGCTCTACACCGCACACTTAAAACGCCAAACGCGGAGATTGAGTCGCTTTTTAGAAGCGTGACACAGCAGCTGAACGCTCCTCTCCGCACACATTCGCTAAAACGTGCGTTTCCGATACCGCGATCGAACGCAGGAAGTCGCTAAAACGCGATACAGCATCGATGCAGTCGCCAAATCGCCGATCGCCGATGCTAAAAGTAGCTAGTGTGCTATGGCCCTTAGTGATACAGAAGGTAACATCTAATATACATTAGAAGAACGGCATAACAATTTATATTTAGAATAAAATTTAAAAAAGTAATAGATGTTAAGTATTTGTGTGTATGTATGTGTGTGGCAAAGACAAAGTGACTAATCTGCCTAATGGAGAACCTAAATAGAATCCAAAAGCATTGGTCACAATTCTCGTTGCAAATGCAGACCAGTGCAGTATGGTGACTCTCACCTTGGTGGATGTCTTCTTCTTCTCCTCACTAATATTTTCTGGGGTCGGCTACTAGTTTAATCAGTTTTCATCGGACCTCCGCAATCCTATAGGAGAACTGAAATTCGAATGTTGAACTAGTTTTCAGTAAATTCGAGGGCACTGACTTCCCAATAACGATTGCTATAGATGTTCATGACAACCGGGACCGACGGCTTAACGTGCTCTCCGATGCACGGGCTTGAATCACCGCCAAACTCCGGGTTGCTATTAGGAATTTCCTAAGAAAAACCCAAAAACACTATTTAGCCCGACCCGAGATTTGAACCCGAGACCTCTTGATTAGTAGTCGCAAATAAATCTAAATGTTTGTGGATGTGGATGAATGTGGATGTATAAAAATAAATCTGCATTATTGGACCTCAGAAATTATGAAATGTGTATAGTATTGTGTGTATGCAATTTAATTAATTTACTGAAAAAAACTGAATGTTATCTTCTAATATATAAAATTCTCGTGTCACAGTTTTCGTTGCCATACTCCTCCGAAACGGCTTGACCGATCTTTATGAAACTTTATATGCATATTCAGTAGGTCTGAGAATCGGCCAACATCTATTTTTGATACCCCTAGGAAGTGAGTGGACCCACGGGTGTCAGCTAGTATTTATTGAAATGGAACTCTATTTTCTTCTTACTTAAATCATAAAAGTGTCTAACAACTTAATACATTATTAAATCTTATAACGCCATTACAGAAGGCTTCGAACTGAGCGCAGATTACACAGGCCCGTTACCGTAATATAATCCGTTTTCAATCCGCAGGTATGATCGCTTCGTCAAGATATTAATGAAGGGAATTCCTTCAGCGGTTAACGTATTATTGGTGAATCGCTTAAGCGTTCCGTTTAGCTTACGGTCGCGTTTCCTTTGCCTGTTTCTGCTCTACATATTGTGAGTGTAATGAAAAATCATGAAAAATAATAAATTGATATGTATATTTATGTTTATCTATTAACTGTCTTTAATTTAAAAGATAATTACTGTTAAATTCCTTAAATTTCTGTCCTTAAAAATCACTACATATTATAAAACTAAGTCCTCTGTCGCGTCTGCCGTAGATAAGGTCATTTTCTTAACAAGACAAAGACAAAAACCTTTTTAATAAATTTAAATATATTCATACAAAACGAATAGAATATTGTGTTTCTGTTCCAATGACAAAGTAATGATAAAATTGTAACAAAAACACTTTCATACTATTTTTATTATTAAAGTTTTTGTAGAAGTGGATTCTAAGTATTATTTTTTTTTTTTTTTTTTTTTATATTTAAGCCTGCCAAAGTGACTCTACTCTGCCTGATGGAAAGCATGAGTAGAATCCAGGAGTAGGGGTCACCATGCTTATTGTGAGGGTAGGCAATGTAGCATGGTGACCCCTACCATGGCAGCCTGGTTAGATTATTCTGCATCATTCTCCCGGCCTTCGAAGGGCGGGAGAATGATGCAGAATGATTGGGCCTCCGGTCTCACACTCACCAACGAAATACGACAGCAAGAATGCTGTCATTATTAGGATGGTCTTCTGTGTGAGGGTAGTACTGGCCGGGTCGAGCCGGCCCATTCGTGCTGAAATCAGCGTGGCTCTACTACCTCAAAAATTTTATTTAATTTTTCTTTAAAGCTAGTGAAGTAATTTATTCAATAAGCTACTAAACCTGTTTCTCACTCCAATCGACATTTATTACCTGAAACAAAATACAAAAATGATTAATTAATAATATGCTATGAAATGATAAAAGCTCGTTTTTAACAGCTCAGTATTTATATCTACGACATTATTGATGTCTTCAGTCACACACATTATAACACTTGTTTAAAATTCATTGTAAATTCGTATAACTACTTTAGATGAAGTGTATTAATGAAAATTTTACATACTTTTAAATCATTTACAATTAAGTTTTTAATTAGAACGAATACCTATTTCGTTTTCTTATGTTAGACAACGTCTAGTCATACAAAATTCATAATAACTGTTCATAATAATTAAGACTCGCGACTTTTACGCATATGAATGTTTTTACTTTGCCTGCTTGTCGGAAAGTAGAAGTTATCGTAACATTTTAATCGCGAGCAAGTCCGGTTTACAGCAAAAAAAAAATAATAATATTCAGTTGAGCGATTAAGAATTAAATCCTAAAACTTACAAACAAACATACTCTCGTTATTCTTATTAACGGTCTTACGATTATTATCTAACTCTATTTCGCCAAAATGACATAATCTTAGCCTGAACGAACTGTTAGATAAGCAGTTTAAAAATCTATAAAATTAATAACAAACGTTTAATAATCTCTCCTGATTGCAATAAAAGTGCCATTATATTCAAACTTGGGTACGTGAGGGGTGGGCAGAGAGAGATAAAATACATAAATTAAAGAGGTATAACATTTGACGTCCGAAGTTTGGACGTTAGCGTTTGTTGCCGATGCGAATTGTTTGGAGACCATTTCTTTTTCGCAGCTTAAGATTATAGTGATGAGCGGAAGCGGGCGTAGAACAGCGACAACAGTAATAATTGTAAAGCTACGTGTAATTAAGTACCTTTTTATTAACATGTACTCGTTAATAATTATGTTCTAAGTGATTTAAATTCATTCAAGCACCTTATTAATCTAATTGTAAATTATTCTTAAGCTGATAGAGTCAGAAACATGTGTTTTTCTATTTAATTCCGTAATATACCATCACATATTTATATATTTTTTTATACTTAAGCCTACCAAAGTGACTCTACTCTGCCTGATGGAAAGCATGAGTAGAATCCAGGAGTAGAGGTCATCATCCGCATAAGGGTAAACAATGCAGCATGGTGACACATACCATGGCTGCCTGGTCGGGTGTTTCTGCATCATTCTCCTGGCCACTGGAAGCCGGGAGAATGATGCAGAATTATTGGGCCTGCGGTCTCACACTCACCAACGTAATACGACAGCAAAAGTGCTTTAATTATTAGGTTAGTCTTCTGAGTTAGGGTAGTACTGCCCTGGTCGAGTCGGTTTTTAGGATGTTTGCAGATTTTGTAAATGCATAATCAAATATTTTATATTTCACAAACTGATAACTAAAACGAATATATTCAGTAACGTTAATTATCCAAAAGTAGAAGAATAATTTAAGTGTTGTAGATTTAAACTGCATAGCAATAAATTACTCCACTCTCTTTATTAACTCTTAATTTTACAGGGATCTGTACAGTCGGGACAGTCAGTTCAGTTCCAATACGTCACCTCCCCTAAAACCCTGGTTTTTGTGACAGTCCGTAGGGTACCAGGGTACCTAGGGGTCCGTAAAAAAGAGGTAAACTAAGTATGAATATATATAAGTAACAATTTATTTTAGGTCAATTATACTGAACTTAAAATTGCTTGACTCCACATTAAATAGAATGATATTTATATCAAGAACTTGTTTAAAACCAGGACTCATCAACAGGACAATATCTCTGTTCGTAAGCTACTATGTTCTCTCCCGTTTACAAAGTCGTTCAGTGACGAGAACATCTTCACTTTAAACAGGTGTCGAGTTCCACTTTTTAACTGCCCCATCTTATCCTCGGGGAAGTCTGCAGGGATGCTTTTTATTCGGGAACTCACAAAGTTGGATTAATTTTGTATGTGGTTGGAGTTTCGTGTCGTTTCTATGAAAATCTCGTGTTGGGAATGGATGTGATTTTTGTGGTAATGGCTGCGGGAAAATAAGAGTTTTTTTATGCAGTGGGTTGTACAAGAGATATAAAATTTGTCTTGCAAGACCTTTACAAGTTGTGAAAATGTTTTTCCGACCCAGTTTTTGGGAAAATAACATACTTTGAAAAAACTGACTTGTAGATTACGAAGTAGTTCACAGGTTCGATACGTGCTGAAATGAACAATTCCTTTTTTTAAATATACTCGCCAAATTAATAAATCACTTTGGCTTCTGATAGTCAGAGTCAAGACTCGCCTATTAGAAAGCAAATAAAGATGGAATAATTTGTCATGTTTTAGATATGCACGAAAATGTCGACACGTATCTCATCTCTGTTGTAATACATATAAAATCCCCCTTTGTCCTTTATCAGAAATATTATGTATTTTTTTAATTATATTGTTATTTAATGTGTGTGATGATGATGTGAACATAATTGTGATTACAAATATAAAATTTAAAAGTTGAAATTTACTACTAAAGTTGTATAACGAAAGAAATAAAACTGTATCACTAATTCGACTAAAAGTAACTAATGAATTCTTCATAATAATTATAAAGTCGTGACACAAGTTAAGTACCTAAGTATAATTTATTTTTTGTATTTAAGGATACAAAGTGAAGAATCACTTCATAGAGACTCTGCCTGATGGAAAGCATGAGTAGAATCCAGCAGTAGACGTCACCAACCTCATTGTGATGGTAAGCAATGCAGCATGGTGACCCATACCATGGCGGCCTGGTGAGATGTTTCTACATCATTTTCCTGGCCTCTAGAAGCCGGGAGAATGATGCAGAATGATTGGGCCTCCGGTCTCACACTCACCAACGAAATTCGACAGCAGGAATGCTGTCATTATTATGATAGGGTGTGAGGGTAGTACTGCCCCGGTCGAGACGACCCATTCGTGCTGAAGTCAGCGTGCCTCCACTACCTTCTAGAGGATTTAGGGTTACGTAGCCAAATGGCAAAAAACGGACCCTTATGATTCTCTCTGTCTGTCTGTCCGTCCGTGTGTCACAGCCACTTTTTCCCAAACTATCAGAACTAAATTGTTGAAGCTTGGTAAGTAGATGTATTCTGTAAACCGCATTAAGATTTTTTACATAATAATAGAAAAAAAACGAAACAAATGGGGGTTCCCCATACTTTTTTAAATACGTCATAAATCGTAAACCGCAATTTACCTTTCATTCAATCAATACACTATTAGTAAACCATCGATGAAAGTTACAACAAAGGAACCTTTCATGGGCGAGTCCAACTCGCACTTGGCCGTTTATTACTATTTGCTAAGGTTTTTTACTATTAAACCAATAGTAAGAAACCTTAGTGCATATGCACTTTTCATACAAATTGATCTCAAAGTGGCCGACACTGCACAGAAAGTGGCAAGTATTAAGATCAAACATTCATAAAATGATGGCTCGTCGCTCGATCGCCTATCAAATATCGTGGGTGAACCACTTCGGTAGCTCGTTAGTATGCCAAACCCGTGCTGTCACGTGATTGGTTATTTCATATCTCTTACTGATGCGGCAATTCTTATTCTACGTACAACTTTTCAAAATGCTTATCTTCTTCGATGGTGGTATGAGATGAATTCATCGGTGATACTATGTGTTAAGAAAAGTATTTTACTTTGGTAGAAGTCAGAAGACTAGAATCTTATTTTTTTTCTTTTTGATAAATGCGTTGAGGATAAAATATTATAAAAATAAACGAAAATCATACACACTTGGGACAGGTTACTCTTTTTTCTCAAACAATTATTAATTTGAAAAAATAAAACCTAAATCAATATTAAGCATCCCTATTATTTTAAATATACTGATTTTATTTATTTAGACAACCAATAAAAACATACATTTTCAAAGCTAAAATGCAAAGCATTGGGGTCTGTCACATAAGTTACTGATTGTTACGGAAAGGTAAAAAAAATATTATAACAGATAATTGAGAGCATAAGACTTTGCCAATCAAATTATATTCGTACTAAAAATTATCCTGACTTATTCATCTCGTAGTTATTGTAGAATTGAGATAGTCAGTTTAAAGAAAATGCAAAAGAACTTGTCAAGGGGAGGCAGTAAAATCTGATGACACAAATCCTAAAATTTGATCAGAGAAGCAGGAAAGAAATGTATTCTAATGACAGGCAAAAGAAAATTGCAGATATAACACATTAAAGTAGTTTAACTTCTATATGAATGTCTATATATATATGCATGTAATATCAAAATAACAGTTTTTAATTAAACTAAAATGAAAGTCAATACGGTACTTAGATAAAAAAAGCAAGTTTTGACATTTTTGTCTGTCTCTCTGTTTGTTGTAATCTCTTGAACGGCTGGGCCGATGTTGATGGGACTTTCACTGACAGAAAGATGATGGCATAAGGCGTAACTTAGGCTAATATTTTTAGGGTTCCGTTGCCAAATGGCAAAAAACGGAGCCCTTATAGATTCGTCAAGTCTGTCTGTCTGTCTGTCTGTCTGTCTCTCCGTCCGTATGTTACATACTTAGAACTGAAACTCAAAAAAATTATTTTCTCCAAACCATACGTGTGTGGTACCTATGGATAGGTCTTCAAAAATGATATTGAGGTTCCTAATATCATTTTTTTCTAAACTGAATAGTTTGCGCGAGAGACACTTCCACAGTGGTAAAATGTGTCCCCCCCCCTCTTTAACTTCTAAAATAAGATAATGTTAAAACGGAAAAAAATATATGATGTACATTACCATGCAAACTTCCAACGAAAATTGGTTTGAACGAGATCTAGTAAGTAGTTTTTTTTTAATGGCGTCATAAATCATACACCGCAATTTACATTTCTTTCAATCAAAACACTATTATTAAAACATCGATGAAAGTTACAACGAACTACAAAAACTTTTATATGATGTTACGGAACGGAACCCTTCATGGGCGAGTCCGACTCGCACTTGACCGCTTTTTTTGTTTAGACTAGCTTCGCTCTCTCGCTAACAATAACCGCGAGTAAACCCACGGGACTCAGCTAGTTGTTATATAAAAACAATTTATTGTTCCCTTGAGTATTTGAAAGTAGTTCAACATTTTATTTTAACAATCCCATTTAAGTTCGTACTAAAATTAACTTTCAAAAGGTGTAACATCTAAATTAAAGCTTGAACAAAAACAAGCACAATCAAGGAGAAGCGACATTGTATTTAGTTGGAAGGTAAGTTATTGGACCCGAGAGATTAATTCAACGAGAATGACGCTGCTTTGTAGTTGGAAATATGGTGGATTAAAATGCAGTGAACATTTTTGTTTATGTTTTTATTTATTACTAGCTGACTGCCTTGTTGGTCTAGTGGTTAGTATATGCGGCTGCTGATCCAGACGTCTCGGGTTCGATCGCCAGGTCGGACCGAATATTATTTGTGGGATCCACAAATATTAGTTTCGGAGTCTGGGTATTTTCTATGTATAATATGTATGTAGGTATTTACAAAAAAAACTGAAGTAGAGACGATTGAAATCACTCCATTTTGCTATAAGCTTTTCATAAACAGTTCATTGAACCTGAAATACCGTAATCCTTACTAATATTATAAATGCGTTAGGTAACTCTGTCTTTCTGTTTGTCTGTACGACTTTCACGCAAAAACCACTGAACCGATTTAAATGAAATTTACCATACAGATAGTATAGAACGTGAGAAAGGATATGTACTTTCCCAAGTTCTAGGCTACATTTTACTGCGATATCCGACATAATATACACGGGCGGGGCCGCGGGTGAAAGCTAAATATAAATAAATAAATATTTCGGACATCTTAAGCACAACATAATCCAGTGCTAAACTAAGCAGAGCTTGTATTATGGGTACTAGACAACTGATATACATAAACATATTCTGTTTTTGTAAATAAATACATATTATACATAGAAAAAAATAAAAGGTGTAAGGTGTATAACCGTCCATATATTAGTTTCATAAACTATAGCACAAAAACACTGCGCAGTAAAATGTTCCAACTCAATAAAAAGTATTTCTCATAACTGACTGTTATGATAAAATTAGTTTACGCTCATTCGGGCGCTTTCGGCTAACTTCGTCAGAATCCGGCCGAGCGTGCGATCCGACACCTATTATAATGAAAATTGATTTCATTGGATATTCAAATTTTGAACTGGTATCATTTATTTTGTTTCAACATTATTCTATGAAATTTTATGGAATTGGCTTTGGATTTCTTTACCTGATGAAATACTGTGGAAAGTTTTGAAACATGTTTTTACACGAAAATCTTAGTAGTTATTTTATAGTTAGTACATCTTACACACAACGCCATCTAGTTCTAGGACATCTCGGACATCTCACACACAACGCGATCTAGTCCCAAATTCAGCAGAGCTTGTATTATGGGTACTAGACAACTGACATAAATACATACTTATTTTGGAAAACACCCAGACTCCGAAACAAATATTTGCAGATCACACAAACATTTGGTCCGACCCGGGAATCGAACCCGAGACATCTTGATCGGCAGCAGCATACGCTAACCACTAGATCAACAAGGCAATAACTGCAGGCGCAGTTTAATTTATTTTATATATGAGATTGCCAAAGTGTACCTACTCCGCTTGTCAGAGAGCATGAGTAGAATCTAGGAGAAGTGGTCACCATACACATTACCATACTATGGCAGATTGTTGTAAAGCTTCTGCTTCTTTGGACTTGGTCTTGCTCTCACTAATCTCTTCTCTGTGAGGGTAGTACTATCCCGGTCCCTCGCGATTAAGGCGCGCCATAACCTCAGCGAGGACTTGACCCAAGGCAAACGTGTGGCCTCGTACTGGATCAAGGCCCACGCCGGCATCGATGGCAACGAGCGCGCTGACCAACTGGCAAAGGAAGCGGCACTTTCGTGTCGGAGGAAGCCTTACTACGAACTCAATCATCAGATACGCAGCGAATTGCTAGACGAATGGAACCAGAGATATCAGTCGGGCCACACTGTCTTCGTCACCAAAGTTTTCTTCACTGACGCGAGGGGAACTTACTGCTTGGTGCAGATGATCTGACTCCGGGGCGTTGTTACGCAGACGCTGACGGGACATGGGGGTTCTCCCAATACTTGCATCGCTTCTTCTTCTTAGCGTTTCGATGGCAAACGTAACGTGTCGGAAAGATTAAATTTTTTCAGCCCAGAACGCGGCCACTTTGATAGCGTTATCGGTGGCAGCCATTAGGTCTTCCTGCGTGCAGATGTCTGGGCACGCATTTAAGTGTCGGGAGAGCCCGTCATGTGTCTGCGACCCAGCCCAGCAGGAGACCCCGAGGCACATTATCTTTGAGTGCCCCGTATTCAGGGCACTACGCTACATGGCTGAGCAACGCTTTGGGGTACAGCTAGCTGGTGGAGGAAGAGGCACACCTCCTGATAAAAACAAGGACACCAGAGATGGATTTTTAAACTACGTCAAAGAAATGAAATAACAACATTTGGACAAATAAAGACTTGTCATGCAAGAGGTTGACAGTTTATACAAAAAAAAACTACCATGCCGGTTGAGCTAGCCCATTCTTTTGCTTTACTTAAACCTCTTACATGAATAATTGAATAATATATTACACTATTTGTTTGTATTACACGTTTGTAAAGTCAAAGATTCCAAAGAGAGTACATTTCAAATATTCATCCTCAAATATTTGCCATTCATATTTAACTGTCATACAACAAAACATGCAGTAGGATGATTTATTATTAGCAGTCTTCCATTCGTTCCGTTCGTTCTATTATCATTCTGTGACCGGACGGACCTCCACAATAACACGAAAAACATATCTTCTGTTTTTGGTAATGTATTCAAACACAGATTGTTATAAAATGTCTACTGGCTAAAACGAAAGGTTTATTAGAACGTGTTAACTTTATAAATTTAATGAAAATAATTCGTTTAAACGACATAAAATATAAAAGTATTAGAAGTATTATATAAATAAGGGTTAGTCGGTTATATAACTAACAAAATAGAGACGGCAGATTCAAAAACCGTTACAGTCATTTTAGAGATTAGCCAAGATAAACAGACATACAGACAAAAATTTAAACAAATCTTTTTATATAAGAACTAGGTATGTACTTTTAAATACATTTAACGAAAGGCTGTTGATTTAAAATTATGTACATACACTTCAATATTATTGATGTGAAACATCTATAGGCGCACGTATGTGAAACATCTATAGGCGCACGTAAAATAGATTTCTGGCCTGGCGATTGGCGACGCGTCGCCACGGCACGCTATACGATGGTATATATATACAGTCTATATGCAGTAGTGTGTACGGTGTGGCGTAAATTATAATTATAATTATACTTATAATATAATTATTTAATTATAATTATTATAATTATAATTATACGCCACACCGTACTATTTTAATAATTAGTAATATTTTATTTTATCATTATGACATATTTAGTTCCTATTACAATATGTTCTTTTCTGCATATTACTTTTACAAAATAATGGCGATGTTTCACATCTGCCAGGCGTCCCGTGACGGCTCACATTTTTTTGTTCCTATAGACATAATTTTAATGTGTGATAAAATGACTTTGTGATAAACTAAAATTAATCAGTGCGAAATTAAATGGCTTCTATATAAAAATCAGCATTATTTTTATAACAAACATATCTCCCTAAACCTAATAAATGTATGATTCGTTTTAGCAGCCATTATTTCATTATAAAAAATATTATTAGTATTCAAATTATTTCCATCAAAACGATTGTAATTTAGAGAAGAATAGAAGTAGGTACCTAACACACAATATGCTGCACAATGCACGCGGGCAATCTGGCTGTTCTAACTGCGGCCACCCATTGTGTCGTTCTACCGCTTGCCATGAAATATTTTAATTTCAAAATTTATGTTGACACCCTTACACGCCGCCTGATTGTACTTTACGTATTCGAATTCAATTTTGGCGGGGATTTGTGCGGATTTTCAGTATAAATTTGTGGTTACGGACACCGTTTTAGCGAAAGGTTTTGAACTAGTCATAACTCACTTTTGTTAAATGAATACGAATTCAAAATTATACTGCGGACAAATTGAAATATAGGATGTTATGCCATTTTGAATGTAAAATGTTTAATGAAGTCGAGTCTAATGATTCAGGATTATCACAATAGGCCGCCATAGTCTGGGTCTACATTGTCTCTGTTCGCAATGAGATTGTTGACCAGTATTCTTGAAATCTACTCATCCTTTCCCTCAGAGACTCACAAATAAGAAAAGTCTACTATTTCTTTTCGGACATCTTACACACAACGTCATCTAGTCCCAAACTAAGCAGAGCTTGTATTATGGGTACTAAACAACTGATATAAATACATAAACATACTATTTTCCGGTAAATACATACATACATACAAAACACTCAGACGCCGAAACGAATATTTGTGGATCACACAAATATTTGGTCCGACCCGGGAATCGCACCCGCGACCTCTTGATCAGCAGCCACATACGCTAACCACAAGACCAACAAGGCAGTCTATAGTAGTTTTAAATATAAATAAATATTACCCGATACAAAACAGAGTGTCATTTCTTCAGACAGAAATTCAGACAGACACACAGACAGGGGGAAATCTTTACACAGTTTGAAACTAAGACTATAAAACATCTTTCTAGCACCAACCGTTTTGGAGGTAGGTCGAGGACGGACGGACAGACGGACATGACAAATCTATAAGGGTTCCGAGTCATGAACTATTGAACCCTAAAAGATATGGAAACGCGATATTATCTCATTTCCATAAAATAAGAATTTATCTTATATCTTCGATAGCCTTAAAACCCTTTACTACAATTTAAGATTATCAGCAAAACAAATTCAGCTCAAAGGTCCTTAATCCTTATTACAAGACGATCGACGTCATGCAACCCCTAGACCCTACATTTACATACTTTTGTTGGGACATCCCATTGAAAATGTTTAAGACGGCATTTATAGCTTGTTCGGAGGTAGAAAATATGGTTTTATATTTAAGGCGGTCGCTTAAAAATATGGTGAATTTCATGGTGGATAACAGAAGTGGAATGTATGTATCAATCACAAAGTGGAAGGATGAAAACCTAGCTATGTTAAGTGTTATGAAAGATTGTATTTTATGAACTAAGTGGCGTGCAATAGGAGAGGCCTATTTCCAGCAGTGGACTGCGATAGGCTGATGATGATGATGGTAAAATAAATATAACAATATAGACCAATCCTTACTAATATTATAAACGCGAAAATTTGTGAGTATGTATGTATATTTGTTGCTTTTTCACGCAAAAACTACTGAACGGATTTTATAAAACTTTATAGTAATATAGCTAATATATCAGAATAACACATTTATGCTACTTTAACTGCAATAATCGAGATAAAACCTTTAAGAAGAAAACGACACATAGATAAACTGTTGATAAAATTTCTATGTAACATTCGAGTTATATGTCGAACCATAGGGTAGGTACTTAAATAAAGCTTGCACCTGTTAAAAGACGTTGGATTTGTATTTGAGCATAAGCTCACGACAAATCAATTCCAATAAACTACAAAATTATCTTGTGAACTCGTTAGTAAGCGATCCTCCTCTATACAAATCTTTCTATATTAAACTCCAAAGCCTTTACCGATACTTGAAGGCTAAAGTTCCAGCTCGGTGGCGCTGATCAAAGCGGCTGTGCGTGATAGATCGCGTGCGGAGCCGATAAACACGAAAACATGTGTTTTATACGGGTTACTAGTTTACTGGTAAATATGTGATGTTATATATATCTTTGAATCATTTCATAATCATTCATTATTGTGGCACAACAATTCACTGTCGTAAATAAATAAATATATTCGGACATCTTACACACAACGTCATCTAGTCCCAAAGTAAACAGATCTTGTATTATGGGTACTAGACAAGTGATATAAATACATAAACACACTTTTTTTTAAGTATACTCTTACTGCATTTAAAAGTATGTTTATGTCATTTATATCAGTTGTCTAGTTCCCATAATACAAGCTCTGCTTAGTTTAGGACTAGATGACGTTGTGTGTAAGATGTCCGCATATATTCATTTATTTATTCATATTAACCAATTATCTATTCCGAAATGTAAAATGAACTAAATTGGAAATGGAAATACCGCAGCGGTCCTTAGGATGTTGTTTTAATAAAATTATATCCTAGAATACCCCATAACCATACACCATGTAAAACTGTATGTAAATGTTTTGCAGTATTTTGATATTAATACATACACGTTGTATAAAACCTTGTCTATCGGTTGCTAAACAGAGATTATTCTCAAAATATGAATGGCATTCGGGGACTGCCGCGGTAAAGCTATTGCGAAACATTTTTTATCAACTTATGCAATTATAATTATTTATTTATACAGTATTTTTTTTCTTTGACATTAATTCAAGTTTACAAAACAATATACACTTTCTTTTTACCAACATACATTCTAACATTAATATTGCCAAACAATATAATCATCCTATTAACCGAAAGACAATGACAACTAAACAGGGAACATAATATTAATATGAGCATATCTTTGGAATAAAAAAATACTAAGATTCAATTAGACGGTACTGGAGGACGCGGACGCTATGTATTGTGCCTACAATATCCCTTTTATTTGATTAATCTATGACCCGCCGATTAATATATAATGCCAGGTACCCGTTATTTGGCCTTGTCGCACTAGAGTTACAATCATATTCTTTATATTTTTTTCGTTACGGAATTTCTTGGTTCGATCGCCGCGCTCAATATAGCGTAAAAATAAACATCATTCACGATTAGTATAGAAACCTGATTACGACTAACTTTAGACAAAGTCAAAATGTATCTCCATGTGATTATCCGAAGTCGGGAGCAACTCGTAACAAATACGAAACAAGAAAGAGTTGATCTCTAAAGTTGAACGATAGATCCATACCAAAGTTACTTGAGAGGGAAGGTAGAGATTACCATAAATCACACCAGATGGTATTGCTCTAGAATATCTAAAAGGCTTAAGGGACAATCTTTTTGTTTAGATTGTACTGGTATAGATTTCATTTTTTTTATATTGTGTAGTGTCTAGTTCTCTCTAGTTTGAGGTGCTCATAGCCAAGTTACCCTGGGTGATTAGAAACAGTCACTGAGAGTAAGCAACAATGCCCGGTCTCTACCTGGATGGGTGACCGTTAGTGGCAAAGATACTGTTAGCATGTCCGTGATTCAAAGGTCGCAAAGCTGTTTGTCCTAGTTTTTATTGTAGGATAGCATTCGTGAAGCTTAGTTGAAAGCCTTCGGACGGCTTAAACACATCCAATGGTAAGTTTATATAGCCTCACCGTTGTCTTTCTAGTCTCCAAACTACACTCGGCCAGCGTTGGGGTGACCCTCCCCTGAGATTAGACCCGAGCCCAGGAGTATGACATTACGGGTTGTTGATGAAAATTTAGTTCAAACTTCTGAAATTCGAAACGGAAATAACGAAATTTACATAACATTTCAGTGCAAATAAAAGTAATTTCCAAGACAGTGTCCTCCAGTATTTTTTGAAATAAAAAATAAAAAATTTGAATGTGTCTAAGGACCTGCCAAAATAACTCTACTGTGCCTGATGGAAAGCATGAGTAGAATCTAAGAACAAATCATTTTGTGGTTGCCACAAGCTAACCAAATCAAAGATTGATAAGTAATCATAGAATTTCCAGGTTTTACAATCGGCGAGTGAAATTATTGAGATACTTACAGTTCAAATAAAAAAATAAATAAATAAATATATCTGACATTTTACACCATTTTACACACAACGTCATCTAGTCCCAAATTGAGCACGCCTTGGATGATGGCTACTAGACAACTGATATAAATACATTAACATATTTTTTTTTTGTAAATACATACATACTTACATAGAAAACACCCAAACTCCGAAAAAAATATTTGCGGATTACACAAACATGTGGTCCGACCCGGGAATCGAGCCCGAGACCTGTTGATCGAGAGCCGCATACACTAACCACTAGACCAACAAGGCAGTCAAAAATAAAGATACAAATAAATTAATAATCTATCGACAATTATCGAAAATTTGATAAATATAATTATGTGGCGCACGATCATGTTCGGAAGTCTATTACTGAATTTTCAAAATATCATCCATTGGACATTTAACAACATTTATTTATTTATTTATTTCTTTATGCG
Source organism: Phragmatobia fuliginosa (assembly GCA_932526445.1). Classification (NCBI taxonomy): domain Eukaryota; kingdom Metazoa; phylum Arthropoda; class Insecta; order Lepidoptera; family Erebidae; genus Phragmatobia; species Phragmatobia fuliginosa. Next base: position 809,777 of record OW052073.1, read on the forward strand.
CTTTGTACAACGGCGGACTTAATGCCCAAGGCATTCTCTACCAGTCAACCTTAGGGTGGTGAAGAAATCTTGTAATCTTATTTAATCGTGCTACAGAACTTTAAGGTGAAAGTCTACAGGGTCTGATAACGATGCGTATTGTGGCCCTTATCGTTATCATAAACGTTCCATAACGAGTACCATATTTTTTTGTCAAATAAATATTTAAAAGTGATATACTTTTATCGTATTCGAAGACCTAAATCTACAGTCGCTTCTAACTGTCACTGATGGATCACATTTGGAAGTTATGAGCTACCATGTGGAACCGACTTTTATCAAACAATTACCGACTGTAAACTCATAAAAATATAGTCGAATTTTATTTGTGCAATATAAAAGTTATTATCTCCCCGTTATGTGTTAAAGTAACTCAATTTTATGGAGATTTCGCCCATATATCGGAGTTGATTGAGTGGAAAATCCTCTGTATCATTTTGTCCAGAGTTTATCGTGTTTAACTTTCAATGGGTTCGATATATATACTGAAAAGTTAATCTTGTCTGTTTGTTTATACAATGAAATGTTTAGAGGCTTATAGGGGTGGTTTTGTTTTCGGCTTATTATGTGTTTGACATTGGATTTGTATTGTCCAACGTTTGAATGGTCGGAATATAAAATTCTTGTTGACGACAATTTTGGACATCCCTTTGATTTTGTTGTCGGGAGTAAGGATTTAGGATGTTATTAATTCGTAATTTGTTCAGTCAACAATGTGAATCAGAGTGAATTGAAAACCTCGGACATCAAACACACAACATTCTCTAGTCCCAAACTAAGCAGGGCTTGTGCTATACTAGAGAACTGATATTAATACATACATATTATTCATAGAAAACACTGAAACTCCGTAACAAATATTTGCAGGTCATACAAATATTAGTTTATTAGGTTTCGATCCGATTCCAGGATTGAATATTGAGAAATCGACTCCGAGACCTCTTTTGATTCGGGAGACGCATACGCTAACCATTGGACCAAAATGGCAGTCAAACTAAGAATACCTATAAGAGTGTTTACGATTAAAAAAAATAGAACTTTGAATTCAAGCAAAGAAGAGTTTTACATTCCCAAAAAGAAAGATAAATATGAAAAATTGGGGAGTCACAATTACGTGTAGATAGGCCACAAACACTTAATATAAACGTAGTTCGGTTTCAATACAGCCTTTACGTATGAACTATTATAGTGAACTTATATATATAACTTATACGACTGCACGGTTGGCCAAGTGGCCTACTGCGCCAAGTGTCGTGGGTTCAAATACCACTTAGGATAACACTTTGTGTGATTCACAATTTGTTGTTCTGAGTCTGGGTCTTCTTTGTGTCTGTTTCATGTATGTTTGTAAAGTCCCCTGCGACACAGGAATTTATATTACTAATGCGGGAGTTGTCTTCTTTTAAAAAAAAAAAAAACTTTATGCTTGTTCCGTCGTCGAGGTCAACAATTATTTCGAACTTATAGGTGGATATATATATATATATTTGGCCACAGCATCTGTTTCAGATGATTGTTGCAACGCCTGTGGATTTATGATTTTCTGCATCACGGTATATAATAGGTATGGATATATTTTGCTCTTACAGCTACATTATATATTCTAAAACCTATCGTTACACTGCATATAATCACGTCTTTACTTAACGAGGAAATGACTGTCCGATTTCTACGTGCTCGATAATAGACTCATATCGGAAATATGCTGACCAGGCATATCTCTGTCTAAATTCCATCAATTACTTTAAACAATATATGACGCAGGAATTACTATCATTGGGATCCATATTTGTTTGCTCGTTAAAATATTTTCTCATATACTAAAATGTACAAGGCGTATTACGCGACGCGTCAAAATGAGCGTGCTATTGTTATTTTCCGGTCGAAGGATGCTCTGAACGAAAGACTGATTTACGGGCCGCCGCTTTCAGTCTCTCGGGTACCACCTTTTATTTAAGGCTTACTTGCTTTACATACACATTACCATAGACTGGATCAAAATATTTGAAAAAAGTACCTACACTCAAAATTTTACAAAAAAATATCTAGTAAAAAAAATAAGTATTTCGGACATCTTACACACAACGTCATCTAGTCCAAACAACTGATATAAAAACATAAACATACTTTGTTTTTGTAAATACATACATATTATATCTACATAAAAAAGCACCCGAACTCCGAAATAAATATTTGCGAGTCACACAAACATTTAGTCCGACTCAAAAATCGAACTCAAGACCTCAGCACAGCCGTCGCATATGCTACCTCTTCGCCAACTAGTCATTCAAAAGTACATCCACTACAAAACCGTAATTAGTATATAAAAGACACAATCGTCTGTCTAGTTCCAAACTAGGTACTAGAAAACTAGAAACCACTTTTTACAAATTAATGTAAAACAAACAGTTACTAATCATCGCATTAGTCACATTACGAAACATCTTAAAAACGTATAGTACCATTAGTGCTAAGACTTCAAAGCAATCCTTTCTGTTGTTATTGTTCAGGGACATAAAGAGCCCATGGCTGGTCATTACACGGAAACTCACTTACTGAAGTACCCTCAAGTCTTAGTCACGATTGGAATGGTATTTACACGGTACGACCCGACTCCGATACGATTTGAACTCGAGTAAATCGCACTACGAAGTATGAATGATAGAAGAATTTTTAAGTTATGAACTAGAAGCATTAAACTAATAAATATAAAAGACCAATTGACATCCACCATTGCATTAACCAAAAAGTCGTGAGTACCTTAGCATGGGTCGCCATGCTGCATTATCTGAACTCATTAAGAGAATGGTGATCACTGCTCATGCTTTCCATCAGGCAGATTAGAGTAGCTTTGGAAAGCTTATGAGGCCCGCGTACGACACTCGAAACTGCAAGTTGAAATTTGTTCGTAAAATATTTCTGTCTCTGTTTGACAAAATACAACGTAGATACGAGTGCACCGCTGTATGTGTGTAAGTGGATTGACATTCATGCGTAGTAATTCGGACTCTCTCGTACAAGGTTCGGCTATCATTATTTGACTGACACGAATCACACACACATTGAAATATTTTTGGATGCGATAGCACTACTAATTGCTTGAAATTTGTGAAATTATGGATGTGTTTCGTACTATCGAAAATCATGAATGAAAACTCAATATTTTTTCGATTTATTTTGTGTAAGTAGTAGCATAATATTATGAGATATGTTATTGATGAAACAATATTAGAAATATTTTTGTTTTTAAGACAGAAAAAACCAAAATGAAAACATGACATTTACAATGTAAAATATGTAAAATTTAATTTGATTATATTTTATTCTAGATTAGTTTATTTTTAAAAATAAAGACGTTATAACCTAAATAAATACAGTCTAAGTCCGAATATCAACATATCATCGTGGAAATATGTTTATACTGCAAATTATCTTGGTATACCGTTTGTATGGACAATTCAGCCTCCGGGGTACCCTTAAATATAAAAATTAAAATAAGCTTGTACATTGGAATGTTTTCTGTCATATTGTAAACGGTTGAATATTAAATGATATGCCGTTCTATTGAGACATTGGCATCGCGAAGTAAAAACAAACTTTAACAGAACAGAAATTTCTTAAATAAGTAAATTAATGAATGGAACTATAATGAAAGGATACAACTGTACACAAAAAGAATGATAGAGAATGTAAAAATATAACATAAAAAATAACAGATTAAGCCTCAAAGCCGTTGTTAAAATTATATTATTTGTTTGATGATTTTTAGTAGGAAGTTTTTTTTTATTAACTAGTATAAAAGTTCTAGTACAGTATAAAAATAATTATGGAGAATGTAGAATAAAAATAAAAGCAGCCAAGTGCGAGTCGGACTCGCCCATGAAGGGTTCCGTAGCAGCAAGTAACATCATATAAAAGTTTTGTAGTTCGTTGTAACTTTCATCGATGTTTTCATAATACTGTTTTCATTGAATGATATAAGACGTATTAAAAAAAACTACTAACTAGATCTCGTTCAAACCAATTTTCGTTGGAAGTTTATCATATATTTTTTTTAGTTTTATAATTCTCTTATTTTAGAAGTTACAGGAAGTGTCTCTCGCGCAAACTATTCAGTTTAGAAAAAAAAAATATTAGAAACCTCAATATCATTTTTAAAGACCTACCTATAGATTGGTTTTGGACGTATAGTTTTTATGAAAAAAATATTTTTGAGTTTCAGTTCTAAGTATGGGGACCCCCAAAATTTTTTTCTTTTTTTCTATTTTTGTGTAAAAATATTAATGCGGTTCACAGAATACATCTATTGACCGACTTTCAATAATATAGCTCTTATAGTTTCGGAAAAAATTGGCTGTGACATACGGACGGACAGACAGACATGACGAATCTATAAGGGTTCCGTTTTTTGCCATTTGGCTACGGAACCCTAATAAAAACAGGTTATGCCTGAAGGCCGTTGTTAAAATTATATTATTTATTTGATGATTTTAGTAGGAAGTTTTTTTATTGACTAGTGTAAAAGTTCAAGTACAGTATTAAAATAATTAACAAAAGTCGTATAGTCTAAACGTAAGGTTCCAAGTCTGATATCAGTCATTTTTATATCTGTAAGAAGCCATTGTGTTAAGATTAGCCTTCACATCATGGCAACACGACATAAACATCTACCCAATACCAGTCGGACTCGTGTCGGAAGGGTTCCGTAAAATCATTACATGATAAAAAATAAAGTGCTATGCCGTATCTGTCTGTCTGTTCACGATAAACTCAAAAATACTGCACCGATTTAAATAAAGTTTTGTACCCAGATAGTCTAAAGCCTGACTGACATAGGCCACTTTTTACCGCGATGACTGACATAGACGTGGATGGAGCGGCTGACAAAAGCTGGTTATCTATACATTTCAAGCGTCTTACTTATTGACGTTATAATCATCATCATCAACAGCCTTTAACAGTCCACTACTGGACATAGGCCTCTCCTTTGAAAGGAGGTTTTGGCCTACTATACCACCAGACGGGTTGGTAAAGGGTTTGTTTCAAGTTTTCCTTCTCTTGGCAGTGATGTTAGTGATGTTGGCATGTTTTGTCCTCTTGCAACACCCATGGAATGAATAGGGGTGGTGATACTTTGTATTCTTAATCCGTCACCACACGGATAAATGACGTTATATGATGACGTTTAAATGCCGACCAAAAAACGGCAAAAAAATCCCGTTTGTTATTATAGCAACACTTTTAAATGTTTATTTTATTCTCTTTGTACTATTTGGTGTTAGAATAGAATGCAATGCTAAAAATATACATCATCTGTAAAAATTATAACTGTAGAACTATCACGGTTTAGGGATATAGCTTGATGACGGACAGATAGACCGACAGCGGATTTTTAGTAATAAGACTCTGTTTTACCTTATGGAATGGTACTCTAAAATTATACTTTCTAAGTAATTTGTGACAGTAATAACCATTATGAATATCACTAATCTACGATTTTGATATGGCCTAAGAAAGAACACTTTTAGAACAATAAAATAAAGGCGTATACGAGTTTTCAGCTCATTATCTTTCATTTGGCTGCATCGATCGGTCGACTCGGCTGCATCAAATGTTTGTGTGATCTGCAAATATTTGTTTCGGAGTTTGGTTGTTATTTACAAATAAGTATGTTTCTATATTTACATCACTTGTCTAGTATCCATAATACGGAGCTGCCTAGTTTGGGACTCGATGGGGTTGTGTGTAAGATGTCTGAAATATTTATTTATTATTCCGAGATTAACCCGTTAGCATACATAGCTAAAGCCACCACACAATTTGTGAAATTTCAATATTAACAAGGTCCAAACATTGAAAAACCTTTCACATGAGATAAATCGCCGTCAAAATCCCACAGTCGAAAGAAGTAAAAGAATAAAAAGAGTGACGTATTCGAAATCTGCACATTTTTCATTTCACTCTCACCATCTGTAGCCACAGTTATGAATTGATCGTTATGGATTGGATTTTCTCATAGAAAAATCATTTTTTGAGTTGTGTAAACGTGTAGAGATGATTAATGGTAGTTATAAATACATAGACTCGACTCAACGAAGACATATCCAAGTAGCTTTAGGTGATTGGAAACAATCACCTGAGGTAAGCAACGACCGCGCGGTCAGTGCCTAGATGGGTGACCGTGAAGTTTAGTTGGAGGCCTTCGGGCAGATTAAAAACATCCAACGGCAAGATTACGAAGCCATAATGTTGTCCTGCCAGTCCCCAACTGGACTCGGTCATATGGGGACGCATGGCCTTAACCCTCCTCTGAGAAGAGGCCCGTGCCCAGCAGTGGGACGTTATGGTACAATTTTGGTGTAGCTAAAATATATTATAGGCTCTTTCTATGCAAATATTTATATTTTTTGACAGATTCATAGATTTTTTATTACTTATAATTACATGATAGAATAATTGGTACATATATTATTGGTGTGGTGACGGATTAAGAATTCAAAGTGTCACCACCTCTATTCATTCCATGGGTGTCGTAAGAGGCGACTAAAGGAACAAAATAAGCAGCTAACATCACTGCCAAGAGAAGGAAAACTTGAAACAAACCCTTTATCAACCCGTCTGGCCAGCGTGGTATAGTAGCCAAAAACCTCCTTTCAAAGGAGAGGCCTATGTCCAGCAATGGACTGTTAAATGCTGTTGATGATGATGATGATTATTAACGGCTAAAGCTTCTCATTACATAGCTTACTAGCTGTATCCTCAGGTGTCACCTGCGGTTGTTATGTATCCGTGAGTAAGACCGCGGTAGTAACACCGAGTTGTTCAAATTACTTCTTATTACATCAGTAATCTGCCAGTTAAGGCCCGGCAATATTGGTCTAGACGTTCCGGTGATTTGGACAAATATACAGACAGACAAAAATTAAAAAAAATGTCTTCTTGATATAACAAGGCAGTATAGTACCTGAACAGTGAAAACTTGTTATTTTGAAGTTACAAACAGACACTCCAATTTTATTTATTTGGATATAAGTAAGTATGTCTTTCGAAGGGAGTTTTATATACTACTAAATCCCCTAAAAAAGAGTGTAATCTGTTAGGGCAAAATAAATATTTACTCATCTATCCCTCAATTAGATTGTTCGTATGAACTAATAGTGTAAAATTAGTGTTATCACGATTACGTCATATTATCCAAACATATAATGAGTAAATAAATCAATCGGTAAGTGTAGTTTCTACATTAACAAACCCTTGCTTCCAAGCATTTTCACATTTGAATAAGTAAAATAACAGGATTTCATCGGAAATCATTCCCAACTTCCACTTATATGAAAATCCCTAATTCCCTAAAGGTATCCGAGATTGCCACGCAAAAAGAAAACGAATGCAAAACCTATCCAGGGACCCGGCAGTGTGGTTACCAAGCTTTCCAACTTTTAGTTTAGATTAGTTTTAGAAATCTACATAATAATATGTACTGTTTGAACCCTGATATATATTCTCAATGGGTATGAAAATTAAACTATTAATTACTAGCTGACCCGGCACACTTCGTACTGTCTCAATCGATCAATAAAAGAACCAAACTTGTGTATAAAATATACAAAAGGAATCCACAATTAATGTATAAAATTCAATTTAGTAAAAAATAATTCAAGACCAAAATTAGCCATATTGGTCCTCCCGTATTCGAGTTTTAGCGAGACTAACGAACAGCAATTAATTTATAAATATATAGATTTGAAACTACAATTCTAAATTCTAGGGCTAAAAGTGGAGAAACTTTAATTCGATGTGCGACCAATTTATAAAATGCAGATATTTTACAAATCAGTAATTAAATGCTTTTGTTCTGAAAATAAATAAATATGTTGGCATTCAAAACCATCATAAACTTTATAATTTTGAAATTTTAAATATAAATGCTAATGAAGAACTAATTCTTCACAATTCAATAAGCAGTTTTAAACTTCTCAATTACTATACTAGTACGGTCTAGTCTTAACTCAAGAACTTATTTTACGAGGCATACTTAACTTTAGTGCATTTTTACATAAGCATCATATCCACTAGATCAATCAACGTTATAAGAATATTTGGTCTGTATTTTTTGGTTGAAAAAATATACCGTCAATTTCAAAAAGTCACGCGCTTTTGTGAAATTCGTTTTCGATAAATCGTGACGGATCCAAAATTGTTGTCCGGCCTTTCAATTTTCCATATGGCAACCCTACCTTAAACCTTCGGACGCTTATTTATTGCTGCGCCGATGAAAAAGCTATGCGATATGTTGTTAGCCCCAAACTTGCCTTTTGCAGAGATTTTCAACGCGACTATAAATTTATATTTTACCTACGCTGAATTCCTATGTGATACTTTTATAAGTTAGACACAGTAAGTTTTCGTATGTAATTGTTACTAAGGTCATTAAATAATTAGCTCAATCGAAAGTGGATAACACTTCCATTGCCTATTTCTTTTTTATGCAGCATGGTGACCCACACCATGGCGGTTTATTGAAGTGTTTCTACTTCATTCTCCCAGCCTCATGAATGGGGATACAGAATGATTGGGCCTCCGGTCTCACACTCACCAACGAAAGAAGATATCACGAATGTAGTACAGCCTCGTTCGAACCGGCCCATTTGTACTGAAATCAGCGTGGCTCGACTGTCTAAAAACTACTACTACATTGGAGGAGTTTTGTTGCTTTTCTAATGTTTAGCGATGAACGTACGAATATCACTAGCGATAGAATGTTTTCATAGCAAAGTTTGTACATTACACTTCCCGACAGTACACCGACAGACTACGCAAATAGGAAATTTAATAATCACAGTTTCGTACTCACCTAGAACTATTTCGAACAAAATTTTGTCCCATGCGAGCTTTTACGAAACGAAGTCCGACTGGACTTTTACTACTAATGTCATCGTTAGCTTTCATTGAAGTAGAACTGTTATCTGACGCGTTATGATTAGTAACACAGTTAATTTGAATACGCACCAAATAAAGTTAAGTGGTTTCATTTATGAACATTTTATCTGTCGTCCACAAAAACAAAGCGAGAAGTAGCAACAGTTTCTTTTTACGGCGCCTTGTCCTTCTATTAGACATTTAATAAGAAAGCTCAATGTTTTAAATTCATCAAGTCGTATTATAAATAATTTGATTTGGTGATTTGGTTTTGATCCGAATAAAAATTTAAATTCCCTGCAATGGATACCAGTAACCAATAATTAAACTCGAAACCCTCCTTCCTAAAGAGAGGTTTATATTCAGGAGTAAGCTATTTATAGTAAAAACTTATCTAATATTTGTACTCTTAAATGTAGTTTTTTTTTTTTCATAAATTATAATTTAAAAATAATTGCAAATTTTCTTTTTCTGAAGAACATATTCATATATCTTGCACGTATACAAAACGTAGTGCTTCATTGAGCCAGTATTTCAAGGTCCCACATGTTAAGCCGGCTTGCCTTTTAACAAATTTTGTATTTCGTAAGTAACAAGGCTGTAATGGATTAGAAAAAGGCAAGAGCTCTCTTATCTTGGCACAAAGACTTGATTGCCCATCTAATCAGCGATCCTCGAAACTTGAACACTGTCGGTTCTTGCTAAGAACTGCAAATTGTATTAGTTGTATTGGATGAGCTCGCCAGGAAATAGAATATTGAATAAGATTAGGTAAGCGAAAGAAACGTAATTGTTTTCTTATTAAATTTTGTTTGCCAGCATTTGAAGTAAATTATAATGAGATAGATTTTTTCATCAAATTTATTTTTAACCGACTTCAAAAAAAATTAGGAGGTTCTCAATTCGTCGGATTTTTTTTTTCGGATTGTTCAGCGATAATTCCGTCGTTTATGAACCGATTTCAAAAATTCCTTTTGCATTGGAATGAGCTATGAGCTTAGCTTACAGGTGGTCCCATTGTCACCATATCGGAATCTGATGATGGGATCCCAAGGAAATCGAGGGAACTCTTCAAATATCATAGGCACAATTGTCGCGATTTGGGTACTAGGAATAGTTTTTCTTTGAAGTCGGTTTCTTTTTGATAAAATTATGTTATCACTACAAGTTTATATAAAATTTTATAACTTAGAAATTAGTTTCTAAAAATGATGTATTTTCTGAAGTCATAGCCACCATATTACAAATAAAAGTATTGCTTTAAATTACCCAATGTGTACCTCTCCACATTACATTATTTATAGTTAAAGGATATGAACGCAGGCTGTAGAAGACATCGGACAAATTAAACTAGAATGAAGTTACTAGTTAATATAGTCACTCCCGTTGGAGTTGTCTTCAAATGAAATCACATCTCCTTTCATCAACAATTTCTTTTACCGATTCATTCAGTATTTATCAATAATAGAATTAAAAAATATTTGTATAAGCATTTGATGGTACTAATTCTGGTCTACGTATAAAAATAGGACCACCCGAATTAGCAGAAGTTGCAGTAACGAAAAGCTTCTTAAATATATATCTGTTTTATTACACACATATAATTAATTCGTAACGAAGGTATACGTCTTTTTTGTACACGTTTTAAAATAATTTGATAAAACTTCCCAAATTAAAAGGTTAAAAGATTTTCTCTCATGTAAGTACATGAAAGAAGATCTTTATAAGCTTTCACTTATTGTGCGATATTTGTCTGAAGAGTTTTAAAAAGCAAAAAAGCTTTAAGATATGATTAAAAAGCTAGTCGCGGAGACTCCGTTAAAGTTGATCAAAATAACACGTTTTCATTAGCTAATTGAGTTGAGAGCCTCGCTCATCACCCTGTATATAAACGATATTGCTGCCGTAAAAATGGTCAGGGCTGTCATTCATATTTACTGGTACTTTCTCTTTAACGCAAATATATTTTTGATAGCTTTACTGTTATTGCAGGATTTTTTATGTAAACCTTTTTAGGGTTCCGAAGTTCATAACTCGGAACCCTTATAGATTCGTCATGTCCGTCTGTCCGTCCGTCCATCCGTCCGTCCGTCCGTCCGTCCGTCCTCGACTTACCGTCCAAACGGTAAGTGTTAGAAAGATGAAAGTTTGCATGAATACGTGTTGTAATTACGTCGACAAAGTGCTACAATAAAATTATGAAATATAATTTTATTTGGGGTACCTCCCCTACACGTAAAGTGGGGATGATTTTTTTTTCTCGAGGCTACCCCATCGTGTGGGGTATCATTAGATAGGTCTTTTAAAAACAATAAAGGGTTTCCTAGACGATTTTTGATTTAGGTATCCGTTTGCGAGATATTTCACTTTAAAGGGCACTTTTTTGTAAAAACAGGGCGTCCCCCCCCCCCCCTCTAAAAGCTAAACGGCTGGCTCAAAAATTTTGAAAAAAATCGTGATGCTGGTCCATTTAATGAATTTTGAAGGAAAACTATAACCGATTAGATGACTTTCTTAGTTCAGGAGTTATAAAGGCTTATATGGTAAAATGCGCTCACTTGGAAAACGTCATACAAAATTAACGTAATAATACGTAAACATAACAATTATCTATTGGATACGATTTTAAATCCACATACCATTATAGGTGACTGAGGAACCCTTTCCTGTGCGTGGCCTGACACGCACTTGGCCGATTTTTTTAAGGTACTGTTTGAATGATATTTTATATAGAATAAGTGCGAGGCTTTAACAGGACGTATCGGCATAGTTTGATACTCAAATTAGAAACATACAAGCGGTCAAGTGCTAGGCGGACTCGCCCATGAAGGGTTCCGTAGCAGTATGTAACATCATATAAAAGTTCTTGTAGTTCGATGTAACCTTGATCGATGTTTTAATAATAGCATATTGATGGACCGAAAGGTAAATTGCGGCTTACGATTTATGACGTATTAGAGAAAAACTACTACCTAGATCTCGTTCAAACCAATTTTCGGTGGAAGTTTGCATGGTAATGTACATCACATTTTTTAAGTGTTATCATTCTCTTATTTTGGAAGTTACAGGGGGAAGGGGGATACTCACTTTACCAGTTTGGAAGTGCCCTAAAAACGAGTATTTTCTGTTCGTAATTGTTCTATATAAGTAATTAGAATTTAATATCATGTGATTTGTATTTTTTTTTGTTTATAAGTTGTAGTCTAGATAAGTTTAATATTTTAAATATTTAGGTGGAGTCAGGAATTGGAAAGGAAATGAACAAAATGTAATTACATAGATAATATTACAGAAAAAAATATATTCAGACACTTAACCAAGTTTTTTAGGTATTGTGTAGAAATTAAACCTGTGATCTTTAGCAGCAATCAGGGTCTTCAATTACTATAACAACGGGTCAGTTAATTTGTAAAGCTTTGTGCTTTAGAGTTAACTTTCCATTATACCTAAATATAAAACATCTCACGAGTTTTTTTTTATTCTTTAAACGATTGAATAATGATTAGTAACATAATGTGTCTTGTGAGTCACAAATACGACCGATGTCAACCGAAATCATCGATATCATTGATTTGAGAGCCCCACTATTCCCTAGCGATGTAAAACCGTTATTGAGATGTAATATTTTAGATTCTTACTTATTCACCAAAAAAAATATTATAGGAACAATAATTTACAGTCCATAACTAAACATAGTGCTGTAACAAAATTTCAAAAGCTGAAAGTGATAGCCCTACGTTATTTACAGGATGTTACAAACTGAGCTGTGTATACTTTTATCGCCCTCTGGGTTTTATGTTAATTCGGATACGATTCGGATGTGCTTTTAACTGCAAGAGACCGTACAAAAGGCATCCCGCTTGCGAGCCCTGATCCTCTACAATTTTAACATTTTATTTAGAAGCTTATTTAGGCATTAAACTTGATTTTCGTGAAAGTGTTGAAAACAGAAAAGATATTCCTGCACGTGTGGGATGAATTTATTTATTTAAATGATAGAATGCATGAAAAAAAATCTTTGTATTCTTAAAGTAATAATAATAATGTTTCGGACATCTTATGTGCAACGCCATCTAGTCTCTAAATAATCAGAGTTTGTATTATGTGTACTAGACAACTGAAATCAATTGTAAATCATATATATTGTATTTATTTTAGACTGCCTCAGTGGTGCAGTGATAGCGTGACTCCTGTGCTTGAGGTCTCGGGTTTAATTTCCAGGTTGGACCAGATGTTTGTGTGAACTACAATTATTCGTTTCGAATTTTGGGTGTTTTATATGTATAATAAGTGTGTATTTACAAAAGTTTGTTTATGTAATTATATCAGTTGTCTAGTACCCATTATACAAGCTCTGCTTAGTTTGGGACTAGATGTTGTTCTATGTAAATTGTCCGAAATAAAATTTATAGCATGCTAGCTTTTGCCCGCGGCTCCGCCCGTGTGAATGCCAGTTATCGCGGTGAAATGTAGTTTTCTCCTTTCTCAGGCTCTAGATTATCTGTGTTAAAAATTTAAGTTAAGTCTGTGCAGTAGTTGTATCGTGAAACCGCGACAGACAGACTTTCGCATTTATAATGTTATGTTAGGATAAGGATTCAAAAGTTATTTGATCAATTCAATCCATTATAATATCATAAATTCGAACTACTGAATAATATCATAAATTCGAACGACTAACCTTGAAACTACTGAACCGATTTGGATGAGTTTTGGTACAGTAATAGGTTGAACTTTTGTGTCGACAGCCAACATATGCGGGGACGGGACCACGGGCGGAAACTCTTTTTTGCTTGCGGTTCCTCAAGAATCAAAGTACCTCCGTGTCAAATTTTATTGACATAGTTGTCGGAAAAGCGTAACACACAGGGAGAGTAACTTTCAAATATGGAATGGAGTGTGGATGTTTTTGAATTGCACATAAAGTTTAACATACAAAAACAATAAAATAAGTCACTTATAGTTGTCTCCTAGTTTTAGTTGGTAAGAAAGTTGGTGAGTAAAGAAATAATTATCAGAATAATGAATGAAACCAATGTACATTTTAACCGTGCTTATGTATACTCTAACTAACAAACAAATTCAAAAACCAAAAGGCATTTAATTGTTTTAATATCACACTAAAAAAGTAGGTATTTCATTAAATTAACGACCCAGCCCATTATTTCAACTGAAAATGACATTAACAGATTTATCCGAACAAAAGTGATTGCTTGGTCACAATAGACATATATCTCTTCCACGCCAGCTATCGGGACAGTCCCCAGTGTTTTATTGTTATGGCCACCTTAGCGGCTACCTGCGTTCACAGGAATATAATGTTTTAACGTCTAAATTTTCACATCCTTATCGCTTTCTGTTGCATTCATTGTCCGTTTTCTTCTTCGATCGTATTCGTGAATTCATGTCTAGAAAGCAATATAATTTAAAACTGTTTTGTTTTTCGTTGTTTTTCGGAGTAAGTCATAAAAGTTTATTGTCATGTAATGCTTGTTTAAATGAGGATATTAAATAGGTTTTATGGATGATTCGCGAAATGGGATATCGTTAAATACTTAAGCGAATTTTATAGCTCACTCGCTGATGAGGTTTCCGTATCTTTAAATAGAGCCTAAAGGGATTGATGTTGTCTGAGTAATAATATTGTGTCTTATTTTATTAGCTCTGATACGTATTATTACTCATACAAGCTTTTGCTCGGAGCTCTGCTATTTAATTTTGGATAGGTAGGTATGAAGTATATTCCTTTAAAATTTCATATAAATCCGTTCAGTCACTACTTTCAAATTTGTAATCAATATTTATTTGTTTAGTTATAACTGGTAGTATCAACAGTTTTTTCATTTATTGTGTAACACAGAGGATTGTAGCAGTTAGCCAATTATGACTTACTCATATAAAAATAAAACTGTTCCGTCACTGACTGACTTACAGACAAAGCACTGCTGAAAGTATAGGGCGCAGGATGCTGAAATGTGGTGTGTATATTCCTTGATGAGCGTAGACGAGCACAAAAAGAGGTTTTTCGGAAATTCCACTCCTAAAGGGATGAAAAAGTCAATCAAAACTATTAATCAGAATAACACGTAGGCAAAGCCGCGGGCTAAAGCTAGTATTTTATATAAGAGTTTGTTAATTTATATAATATCTTTATCAACTATAAAATACGGAGGAGGTTCTCAATACGCTTCCATTTTATTATTATATTTTGTTGTAAAAGCAGCTCGATAAAAGCAAAAAAATCCTATATTAAAATAAAGTTTGTGAGTATGTAGGTATGTATGTTTGTTACTCTTTCACGCAAAACCTACTGAACGGATTTGGATAAAACTTTACAGTACAATAGCATATCAGAATAACACATAGGCTATTTTTCACTGCAATAATAGAGGTAAACGCGAGCGGAGCCGCGGGAAAAAGCTATCACGGAAATGAGTATTTCCAGGCCAAACTTTATTGAAATCGGTGTACGGTTACGGTGGTTTAGCCGTAAAAACGTAATATATAGATAGACATTTAGAAACAGTTCTTTTCGAATGTATTATGAAGTGTCAAGATATTACTGTCGAGTTGTCACCTCTATCGCAGTCCTCTATTAAGTTTACCATGGTGAGTGACTTGAAGTGCTCTTTCAGCTAGTCCAAACTTCTCGCTTCCTCTACAGAACTTATAGTGCTAGAAATACGAACTAGAACTAGACGATTCGTCTCTTAATTCCTGTGCAGACCAGTTAAAAACTGCAACGCACTACTAGCTCACGTGTTTCCACTATTATCCCTGCCCCCTTATTTTATATTCCAATATATTTCTCTATTCTCTTGTTTCATTGCCTAATGTCACTCACACACGTGATCAAAACAAAATATTAGCCAATCGAACATGAGAATAGAGACATAGAATGGAATATAGAATAGATAATTCTAACAAAAATGGAACCGACTTCAAAGAAAAACTATTCCGAGTACCCAAATCGCGACAATTTTGCCTATGATATTTGTGGAGTTCCCTCGATTTCCTTGGGATCCCATCATCAGATCCCGATATGGTTAATAATACATAAAAAAAAAACAGATTCCGACGAATTGAACCTCTTCCTTTTTTTTGAAGTCGGTTAAAAACGATAAAATTTTGCAACTTGGCTAGGGGAGTTGATCTTTTGAGCGAGGTGTGAAATAGCATTTCACTAGGTCGCCGTAGTGTAATTCACTATACTGCTTGTATTCCCTGGGAGTGTGGTGGCCCCCACTCTTGAATTCTAATCATACTTTCCATCAAGCAGAATACAGCCACCTTGGTAGGTTAAGAAAAAACATATTTGTATGTTTGAATTACACATGGCTTGTAATCACGAAAGTTCATAAACTGAATTCGTATTTCAAACATTGGTTTCACTAAATGTAAACAAATCACTTGGCGTAAGTCCATTACGTGCAGTAAATTTAACGGCCGTGAATGAATGAGCTGATTGAAGTGCAGCTCACGCGAACGATTGCATTGTTATCAAATGTTTCACTCACTATTGGTCCTGGTTTATCCGTATTAAGTTTACTAGTTCGATTTGCTTGCTTGTATTCATTTATTAGTTCGTTTTTTACTGCAAAAATAATAACCAAAGTTAGAAATGTAAATGCTTTGAATACTATGAGACCCTTAGTATCATTAGGTTTACGTACTCGAAAAATTTCAATACATTTTTTTATGTGTATTTAATTATATTATTATTATATTTAAGCCTACCAAAGTGACTTTACTCTGCCTGATGGAAAGCAGGAGTAGAATCCAGGAGTAGGGGTCACCATTCGCATTGTGAGGGTAAGCAATGCAGCATGGTGACCCATACCATAGCGGCCTGGTCGGATGTTTCTGCATCAATCTCAATCAATCTCCGCATGATGCAGAATGATTGGGCCTCCGGTCTCACACTCACCAATAAAAATACGACAGCAATTTATTTATGTAAGTAAATCTTTCACAGATATTTTTACACTTACAGCTAGAAGGTGCCCTTTAAATATAATATACTATATACTTGTCGTCTTGAGTGGTCTAGGTTAGTAAAATGATAGGGACTTAGTCATTTCGTATTTTATTTAATGATTTCTTTGTAAGTTACATAAAATATATTTAATGTTAGTTTCCATTTTAAAGTTAAGTTCTAAAGATTTGGCAGAAAATTGTATTCCGATACTCTACAGTTTTCTACAGGGTAGTTGTAGTAGAACCAATTACTACAGTTACTCCAACAACAAAATCCTATCTCAGTTTACCCTTTACACTACTATCAAAAAGTCATAACTTAGAAATCGTGTAAAACGACTACAACAAGATTGCAAAATGTATGACAAACCACATCGCGGTAGAACCATGCAAGTTGCTTACGTTACTAAAGATTACAGTTACCACCATGAGTTTGACAACGCATTCGTCCGCCTTGTGCCGCGGAAATTAGATGACGCAGCGTCAGGGATGGGCTGTGGTTTTATCGACATCGATTAAAGTTGTGCAAAATTTATTATAATAATTATATACATATAAATAATTAACAGTTCCGCATATTTTGGAATATACTTGGTAATGCATTTTTTAGCAATAGTTTTATTTGGTTTGAACTGTCTGCGGTAATCGTCCCATGTATGTGCCTAAGCTTATTGTTTTTTATGTTAATAAATATAAAGTAAAAGTAAGAGTAACAGAGTACGATTTTCGTAGTTAAAGACAAACCAAAGTAATCTTAAAAAATATTGCAAAGTACTTACAAAGTATAATGTTCTAAAACGTGTCTTAATTATTAATATAAACTGTGTCTATAATACCTTTGAATATTCTTAAATTGAAACAAAATTTAAATTGACCACGCACTTATGAAGGGATACTTCAAAATCTGTGTTATTTCTCAATAATGATTTATTATTATAATCCCATCAAATTATCGACTTTTCCCATCCCTATACTGTTTCGTACGAGCACAAGTCAGCAATTTCCCGGAACGAAAGGTGATTTATTCCATAAGTGTAGTATCGCGTCAAAGTAGCGAGCGTTCACAATCAACAGACCGAGTTGTACTCGCAATGCAGGAGTGGAAGTACAACTACTCGTATTTAGGTACATTCGTCTACTTGCACGTACATTCGGTATACTAGTGTGGTGTTGGCACTGGTTGCGCTGACTCATTTGTCATGTTTCCTAAAGATAATACTGTTATACATGAATCTTCTTCATCTGAAGTTTCTAGTGATGTGCTTACTGAATTTTTTCATCGATAAATAGGTTTAGGTATTTTTATGTTTATATTATAAGACACTATTTAGTCGGCAACAGAAAAAAAAATAATTGCAAAAATACTGATGTACAAGATCTTAAGAAACTTTACTATATATTTGTGATTCCACAAATAGTGAACAAAGTAGATTCATTTTTAATACAGAAACATTATTTTGATATTTAATATTGGAAAAACAACGGAAAATTGTTTCAATTTAAACTTTAACCCTACCATAATATAGTTCATATTCTATGTGGAATGCGCTTAAGAGTTATTAGTTATTTATGTTTAATAGTTTGTGTGTACATGATGTGAAACAAGCAATACCAGTTGCTTAATATGACTTATAACCCGTCTGTACATCGCTGCCAACTTTGGCGCTGCTACACGCGGTTTCTCTGGCCGCAATGATTTATCTAACCGCTATCGTTGTGTGTTGTGAATTGGTACTACAGGCAGTTGTTCCTAGTGTAGTGAAGTTAGGAATGTCCGAAAAAAATCATTGAGTATAGTTTTCCAGTTATACTTCTATGGTTGGCCGAGAATATTAGCAATTAAAACAGGGGTAGTCATTCAATATTATAAGCCTTTATTATATACCAAGGTATTCTCTCTTTTCTGATCAGAAATTACATACAGCTAAGAGTTATGAAGAACAAAAGCCAATCCGATACACCCGTTTGCCATAACCCAGTTCCCCATAACTTAAAGGTGCAGCTTAATGTTCCTCTTAGAACACATTCACAAATTCCTTATTAATTTAATTTTGTATAAATTACATAAGTTATAAGCGCGGAGTTGTTCACGTGAAAGTTGGACATTCCGGATTACTTATTCGATTACGTGGCTCTATTTTCCCAAATTATAAATGCTTGAAAATGGAAATTAAATAATCTAACCCATTAATACTCTTTCTGTTATTAGATTTAGGTATTTGCTAGTTCAATTTAAATCCTAGACAAACGTATTGTAAAGCGTCCTGCTGAACGATGGGCCGACGATTTCTAGAAAGTGACGGATGCATGGGGACTGACCGGTTGGCGCTCGTTGGCGCTGACCTATGTTCAGCAGTGGACGGTGATAGGTTTATACAAAATTTGCTGGTAGTTACCGATACTAGTTACTAAGTAACAGGTTATAAGTTCAATTTCTACCTATGGCATGATAACCATGTGACAGCCACAACCATTTATTTTATATCCGACTGTGAATAATTATTTTTATATTTATTAAATTTTATATAAGTAATTTAAAAGGCTGCCTTATTTGTATAGCGATTAGCATACGCGACTGCCTATCAAGAGGTCTTGGGTTAGATTCTAGAGTCGGGCTTAAGTGTTGTTGGGTTTTTTAGCAAGTTCTTAATAATAACTCAGAGTGTAAATAATTCGGCATCTTCCACACAACGCTATCGAGTCCCAAATTAAGCAGATCTTGTATTATGGATACTACCTACTAGACAACTGAAATAAATACATAAACTTACTTTTTTGTAAACATATACCTATGTATTATACATAGAAAAGATCACAAAAATATTTGGTACGACCCCGAGTCGAACCCGAGACCTCATGCACAGAAGTCGCATACGCTACCATTGCGCCACCGAGGCAGTCAAAGTATGAAATAGTCAGTGCCCCCCAAAATACCGACAACTAGTTCAACATTTGAATTAAGTTCACCCACGTGGTTGCGGAGGTCATATGCCAGTCGCTCCATGGAAAAACTTGTATTCATTAAAACCGGTTGAACTGGTAGCCTTACCTCAAATAATATAGGTAATCATAAGGGCTAGGAAGATGAATATAAATAAATTTAGGAAAATTGAATACCTTTAGCAAGTCACATCTGATCATTATCAATCTCTTTTATATCTCCTCCTAAAGAATACTAAACGTAAATTAAACTAATTGTTCAAACACAGAGCCTTTAATTTAACTCCAACCTATTTCAACTGCCTTCTCCCTACCAACCTTATATAACCATAGATCAAAAACTAGACACATTCATATCCCACAACTCTTATTATTAATATTCAAGAACAAAAGCGGGTGCACACGCTCGGGTTATAATTTTAACCGGTAGCCCGTTGTGTGCCGGTCACCCCTTAATAACTCCAGAGCTGGCCGGCAGAGGGCGCCAGTATATATAGTTGCTACGTGACATGATAATGTGTTTAATAAGGATGGTTTGGTCCCCTTTTTATTTGAGTGCAGTGAGATTAAAAGGGGGTTATGTGCTTTGTGGCGGTACGTGCAGCTTCCTGCTTGTTGGTTGATGTATATACAGAGGAATTTAGATTACCATTAAAAAGTAAAGTTTTTTTTATGTACTTACTGTGATATGGTATTGAGTATATGTACTTTTTTCTTTACAATAATATGTTACACTTACACTGCATATTTTAATTTTTACAAATTTACTGCTTCAGTTGCTTTAGTGCTTGAGGTCTCGGGTCCGATTCCCGGGTCGGATAAAATGTTTGTGTGATTTGTTTCGGAGTTTGGGTATTTTCTATGTTTAATATGTATGTATTTACAGAACAGGTATATCTTTATATTTATATCAGTTGTCTAGTACCCTTAATACAACCTTTGTTTAGTTTGGGACTAGATGGCGTTGTGTGTAAGATGTCCGTAATATTAAATTTATATATTTGTAATCTTAAGGGGCCCCCGGAGGCTGAATTGTCCATACAAACGGTATACTAAGATCATTTGCAGTATAAACATATTTCCACGATGATATGTTGATATTCGGACTTAGACTGTATTTATTTAGGTTATAACGTCTTTAGTTTTAAAAATAAACTAATCTAGAATAAAATATAATCAAATTAAATTTTACAAAATTTAGATTGTAAATGTCTTGTTTTCATTTTGTTTTTTTCTGTCTTATAAACAAAAATATTTCTAATATTGTTTCATCATTAACATATCTCATATTATTATGCTACTACTTACATAAAATAAATCAAAAAAATATTGAGTTTTCATTCATGATTTTTGATAGTACGAAACACATCCATATTTTCACAAATTTCAAGCAATTAGTAGTGCTATCGCATCAAAAAATATTTCAATGTGTGTGTGATTCGTGTCAGTCAAATAATGATAGCCGAACCTTCTACGAGAGAGTCCGAATTACTACGAATGAATGTCAATCCACATACACACATACAGCGGTTCACTCGTATCTACGCTGTATTTTGTCAAACAGAGACAGCAATATTTTACGAACAAATTTTAACTTGCAGTTTCGAGTGTCGTACGCCGGCCTCATAATCATATATTTTCTTATTTAAGATTGTATAAACTTATTTCTGTCATTGAAAAACAGTAATATATATTTCTGATAATAATTATGTTCTAATATTCAAATACTTTGTGCTTCTATAGACCAAAATTATTCTCATCAAGCATTACAAAATATATTGTTGTAACAACGTTTTTTAAGGGCAGTAGCATTAAAATTGTCTTAGTTACTGACCTAAAAGAAGAACTCCAATAAAAACGATAATGTCGAACAAATATTAGAACAAGATATCTAATACAGATACCTGTAGCGATACGTGAGTCTAATATATCTCAGAATGTGTTCGAATGTTGTTTTTACCGCACTTTAAATTGTTGGACTGTGGCAACGGAACGTGACGGCAAAATTTAATTGAGATTGTATCGAAATATTAGCAATTGGATACTCTAAAATATTTGTTCATTTAAAAGGACAGAGGATCTCACAGTAAACCCTTTTTCCTTTATTTTAGCGACATAACCTAATGGAATTCTCATATGGATTGTAAATATGGACTACACCTGTAAGGATCGATGTTTTAGTGTAAATAAATAAATTTTACATATTAATTCCATAGAAGGTATAATAATATGGCCTTCGATTTACGATTCTTAAAAATACCACATGATTAAAATTATTCTCTTAATTAGTTTTTCTTTACTTTTTGTCAACAACACTCTAAAAGCACAAAAAAATATTGAAATGATGGAGATAAAAGGTACCTATGGCTTACTTTTTTATGACTCTAAAAATTAACCAAGTAGACTTTAAAGGCAGATAACGATGATGCTAGCTTATATTATTTAAACTGAAGTGGAAGTAATTTTCAATGGGTATTGTAATATTTGGACGAGATGGTTCGACGACCTGGTGAAGATCGGAAGTCGTTGGATGCGTGTAACACAGGAGAGGTATGGCGATAGTGGAAAGTCTTGGAGTAGGTCATGTCTGGAAACCTAAGCAGTGAACTACTAAAAGCTGGGATCATAGAGATATGGAGATGTGTAGTAAAATTTAAGATTAAGTTTATGTATTATATTTTTTTGTTTTTCTTTTATATTCAAGCCTACCAAAGTTATTTAGGAATCATTCTCCAGGCCTCCGGAGGCCGAGAGAATGAGTCACTACTTTTGTTTTACTTTAACACGTTCACAGTTCTATGAGCCCACTGTGGGCTCACATCATGTGTATGGTTTCAAGCCCGTAAGCCCACATTGGGCTCACAGCTATTGAGTAACTTGTTCTGACTTTTTAAGGCCGTTTAAGTTTAAGGACTTGTGACCAAGGTATTTGTTGTTTAAAAACCATCAAAAAAATCAATACAATCAATACAAATCAAAACAAGACATGGTCACTAACTGTTTGGACTTATGTCATAGTTTTATAATATTGCATGGGGACTGTGAAGGTGTTAAATGTATAGAATCTTGGTCCCAATATATTATGCAATAGACATACATACATGTTTATAGACACCATCTACAAAACCAAATTATTCACGTCTCAAGTGCTCGTAGATAAAATTCTCAACCACCCTTCACAGCACAGCACTTTCAATATTTGGAAAATCTACGTAATGCAGAGTTGCATACAAACACGCTCTTTGTGAGAGAAAATTGGTGTTTCCCGGTCGCATACAGTTAACCTGTTAAATTTGACAGCTAGTACCTCTTTTGGACGTGTTTTTCCAGGGTCTGGTATTATTTTTTTCTGTGTATTTAATTTAAAATAAGCATTAAAGTCAGGTTTTAGCCCAAGAAGCTCCTATTTCATCTTAAAAGGATTTATAAATATTTTTTTAAATTAATATGAATAAAAGTACCCTACCTATGCTACAAACTACCCGAGATGAATTCATAGATGCTTAAAATCCGTATTAAAGTGAGATATCTGTAATAGATGGTGATCGATAATACCGCCGATTGTTACATATTTCAAACCTATAAGTTGTAACCGACTTCAAAAAAAAGGAGGAGGTTCTCAATTCGTCGGAATCTTTTTTTTTTTCATGAATGTTCAGCAATAATTTCGTCGTTTATGAACCGATTTCAAAAAATCTTTTTGCATTGGAATGGGCGTAGCTTACAGGTGGTCCCATCGTCCCATATCGGGCTCTGATGATGGGATCCCAAGGAAATCGAGGAAACTCCTCAAATATCATTGGCACAATTGTCGCGATTTGGGTACTCGAAATAGTTTGTCTTTTAAGTGGGTTCCTTTTTGTTAAAATTATAATAAAAACTAGATAATAAGTATTGTTTAAAGAACCAATGTCTAAAATAAAGACATATATGGTTGAAACTGTCCGTGTGGTGACGGATTAAGAATACAGTGTGTCACCACCCCTATTCATCCCGCGGGTGTCGTAAAAGGCGACTAAGGGATAAACTACGCAAGACAACATCAATGCAAAGAGAAGGAAAACTTGAAACCAACCCTTTATCAGTCCGTCTGGCCAGCGTGGTATAGTATGCCAATACCTCCTTTCAAAGGAGAGGCCTATGTCCAGCAGTGGACTGTTAAAGGCTGTTGATGATGATGATGATGATGATTTTCTTATGTATTAGCTGCCAATATGACTCTACTCTGCCTGATAGAAAGCATGAGTAGCTCTGCTAATTATATCCCTCATGACTTATAAGCAGCAGAAGTTAGCCACTTTTATCGGAATGAAAAACCTCTATAATGCCTTATAGGCACTTAAGCTCTTTAAGACTTCATAATGATGAACATTTCCCCAAAGTTAACAATACCAAATAACTAAGAAGTTTGTACCTTTATTAAGTATCTTCAACCAAAATGAAACCGGCATTTTTCGAGTTCGTTTGGCGGAAAACATCAAGTCATTTATAAACAACAACCCATTCCAAAAACTCTTTAAGCATTCAAAACTGTGGTATATTCACATCCTTTAGTTATTCAGCCTTGTATGTTCGTAAGCAATGAGCCGGACGATCCGGGTTGAAACGCCGACGCACACTGAAAAGTGCAGGATTCTCATGCAAATTCGCTGCACGTATTTGCATGTTTAACGGAACGTATTGGGTAAGACCATCGTGTCAGAATTTTGTCCAAAATTTCAGTGGACTGGTTTTGTTTTGTTTTTATTTTAGAGCTGGCAAACTGGCGTTTGGGACTGACAATGTTATGAATAGTAATATAGAAGAACTAAGGAGAATAAATCTCTTAGTAAACTATTACATTGGATAAGCTATAATATGTTTCAGTTTTCAGTTTCAGTGTCAGAGTGTTGTTCACAACTTATAAAATGAGATAAAATATAAATAGAAAAAGTTATGGCTGGATATATTTACAATTTTCAGGAATAAATAATAATATTTTATTCGAGTGTAAACTAAGACTATAACAGTCAAAGCTGGTTAAGAAATAAATTTTAACAATCAAAACGCTTAATTGAAGTGGAGTAATAATTTCAACAATTAGATCCAGGCTTTTTAACTATTGCGTTTTACAATATACATCAAATGCTTTAAATATACGACCTCTGAGCAGCCAGAAACACTAAACACTAAGGTAACATTCCTGTCGCATCATCATCTTATATCCAACACATAGACATACACATGATAATAACAAAAAAAAATTCCTCATTTCTATTTTTTCTTCAGTCTCACATCTCAAGATCAAGACACCGGGATGTATATCTACCAGGAGGAGGTGTAACAGTTCCTTTGAAGTGCACCCCAGACTCCATTCATCTCTCGTATTAACATAACGCATCTCTATATTTGCATATCCTTTATTCGTTCCGCAATAAGCCGGAACTGATATTTTTGGTGAATATATTTTATGACGACGGAACATTTTCCACTTAGGGGTTGAGTGCTTTAAAAATTTGAAGGATTCACTTAACATGTAATTTCATATTGAAGGATTTTAGAAAGAGAATATATGTTTGAATGCTGTGGAGTTATTCAATGGACTTTACCTTTCAAATTTTTGAAATGAACTAGAATATTGACTGGGCCTCCGGATTCGCACTCACTGACGAAGTACGACAGCATGAACGCTACCATTTGAGATGTGTATTATATGCAAGAGAAGTGCCACCCCAGTCAAATAACTCCAGTCGTTCTGAAACCAGCGTGGTTTTATTACTTTGCCTCTTAGGTCATAGATAATGGGTTTTATGTTATAAACAATATTTCAGAATCGAAAAGCCTAAGATTCCTAGATTCCGGTCTACCAGTGGATTACGATAGGCTGATGATTGTGGATGATTCAGAACTTATAATTACCTATGTGTCCCAAATATTGTAAGCGGAACATTAATAAAGGTACTCATGTTAGACCAACCTTATCAGAAAGAGCCCTCATAAATCATAACCACCTTCAATATACTTGACCTCCTGAAGCCCTCAACCGATCTCCAAACATTTACACATCCGTGAATCTGTAACAATATCGACAAGTATCCAGAGGGCCCTTGACACATAATTAATGTGAAAAAGCTGCAGGTACTTGCCTTGAGAGTAAACTTTGTAGGCTCGACAAAGTACGAGAGGTCCCGTTCAGGCGTTCACTTAAGTCGTTTTTAAAGAATTTTCGTGAACGATTTAGAAGCGAGCAACGATTGGGTACTCGAAATGAAAATTACAGGAGCAATGTGAAGGATTTTAGTGGAATTATTTTAGTGGGATTCTTCTACAAAATACTTGTCAAAAAATATTGGGCGTCCAGGGTATTAAATATGTTCATGAATAGTGAAAAACATATGTACACATACAATATTTGTTAAATGATTATCCAAAAAGTAATTTGGTAGTACGTATTTTCACAACGCAATGTTGATATTGATTTACTCTTACTGAAATTTAAAGAAATTTTAAAAACATTTTCATGCAATTTTACCTCAAACTGACCCAACATAGTTCTATTTTGGTATAATGTTAGTAAATATATGATCGAACTAAAAGATTTTATCTTAAACTTGCTTAAAAGATTTCAGATCTAAATATTTTAAATTTAAATTTTCCAACTTTTTTCCTTTTTAAAACTTTAATAAAATTAAAATAAAATCATCAACAACCCATAATGCCCCACTGGACCTGGTTGGGGACTGGGCTAAAATTCAACAGACAGATTAATTGAAATAAATTGGTAAGTCCGATTTTGGTATTACACTATTGAATTAAATATCTGTAAATCTTATAATAATCTTAAATATGTGTAATATGTAGGGTGGTAATAAATAAATTAATTTTATCTACAAAATAACCAGTGTCACTCTATATATTTTAAAGTAAATTTTAAATTAAAGAGTGACTAACTTCAAGCTCAACGAAATAAATACTTAGACTATAACCATACATTTCAAGAATTAACTTCGATCAGAACACCAATTAGAGTCACAGACGAAGCAGAACGGTGCTTCAATCTACGGGTCGATCGATGAACACATGACATTTTGAGATACAACCAATTATCAGTAAAAGTGCTTACAGAAGCAGTGCTCCGCTTAAAGCGCCAACTCAGCGGCCGGCTAACGAGGGAAAACTTTCAGGCTGAATGTGGAAATAATTTTGTGTGAGTGTGCGTGTGGGTTGTGAAGAAGTTTCTTTGGAGATTTACAATAATGTGCTTCAGATTGACGGCCTTTAGGATGTGTTTTATTATTGATAATAATGTTTTTATTTAAGTGTACCATCTGAACTTTTTTTTTCTTTTAAAAGTATGTGTGCATGATGTAAATAACTATACATATGATTACAAATAGGTTTTATATAACGTTTTAAGATATTTATATGTTGATAAAATAAAGAAAGTTGACTACTTTACCAAGGCGCTATTTCTGTATCACAGATAATCAAAATAAAAGATGGTTACTTCCATGTGGAAGTTAGTGAAGTTGCTATATTATATATACTAGTAAACGATACTAGTAAATGATATATATATAGAAACACTACAAGTAAATATATATAAAACATACTTTTTCATAATAGAAACCTCAATGAATAAATGTTACTGTATAATCGTTTGGTATTTGTCATGAACCTCCGATCTCAAATAACAGAGTCTTTAATAAGATAAATATTTGAAGTCCGGGGGCGCAGTGGTAGCATATGCGACTGCTGTGTTTGAGGTCTTTGCTTCGATTCCCGGGTTGGACCAAATGTTTATGTGATCTGCAAATATTGGTTTCGTAGTTTGGGTATTTTATATGTGTAATATATAGGTATATATATATACAGTATCTACTTACTAGTAAATCTATGTGAGCTTCATAATCTTTAACTGATCCTATATCATACTTGTCCTTAGCAAATATTGTTTTATATTCATTTATAATTTCTTCTATCTTAATTTTCTTTTCATTATCTAAATGGTCTGTATTACTTACAAAATCCTCTGTTTCTATGTGTTCATTGAAATTTATTGCATATGTATTGATATTCTTATCTTGATTTCTGTTATCTCTAGACATCTTGTCTATTTTACTTGTTATTTTCTTTTGTTCTATCTGCAAGTCCTCATTTTGGGTTAATTTGAATTTTTTTATCATATCCAATCCGATTATAAAATCATCAAAATCTTCATTTTCCACTATATAAATATCCACCTCTTCTTCTAAATCAAAGATTTTTATTTTTATTGTTATCAAGCCTGCTGTCTTCTTCACACCATTAACCGTTTTCATATATGCTATATTCACATTTTCTTTTTTTTCTTTTACTTTAATTAGTCTTGAATTTATTAACGAGATCTGTGAGCCTGAATCATAGATGCCGCTCACTTCTAGTTTATTTTCTAATAAAAGCTTGATTTTGATTAATGGTGTACTTACTCGTTTTTTGTTTCAGTATTCATATCTACTTCAATAATGGAGTTATTATTTACATTTTTGGCTTTAATGACCTTTTCAGATTCATTTTTATTTTTCTTGAACCAACATGACTCCTCCGGATGATATCTAATTCCTTTGTCCAAAGATTCACAAGTCTTACATGGCTTCTGTTCAATAGTTTTATTTTTATAAGGAAATTTATATATTTTATAAGGAAATATAGTTGAGTTTTTCTTGTAGATCATACCTTCATATTTTCTTATCTCATTGAATAAATCAATAGTGTTGTTGAGTTCGTCCCTGTTTAACTTATTCAAGATAAACCCAGGTAAGCCTGTTGCAATAAGGTCCACCATTGTTTTGGGATCTATCAATTTGTTCATATCTAGTATAAGCCGTTCTTTTTTTATAGCATAATCAATTAACAGTCCTTCTTTATACTTGAATGTGAGGGCAGTTGTGACTATGTCCCACCCTCGGTTTTTAAAAGTTTCTAAAAATTTGTCTTTCCATTCATTCCATTCAGAATTTACTGTTAGTTTCATCACCATTGAGCTATACCAATCCAAACTGGATTTTTCTAAAAATAACCTTAGTATATCTATTTTTGTTTCATCTTTTGTTATATTAAAACGCTCACACTCTTTTTCAAAATTCTCCATCCATTGCATTGCATTAGGATTTTTGCTTGTGAACTTTTCAATAATAAATTTTTCTGAAATATGTTTTAGGTTATGTTGATTTTCTTTCTTCGTTGTAGACTCTATTAACTTTTCCGGGATATGTTGCAAACTGTCATCTTTGTCTCTTGGTTGTTTTGTGTTCATTTCTTCTAAATATTGATCTAAAAATTGCATATTACCTTCCTCATCTATATATGTTTTCTTAAGATCTTCATCCAATTTTATCCATATTTTTCGACTTTGGTGCCTTTTCTTTATGCTATTTTTTATTTTTGAGAAACTGTTCAATTTAACAATACATTTATGATGAATCACCGCCTTCAGTTCATCAGGTAAAACATAACATTTTCCTTCTTCTGTAGATATTGAAGTTATAGCTAAAACATTAGATTTGCCATCATTTGAGGCTATCATAGTAAATTCAAATTGCAGCCGGTCCATCTTCTTTTAGTTAACAAAAATGTCGTTTTATAAGATATATTATGGAGGATTTTCACATTAGATAACAAATTGTTTCTCTGAAAATACAAAGAAACGACATTTTAGGTTTACTAATATCGCTTCCTCAATAATATCCTATAAATCTATCTTTCTATAAGTTTTTCTATTACAATTTATTGTGCACAAAATATTCTCAATGTCATCCGCCATTCAATGACCCGTCACTCCGGTGCGGCACCTACCAGCTTTCACCGACAACTTAGAAAAGCGAGAAGCGCTCCAAATTTAAATTAATGAAATGTCATTTCATTACATGTATTTATAGTATTTACAAAAAAAACGGTTGTCAAGTTGTATTTATATCAGTTGTCTAGTACCCATTATCGTAGCTCTGATTAGTTTGGGACTAGTTAACCTTGTGTGTAGGATATCGGACATACATTTTTTTATTTTAAATTTTAGTTATTAAAAAATTAAAAAAAACCTATAATTATAATGAATACATACATAAAACAGTTAAATTATTCAATACAAAATTACAATATAAAATAAGTGTCCTAATTAGACAGAACAATCCACAATCTCTGACTCTGTATAGTCAAGGTCATTAACTTTTACCTAGAACAGTTAGAAACAAACTTACTAGGTTAAAACAAGAAAAACCATTAAAAAATTGGTTTATGTAATTTTGAGTCACATTGTAAACTCTCGTTATAAGTGAAGCCACAAATTCCATGGACGAGCTCGAAACATCAACACTTGCTCGCTAAATCTTAGTTCAGATGCTTGGGACGTACAAGTTTCTTATAACTTTTGCCGACACCGCAGAATTTTGATGGCCCTTATGGTATAATCCTTTGGAGAGTTCTTGACTGATGTGACAATTTTGTTAGAAAATCATCCATACTTAAAACTGTTTTGATCACAATTGTGTTTTGTAGCGATAGCAATGTATGGATCACAAGGAAAAAGGTGTCTTTCTGCTGCATAAAGAGATCAAATTAAGGGATAAGTCACCTGATGGTAACTTTTTAAGAACGCTTACTTGGAGTAAGCGTATTTAATAAGTTAGGACTCTATAACTCCTGATCTAACAAAGGAAATATCAACAAATCTAGGCCGCTATAGTTTTTATTTAAAGTTCAATATATGGACTACTATCATGATTTTTTTCAGATTTTTAAGACAGCCGTTTAGCATTTAGAGGAGAACTTTATACCTCCAGTAGACTCTTACTATAAATCAAATGCCGTATACTCACTTGAAAGTATAATTTTAAAACATATTTTTCTCTCCATAAATTATGCTGTTAACTTCACGTCAAGATCTCGCGCTCTGAACTTATTTAATAAATAAATAAAAAATAAACGACACACGGAAGTGAAGCAAGTTTAATAATTTTCTTGAAAATACACAGCGTCTCAGCGTCATGAGCGTCAATATGTGTGCAATAGTGTAAACATACGGGTGACATAGATGGTAGCGGCAACGCGATTTCAGAACTTGAGATATGGTAATAACATAACTCACAAAGCACCGTCCGTCTCAGACTAGGCAGAGCATGTGGGTACTTCGTTCAGCAAGTTCTGAGTTGTGACATCGTACGATATTGACATGAGTATCGTAACAGGTGATAATACCACAACACTGCAAAGGGAAGGAAAACTTGAAACAAAACTTCCTATCTAAAGCCTATATCCAGTAAGAGACTGTTGATCTGATGTGTATGATACATGTGCTCATATTATCCAGGCGTCTCATAAATGTAGGTAGGGAGCCATGATTCGGTACAAATGGGCTGGATGAACTCGGGCAAGATGCTACAGCTTGCCCGCCAGCTTAGAGCCGCTAGCCGTTAAAAATAGTGTATAAACTGAAAAAAAGTAATTATAAATAAATATTTCAGACATTTTACACAACGCCATCTAGTCCCAAACTAAGCACTGCTTATATAATGGGTACTAGAGAAGAATTTATTGTAAATATATTATGCATAGAAAACATCCAAACTCTAAAAAATATATTTGCGAATCTCAGAAACATTTGGTCCGACCCACGAATCGAACCCGAGGCCAAGCACAGCAATCTAGTCAATTGTGCAATTTTTAACCCAATTTATAGTTTTCCTTCTCAGTATCAATATTTTGAGGCATCACTTTATTTTCTGACGACAGAACGCGCCCGTACACGATATTCCTGCGTATTTTGTACTAAATCTAAATTGTAAGCTGGGCAATTTCATGTATGCAAGTTGTACTTGGAACTTAGCTCGTTTGTAGCTGCACAAACGGTATGAGAACACACACTATAATACCAGTGAATACACGGCCGGGATAGAAACAGTTACTCTAGTTGACTTACCAATGTTCTCTGTTGCTTTGCACTTGACATATTAGACAAGTTTTACGTGACTTTAATTATGTAATATATGAGTTTAAACAATGAAGGATGGAAGCTGAATCATAATTTAGGAGTTGAGAGTTGATGAGAGTTTTATGAGTGTATGCAGCTTCGTGACTGACTGCAAGTGATTAAGATATAAGATCTCTTTGGTTTATATTTAAGCCTTCCAAAGTGACCCTAATTTACTTGATGGAAAGCATGAACAGAATTGTGAATTCAGACAATACAGATCACAATGACCCACACTCAAATCAAATCAAAACATTTATTTCAAGTGGGCCAGTTACAGGCACTTTTGAATTGTCGAAACAAAAATGAAAATTAAATGTAGCTACAGTCCCAGTCACAAAACATAAAAACTGTGAAAGTACTGTAGTTGCCCATTCCCTAGCGTAGATCTCTATGGAGAAGAACGGGCAAGAAACTCCATGGACACTCTTTTAAATCAAAATGTTTTTTACAAAATCTTGGTTACATCATTCATTATATTCACACTATCGACGCGACAGAAGGTCTCGGACTCACTAACGAAACACGAGATCATGAATGCTCCCATTTTTGCTTGGTCCTCTGTGTGAGGATATTACCGCTCGGGCCAAGCCTGTTCGTTCGTGCCGAAATTAGAGTTACTGTATCAGAGTTACAACTTAAAAAAAAATTCTACCTAATTTCACCTCTAGAATATTATTTCATACGTATAACGTAAAGTTAGCAATAAGTAAGTACTGGCAGTTTAACGTAGTAACGTAAGCTACTACGTGAAATCTGTCAGAGCCTACTAAAACAAGCCACATATTTATTTAATTAGATATGTGATCGAAAACTTTAACAAATAGGTTCATTTTCTTAACATTGTATACTAGTTATGCGGTAATATACTTTGCCTATATTTTGTTTACAAATTCTAGTTTAGTGATAATTAAAAAAACTAAATAGTATCTTCATATATTATTTGTAATAAAATTTATTAACTTAATAAACTACTTACAAATTTTAACACCAAACGTTATGATTTACCTGAAACAAAAAATTTTCAATATTAGAAAATAATCATGTAACCGTTGACATATTTATAAAGTATACAAAGAAAAGTAAATTAAGTTCCTTATATCTTCAGTTATCTGTCAATGAAAGTGCCATCAAAATCGGTCAAATCGTTCCAGAAATAAGCAGACAGACAGACTATAATTTTATTTATGTGTATGTAAATATAGATATATCTAGTCAATATTATATTAATAAGTTACATTAGTACTAGCTGTGCCCGCAGCTCCACTCGCTTCCTAGGAGTATGAAAAATAGATGTCCGATTCTCAGACCTATCCAACTTATAGCGATATCTGAATAGAACGAAAAATTATTTTTTTAATAATTTTTAATGTATCCAACTTGTTGTGCATTCTGGGCCCTATTTTGCGCCTTTCGGAAGAGTTTAACTACAAACACCGCGACAGGAGAATTTTATATATAAAAAAGAAAAAGGTTAACCAACTTTAAACAATTTCATTCAATTATAATTCAATACCTTCCATGAACTGAGTTAGTCCACCTGAGATACGTTAGCTTCAAAGGTATGAAACAACTATTAGTCCCATCAATTCCCACGAAGTCCCATTCGCTATTACTAGTATAAACCATCCATCAACCCCCTCTAGACTTGAGCAACAAGTTCTGAACACTAGATGGTACTGTGCCTGGTAATGGTCGGTAGGTAATCTCGAAGCTTTAGTGTTCGATCGATCATTTGTGTAAGGCCTACAGGTGACACGGTTCGCGAGGGTTGTAAGTGCGAACCCGTGTACTGCACCACACACCCCGTGTAGATAATTTGCGAAGAAGGGAGGTTCTGAATACCCACGCAGATTGAATTAGATTGTTTGATGTAATTGAGGAGAGTAATTGAAGCTATTGTGACATAGATGGATGCTTCTTTTAAACACTCTAGCGAACTTATGTTCAGTCGTCGGGGGTCACCATTTATCGCGATTATTTGACTCTTCATTCTTGTTCAATTATCGGGGTCACCAATTATGGCGAACTTATGGGTCGAAACGAATGACAACGACGGTGTACTTGATGGCTGATAAACCAGTGCCTAAATAATATCAACGAGATAAAGACTGTCCGAATTATACGTGCTTGATAATAGAATCATATCTGAAACATGCTGGCCAAGTTTATTTATGTATAAATTCTATCAATTACTTCAGATAATATATAATATTACGTCGGAATATACACTATAGAGTTTGATAAAAATTGGAATCATCATCTTCCTACCCTCTTCCCAAATTTATTTGGGGTCGGTGCAATGAATTTTCTTCTTCCATTCTTCTCTATTACTCGTCAGTTTACTGTTTATTCCTTTTTTGGCCATATCCTCTTTCACGCAGTCCATCCATTTCTTCTTTGGTCGCCCTCTACTCCTGTATCCGTCAACTTTTAATACTTAGAACTTCACTACATTTTGCTTCTCTCTACGCATCACATGTCCATACCTGGATGATCTCTTGCTTCTCAACTTTTCGTCTAATTATGCTACTTTCAGGCTTCCTCTAATAAACTCATTCTTCACCTTGACCATTCTGGTCACACCGCACATGCATCTCAACATTCGCATTTCAGCCACATGTTTTTTTTTTTGATAAAAATTGGAAATATAATTATAATGTATTCTGTGCCATTGATATTATTTTGTAGACTGAGATTGAAAACTCGGATCGAAATTAATTCAATAATAAACCGAATTGTTCGCGTAGCTCTTCAAGTTATAATTTATTGATTACTGTGAAAACCAAAACATTAGTGTATCTATGTATAAAATCATCTACAACTAATAATGTGCCAATGCTGGGATAGGGTCTTATCTCAGGCTCTGGCAAAGCAACGTTGTGGCTCCGAAATCCTGCCTCCAACTAAGCTTCACATCTGTTCCTATGATAGTAAATGAGACTCACTGCTTTACGTGACCTCCAAATACGCTCACCATGAGCGTCTATCATCATCAAGTCACTAACAGTCACCCATCTAGGTACTGACCGCGCTGTTATGATTGTTTCTAATGACTTAGGGCAACTTGGCTTTCAGCACCTGCTGTATAAGTAAGCGAGTTTTACCAAGTATTTCTACTGACCATATAATTACGCCTTGAAAAAAAGCAAAACGTGAACCATAAAACAAATAAGGTAAGTATACACCATGAGCGATGCAAAACTATGATTATGCGATACCCAAAATGTAATATTTATTGTTTGTTTGTTATACAAATGTAAGAATGCGCTATAAAGGAGTGTGTTCACCACATATTTATAAGGACACTAGCTGCGCCCGCGGCTTTACCCGCGTATTTTCGGAATAAAAAGTAGCCTCCAGAACTCATTTTTAAATTAGCCATTTACAAACAATCATTATGGTTGCTATGCAAGTGTGTTATGCATAGCAACCTGTGAAGTTTTTACAGGAGATAAACAATGATCCATTTTGACATCTACGATTTATGTATTTTTGTAGTCACCTAGATTTCGCCCATGTATCTCGATTATTGCAGAAAAAAGTAGCCTATGTATTATTCTGATACATAAGCTATATTATTGCAAAGTTTCATTCAAATCCGTTCAGTAGTTTTTACGTGAAAGAGCAACACACATACATACATACTCACAAACTTTCGCGTTTATAATATTAATAGGATTTATTATTCTATTACAATAGAACGTCGATATTATAAACCTTTTCATGTCATGTTAAGCTATTTAGACATTCGGTTAAATAACTCTATACAGATTGTTCGGCAAAATTTGTATAGCACTTATTTAACACTTGCATAATCTCACGTATTTTAAAACATTCTATTAAATGAAATTTTTAAACCATCATTGCAAATAATCCCTTATAATTTCGAAAATACCTCTGTCGGTCTGTTACGCTTGCAGAGTAAATCCGTTGCACCAATTTCTATTAAATTCAGCAAAATGAATACTTTGATTATTTATCGCGATATGTAACATACATTTGAGCAAAGCCGCGTGCAAAAACTAGTATTTTAATAAAATGAAGTTAGATGTTACACACATCAAAAGTGTCTAGGGATCAACATATATTTTTGCAATAACTTTTCTCCTGATTGATATTAATTAAAAATTTCTTTAAGGATTCATCAAATAAAGTGTTTTCGTTTGTCACAGTAACGATAAACCAAGTCACCTTTGCATTAGTAAAGAAATTTGCCATTTTCCTAATAAAGGGATTTTTGACATTTGAACCACTAACATTAAAGTTCGAAAAAAAGACTGAAATAACAGTTTTCTTTAAAATTTTATTAGGTAACTTAAACAATTAATAATCCGTGTTTCTACCGCGAACACTAACAACACAAGAACATCGGTTTGGCATACTCAAAATGAGTTCATCCAAATCACGCTGTGGAATGGCCGCCCATGTTCGTTGCAACAACAAAAAAAGGTCTTCTTGCGACTGGATACCCTCCATATTCGGCAGAGCTCTTCTCTGTAGCATATCCCATGCATGCTCAATCGGGTTCAAGTCTGGCGACTGAGCAGGCCAGGGCAGGACATTGATGTTAGCTGCGGCGAGAGTCTGTCTTACAACTCTTGCGGTGTGCGGTCGTGCATTATCATGCATTAACTGAAATAAGGGACCGATTTGCACTTGTAGAGGAACGATGACGTCTGATACAATCGTCTCAGCATAAATTTGAGCGTTGAGGTTGCCTCTGATCCAAATCAACTCAGTTCTTCCGCCGATCCAAATACCCGCCCATACCATGATGGTTCCACCACTATAAAGATGGACTTCCTGGCAGGATTTTAATCGCTGTTGGCGTCCAGGGGTTCTCCAGTGTCGTATACGTCTTGTATCCGGTCTCATACCAAAACGAGACTCATCAGAAAAGCACACGAAACGCCATTGTTCTTCTGCCCAATTTCTGTGTTCAAGAGCCCATTGATATCGAATCCTACGATTGTGCATTGCTATAGGTGGTACCCGTAGCGGTCTTCGGGAATGAAGGTTCACTTCATGCAAGCGGTTTCTGACTGTTTGGTCGCTAATTAAGTTCCCTGAAGAGTGATGAAGCCTCACGGCTAACATCATGGCGGTTATTGTTGGAGCTCTTCGAGTTAAGATTTGAATGTATCGGTCTTGTCTCCGTGTGGTGCAGCGATACCGTCCTCCATGGCGCTCAGCCACGGTACCAGTGCTTCGGTAACGTGTCCAAAGTCGACTGATAACACTCTGACTTGTATTCAGAGCTAAAGCCACAGTACGTTGCCGGGAACCAGCTTCTATCATTCCCACGGCTCTGAGCATTTCTTCCCTGCTTAAATGACGTCGCCGCTCCATAATAACGTTGGTTTTAATCAGTAGTAGGGAAACAGTAGCACTAAAAATTTCTTCAATGCGTTGTATGTTTTTATAGGGAAAATATTGGCAGCTGATTTTCATCTTTTACTCGAATTTGATTGACAGTTCCTGATTCAAATTATGAAATGCACCAAAAAGGATCCATATAAATTTATAAAATCATAAATTTATTACAAAGCCACATCTCAATCTCAAGAAATCCGCATAAAAATGCTTGATCCCTAGACACTTTTGATGTGTGTATTTGTTAGAAGTTATTGACTACACGGTTGGCCTAGTGGTTTAAGTTGTCGCTACGTCGCTTTCTATTTCGTCTAGTGTCGTGGGTTCAAATAGTACGCGGGAAAACACTGTGTGATTCACAAATTGTTGTTCTGAGTCTGGGTGTTCTTTGTCTCCGTTTCACGTATGTTTGTAAAGTCCCCCGCGACACAGGACTTTATATTCCTAATGCAGGAGTTTTTTTGGGAGTTGGAAAAAAAAATTGCATGGAGGCTTACTCACTTGATATTCAGCAATTGAGTCAGTAAGTCTCTCCTTGATTCTGCTAACAGAGACTGTAACGTCAGCAACGAGTTCATGACTCTTGAGTTGCATTAAAAGTACACACCAAACCACACCGTTTCCTGTGAAACCGGGGTATCACGCCTATCGACACATTTCCAAATGTCCTGAAGCATATGGATTAGGAAACGCGTATGTAATCGAGTTCACATTGAAATTTACAATTTCTGTGTCAAGTGTTCTGCGATTTCATCATCATCATCATCATCATGAGCCTATCGCAGTCCACTGCTGGACATAGGCCTCTCCCATTGCACGCCACTTAATTCGATCCTCGGCTACTCGCATCCAGCTTCTGCGATTTTTTAAAGCAAATTTTATACAATGAGAATTAAGCATATATCCATATTACTATATCGATATCAAACGCTCGATGAGTGTCACAGGCACTTTCTCCATCTACACCGGACACAACCGTCCCAGTATAACACTAACCTAAATACAAAACACGCAAGCGTTTCCTGAAGGCTCGAGTCGTTTCCGTTTCCTGTTGTAAAAAGCGAACTGCTCAGGATCTGGCTCAGAAGATATAAAGATTATGGAGGAGACCCTTATTGAGGTTATTTCTACAAGTATTATTGAAATAGAATGATGTTGTTATATTTTTTATTACTAATATGAATGGATCTTGAACAAAAAATATGTTATAGCTAATCTAAATGAAAGTTTTATATTTCTTACTAGAAATTGCCTGCGGTTGCGCTCGCGTCTATGTCGGTAAAATGTAACCTATGTGCTTTCTTAGGCTTTTGACTATCTATCTACGAAATTTCATTTAAATTGGTGCAGTGGGTTTTGAGTTTATGGCGATCAGGCAGGCAGACAGACACGGCAGAGGACTTTATTTTAATAATATGCAGTGATAAGGCTAGAAAGATGATGTAAGTAAGACAAATGACTGTTAATAAGATACATTTAACGAGATTAAGTGATGAAAATTTTTCGTAATACTATTTATATTATGTTTATTAATGAATCTGAGCCAACATAATAATTACTGTTATGACAAATAGTACAGCCATGAAAAATTTGATACACTTAAAGCAGTAGAAATCAATTCGAGTAATACGATTAAAACCTTACATGCATGTTCAACTCTTAATATCTCCATATCTAACCGTAGGGGTATTGGAATTACAATTCAGGTTCCCTACTACTTGTATTTAATTTGGGTTACAGGTTACAGCAGTATGTAGCGTTACATCGGAGGGGATCTCTCGCTGCCGGCCGTCATGAGATCGATGGCCGGCAGCGACAGTTGTTTTACCGCGGTCGC
This sequence comes from Phragmatobia fuliginosa, assembly GCA_932526445.1. Classification (NCBI taxonomy): domain Eukaryota; kingdom Metazoa; phylum Arthropoda; class Insecta; order Lepidoptera; family Erebidae; genus Phragmatobia; species Phragmatobia fuliginosa. The sequence continues at coordinate 848,848 of OW052073.1, forward strand.
AACCTTCTGCGAGGATGTAATCTTGCAGAAGGAGGTGGCGGAGAAGGCCCGGGAGGATTCCATCCAATCGGACCCGATCCGCCGCCGGCGCCCCGGGCGGCGGAGGCGCGCATACCTGCGTCTCATGCCGCCCTGAGAGTGGCCGCGGATGGGCGGGACGGGTTTCCCGTCCGTCCGCAGTAGAGGCCAACCGCGAGGGGGCGACGTCCGCGTGTGACCGGACGTTGCCTAATTAGAGAGTAAATTTTGAGATGGTGCCCGCAACAGTGCGGGCAGGCGCCGGTTGGAGTCCAGAAGGAAATCCCCTCCCTGGACTCCTTCCAATACAAAGGCGCAGAGAGGGTCACACCGTGTGGTTTTAGTCGGTTCGAGTCCGACACACCACCCCGCCGTAACCCCCGACGGGGTGACGGTCCGCGGGGATTTCCACACGTTAAAAAAAAAAAAAAAAAAAGTATGTAGCGTTACGGCCACCGATTTACTTTGCTTTGATCATACAATAATGGAAAAATCAGGCCAGATTCAATTGTACTACATAATTGAATTTGGCCTGAAGTATTTTAATATTTGTGTTGCTTTTGTTAGTCTGCTGTGAACGATGTAAATAAGTATTGTGACCGTGGTTTTGCATGTGCATGTCGTATGTAGATAAAATTTGCACTCTTGGTCTTCTAAAGAGATAAGATGTGTCAGTTCTCCTTACTTCTCTAATTTGGTTTCATGTGTTTCGTTTTGTTCATCTATACAAATAAATAAATTTAAAGTGTCTGTGTATTATATCAAATTAACTGTTTGTTTTTACTAACATATACACAACATATTAGTATGTTACTTACACCAAAACAGCAAATTTTGTCTGTCTGTTTGTTTCGGGTAATCTCTGAAACGGCTGAACCGATTTTGATGAGAATTTCACCGTCAGAAAGCTGATGACCTAGAGAGTAACTTTCTTTCAGGCTAGCCTCGCTTCGCGGTGTTGCTCGCTTTTACACCGCGGGACTCAGTTAGTATTTTATAAGAGTCTTGATTCTAGAATAATTCTGTCAGCGATGTTTCTTCATCATTTAAACTGTAATTAATAAAGCTATACGATGTTTAATATAAATTATATGTACTCATATTGGTTCATAGTCAGGTATTTTCTCTTCAAATTTTTTTATCAGTTTTTTTATTACAGGTTCTATTAGCTTTGGAATTCTGTCAAATCTAGTAACTATATATCGGTGTGTCCAGGGCGGGTCGGCAGTCGACAATTTATTTCACATTAGCGCCTTTTGTGGAAGCCATTAGTCGCTCCGATAAAACCCTATGTATGCCAAACTTCTGTCTAGATCACCATCCATAAAACTTGAAGATCATTCACCCTGATAAAAGAATTTATTCCAAGACGGCAGAAAGAAAAAAGTAATTTTGAAAAGGTTTGAAAGTATTTAATAATTTTTTTTAGAAGTTATTTGTTTCAAAAGTGTGGGGTAATATTAAAGATATTTATACTTTGAGTTTGAATAATGTACATAATAACAAAGTTAAGTGATGAATAATAATAAATAATGAGTTTTGAAAACTAAGAGTAGGGCTAGTCCGAAACTCCGAAAGCTAAGTGCAGGAATTTGGGGAGCGGTAGAGCAGTTCTTTTTATAAATTATTTACAGTGAGTATATAACATGCCATGCCACGCCGCTTCCTACTGCGCCAAGTGTCGTGGGTTCAAATCCCACGTAGGATAACACTTTGTGTGATTTACAATTTGTTGTTCTGAGTCTGGGTGATCTTTGTGTCCGTTTGTATGTATGTTTGTAAAGTCCATAGCGACACAGGAATTTATATTCCTAATGCGGAAGTTGTCTTTTTAAAAAGAAAAAAAACATAGCCGAAAGAAAGAAGAAAGAAAAATATGTTTATTACAATTATTATGTCTAACAATGCTATGTCAAACTCAAGCCGCCCTATAGTCCAGTCAATAAAAGCTTAACTTTGCCATTTTGGTTGAACACTTGCAACCAACGCCAAAATTTTTGTAAGTCTTCGTAGATTAATATACTAAAATTGCAGGGTGCTGCAATACCGGCAAATGGTGCAAATACATTGCAAAAGGGTGCAAAAACAACATTTTCGTCTATATCTCGCGATCGGCTGGAAAAATAAAAAAAGATCCTACTACCAAATTGTAGGAAATTAAATCTCCTACAAAAACTTGAAAATGTATTTTCGCGTATCTCTCATAGTTTTTGCACAAAATGCATTTAAAGGTGCAAAATGAAAAAAATGTTACTATTAATCTTTTTTTTTCATATTGAAGTGATACTACATGTTTCATTTTGATTCAAATGATATCTTTCGGGCATTTTTTTTAATTTATTTACACCTTTTTTAATTAGGTACCTATTAGTCTTGGCAAAAAAAATATTTAAATTTTATTATATGACTAGCTGACCCGGCAAACTTCGTACTACTTCAGAATAATCATTAAAATATTATGCTTAGTTATTAACTGATACTGATAAATTGATAGCAGTGCCACCTAACGGGCCCCGGCCGGTACCGCCGGTACCTTTGTTCCTGCATTTTAAATCTGTATTATCTTCAAAAATATTAATTTAAATTACATACTGTAAAGGGTCATTTTAATCTATATTAGATGCACAAAGTATTTAAGGTACTTAATTGGATAAGGATTAATACTGTATTGCTTATAATCGTTTCGTAAATAATCCATTATTTCTAGTAAAAAGAAAGAAAGTATTGTAGAACTTCTTAAAGTGTACAATACTGCAGTACATTATTTTGATCTATCTCGTAGGGTACAGCCAGCGTTTGCAATGTCAGCGTAAAAAAATGGGTTTATTTACGACATCACATTAAAAACCTCTAAAATTATCAATGTTTCTCTACTTTTATGCATATATTATACATATAAACTTTCCTCTTGAATCATTATATCTAGTTAAGAAAACATCGTCAAAATCCGTTGCGTAGTTTTAAAGATCGAAGCATTTATACGGACAGTCAGAGAGTGGAAGCGACTTTAGCTTATAATGTGTAGTGATAATTTAATTTTAGTTTATTTTTATTGCATTGGATTCAGAGCAAAATTGCATTTGAAACGTATATTTGCAGTATATATTACTTCTCCATTTACCTGAGCTATTATAAATTTAAATTCAGGAGGACGTTTTATATTTTATATTATTCTTTCTACTACTATTCTACTCTTTTGCTCCCACTGATTCCAATTTTCTATAGTAAGAGTCTTTAATATAAGAGTGAATAGGTAGCATAAGACAAATATGAGACCCTTGTGCTCTACGTAAATAGTCCCATTCAAGATCTATAGGATAGGATTGAAAAATAGGACCCATGTGCTCGAGTTATTCGAATAAGACCATTCGTTTCCTAACAAGAGCGAAAGAGATAGAGATTCAGACAAAAATGAGAACCTTGCGCTCGACGAAAATAGTACCATTGAGAACACACACACACATGCGTTTGTTTTTCTATCTCGCTGAGCGCAATGAGTAAGACTGCAGCAGAAAATGCTCAACTAACTGTTTGTCACTTACTGTCACTATACTCCAAACTATCGTTTCAGGGATATTTCGTTTTTGTGCGTCTGTCCAAAAGTGATTTTATACAAAATAAACTTGATTCACTGTTTTCAATTTAAAGGAAACAATGAATCCTTCACTTTTATGTTCTATTTGTATGAAGAAAACGTAAGATGCAACAATTGTTGTGAAAAGTATGCAATCCTCTCAGGATTGCATAATAATGTAGTGATTGGTATGGTAAAAGTGAGGACCTCAGTGAAATGGCTAAAAAAACAATTATCACTGTTTGTGCAGAAATTTTACAGGACTAAATAAACTCGTTACGAAACAAAAAGTTATCTACTACCGGACAAATTCCCTGCTATATATGTATATATATAGTAGGCCAAAACCTCCTTTCTAAGGAGAGGCCTATGTATAGCAGTGGACTGTTAAAGGCTATTGATGATGATGATGATACATAAATTATTATTAAATGATGAAAATATCGTGTGAGATGAATGTCCTATTATCTCAAAAAAGATACTATTACCTATAGTATTATTTCAGCACTTCGTCCTAAATCCTTCATTCGTTTCTTCAACTAGCTGTTGAGACATACATTTATCGAAAAACAGAATCGATGTTAGTTATCAATCTACTAAGCAAACTTTGTGTTTGCACATCATACCATAATATTTAGCTTCATGAAGCTTCATCAATAATTTAACCTCAGAAGACTATAATTACTGATGCTTTCCTTCAATATGTCTTTGATAATACTGACCGTAATACAAGGTGGGCCAAAATAAATCACCCTATTTAAAGATGCTCTTATATTTGCAAATGGCGGCCAATGTCAAATCTGTTTTGACATTTGTAAACTAGACAGATGTAGAATACAAGTGAACAAGCCATGGAGCGATACACTCCCCGCGGAACGCGGGATAATCGTGTCTATTCTTTTGCGTAACAATTCGTCTGTGGTGTTGGCGCAGCGCGAATTCCATCGCCGATTCCCCGGTCGTCCGGCACTAACTGCGCAAACACTGCGCCGTTTGGCCAGGGACCACAAGAGACGCTGCCAAGAATATCGCAGCTGTTGCTGAGGATGTCGAGCTGTCGCTAGAAACATCGACCAGACGCCGTGCCTCGCAATTAGCCATCAGCCGGTCGTCCCTAAGGCGAATTTTGGTCAAAGACCTGCGCATGTCAGTGCGTCAGCTGCTGCCTGTCGACCACCAAACGCATGTAGCCTACGCCCATGCGATTCTCAATCTTGAGGACGAAGTAGACGATTTTTCGACCAAAATAATAATGAGCGATGAGGCTCATTTCCACCTCAGCGGGTACGTGAACAAGCAAAACTATCGTTTCTGGGGCACCGAAAATCCACGAGTGTATCACGAGGAGCCATTATAATCGCGAAAAGTGACTGCATCAAACGACAACAGTGAACGGTGCGCGCTATATGGCCATGTTAACTGAGTTTTTTCTGCCACAATTGAATGAATTAGGACCGCAGGACATGTGGTTTCAACAAGACGGAGCAACGGCACACACTGCGCGAGACACAACCAATATTCTGAAGGCGGCGTTCCCGGGTCACCTCATCTCTCGTTTTGGCGATTTGCACTGGCCCGCAAGATCGCCCGTTTTAACCCTTCTAGACTTTTTTGTATGGTTTTTTGAAGTCCCGTATTTATGTGAACAAGTCTGAGACCCTGGAAGCCCTCAAGGACAACATTCGACATGAGTGCGAGAATCTGTCACCCGAAGTAATGAAAAATGCCATAAAACGAGCCCGTATAGCAATCGATTGTGGCTGCACCCATTTGGCCGATATCATTTTCTCGACTTCACTAATAAAATTCTAAAGTTTCAAATAAACATAGTCAAAAAACAAAATCGAAGTTTTTCATTTAGAAAAAAATTGAGAGCCAAACAACATCGGATGCCTTCTTTAGGCCCACCTTGTATAAGAACCTCAGGTAGTCAGGAGACTTTTCATTGTTTAGGAGGTATAGCAGTGTACACACCAGAAAGTAGTGTTTGATATAAAAGAACTCCAATCAAATGTAAAAAAATCTGCAGCGCAATTAGCATCTACAACAGATATCACCGATGAGATGTATGATGAGAGAATGCCTTCTGGATTAAAAACATCACTTAAGCAGATCCTAGTAAACTATGTTTAGGCATTTCACCTCTTGTATCACCATCGTATATAACATTTCTATCAGGCATATTACATGCCTCCCGTTAATTAGATGACCATTCTCTCAAATTTGAAAATTTGCGCTGAATCCGATGGAATAAAAAAAATATACAATAAAAATATCATTTAATAAAATTGAAATGAATTTTTTGTCAAGATTATTAGGTATATGAAAAAAGCGATGAAGTGCGAGTCGGACTCGCCCATGAAGGGTTCCGTATCAGCAAGTAACATCATATAAAAGTTCGTTGTAACTTTCATCGATGTTTTTATACTTGTGTTTTGATTGGATGAAAGGTAAATTGCGTGTTACGATTTATGACGTATTAAAAAAAACTACTCACTAGATCTCGTTCAAACAAATTTTCGTTGGTAGTTTGCATGGTAATGTACAACATATATTTTTTTTAGTTTTATCACTCTCCTATTTTAGAAGTGAGAGGGGGGGGGGGACACATTCAAAAAATTTTGAGTATCAGTTCCAAGTATGGGGACCCCCAAAACGTATTGTTTTTTTTTTCTATTTTTATGTAAAAATCTTAATGCGGTTCACAGAATACATCGACTGACCAAATTTCAGCAGTATAGCTCTTATAGTTTCGGAAATAATTGACTGTGACATACGGACGGACAGACAGACAGACAGACAGACAGACAGACAGACTTGACGAATCTATAAGGGTTCCGTTTTTTGCCATTTGGCTACGGAACCCTAAAAAGGTATAAATAAGTAAACAAAAATATTAATTAAATCCCAAGGAAACATGTAGGATCGCTTCAAAATTAAAAAAAAAGATTAATAATAATATTTTTACAATTTTGCACCTTTATATACATTTTGTGCAAAAACTATGAGAGCTACGCGACAATACGTTTCCAAGTTTTTGTAGAGGATTTAATTTCCTACAATTTTGTAGTAGAATCTTTTTTTATTTTTCCAGCCAATCGCGAGATATAGAAGAAAAAGTTGTTTTTGCACCCTTTTGCAATGTATTTGCACCCTTTGCCGGTATTGCAGCACCCTGCAATTTTAGTATATTAATTTACGAAGACTTACGGAAATTTTGACGTTGGTTGCAGGTGTTCAACCAAAATGGCAAAGTTAAGCTTTTATTGACTGGACTACTAGCCAAGTTGCAAATGTTTTTCGTTTTCTATTCTATTCTCTATTCTACTTCTCCATTCTCTTGTTTCATTGCCCAATATTTTGTTTTGATCACTTGACTGAGTGACATTAGCCAATGAAACAAGAGAATGGAGAAAAAGATTAGAGTATAGAATAGAAAATGGAAAACGCTTGCAACTTGGCTAGACCTCCTTAGACTTTGAGTTCGTCTAATATCACTTGCCGTGAGTAGAAAACAATATACTTCACTATTTATAAACTCTTTTGCAAAAAAAACGGGCACTTAAGCTAAGAACTATTTTATAGTTACTATTGGTTTGTTTGACAATTTTAGGTATTGTTATCCTCAGAATTTTATAAATTAATTAGGAAGGAATAGTTTTCATCAGTTTTATCATAACATTTTGACTAAATTATTGAGAAATAATGTATAAGCTCAAAACACTATTATTGTACCTGCTCGCTAAATAAAAATGAAACGCGTTAATTTCTTTGTTTTTATTGAATACATTAAAAGCAGATAAAAGTTTAGTATTGAGTGTGACCCCCTCTTGCTGAAATCACGGCTTGCATTCGTCTGGGCATGCTAGCGAGTATATCTTTTATGGTTTCTTGGGGAATACGTTCCCACTCCGCGGTAATCAAATTCTTTAGCTCTCTGATGGTCTGCGGAGCCGGCTGCACTGATCTCACTCGTCGCTTCAGAGCGTCCCAGACATGCTCTATGGGATTGAGGTCCGGACTTCTAGCTGGCCAGTCCAAACGACGAATTCCGACTTCTAGCATATTCGCTTCCACATCGCTAGACCGGTGGGCGCGAGCGTTGTCGTCCATAAAAATTGAGTTTTCGCCAAGAGCGGTTAAAGCGGGTTGTGCATAAGGAATTAGAACTTCCGTTACGTATCGGTGTCCAGTCAGTGTACCGTTTTCGATGAAGACTAACTCCGTACGATCCATAGAATTTATTCCTGCCCAAAACATAACAGAGCCCCTCCATAAGGTGTGATTTCTTCAAAACATGCTTCTGCAAAGCGTTCTCCTCGTCTACGTAGCACTCGCCGACATCGGTCTTTACCATGCAGAGATATCCTGGCTTCATCGGAGAACAATACCCTATCCCAGTCTTCATGAGTCCATGACACACAATTTCTAGCGAAGCTATGCTTGGCAACTCGATGTCCACGGAGTAATTTAGGGCCGCGTGCCGGGCGATGACTGTGTATATTAGCAGCGAGAAGCCTCCTCCTGACCGTTCATAGTCTAATTTGCACATTTCCTACTTCTTCGAGTCTGTTCTTGAGGTCCACTTAAGAAGATTTGCGATTTCTCAACGCTTGACTAACTAGAAAACGATCATCCCGTGGTTGGGTACATGTCTTTCTGCCAGAACCAAGCCTTCTCTTGACGGAACCGGTCTCTTGATAGCGCTGTCAGGTCCTTTGAACTGTCGACCGACTCACATTTAGCCTCTGAACCACGAAGCATTGGCTGCAACCTTCAAGCAGCGCAATAATTTTGCTCGCTTTTATCACTTTATCTACCATTTTCGAGATTGCTAAACAGGAATAACAATACTTTTAAATGTCAAGGACATCAGATAATTTAATAAAAATTGACAAAAAGTAAATTAGAGTCGATATTAACTATAGGAAATTCGCGCCACAAAATGTAGTTAAAAGTTGTTTTCTTTGAAAACAAGGCTCAGTTAAAAATTTTAATTTGGAAGGTACTCTATTATAGCACTTTTATTACTGGCCAGTAACATGTTCAAATGATTAAAACCTTTTTGGTATTTTATTTTTTTCAGCAAGGAAGAAAATCTAAACCGCCCGTTTTTTTTGCAAATGAGTGTATAATCTACAACACTGCTACTATACAGGATGAATTTTTGAGACGGGACAGTAAGGGTAGGTATAATTCACCCTGTATAGCAATAAAAATTCACCCTGTATAGCCTTAAGTATCTATACAACACTTATCTTTCTATACACGATTTTGGTACGAGTATTAATATTATTTTCAGTCAAATGTATTTTTTGTATTCTGTCTTTTGAAAACTATATGGGTAAGTTCACATTTATCATCTAGGGTTTAGACTTACTATTATTAATACGAAGAAAATATACGAGTCATAACATAAGTGTGGAAATTTAAGGAAAAGTCATCATTAGTTCTATAACTTTCCATTTATTATACTAACTCGTCCAGATAGTGTTGCATGGTAGCCAAAAACCTATTTTTCTAAGGAGAGGCCTATATTCCTACATAGACTATTAAAACATGTAGATAATGCCGTTGATCTATTAATAAAATTATGTTTTACTAAATATTAAACGTAAAAAGCTTTCATAGCCAAGTGGCCAAGGTGATGGAAAACAAGCACCGAGGGTAAGCAACGGCGGCGCGGTCAGACCTAGATGGGTGACCGTTTGTGGCATCATATGCTATGATTCGAAGGTCACGTTAAGCAGTCGGTCGCGGTTATTATCATAAGATATCACAGTCGTGAAGCTTATTTAGAGGCCAGCCAGCGTGGGGACGTATGGCCTCAACCCTCGAGGAGACCGTGCCTAGCAGTAAGACATTTTGAGTTGTTGATTGAAAAATATAATGGCATTACAATTTTGTAGTCATTTAACAAAGATATTGCAAATATATGTGTTCACATCATCACTTGTAATCAAAACATAATTCAAGTAATGTATGAATATGCTAATGTTCCTGTACTAACTTTACGAGCTTAACAGTTAGGAGATGTTCATTACAGCTAAAGAGGAGTAATAGCTGGTTGGACATTCCACGGACATACATTTTCATTATCGGTATAGCATATTAGTCGCTTAATTAATGGTGGGCTTCCCTCATACGTATGAACTGTGGATGCTAATTATTGTGTTGCAATACCTACCTATTTATGTGTTTGGAAAGATATTTTAGATAAAATGGATTAAAGCTTTTTCTCCTAACTGTTGCTTCGTAGTTGTACTTATGAAGAAATGCAAAAAGTATATACAATATATTTAAGACTAATTTTTTTTTATTTGCTACTGCGGTATGACATTATTGTCTCATGGTTGCCTGTAAGATATTGCTTTCGAGCAATAAGGTTGCTACTTATAATTATCTTCTATTATAGTTTTAAGTTACCGTTTATATAGTTTTAATTTTACATAATTAATCTGGTGTACAACAGGGTCAAAATATTTTTATTAACTTATTTTCATACAAAATCTTTAAGTTTAGTTTTTTATAGATATACATATGTTTTGAAACTTTTTGATCTCACTAGGTTGCGTACAGATGTGCGTCTTCTAATTTTGTTTAACTGTGTAGTTATCTAGAGTTATACAATTTACAAAGTGTAAAACTACCTACAGTCTTTATTAAACCCTGCTAAGTCAACCGATGGCCAGAATAACCAACTTCTAGTCAGATACAGGCCCACCGCGAAATACATATGTTTCTAAACTACTAATAATCAAATAGACATCATTAAATCACTGCCAATCGACAATACAGAACGCATTTATCGACACTCACAACACACCTCGTACTTGACACATAACAATTTTATATTAATGGTTCTCTACAGGTGTACAATAAATAATAGTTGTTCAACACTTATTATATCACAATCGCACAATTACTGAATATTGGTTTGTGTGATATAATTGAGTCCCGATTTTCGTAATAGTGAACGCATTTGCGTTCACTATTACGCAAATCGAGTTAAACTATAAGTAATATATAATATGTAGGTATAATTGTGGTGGCTTCCACATACAGCTCCATCGAAAAATATACAACAGCGCCATCTAACGAAGGAACTCTGAACCACGAAGAAAACACGGAATTAACTATGTAGAGTAACTACTAATCCTGAATCGCGATAGAGAAATTCTCGCGCCGCTGGACAGTGGGCCACCAGGCTTGATCACTTCGCCTGGTCGGAAGATCCTCCCTTTGTGTTGTGTGTTGGTTGTTGACACAACACCCTCTCCTCGCTTTCATCGCTTTTTACTGCACCAAGTGTTGTGAGTTGATATCCCTTAAGAGACAATATTTTTTGTGATCCAGAAATTGTTGTTCTGATTTTGGGTGATCTTTGTGCCCGTTTCCCGTCAATAATATTCCGCGCGACATAAGATGTATTAGAAATGCTGCATTTATTTTTGAATAAAATAAAGATTAGGCCAATCTATCGCAAATATCTTCCATCACATTCGTCATATTAATTTATGCTCCTCATTATATCAGTTTCCATCCTGCTTTTTCATTAAACTGACATACAAAATTCACCATACAATAGTGCTGAGCCCCACGTCAAATTTACACCCATTAAAGTTTTTAATTGATTTTTCCGCAACCTTTCTGCCTTCCAATTAGCTCCCTTTACCTCACTTACTCTGAATAGCAGACTGAATATTTAGCATGTGTCGTGTGAAATACCTTTATAGTTTAATTACCTTGAAATATTTATAGGTATGAGTCCTGTTTTACATTAATTAAAATAAAAGTTTAAAAAGTATTATCAAAAATTATATACACATTCATAAAAAAACTTTTTGTTAAAATGTTTGCCTATCTTTTCGTTCCGTAAAATAATAAGCAAATTGATCAAAGTTAAATATTTTAAAATTTATATCTTGACATTCATTCGCAACTTTTTACGAAATCTAAATATAAGGGTGAACCCCCACTGTTATCACAGCTCAAAATAGGGTTAAACATTATAAATCAATATAAATATCGGTTCAGCGTGCATAGACCGATAATTTACGATTTTTCGACCCTCGCTAACAAATATGAGAACGGCATGGATTAAAAATTGCGAAGATTTGCAAGTAAAATATTAACTTAATAGGAATTGATCCACAATTTACCTGAACCGAAGCTTCAGTGGAGGAGATTAAAAGAAGTTTGTTTGATGTATACTTTAGTGAAACAAGTAAAGTTTGATGTCACTCGAGTGAGTTGTATTTGAGTTGAGATTTCGGAGTTCTCATGTTAAGTCTTATCGCGTATAAACATGTTAATATTGTTTTATAGCCTTAGGATATTGAGAAGTTATTACTTCTCTTGAGAGACTTGTATTTGGATTTTTTTTTAATGTAGATGAATAATTCAATATTTATTTATTGAACTGATTAAAGTTATAAGACATAATTTATACTAAACAAATATTCTCAATAAAAGAATCGGACCTCTCACTTTCACAATGAAATGATCGCGTATAAATACATGACCCCAACTAATTTATGCTGTCTGCGGTACCCTTTACCCTTCTGTCGTGACGTAACGCCGCTGCCGTAAATTCGGCACAAATTGAAAGTACTATTGTTAGTGGCGACTGGCGAGTGGTGATTCTTTATCGGTAGGGTGGATGAAGACCCTTAATTTTATTTATGTTTTTGACACGTGCATTGTATGCGGTTTCGCTTCGGTGGATGTACTAGTGGTTTTATTTTAAATCATTGGTTTATGTTTTGGAAAGTTAATCGTATGTGAAAAATACTGATAAAAATTGAGCTTAGAATTAGGGTTACGTTAGTTTCAGAATGTCAATGAATTTGTAATACTAAAGAATTTATTGAAATATTTTAACATAATCTTTATAGATTATTCATACTGACCTAGCTTTATTTGTTTTATTTGTTCCACTGAATTTTTATTAGTGTTAATGGCCCAACTTATAAACCAACGGCGTGGCTTCGATTCCCACCCAGGAAATATAATATGTGATGTATTAAAGTATTGTTTGATAATCGTTGGTATTGGTCCTGGTATCTGAGCGGAATTTACTTAATATATGAATATATCAAAATATGTAGATATATCCCACGACCAGATTACGTAGCCACAACGTCTTGCCAGTCCCCAACCCGCACTCGGCCAGCGTGGGTATGTATGTCCTTAACCCTCTCCTGAGAGGAGACCCCAGCCCAGAATTGAGATGATGTATATTAGTACCTAATAAAAAATGACAGCATTCATGTTGTTGTACTGCGTTTGTGATGCAGTTCCAATGATGCAGAAACAACTCACTAAGCTTCCATAGTATGGGTCACCATGCTGCGTTGTTTGTGCTCACAATGAGAATGGTGACCCTTTGGATTCTACTCAAGCTTTCTATCACACAGGGTTGAGTCTCTTCATTAAGCTATAAATCAATTAAAAATTTTTTTTGTCCCATTTGTGTTTCACAGCTTCTAGGTATTATATTAATATTCATCAACAGCCTTTAACAGTCCACTGCTGGACATAGGCCTCTCCTTTGAAAGGAGGTTTTGGCCTACTATACCACGCTGGCCAGACGGGTTGGTAAAGGGTTTGTTTGAAACAAACCCTTTACCAGTTTTCCTTCTCTTGGCAGTGATGTTAGCTGCTTATTTTGTTCCTTTAGTCGCCTCGTACGACACCCATGGAATGAATAGGGGTGGTTACACTTTGTATTCTTAATCCGTCACCACACGGAAAATATATATTATTAGTAACAATTCAATGTCCTATTGCCCGTTTAGTAGGAGTCAGCACGTCATGTTTTTGTGACGTCACACGTGTAGGCCATTAAGTCTAAATGCAAATTGCACCCCGAGACTAATTTGTTCGTCGTAAACTTTCGTCCCCGCGTGTACGTAATGAAAGAGAGAACTTTGAAACGTTTTAAACTCTTCATTTATTTGATTTTGTGAACAATCAAAGTTTGTATTTGTAGTAAATATAATGTACCTATTCAAGATGGATCTTGAATTTGCTACAATATCAATATACTTCGGTGAAAATGTGAATTAGATACTTATATTATTTGAGTACCTTGTTGGTCTGGTGGTTAGCGTATGCGACTGAAGTGGTCTCGGGTTCGATTCGCGGGTCGGCCCAAATTTTATTTGTGGAATCAACTAATACTTGTTTCGTAGTCTGGGTGTTTTCTATATATAATATGTATGTATTTACAAAAAAAAGTATGTTTATGTATTTTTATCAGTGGTTTAGTACCCATAGTACAAGCTCTGCTTAGTTGAGGACTGGATTACATTGTGTTTAAGATGTCCGAAATATTTATTTATTCATTTTTAATCGTTGGTCAATAAACAAGACGATTTGAGTGAAATGTTGATGAAAATTAAATCAAATACGACTAATAAGCATTAGAACTTAAATGTACAATGTGTGTCTGTCTATATTATTATATCTCTGAAACCAATAAACCGATTTAGTAAAAAAAAATAGTAAAATAAATATTTTGGACATCTGGCACACAACATCATCTAGTCCCAAGCTAAGCAGAGCTTGTGTTATGGGTACTAGACAACTGATATAAATATATAAACATACTTTTTTTTGTAAATACATACATATTAAACATAGAAAACACCCAGACTCCGAAACAAATATTTGTGAATCACACAAAATAATATTTGGTCCGACTCGGGAATCGAACCCGAGACCTCTTGATCAGCAGCCGCATACGCTAACCACTAGACCAACGAGGCAGTCAATTAGATTAAAAGTTTTCTTGGAACTAAAAAATAATGTTCAGCCGTTCAGATATCGTCAGCTCTAGTCGGCTTATATATCAAACAAGTACAAAACCACATCAACTAGTAGTCTATTCAAATTAAATCGCCGATGATTAAGTACCAATTTACCGACGCGACTGACCGTCTACCATTGGATGCAAATCGCGCAGGGCTCCGGCTAATTTACCCGACCGTAAATTTGCACTACCGACAAACGCCCTTAGTACGTAAGTTGAATGTTTACGGTAATGTAACAGGATTACACCTCATTAATGTAAAATAGATAAAAAAATGTAAAGCAGTCATCGAGGGTAAGCAACGACAGCGAGGTCAGACCTAGATGGGTGACCGTTTCTGGTAAGATATGTTATGAACGTTTCCGTGATTTGGTGGTCACGTTAAGTAGTCGGTCCCTGTTTGTATCATAAGATAAAAACTTTGTTGGAGACCTTCAGGCGGCTTAAAAAAAGCAACGGCATGATTACATAGCTACAACGTGTCTTGAAACGTATGTCCTTAACCCTCTCCTGAGAGGAGACCTATGCCCAGCGGTGGTACGTTTTGGGTTGTTGTAAGTAAAAAAGGGAAACATAGTTTTACTTATTATTTATAATTTTTAGAAGCATTCTAGAAGCCGGAGCGTGGGTACACCTCCCTATAAATAGTGACGATTCAGAAAAAGAACTGATAAATTGTGAGTAAAATAATGATATAAATTTTTAGGTAATGAAAAGTTTCAAATAAATACCAAGAATTTTCAAAAACCACGTTTAAGAGAACCTAAGGATTTATTAACAACATTCAACGGCAAGATCACGAAGCCACAACGTGTCTTGCCAGTCCCCAACCCGCACTTGACCAACGTGGAGACGAGATTAGGGACTAGGAGAAGACTCGAACCTAGAGGTGGGACGTTACGGGTTTATTTGCTCTGATATTATTCTCTTAACAATTACACAAAACAACACAACAACAAGCACTAAACCACCTATCATAACACAGGTATAACACACACTCTAATAGAATTACTACAAGATTGGGCTTCACAGTCTGCCACCGTAGGTCGCATGACGTCATACGTGACAGCCACTCACGTAATTTGGGGTTCCAATGCAAATTGCTTGGGGTTGCGACTAATTTAACTGCGTGTAAATTCCTGAGCTCAGGATGGACGATAGCCCCTTCGGTGTAGCATGCGGGATGTTGAATTTATATTCCAGTTATGTTCGCTTAAATAGCCGAGAATTTAAATTTAAAACCACTTTATAAGATTCATTCTGAGAATAGGTTGGAATAATATAAAGATTTGAAAAACTATTTTGAGGATGAAGAAAAAAAACTTACTTTGGAATAGAAGAGAGTTTAGAATAGAGGAGGGAGGAGGAGGAAAATTAAATCGTATATAGAAGAAGAAGAAGCAAATTAATGAAAACTGATTTTTTTGTAAATATTCAACAAAAACAACTGTATAAACATCTGAAAGATATTAGCAAAAACTTTTATTACCTATTTTAGATTTTTCGCCCATTGGTATATGTATTAATTTTCATGTTTCTACTATATTGTCACTCGTAATATGTATGTGTTATAGAAAGATTCTCTTTTAACTTTTGTCATTGGTAAGTTGTTTGTAAAGAGCAAAATAACTAGTACCGCCTTCCATCTGATAATACCTATCATTAAGCAGTCTTATTTATTAAGTTTTTTAAGAAGGATCACCAGCTGCGTTTCTAGTGGCAAAGAACTTAATTGTCCACGCATAAGAGCCATCGTACTTTTATACATATACCTCGATCACTTTCCATCACGAAAAGAACATTTTTAGTCTAAAACTCTTACATCGACAAAGCTTTTAAATCCTTTTAATGCCTTCATTCTCAGTAGGATATCTCGCGACAATGGCGTCGGCATCGAACGGGGTGTCGTTAACAAGATTATGTGGATATATCTTTTCATATAGAGTACAAAGCTAATGAAATTTTCATACCAAATGGACACTACATGGTGCCTCCATGCACCAATTTTTCTTTTAATTTGAACCCATTATTTTTTATCGACGGAAAATAATGGTTTGTTTATGAGAACCATATCGGAAGTGCTGTACTGCCATTTTTTTTGACACTGAATTTTGAGAATGGGAATTTATGAATTTAATGGAAGGTGAAATTTATTTTGTGATTCAATGAATGTTATGATTTAATTTTAGCACAGTTTTAATTTTATAGAAATTAAAACTGTGCTAAAATTAAATTTATTGAAAGGATGACTCGAAAAATGTTTGAATTTCTTTATATTGTTATTTTTTCTAAAAACTACCAATCCCGCATTAGGAATATACATTTACTAAATTAAAGTACTCGCGGTTAAGACAAACATAAATAAAACCAACATAAAGAGCACCCAGACTAAGGACAAAAGTTAGTGCATCATGATTGTCCCACGAGGGATTTTAACCCCCGACACACGGCGAAGTAGAAAGCATCGTGGCGATAGCTCAAACTTCTAGGCCAATCGTTCAGTACAACAAACAAATCTATAGTGCCCTTAGCAAGATCATGAACCCTCATTGCATAAACAGAAATGAATTACATAGTTGAATTTATTTATGTGTATACATCTGTACCTGCTGTATTCGTCGCTGTGTATGTCTACAGATGTAAAACAGAGTGTATTATATCTGTAGCCTGTGTAGTATATTAGCCATTATATAACAAAAAGGAACAAAAGTCATAATATAGAACCAAATAATCATGTCTGAACTGCTTATCGGATGGTCACTGCATACATTAAAAGTATACAATTAAAACTAACTGCACAAATGCGATCATATTTACATACTTTGGCAATTAAGGGGTTCTTGATATGAGAGGGGGCTAATTGGTTAAGATAAAGGGCGCTTTTTTGCTTTGCGTGTGGGAGAACTCGTGAGTGAGTTTGGCATATAAATGTTATTAAAATCATTCCTATATATTTCTCGTTCATCAAAACGTTTTCGATAGCCAATCAAAGTTATAGTGACTTATTTCATCTCACACATGGCAGTCTAAATCCAAGGTATACAGAGATAAAACTGTACTGCTGATTTAACATCTTCATCATCAGCTGCTTTTAGTGGTCCAGTGCTTTACATAGGTCTCTTCTTAAAAAAAAGGTTTACACATACTGTGGGACGGGTTATTACCTTTGTTTCAAGTTTTTCATTAAGCGTGTTAATTAATATATAGAAAGACATTGAATCATTCGGGTCGCTTTTGGGATGAATTCCGAAAATATGACCTCGTCAGAAACCGCAGCAAGTGGAGAAACTCTTTGTTCTAGGACCCCAAAATACACGACAACGGTTCCAGTCTTAAGCTAACAAGAGCGAGAGGCGGCATAAATACAAGAGGATCACTAATCATCTAACCAAACACCTAACGGCCCACTATTAAAGTCGACACCGTAATAGTGGACCGGTGGCCTTTAGGTTTTTAGTGAGATCGATATCAGTGGATGCTACTGTCGTTCTCGTATTGAGCTCTACAGCCATACTAACATTGCTAAAGAAAATTTGTTTAAATCGTCTGCAAAAATGTAAAAGCCCTTGTTTTTTTTAATACTCAAGCCTACAAGAGTGACTTTACTGGGCCTGTTGGAAAGCATGAGTAGAATTCAAGAGCAAGGGTCACTATTTTCACTCACCAATGAAATACGACAACAAGAAGTCAAGAATATTAAACTCCCTAAGTTAGGTTTAAATGAATTAGAACAGAGTATACTGTGCACCAATCATAATAGTTTTTTTGAACATATTTATAACAGCAATATCTTCTAGGCCACATTCAAGAATATTTATTTAAGGATTTATTATGAAAGCAGGTGTATAAATCTAGCAAAACACCTTGTCGTAGGAGGTATTTATCTTTGCACTACCCAAGATTCGATAGAGTAGTAAAAGTGCACGTAAAGTTTTATGTTGGTGTTTCATTTTCTTAAGAGTCTTTTATTATTCTAATTTATCTCTAGCCATATGTGTTTGAAAGCCATAATGTTAAAATTAAGTTACCAAAGCATTGTTTATTTTTCTAACAATACCTAGTTGTTAGTAGATAAATGTCAAAGACCATTACCATTGACGGTGTGAATCATGATACTATATTTTATTATTATAAGCGATTTGATTCTGCTTAGCAATAGCTACAAGCTAAGCTGGTTTGCTGGATCACTGGTCTAAAGTTTTATAATACGCTAGTTTTTATATATGTGTGTGTATGTATGTATGTCGAATGTCACGGTCATAATTTTTCGTATTAACATAATATAGCGATTTATTAAAAAATAATGTGGATTTCTATTGGTAAAAGAATTACAAATCGGCCGCCATACTGCCTGCATTCGCAGTGAGTGTGATGAACCTTACTCTTTGATTCTACTCATGCTTGCCATAAAGCAGAGTAGAAGTTACATTGGCATGCGTTAAGATCCACTAATTACCTCCTTAAAGTCTTCCAAACTTTACATCTTTATAATATCAAGTATATTTATTTTTGATTTCATCAATTCACCAACTTTGAATTTGAACAGCAAAACAAATATTTGATTTACATTAACATGTATATATTATTGAACATTATAGAATACTAAAAAATATTTTATTACTTTTCTTTACACAAATTTGGATAATAACGCGATTGAGCGCCACACATCTTGACACACCCAACTCAAATACTGTTTTCAGATTTTCGCGACTTTTACACATACTGATCATTTCAGCTAGTTACTTATTTACTTTACCTACTGTATATTCCATTATACCGATTTATATATGTCACTAGCTGACCCCGCTTACTTCGTACCGCCTAGCAGTCGATTCAACGTCACTCAATTGTTTTGTATTCTTGCAACACCTCCAATAAAACTTATTCGATATTATTTTTTTCCTAAGAACCATCCTCGTACTTCAAGGTATATTATAAAAAAAGAATTAACGAAATCAGTAGAGCCGTTCACGCGTGATGGCGTGACAAAGGGAAATAGGGATTCATTTTTATAGAAATAATATAGATTATTATTATTTAATTTGTTTTTCTACATACAAGGTAGGTGATACAAACTATACCGCCCTGCAATTTCATCTGCACTTATGTAATCTGCACAGCACCGGAATGTGAGATTTTATGGGCTACGTTAATAAACAACTCTAAAACAATGATATTATATACTAAAATTAAAATAGTCGAAATAAACCAACAGAGAAATATGTTGAACTTCATTACCTCGATATCAGTACACACATATATGAATATATCAAATTACAACAGTGCGCACTAGACTGGATTAAAAAGTTAACACGCGACAACTGTATTAAAACTAGTCCATCTATGCATACGGATACACAGATTGACCAACTACTCATTCGACATAGGGACCCCATCAAATAGTTTACAAAATCCACAATATGCGAAAGGACAGAGAGACGAGGTGGAGTTGAATTCTATTAGCGCCAAAAATTGGCAACGCGAACAAAAATGTCCCCTAGTCTGAAAAAAGAACGCGATGACATTGCAGGGGACAAATATCCATTAATGTGTCTCGATGGGTTGGCTCCAATGTTTGTGTTGGTAAATGTTTTACGGGAAATGACTTAATATTCAAATTTTGTAATAAAAAGTTTGTTACACATCTCCGTCCCTTTTGTGAAATTAAATATAAGTCCCAAACTAAGCAGAGCTTGTGTTATGGGTACTAAACAACTAAGATAATTACATAAACATATTTATTATTTTTGTAAATAAATACATAATATACATAGAAAACACGCAGACTCCGAAAGAAATATTTGTGGATCACACAAATATTTTCCGACCTAGGAATCGAACCCATGATCTCTTGTTTAGCAGCCGCATACGCCAACCACAAGACCAACAACCCAGTCAAATTACGTCCAGATCCAGATTAAAGGAAAGTGAGAAGACAGGTGTTACAAAAGCATAAATATACTTTCGGTAATGGTATAGGGTTTTCTAATGACACGTATACACGTAAATAACTCACCCACAGGTACACAGCCTAGCACATTCACACACATTTTAACAATCATGCACATACAGACACGCAAAGACAAAATAATATATGTATGTATCTAATTAAGTTAAAAGTAAATCATTAAATGTTATTATAAAACTAAATGTAAACATACCCAGGTGGAAAACCTAGTGTCCTGAAACACAAGCCTCGAGCTTATCTTAGGCACCAGTCATCCACAATATTATAGCAGTTATAATGTATTTGAATGTAATGCAGTAATTTGTAAATACTGTATTGTGGTAATAAAATAAACTATTATTATTATTATTAAAATGTAATGACTGTAAATTATACCTATTTCCAGACACACATATTTAACATGCAATATAAGAAATTGTAAAAATAATTTGTGATGGACGTGGTATAAAAATTGTATATTGAATAGTAACAATACAATAGTTATTCCTGCCTTCATACAATCATTAAGTCTTTTGAGTCCAGCTGACTTAAAACTATGTATAAAATAATAGCAGTGTATCCCAACTTTGCAGATAAAAAATAAAGACCGCATACCGACTTGGACTTGTCTATGAAATATATTTTTTTGTTAAATACAGCATATTAAAATGAATTTACTCTGCCTGATGGAAATCATGAGTAGAATCCAAGAATAGGGGTCACCACCCTCATTGTGAATGCAAACGATGCAATGCATGGTGACCCATACTATGGCGACTTTGTGATATCCTTCTGCATCATAGGACCTCCGGCCTGACACTCACCAACGAAAATTAACAACACGAATGCTGTAACTTTGTTGGTCTTCTGTGTAGAGGTAGTACCGCCCCGGTCGAGTCCGTCCATTCATGCTGAAATCAGGGTCATTCTCGTCAATCTTCAAAGTTCTTCAAAAACCGAGGGTGACACCGCAGAGACACCGCTCGTTAAGAATAAAAAAGTCTGGAATATAATTTAATGAATTTATATTGTTAACAGTATTATGGTCTAAACGAGAGAAAATATACTACACGGTGATGTTTGTCGTGTCTCGTGCGCTCGACGTGCTTGCTTAATAAACCTGGTCTGGACCTTGGTTTCTCGATCGAACGACCCAAGTCTCTTAGCTCTGCAGCACTAAGCATAGCACTTAAGCAATTTCGAGCTTTAAAACAGAGTGATACAACAAACAAACCGTTTAGACCAGAATGAATTCGTCTGACCAGAATCCAGTCACACGGCCGACTGCTGGGCTCTCTCAAGAAAGGGTTAAGGCCACATGTCCCCACGCTGGACTAGTGCGGGATGGGGACTGGCAAGACACGTTGTTGCTACGAAATCTTGCGTTGGATACTTTTAAGCCGCCTAAAGGCCTCCAACTAAGCTTCACGACTGTTATTTTATGTTAACAACCGGGACCGACTGCTGAACGTGATCACGGAAACGCTCAAACATATCATGCTCCAAACGGTCACCCATCTAGGTACTGACCGCGTCGTCGTTTCATGCCCTCGGTTATTTTTTCCAATCATCTAAGGTAACTTAGCTATGGGCGCTATAAATTAATCAAATATATTATATTATTTTGAGATTTATAAATACCTATTCAGATCATCAATCATCATCAACAGCCTTTAACAGTCCACTGCTAGACATAGGCCTCTCCTTAGAAAGGAGGTTTTAGCCTTACTATACCACGCTGGCCAGACGGGTTGGTAAAGGGTTTGTTTTAAGTTTTCATTCTCTTGGCAGTGATGTTAGCTGCTTATTTTGTTCCTTTAGTCGCCTCTTACGACACCCATGGAATGAATAGGGGTGGTGACACTTTGTATTCTTAATCCGTCACCACACGGACATTCACGACACGATCATTCAGATATTTAAATAATATTATGGATATTTATTTAATTATATATGAAATACTTTTTGAAGCCAGTATCAAAATGGGAATCCCAGTTTATCATCCATTATCGGTTTCGTGTTTAACTTTTATGTGTGTTACCTATTTCAATAATATCATGATACAAATCTCCCCCCAAACCAAATGCATCATCAATTAATTAATAAAATTAAGAGCTGATTAGCATTCCCCATTCATCATCAAGGTAGACACGGTATAATTGTAACACCCCCTCGAGACCCCGGGGAGCGGGGTCTTTAATTGAACTAGACTCGTAATAAAATTTAATCTTTGAGAACCGAGTGCATCCTATCATAACTTTATTACTTAAGGGGTTTGAAGAGGATAGATTAAAAATCGGATGATTTATCTTCAAATCAAGATTGGATTTAGTTATTACTTTTTTGTGGAACATTGTTTAATATATAAATGAATAATATGTAAATCTATGGTAGATGGTCCAAATATAAAACTCAACTATGAATGATCATTTTATTGATATAATGATATAAAAACTCTGTTTAGGTAAATTGTTATCAGCAGTTGGTTAAAAATCCATAATAATATTATAAATTTGAAAGTAACCCTGTTTCTCTGTTACACTTTCACGGTTATGACGTTGAGATAAGATGAAGTAATAGATGAGCTGAGTTAGATGGATTTCCGTATAGAGATAAATTTAACTTTGGCCAAGGATTACAGGACAGCGCGAAGATGCAAGCAAAAGCCAGTAAAATAAAACATACTAGCATGTAGGTATAAACAAAAAAGTTCCATCAAACTCTTGACTTTTCTATAGTTTTTACTAATTATAGGGAGGTAAGAATTTTTGAAATAATTTTCTGCCTTCAGTATTTTTATTTCATGTCGGTCTAGTGGATAGCGTATGCGACTTTCCCGGGTCGGCCCAAAAGGTGTTTTCGGGTTTTTGTGAGTGTTACGGAGGTCCGATGCCAGTCGCTCCGTGGAAAAACTGATATTAACGTAAAACTGGTAGAACTAAAAGCCAACCCCAAATAATATTAGGAATAAGGATAGGAAGAAGCAGTATCTACAAAACTATCATGGCGAACCTCCTAATACAGGCATTTTTTGCTAAAAAGGAGGGTCCAACAATGATTATACGTTTTTTGTACATTTGTTAATGCAAATAAACTAATTTGAACCTAAAAATCAAATTGAGCTCTTCAATAGAATTCTGCATTCAAACCAAGGCTACAATAAACAAAAAGGATCAGTGAAAGCAAAAGTAAGAGACTGTGACGTCACGACCTGTTCCGGTTAATCACTCGGAAATAGAACTTCCACTAACAATAAACTTTTTCGGGACAAATCTCTGGAACTAAACTCGTTCAAGCACATCTGGACGTATTAAAACTTTGCCTACAGGATAATAGCCTGTTATTGATGTAATTTTGATTATATTTTATGTGAAATCTTTTGGAATAGTCATGGATATGGGGGGGACCACAAATGGTTTATCTTTATTGGATGAGTTGACTAGTTATTTTGTAGAACTTTTTTCTTCCAGTTTTGGGGAGTTTCTAATATTATATTTCTAATCCCACTAATATTATAAACGCGTCAGTTTGTATCTATATATATATGTATGTATGTTGCTCTTTCACGCAAAGACTACTGGATGGATTCTGATTAAACTTTACAGTAATATAATAGATTACATATAGGCTACTATTTACCGCCATGACAGACCTACACGCGGGCGTAGCCGCAGGCAAAAGCTAGCATTATATGGTTAGTTTATTTTTGTTTTAAGCAGTACACGTAACCATTGTTTATCAATTTATTCATTATGAGTGATTGAGATTTCTAGATCGTCGCCTTGTAAATAACCCATAACGAACTTACATACTCATGTAGAGTAAGTTAAATATTAAATAAATTAAGAATAATTAATACACATATTTATATAAGCTTTTTTTGTTTTTTTTTTTTATTTAAGATTACCAAAGTTACTCTGCTCTGCCTGATGGAAAGCATGAGTAGAATCCAGGAGGGTCAGATAATTCTGCATCATTCTTGGAGAATGGTGCAGAATGATTGGGATCTCGGGTTCAATCCCAGGATAGGGCCAAATGTTTGTATGATCTACAGAGATTTGTTTCAGAGTTTGATGTTTCATGTACAATATGGACGTACATACTTAAAAATAAATTAAGTATTTTGTCAGACAATAATAAATTAATAAATAAGCCTTAGTCATATACGATCAGGTGACACTCCTGTTCAATTGTCAGGTTTCGTAACCAGCAACCCTCAACCAACGCTTTCAATACCGCATACATTACGAATACTACTCAAAAAAGATTCTCTAAGCCTTACAAAAATGCAAATTTATTTCACCTTCTGTTCATCCCAGAAGTAACAAAAACTTTCAAATGAACGTTTCTAAATTACGGAGAAAAAAGTAGTTTTCAGTCGGACAATAGACGCTATACAATGCAAGCCCCGATGGACTGTCAATTCAACGTAAGCGGTGTTCAAACCTTCAATACAAATGTGAAATCATTGCTCCCACAGGCTGGTTATGAAATACCTTGAATACTGTTTGTGTTTTTATTCTGACGTCCCATGTGCACAATAGTTAGTATTAAGTAACGTGTACACAGTACTGACAAATTTTTTGTGCACCATTATCGCTTTTGCCCGCAGCTCTGAAATCAAAGTATCAGCCGTTAAAGCGTCAGATGGACAGACAGACAGAGTTAGTTTCGGATTTAAAGATTAGTAAAAAAATAAATAATTAAGCTTGCGAAGATTACTCAACTCTTCATCAACAACCCGTAATGTCCCACTGCTGGGTTCCAGTCTTCCTTCAGGAGAAGGTTAAAGCCATGACTCCACTCTGCCTGATCAAAATTAGAAGGTCTCCATGCAGCATGGTGACCCACACTATTGCGGCCTCGTACACACCAATAAAATAATAGTAGAATAGTACGATTGTTGTCATTGTAGGTTGGTTTTCTATGCGAGGATAGTTTGTAAAGTATGGCCTTTAGTTTAGTTATATTGTTTTTATATTAATTATTGACCTGTTACATAATAATTATATCCTTTATCTATAAATGCTGATCCAACAGAAAACATAATTAGTCCAACCGCTCAAGCATGATGCCGTGACTAAGGAAGATAGGCAATTATTTTTATACATATGTACACATATAAGGGCAAACGAGCAAACCGGTCCCATAAAGGTCAATACTACCAACAAGAGACAAATTAAAATTCAAGAATATAGCCACTATTCCGTCCATTGATGTAAAAGAGAGAGTTTGGGGCTACGGTAACTGTTTAGACACAATATAAATTTAGTTTGTCGATAAATAACGTACCTTACAATTTCTTACCAAGTAGACCAAACCTTTTGTTTTAATTGTTAATCCTTTCAAGACACATGTATTGGTATAGTTGCGTAGATATATGCAGTACAGTACGATTTTTTTCTTAGCTATTATTCCCAACATTATTAATAAAATCCCAATATAATTAATATTATTTGTGGTCGACTAATAGTTCAACCGATTTTACCTGAATATCAGTTTTTATATGGAGCGACTGGCATCGGACCTCCGTAACCCTAAGGGAGAACCTATATTCAAAATTTGAACTAATTGTCAGTATATATGAGGCCATTGACTTCCAAATAACGATTGCCATAGATGTTCATTACAACCGGGACCGAAGGCTTAACGTGCTCTACGAGGCACGCACTCAATCACCGCCAAACTTCCATATCCCGCGCTGCAATTAAGAACTATGTAAAAAAAATGCAGTAAATTTGTTTATATTAGTTATAACTTTATAAGTAGTTTTAATCATGTCAGGCTTTATACCCCGATTTTGCATCTAGTATAGTGCGATATGGTGGTTTTATTTGATTCACCTCAAGTGACGCGACAGTGGTGTCAAATTGCGATCTGCGTACAGTAACTTTATTTAAAGATTGCCTAACTCCATACTACTACCGTTCTTATAATTCAAATTTGATACTTTGATATTAATGTAAACACGCCTTTACACAACTTCCAGGACGTCTGAGCTGTATTCATAAACACGTTTCATTTTTTGTATCGAGTGAGTAATGAATGTGAATGAATGCCAACTTGTCCTCTTGTCCTCGAACTGAGTTCTCATGGGAATAATGAGTTTGGTTTAAAAGGCTACGTTGACGTTTTATTCGTACTTCTAGCCTTGCTACAAGCTATGTGTCACTTAACATTAAAAGCATGTTCATATACCTACCTAGTACTTATGATTATGTATATCGGCGCAACACAACATTCAACGACCTACGTCATCGCTGCACGTGTTCTCAAAGACGTAAACAACTCGCAACGGTCGACCGCCCCACTACAATGCCTATAAAAAGCCGCCCGCTGCAGCGGAGCGAAGATTCGTTTGTCTGCGTTCGGACAGCCAACACCTAACTTATTGTGAAATATTCGAAGCTGTGTAATCAATACTAATTAAAAGTGAATTCTGATTGAAGTAAAGTTTATTTTAAGTTATTTCTGAAAATGAAATACTCCAATAATAATAATAGTAATGACGTCACTGTATTTAAAAACATCACCTGACACACCGTTTCGTCATGTATAATGTATTATGTTTATAAATTAGAGTAGTTAGAGATATTATAGCTACACCGCTTTCAGCACGAATGGGCCGGCTCCTCCGGGGCAGTACTACCTTAGACAGAAGACAAACCTTAATTGATAGCATTCGTACTGTCCTCATTCTTTGGTTAGTGTGAGACCGGAGGCCTAATTATCATCATCATCAAACATCTCACTAAGCTGCCATGGTGTGGGTCACCATGCTGCATACAATTTTGTACTGTATGCAACATGGTGACAAAAATTTGTTGTGTTGTTTGAATTTGTTGTGAATATTAGTTATAACTAATTAAATAATTTATTTAAAGATATTACTTACGTTTTCAACTACCGTATCAGATTTTATGTTGTAATTCGGCACCTATCACATCATATTTCTACATCACCTGAAGGTTGACTGATAGAGAATTCCTCATGGCATTAAGTCCGCCTTTGTACTATATGTGCATTAAATATGAAAAAGCTTTAGAATATCGTTGTACACAAGGATATTGAATTATTGAATGCCCATATGTTTGAAAGAAGAACTTATTACATGGTTATTAGTACTCAATATCAGCAATTATAATGTGTGGCATTATAATATTTAGGTTAAATGAATAAACCGCCCATATGTTTTTTTCATACAGTTTGTATATTTTTTTTCAAAATAGTAGCATTACCAATGTTTCAATTCATACTTAACATTATAAATGATATTCGAAAATAAGCGACTTTCACGACAAAGCCACTGCATCGGTCTCAATGAAATTTGACATGGACGGACTTTGATTCTTGAGGAAGGCTACTATATACAACGATAACATACATACTAAATGCAGGCGGACCCGCGGGCAAAAGCTAGCAATTTAAAAATAAATAAATATTTAAAACGTCTGACACTCAACGTCAACCATTTTCCAACTAAGCAGAACTCGTTCTAGAAAGCTGGATCGACTGGTAAATAAATTATTCCACTTTTATTTCGGTTAAATAGTTATAGATTTAAATATTCCTTACACTCAAACTTTGAAGCAAACACTAGTTCTTACATTTGGTACGACCGAGATTTGAACCCGAGACCTCAAGTACAACACTCGTATTCATTGCCACAGAGGCAGTTAAAGTCAATAAAACTATTATTATTACATTAATTTCACACTTTTTACCAGATTTATTATTATATGAAATCCATAAAACTATTCAGCCAGACATCATGTTCAGACAGTCATTGTGATTTATTTAATCTGTTATCGATAAAAAATGAAGGAAAAGTCTTTCAAAGGGCTATCAAGAATGTCTGAATCGCTTATTCGAATTCGGGCATAAAAATAAATGATCGAGAACACTCCGATCGGTTTCACCTGATGCTATGAAGGTTATCTCCGTATCAAGATCAAGCGGATTTTGAAAAACTGTCTAAATTACGACATACATTGCGCACTAACTATCTTCCAATTTTATTTATTATATATAACATTGACTGTGGTTGAAATGTTCTCAATGTAATGATAGTTCCAAAACTAAAAATATCTCAATACTTCGAACTTGTATATTTAACCAGCTAACCCGGCAGACTTCGTGCTGCCTCAATCGATAAATAGAAGACCTAAACTTTTGTATAAAATAAACTTAAAACAAACAAACCATTCTTAATAAAAAAAATGCAATTAATTTTTATATATTCACCTTTTAAACCTTCTCTGGACTTCCACAAATAATTCATAGCCAGCCTAACGAAGATTAACGAACAGCAATTCATTGTTATATATTTAGACAGATTCGTGTTATTTGTAGTTAAAACATTGAACACAACTATTTGAGCGAGCATTGAACTGAAAACATATTGATATAACTTGTAACTTTCAATATCCTGGTAGAAGACTTGGACCGAGTAACTTGATAGGTTTTGACGGCACATCCGAGGTCGGTCTTATATTTTTTCATATTATGGAATGGTTTTTTGATACAAAGGAGCTTTTCAGATTCATTAAGTTTGTCTTTATTGAAATATTTGATTTCATAATTATGTTTTTGATTCCAGAAGATTTCTTAGCATTGTATTTTAGTTTAAGTCTTTGAGTGCAGTTGTTTTGCTGTTTTTATCTTTTTTGCAATTTTGAAATTAAACTAAATTGTACTCTTATTCCACTATTTATTTAATTGAAACTTAACCTGATCTATTAAATTAGTTTGAAGTTCCACCAAATGCCGACAATCGAGAATTTCACATCATGTATTTTTCTGTTTTATACATCTTAAAATTTTATTTTAGGGCCACCGCAGACTGGCTACTTTTAGCATCGGCGATCGGCAACTAGTCGCTTTTTAGAAGCTAAATACGGCGACCGAACGCTCCACACCGCACACTTAAAGACGCCAAACGCGGCGATCGAGTCGCTTTTTAGAAGCGCGACACAGCAGCTGAACGCTACTCTCCGCACTATTTCGGATGCCGGTAGCAGCGACTTGGCATCTGAGCAGTCGCTAAAACGCGCGTTTCCGATACCGCGATCGAACGCAGGAAGTCGCTAAAACGCGATGCAGCATCGATGCAGTCGCCAAATCGCCGATCGCCGATGCTAAAAGTAGCTAGTCTGCGGTGGCCCTTAAATATAATATGCTACCAGACGGTATGGGTCTTGAATATTAAAGATAATGTCAAGTGATTCTCGTTTTATTTTTATAGATATAATTTGTTTTCATGAGATAATAAAGAAAGAAGCTGTCTCTATCTTTGACAGTACCGCTTTTATTAAGATTTCGTTCTGTCACAGAATAATTGTCTATTGATATCATTCAGAGAAAGGCACATCTTGAGAAAAAAAAAGTATGTAAAGGCAGAGATATTATTACAACTTCAAATTATTTGGGTTCAACATATATTTAGAAAAAAATATTGTTCAATAATTGGGAATATTTATAATATAACTATGTAAATATAATATGGGATAATTTTTCGAAAGTTTTCGGAGTTATCGCGATTGACGCAATTGACGTTACATATCAAAAATTCTAGTACATTTTGTCGTGGATCGAAGGGATATTTTGAAGCGAGAGTCTGCTGCTGCAGTCAAAGACCAAGAAAACCGTTTTTGGAATCGTTGTTAAAAACCCTAAATATAATAATATAATGTATGTATGAACTTTTTTAAACAAGTTGAGTTTCCTTACTCTAATTGCCACGCCCCAAGAAATTCTGTCTCTAAGTTGGAACGTTCTAGATTTTTAATAACACGTAATGACAAAACTAGAATACCCTCCCAAACTGACCAAACAATATTAATTAACATTGTTAACTAACATCATTACAGTACAACAAAGGTATAACTACCCGAAAGTTATTAATATAATAGCGGCCATTGAATTAGAGTGGGATTTCATTAGCTTATTATACGTTGATGACAGTTGGTGTACGGATGGAGCTGTGTATGTGTGTGTCGTTATATTTATCTGTACTTGGTTTTATTTAAATTATTAGATTTTGCTTCTCCGCTTACGTGGTTATCGCAATAAAAAATAGCTTATTTCCTTTCTCAGGTTTTAGACTATTTGAGTACGAAATTCCATTTAAATCCGTGTCATAGTTTTAGTTTCTCGCGAACAGACAGACAGACAGGCGCGACAGAGGACTTTATTCTATAATATGTAGTGATTTACTCCAATTTATATATCCAGTAGAATCTTTAATAATAGTGCGGACTTGCAATCATAGTATATCACCACGCGGTGAACAAGGAACATAGCGGGATAGTGTCTAGTTAACCAAGCGGTGATCGATTAAGAAGCTTAATGTCATCACCCATATTCATACCTACGTACGTTTAGCTAGCGGTGCGTAGTAGGTCAAAACCTCATTGCTAATGAAAGGCGTATTTTCAGCAGTAGACTGTTAAATACTGTTGATGATAATGATTGATGAGAGCCTAGTTAGATACGGCGTGAATCCAATGAAACCTGCATAATATTCTTATAATCCGAGTTCTCTATAGAATGTCTATGGATGAAGTTTTTAGTGGAAACGCCTCATGATTCTTTAATGCCGTGTACTCTATCTAATAGAGTTGGTTTATTTGAAAGTATGGTGGTACCATACAATATTTAATTTTGTTGCGCTCAAAGATTATTACAAAGCAGCATTCATTTTAAGCCAGCATTTTGGTGGTCTTTTATAAATTATTTCATTAAATAAATTTTACAGTGCCAAATATGTAATTTTACAGTCCGCTTTCATAACTATTAATCACAACAAAAAACCAAAAGCAAAACATAAAAAAAAAATATTATGTAAACACAAAACGAACACTTTGTTTCTTGTTTTCAGGAGAGAGAAAATATAAGTCTGCAGTATATAAAAGTCTCATTCTGAAGTACAGTATCGTGTAGTATAAAGTAAGAACGCCACAGCTTCCTATTTCCCACTTGTTTGCTGCACTACGCACGGTGGCACGATGTACCACGGCGGGATGTGAAGAAATTCAACCGAATAGTTAAGGAGCTAGTGAAATGAAAACTGTTAGTTTGAATAAAGTTTAGTTTTAATGATGTTTCGTTTTGTGTCTGTTGTTGATAATAAATATTTTAATATTAGGAACCTTTACAGTAACTCTGCCGTCTCTTTATATGAGCAGGTTATGCTTGCAAAGAAGATGGGGGATTGTGGCTGGGAGGGGTTCAAAACTCTTCCGGTTCGACAGAGCCGGGCACGGGCCAGATACCACAGACGACTCGGGCGCTGGAGATCGTCGAACGATCTCCGTCCTCCATAAGCGCAGGCCTGGGGGTGACAGATGAGGCTATCTGTAACCCTAGAAAAAGCAGGCCGGGGTAGTTTGGACAGTAGGGATTAATAGGGTTCCCACACCAAAAGGGAAACGTAACGAGTAAAACACTATTCTATTAATCATATAACATTTGAATTCAATTGCAACTTCACGTGGCAATGATGTGGTCGGCCGTCAGACGTGTTAAAGTTCCTTATTTTCAAATTAAGTTTTAACCGTCACTAAAAAAGTATACAACAAAATACATCTATTCAGCATCGAGCTCCGCAACTAAGCATGCAGTGATACAGTCCCGAGACAACGCTGCAGTACTTGAGCTCCGCAGGGATCCGCAGCAATGTGTCGCTAGTACCGTACAACTCGTGTACCGAGTTAAAAATGCTGAATAAAGTTTCCATTCGAGGCGAAACTTATGTAGAGTTTAAAGTTGCCCGCTTTTGTATATTATTATAATTTGTTTGTTCATCTTGGAATGTGTTAAAGAGGTGTTTGTTACGAGTAAGAATGACAATAAATATATACAAATTAATGCACATTACTCTATTTATTTAAAAAGGTTTTACTGATAAAAGATTTTTCCCTGATAAAGATAATCACTAGAGACATAAAACAGGTAAAAAAAAATGTAGTAATCTGAGTAGACAAAACGTTTTGAGCAAATGGTCTTCTTCATTTTCAGTTCCTAATTCATATTACTATACACCTGGATGTATATGTTTAAGTTACAGTAACATGATGTAAGTATTTTTCTCAGTGAACCCTATTTGACCCCCTCAATACTCCCGACACCACTCGTCTCGCCACTTCATAGTTGTCACAAAGTTTCCCACAATATTTTATTGAGCACGTCCTGTGGGTATGTGCTCTAAACACTATTAAACTCCGTATTGAAGTAAAATATCGCTTCTCTGCTTCTGAAATATTTGAGGCTGTTGACGGCATTCTTTGTTACACTTATTTTGAAAAAGTCTTTTCTTATCTCCGACGGCAGTTTGACGAAATACGAGATAAATTCGATCTCTGAATAAGAATTGATTAATATATAGATAATAGGAATCTACTCACTACATGATTCTACTCATGCCCATCTCATCAGGCAAAATAGGGTCATTTGCCAGGTTTAAATATATAAAAAAAGAAAATAAAAGTGAGTTATTCTTATTTAATAAAGGACAAACGAGTAGATGCTATACTTGGTGGTCTATTACCTACAATCAACTTCCTTTAACCGTCCACTACTGGACATATACTTCTTCTTTGGAAGGAGATTTTGGTCTACTATACCACGCTGGCCAATCATGCAAAAGTATGACTCTGTTACAGCAATAAGTTAAACAAAGACTAAGTTATTCCTTATATCACACATAGCGCATTTTTTTAACAATTTGTTTTTAATGTGAGTACCGTGTACTTTCTTGTCCATTCAATGAAAATCTGTTGATTTTAAATTTAATTAATTTGTATATAGATATAGATGTACAGAAATAGCTATCTGCTTACCTATACGTATAAAAAATTATACTTCGCTTCAAGTAGGTTACCAAATATATAATTATACCTTCTAAAGTATTACATTATGAATATATATATATTTAGTTATATAGGTATAGGTTACAGTTGACTGAACACACTCAAACGAAATCAATATTCAATCAATCGAATTTCAGGTACCTCCCTCAGTAGTAACACGAATATATTGAAAGCAAATTAAGTCAACTAATTGGGTGTAGTTTAAATGTAGCTTCCGTGTTCAATGTATATTTGCTTTGCTATAAGTTAGATTGTACGAAATTGACATTCGAAAACATTTAGATAAGGATAAGTACACATGTTTTTAACATACATAGTAATACCTACTTTTTTTTAATGTCCAGATCTGAGTCCGGACTGCGTTCTCTCCCCCAACGTAATCAGGGCACTTTGATAATTAATTGATTTCTTTACAGTTCTAACATTTGATAATTAGTTTTTAATGTTGGTGGTTACTCTATGCAGTATATGCTTAAAATGTTAACTTTTATCTTCTATATATAATTACAGTTTCTTATCCTGACTTTTAGTAAATTCCTATCAACTGTTATATTATCTTTTATTTATATCTATATTATCTACTATTCTTATCCATATACTATGTGAGGGATCACATATACACTTCAGTATGTATTAACAATTTTTATGGTTCTAAACTAATTTTAGGAAACTATATTAAAATGTATCTTATATTTACATTTTATTGATATAATATTTATTTATATAATATTATATTTATACAGTTATATTTATTTTAATAAACTATTCTTAGGAGCTATTTTGGTAAACAGGTTATTCTACATTTGTGTTATGTTATTTAATTTATGTAAACTTATGTAATTATATAGTTAGTATTTTATTTTACTATTTTATTCGTAGGAATCTATCTTTATTTTACTATTTTATTCTTAGGAAACTATCTTTATTTTACTAGTAGTACCTATTAGGGTAGGTAGGCAGTAATAAACGCCAATATGCTTAGTCCCATTCACTTATTATAATGCAAAACAAATGTCGCAAATAGGCACTTAAATACTCAGACGGGAAATCAATGTTAGGAAAGGTTTGTGGTAACTTCTACATACAATGCCTAAAATAAAATTTATTATAGCGCTATCTACCGAATACACACCGAACTACGGAGTAAATAATTCTACATCGTGATGTAGAAGTTTTCGCGCCGATTAGCCAATATACAACATATTAAATTCCAATATCAATCGTTGGACTGTGACCCTTTCTCGCATAATACTTTTGATTAAAAAAAGCATGCGATCGTATGATGTAGCTAAGAGTGACAATTGAACTAAGTAAACCTACGCTTAAAAGAGGTATTCTTGAAAAGAACCCAGATTTATTAAATGTCTTTTTCGTAGTCACAAGCAGAGTAAGAGTCAATTGCCATTTAAATCTTTAAATATCACGTAACTAGTAAGATTAAAAGTTAGTAAAGATACATGAGTATTTATTCTTTTATTAGAACAGAAAAAAACATACTAGACAAGTAGGTTCTATTGTACAATGTAATACTTGTGCGGAATGTGGGCGTAAGTCGCCCAATATTGTGTTGTCTTATTTTTCGTTGACCTTTCGTGACTGAACTTTAGATTGGCCACTAATACAATGTCCACGGCTTTATCTAGACGGTATTTACGTCATAGACCACAAAAACTTTTTCCAAAGTAAATATAAAAAAAATTTGAGGTCAGTAGTGTTGTGTAATGAGTAATAATTATAACTACATACATCTCACACTCGGCGGTATGTTTCCAAACTTATTAATTACTATTCTGTTGATAAATATTGTTACACTTCAAACTATAGCCTTTCACTACTGAAAGAAGGGTTCCCCCAAAGAGCTTCAATCATCATGGTCACATTTCTCTACCTTCTCAAGAATTTCAATATAATAAATAATAAATAAATAAATATTTGGACATCTGACACACAACATCATCTAGTCCCAAGCTAAGCAGAGCTTGTGTTATGGGTACTAGACAACTGATATAAATACATAAACATACTTTTTTTTTGTAAATACATACATATTATACATAGAAAACACCCAGACTCCGAAACAAATATTTGTAAATCACACAAATAATATTTGGTTCGACTCGGGAATCGAACCCGAGACCTCTTGATCAGCAGCCGCTGACGCTAACCACTAAACCAACGAGGCAGTCAAATCAAATCAAATATCTATCACATACACAAGGTAACAAGAAGCAAACATATTCCTAAAGTAAACTTAAAGCTTCATCGACCGTAATTGCTTATTTTAAAAATATTTAAAAGAATTTAAACATCACCTGTATTTAAAACTATGTATTATGTGCTTATATACACCCCATCATTCCGCCAAGCAAATCGCTTCACGAACATAATTGGCAAATATTTAAATAAAATAATAAGTTAATTCATGAAAACTATAATATACTTTACTTCCTAGACGATAAGACTTAATTTCAAACGAAAGAATAGCCACCTCGTTAACGTTGTACTAATATTGAGACAGTGCTTGCAGTAGGAATTATTGACGAATCACATTACGATAACGCAACTAGCCCCTGGATTCAATAGTTGTGATATTTTTTATTATTTTTGTGTTTGCTTTCATCTTTTAGGTGCCTTTTTATAGGTAGAGTATTCACATTTGAATTGGGAGGCAATCGAAGGTAAGAGTGATGAAAATTGTACGAGTTAATGAAGTTTTGTGCTAACCCATGCAAGAAAATAAATGTATAATAATAATTGAGTTGACAGTAGGAACACATTTATGTTTATCGTTTTACATTACTATTGTTACTTTGAACTTTTGAACTTTGAAACTATAATGCTTTGTATTTTGTGCACTATGAATAAATTAGTTTCATTTTTTTACTGTTTCTAGTGGTCAGTGCAAGCTGTCGAATGATATCATTCGAGACGAGAAGACCCATAACATAACATATTAAGAGCAAAGTAGATATGAGTAAATTAATAATGTCATAAATACAGATACGATTCAACGACCTTTTTATACGTCTTAAACTGATTAAGAACTTCCAAGGTTCTGTTCTCGGTTTTCCATCTACGAAGATGTTCATTATCTATTCTACGCCAAAGATTTTCCTAACGATTCACTTGTATAATTAGAATCAACCTACTTTTCTTGGACCTTTTACCAATTTGTAATTACTTATTAATAATTCTTTATTCGAGAGAACAATTTCAACTTTGAATTCGGCCGGCGTTCTAATACGATTATGAGAATTGACCTTCAATTTGTTCGCTTTTCCGATATTTTTACTTTTAGAGACTTTTCTCGTTAGTTTTGCGAGCGAAATCAGCTTTACTAGACTTTACTAATCCGGTCCAACTAAAGGGCTTGTTGACTCATTCAACAGAGATCCGCTGCGGATTAAATAAACAATTAGCCGAACCCACATAAATGTCAAGCTACCCTTGTAATCGCCTTGTTGTGATTTTGTGGCTCCACTGCCAGCGGTTTGATATCTTTCATTATTAAATACATTATAAACTTTTTTTGTGAATTTATTATTAAAGGCATTAAGTTCATCGATGCATGTACTTTTGCAGAAAGATAAACAAAAAAATATTTAATTTCGAAATACGTTTTAATATTATTGGTTTATTAATTTGGAATGAATAAAATCAACACTTTTTAGTACTACGAGCAAGATTTTCTAACAAATTCATTAATATTTAAAGATAATTTATGTAGATTTTATAACCAAAATCTACACAAATTGTCTTTTACAATATTTTTTAAGTATAATATGCTCTAATAGCTTTTGCACGAGGTACCACCTACGTGTTATTCTGATTTTGATGTATAACTTTGATTGCCTTTTTCATCCCCTTAGAGGTGGAAGTTTTCAAAATCCTCTCTTAGTGCTTGCCAACGCTCTTCAAGGAATACACATGTCAAATTTTATCTTTCTGCGCTCAATAGTTTCGACTGTGCATTGTCTGTCAGTCAGTAACTGAACAGTTTTATGTATGTATTGATTAATGATGGTGAATGGAGACCTTGGGCC
This sequence comes from Phragmatobia fuliginosa, assembly GCA_932526445.1. NCBI lineage: Eukaryota > Metazoa > Arthropoda > Insecta > Lepidoptera > Erebidae > Phragmatobia > Phragmatobia fuliginosa. Next base: position 886,115 of record OW052073.1, read on the forward strand.
GGCAGTAGACTGCTATTAACTAAAGACCATTATATCCTTTTTATTAAAAATACATAGTAATTGAAATATATGTATCATTATAAATAGAGACATTTGTTTTAGTCAAATCACTAGGCCACCATAGTGAGTGTCACCGTGCTGATTCCTACAAATTAATTCACGAAATCAGAAAAAAAACTTGATCGCTGTTTCTGTAACCCCACACCACAAAACCGCGACATTATCAATATACATCTCGTAATATACCTATCCTATTATAGATAGAACAGATAAATGAATTCCCGTCTAGATAGTACTGTCATTTAATATTCAGTTTTGGAATTGTTACGACCAAATTCCAAACTAAATTCATCCTATCGGGCAATGAAATCTACTAAATTTAATCATAATTTAGAACGTCCAGGTTACTAAGTACTAAAAAAGAAAGCTCTTTTATTATATTTCTGCATGCTAACTCTTTAGATTCAGTGACTATAAATACACATCGTCCCCAAACTATGTTTCTGTATACGATTTTTAAGGGTATATATTATAGATTCGAATATGTAAGCATTAGGTTTATATTGCTAACCAACTGATAGTAACTATTTTACGACCCAATAAATGGAGCCATCAACTGACTGTGAGAGGCATCAAAATTTAAACAGAGAGATAACGTAAACAATGCTCTCATTGGCTAAAACGGATTTGAAATGGTATACGACTTAATTTTTAACAATGGTTTTGTGTTAGTCTATATAAAACTGACTTGTGCATTGACTCCACTCGCATTTAAGTTGGTTATCGAGGTGTGAAGAAGCGTAAGTAAGCGCTTAGTTTAAAATATATAGTCATATAGATTAACGAAATTCTAATTTAATATTCCGTTAATGGCTCTTCTATCTTCAAAAGAAACGTGCATCTAATAATGACACGTCATCCATCCACGTCATTTGACAATAGTTGACGTTTCTTTCAAATGTTACAAGCCTTAAAAAAATATATGTTTGTATTTTTTTAAATGTTTTATTTGTCATGTAATTATTAATAAACTTTGGTTTGTGTGCTGTGTTTTGTGAAAATAAAGTTTATTATTATTATTAATCAAAGTATACCTACTACATTTGATTAAGATTGGTACAGCAGTTTAGTTTTGAAAGCGTTATATGTAAGCAGTGCTGTTGTATTTATAATTAGTTGTCGTATAATTATAATTTACATGAATTTTACAATTGTGCAGGTCAGTAAAATTGAAATCGTTAACAAACCCATAATATCCCACTTGTCGTCGAAAATAGTAGTAGGACGTAATCCATATAAAGTACAGATACGTTTCGATTGTAGCGACTATTTCCATCGAGATATATAATCGAAACACGTTAGCACCACACATGAAGCAGGTAGTACCACTATCAATACCCAACTCCCAGTCCAATGCAGTCTTAATACAATTTGGTCGACGCTCCGTGGCAATCAGTTGCGGTGGACGCTACGCCACAACATTTCTCTTGTTACCAAACGGTTTCACAATATTTTAGTCGGAAGACTTGAGAGAAACTATTGTTTTAATAATATAGGAATGGGCAGTAGCAGTCTCATCAAAATGTTATTGTATAATCGATCCAAAATATTTTTGCTAAATTCAATAGCATGTTTTAGAAACTCTAGGAGTTCTTTTCCGAAGCTCTGAGACGACTAAATATCTAGTCTACTAACATATTATGACTGTCTTGTATTATTTCGTCTAACTACTCATTAATATTGTTTTATTACTACATCATTAACTTCACCTCCTAAGGAGGTTGGTGGTGATGTTTGAAGTAAAAAAAGAATTTTCTTTCCCGAACGAAGATGTATTATGCAAACAAACAGATGTGACTAAATTGAGAGAACCTACTTTTCTCAAAAGTCTAACTACCTAGTTCAAAGCACCCGATCATTAAACAACATTGCGAGCAGACGCAATGTGCCTGTAACACTAATATCGTAAATCATGTCATAATGAAGCCCAACTCAATAAGCCAATGATGAAGCCACCACACACTGCTAGCTGTGTCAGGGGTGTCACCTCTAAACACGTATTTGAATATTTTTATTTTAAAATTTTTGGTAAAATGTTCTTAATAACAATGAAGTACCTGATTATTTAATCGTTAAATTGACAGTCTAGTAGTTCTTTTTGTAAATTTTAAAGTACTGTCATATTTTTTATCGTACGAAAACCCGTACGTAGGTTACGTCAGTTTGCCTCTCAACTGCCGAGGTAGGCCGCCGCGGGGTTTAGTGGGTAGACCGGTTCCTCCGGGAGTCCCACACACGCCCTTCGACTACCCCACGAAGGGTATGGTGCGAAAAGCATTCCCCGCGTAAAAAAAAAAAAAGGTAAAGGTTACCTCAGTAACCACTGAACCGATTTAAATGAAATTTGGTACAGTTAGTCTAGAGCCTAAGAAAAGGCATAGACTACTTTTTACTGCGATAACCACTGCATGTTGCACGCGAGTGAGGCCACGGGCGAAAGTTAGTTGGTTATCTATATATTTAAATTAACACTTCCCATAAATACATATTGTCTTATTTTTCAACAATTGTTGTTTGAATAAATATTTATTATTTTGTTTGCTAGCTAATAACCCTACACTGGCACTTGATTATCGAGTGACAATTAGCAGCAGGCCTTCGCCAACAGACAGCATGTTACTGTCGAGGCATTAGCTCTATATGATCCATATTGTAGCCATTCCTAAGTACAGATATAAAATAATAATATGAACATACGAACCATTTGCATAAAGATAATGTCTTTAATTATAACTTAGATTTTATTATGCTGTCATCTGCTTTGATTACATATCCGACTGTGCAAAAAGAGTATTTGTGTTTGTATAACGTTCCTTACATTGGTATGGTTCATTCGGAATTGGAAGCGCTCATAGTCGATTGGCCTGGCATGGAGAAAGCAACGACGGTGCGGTCAGACTTAGATGGGTGACCGTTTGTGGCATGATATGCTATGAGCGTTTCCGTGATTTGGAGGTCACGATAAGCAGTCGGGCCCGGTTGTTATCATAAGATAGCAGTCGTTAAGTTTAGAGACCTTCGGGTGGCTTTAAAACATCCAACGGCAAGATTACGTAGCCACAACGTGCCTTGCCAGTCCCCAACCCGCATTCAGCCAGCGTGGGGACGTATGGCCTTAACACTCTCCTGAGAGAAGCCTAGAGACCAGCAGTGGGACAATATGGGTTGTTGATTGAATTTGATCGTCGTATAATAATAATATTAAAACTTTCTAAAATCTATTTCTCACAGCCATTCAACACTCAGGCATGATAAAACTTTTTAAAAATTCAAACCAGCCACCGTGTTGCGTTACAAAACATTTTGCAGAGAAAGGCGACGCCGGCGGTGGCCGCACGCCCGTATCCGCGGATTATCCGTAAAATATTTTCAATATCCGCAACTTATGTAGATACGTAACCGGGTCCCGACTCGCAGGGAAACATCACCAATACGTGGCAGAATCTCAACAATACCTTTGCGAACGTTTCACATTTTTAAGCGGCAACGATTTCTTTGACAAATATTGTAATTTGTTCGAATAATATGATTGAAAGCTTCGATTTGGAACAGATACAGATTTTATTATTTCAAAATGTTCATAAGTTGCTGTGTAAGTTTCTTTATTGAAATGGATATGGACTTTATATATGTATATATTTGTTTCAAGTTAAACAGCTCTGAAAATTATAGACAGTGGACAAAGAGATTATGAGGTGTAAACTTTTTTTTTTGAACAGTTTTATATGGCATCACACCAGTTGAACCTGGCACTTATTTGCTGAGGTATGCACATATTGTTTGCACTAGTTTCTAATCTAATAATCATTTTATAGTCTTTATTTACTGCACGGTTGGCCTAGTGGCTTAAGCGGTCGCCACGCCGCTTCCTACTACGCCAAGTGTCGTGGGTTCAAATCCCACGTAGGACAACACTTTGTGTGATTCACAATTTGTTGTTCTGAGTCAGGGTATTCTTTGTGTCCGTTTCTTGTATGTTTGTAAAGTCCCCCGCGACACAGGAATTTATATTCCTAATGCGGGAGTTGTCTTTTAAAAAAAATAACACAAACTTTGTAAAACTTACGTGAGCAGATATATTAATATAACAAATGTTCAACCGAAGGGTTTCCTTTCCAAAAACCTAAATACAATTGTTATACCAAACCCCAGAATATATTGAACCCCGAAATTGATTGCCATAAATAGTTTTGGTCTTTTGTTTTTACCCGTGGCAAAGTGAACTCTATGCACTGTTCACGAGACATATTTATACGGTAGCAAATATTTAACTATCATGATTAATATATCTATATTCTAATGTGAGTCTCGTGACAACTCGGCCTGATGGAAAGCATGAGTGAATTCTATAACTCACCATACTCGTGTATGCAGACAATGCAGTACGGGTTCCTACATTAAGGTGGTCTATGGAGATGCTTGTGCATCATTTCTTTGGTCTCCGGTCTCACAGTCGCCAACAAAACACAATAGCCTTCCATCAGACAGAATAGAGTCACTTTGACTGCCTCAAAATGGAAAAAAAATTAAACTACGTGAAACTTTTTGTATTATATTGTAAAAATAAAAAGAAACAACCAAACGTTTCCTCTTACGTAGAAAGAATACTAATATATTTTTATTTAAAAAAAATACTTTTTATAAACTAAACAAACAAGCTTTTAAACTAAATCGTAGAAAATATTTCAAATTAACAAAGCGTCTTAATGAAATATTTTCAGAAAGCACTCCACGCTTGTTTGTTTAGTTTTTTAAAAGTATTTTTTTAGAAAGACTAATAAAGTTTATTTGTTTAATTTTTTTTTATTTATTTTTTAGATTAGTGTATTGTCATCGGTCCTCGATAAATCTACAAAGTTTGAATGAAATCTGGCCGTTTAAAGTAGGTCAAATTACACCCAAAGGAGTCGGTTACAAACATACAAACATACAGGTGAAGATAATAAAAAGCGTGTAAAAAGAGGATTTATGAAAATTAAAGTTCAAGTTGAAAACAAAGGTACATATTATATTTATGTATATAAAACCGCATGAATAGTTCGGTCAGTGTGCAACACGGACATACGCGGGCGTCAGACGTTCCCCGCAACTGATTGCAACGCTCACCACCACGCAAATTGTGTTAAGAACAATGTGCTGGACTCGACTGATCGTTGGTATCTGCTGACTACAACTACACACACTAACTGTTGAAACTGCATGTTCAGAAACTTGTGAAACTACTGATATTCTGAATGTATAACTTTACCGTTTCAATGATAACTTGGGTAGAATGATTTGTTCGATCTACAGAACTGATTAAAACAAATTTCTTACTTAAACAAACATGCAACGTAAATAAAGAAACTTTGACTATTTTTGAAACCTGATTAACATCAGAATTTAACGGGTGTAGTAAAAACAAATCCATTATTTTTTATCTTCAGTTGTTTGAATCTCGCGTTGTATAATCTTTGGTTCCACTGTATGTCCTTAGAAAGATGCGATTTCGTACTAAAAAACTTTTCTGACAGTTTCCATGTCATGCAAAAATAATTGATATTTTTTTATTATACCTATTATTTGCAAATTTATTAAAAAGCCCTCGGTAAAGTGAATTGAGAAGGTTTATTTGCTTTTGTGATAAAACAATAATAATTAAATTTATTTTATTTACAGATTCATAGCGTGGTATAGTAGGCCAAAACCTCCTTTCTAAGGAGAGGCCTATGTCCAACAGTGGACTGTTTAAGGCTGTTGATGATGATGATGATGACAGTTTTATGTGTAATTATTGAAATTTTAAACTTTTATAATGTCATGTCTCGGCTAGTTACAAGAATTTGTCCTACAACTACAAGCTCACAAGATGTATAAACAATAGGAACTAGCCCACTGCAATACTCGTAAGGCTCACAGATTGTCTATGGAGAGCCAACTGAACGCGCTGTTATCAGACAATATTGTATTGTAACTGCCTATTAATGTCCAATGTTGGCGCACTGCTATCAAATGTCGAACGCAGCCGGTATTATAGGCATTGTATTAAAATATTTATGTTTATATCCTACCGAAATAAACGGAAAAAAACATTTTTTCTACATCATATGTGATATTGAAAATTATAATTATAACTGAAACTATAAATTTTGACTGCATAACTGTCAACTAAATCGTTTTTTTTCAAGTTGCAACCCATACACATGGCTCTTTATGAGGCCTCTGTATGAGCAGAGCCCCACAAGACCAGCAATGAAGCTCTAACGAAACGTCGAGTTCTGGGAAACTTCGGATAGGATACGATATTGGTATAAAAACATGTAATGCAATGCAATACATGCACTTAAAACAATTCTAATTAACGAATAAAATCGTCCGTTTATAATATTCATTATAGTCCCAAGCTTATTCATTCTCATTGCAATTAAATTGTAGACGTTTCATTTGTAAATGAACATAAAATTATTTATGCTCAGACAGCCGCGGCCTGGAGGAAGCATAAACCGTCGAGGGGGAAATTAAATCATAAATATTAGAAAAATAATTATAAGGTTGAATCTGCATATGTGTTAAAATAGCCAGTAGTTCTGCGGCTTTTCGGTTTACTGTGAAGGACTAAACTTTAGAGTGGAATTGTTTTATTGTAAAATTTGGTTCCATTACTCAATTTATTCGTTAAGCCCCCTTCCTAAGCAGAGATCTATGTCCAGTGGCGAACTGTTGATAATGATAATAATGATGATGATTGTAATCTATTATTACACAAATCTACTTTTTTGTCAAAGGTGTCTATCGGACTTTTAACACCGTTCCTCTGCTTGTCAATAGCCTTGGGAACGAGCCTTCTTTTTACGTTTTACGAGAATTCTCCCCCCCGACAGGCATTGATCCATCTCACCCAAGCCGTTGCGACCGTCACTCATAGATCGCCATTCTCTCGGGCTTGTGTCTGTTCGGACGACGAATTCCCCAAGATGGTCGCCCGCAGGCCTCTTCCTAGGGTGGAGGGCAGTCAGAGGGAGTGGTCTGGGTTGGCCTTTTAAAGAAAGGACCATAGTTTCGACTCAGCCTATCCATACAGCGGGCATCCGAATCACAGCCATCGTCTTACCTAACTGGTATAGTTAACGAAGCACAACACTACCGCCAGCAGGATTTGAAAAGACTGCGGAATCACTCAAAACTATCAAATACTTACTAAATATGAACTTACATTACAAAATTTGTGTACATAATTTTCAAAAAATAAATTTATTTAGACCGTGCTTTGAAAGTTGTTTTTCCCTGAGTTTGTGGTAGTAACCGCTCAATTTTTAACGGTCTAAAAGGAACCTATAATTTTATACTTTTTCTTTTAATAGCAGTAATATAAGGGAATTTAATGTTCTTTAACAGCTGCCATAACGAACTGTTTATAGAACATTTTACCATCCTTATTACGTTACATATTACGTTAAATGCGTAAAGTTGTATTGTTATAAGGGATTAAAATTTAAAATAAATTCAAACGTGAGAATGTGTTGTTTTTAGGAACAGTTTCGTCTACAAAAATTATAATATGACGGGAGTTTGATATGTTTTATTTGGAATATTTTTGCCTAACCTGTGAATATTATCTAAGGTCAGTAGTGATTCACTCTCAAGCCTCAAAAGTTAAAATAAAACCAGTTGATTACGAGTAGGTGGTTATATTTTTAACACGCTTTCATTGGTTTCATCTGTATGTTTGTATATTTACAACCCACTTTTGTAAGCGTGCTTTTCAGTTTGATAAACTATATCTATTGTGGAATGTACCTACTGTCTCGTAGGTACAGCGGTTAGCGTATGCTACTGAAAAGCAAGATTTGTCGGTTTCGCTCAGATTCCCCCTAAAACTGTTATTATATTAATTAATTATAGAAATGCTTAATAACAATCAGGATTTTGAATGCCCAATATCAAAACTCCTCCGTGATGGAGAATGATTTAACCTCCAGTCTTACACTCACCAACGAAATACGACAGCAAGAATGCTGTCATTAATAGGATGGTCTTCTGTATGAGGTTAGTACTGCACCGGTCGGGCCAGCCCATTCGTACTGAAATCAGCGTGGCTCTACTACCTACATGACCTACATTCATCATCGTTTGCTACAGTCAATCGAAAGGTCTCGAATTCGATATTACAAGAAATTTAAACAGCCCGGAGTATGGAAACTGACGTAGTTTTATGCCCGTGCCTCGAGGAGCACGTTCCACTATCTGTCCCGGCTGTCAAGAATATCTATGGCAATCGTTATTGGAAAGTTAGTACCCTCAAATATAACGAGAAATAGCTCAACAATGAAAACTTCATATTCAGTTAAACTCAGTTGAACCAGCAGCCGATCCCAAATAATATTGAGAATATTATAGGTGAAAGAAATATTATAGAAACAAAACCTATTTCTTCACTTCTTTAAGAGAATATATCTAATACATTTCTCTATAAATTTCTTACATATGACTAAGCAAGACATTAACAGCGAATGGATACAGACAGGTCTGGTGATAATGGGGTCTGCGATCATCTCCCCCATAATAATAATGTTTGTTCATAATTTATGATGTGTTACGGTGTATGTATGACTCATCAAGTTGAAAGATGAGAGGTTACATGCGTAGCCTTTGAATTTAATTGACAACATTTGATTACTTGTACTCTGCAATAATAATAAGTAATGATAAATATTTCGGACGTCTTACACATAACATCGTCTAGTCCCAAACTAAGCAAAGCTTGTATTATGGGTACTAAACAACTGATATAAATATAGCTATAAATATATATATGATATAAACATACTTTTTGAATACAAACATTATACATAGCAAACATCAAGAGGCTTGGAATACCACAACGTTATTTTAGTATTTGTTACATTTTCTCTCATAAACAGAGGAACATTTTGAAAGTGAACAGCTGAACACTCAAAAGATTTAAGCAAAAGTCTCTACTAAAAACTAAGCCTTTATTTTATAAGTCTGCTTTGAGCGGGGCTTATAATTTCAATCGACTTTTTTTAATTTATAAAGCAGTTCTTGATAGTACCTATCACATTATATATTTGTTCAGTATTGTTAGCGACAATTAATATTATAGATATAAGTGCTAGGGGTCTGGAATTTCCAGTCTAGTCTAGTCGATCAGAATGTGAGCTGTTTACTTACAATGCCCAACCCTTCTTACAATTGCCTTCTCTTCTTGTTCATCTTGATTTGCACTATACTTGAAATTTAGACGAAAATTTGACGCTGCAACTAATCCTTACTATAGTCCTGCTAATATTATAAATGCGAAAGTAACTCTGTGTTTGTCTGTCTGTTACGTTTTCACGCTTAAACCGCAGAACCGATTTTGGTATAGAGATAGATGGAACCTTGGGCAAGGATTTGGCTACTTTTTACAGCGATAATCGACATACACGTGGGCGGAGCCGCGGCTAAAAGCTGGTATTTTATACATTCGAAGATAACTGTTTCTCTGTCTGTCGCGCTTTAACACCAAAAATACTGAACCGATGTCTATTAAATTTGTAACATAGATAGTCTAGACTCTGAGAAAGGACGTAAGCTTTTTAGCCGCGATAACCAACAAAGACACGCGAAAATCTAGCGAAAGCTAGCTATAAAATGAAGTAAAGAATGATAACATGTGCTGTAATCGTCCCTATTAAAGCATACCCAATTACACCTCGAAACTAAGTTTTGTTAAATGATTGCCATAATTGCAACAATTAACTACAATATTCATGGTGCATTGTACGTTCGCGAGAAAGTTTTCGCTGTCGGGTTCACACAGTTTAGGCTCTTTGTCGACTCCACTTAACACACATAGAAAGAGATAAAACTCATGTCTTATTTAAAAATAAACTAAGATGACTATAAATACACAGTTTGTCACCATAATTTGATTCTGACTGTTTAATAGTTTAATATAGTCAATCTGTTATGTTTAATAAGAGAGAGTGTTTTATATCGTTAGTGAATAACTTCCTTTCTCGTTGGTCTAGTGGATAGCGTATGCGGCTGCTAATCAAGAGGTCTTGGGTTGAAATCCCGGATCGGGAAAAAAAAGTGTTGTTGGGTTTTTCTTAGGAAATTCCTAATAGCAGCCCGTAGTTTGGAAAGTTGACGGTGATTCACGTCCGTGCCTCGGAGAGCACGTAAAGCCGTCGGTCCCGGCTGTCATGAACATCTATGGCAATCGTTACTGGAGTACCCTAAAATTTACTGACAACTAGTTCAACCTTCGAATTTTAGTTCTCCCTTAGGGTTGCGGAGGTCTGAAGCTCGTCGCTACGTGAAAAAACTGATATTCAGATAAAACCGGTTGAACTAGTAGCCGACCACAAATTATATTGGAAATAAGAAGAAGAAAAACTTAATTTTTAAGCCTCTGAGACTGTAAAATACTACTGATGATAGCAAAATAAAAACACGAAAAACAAAATGATGAAGAACATTTTACATGAAAAAAAACACTTATTAATCATCAATTCCCTTGGTAACTGACTCATGTGATACATTTCCATCGTCCCGCGTAATCCATATTTTATTAAACCAAAATAGTTTTAATACACTCGTAAATGGTTCCCAATACACATCCCAATCGTTAACAAATAACAGTTATAATAAAATCAGAAATCAACCCATCGGGTGCGACCACGAAAAGGTAACGAGAGCTTAAATCACCGACGAGCCAGTGGCGGACATAAATATCCGCCGGTATCCGCACGACGTATACGCATGCAGAGGATAGGTCGCAGTGCGGCGACGCATTGTTTACATTCCTAGCGTTTTGCGCCACGCCGATACGCCATGGAATTCTCGGCAACATGTAAAGAAACAGGATTTAATTTTTCTCGTGCGAATGCGATGTGATTTTAACGTTCGCATTCTTGATATATGTGTAGTGATTCTTGGGACTAGAACGAACACGAACGAAAACGAATGAAAGATCATATGAAAGATTCCTAATAATTCAGTAAATAGTTTCGGGGCTACCAATTTATATTTGGTAATTATACTCGTAATAATATTTGGTAATGGATTATCAAAAAACATACAAACATATTAATTATTAGATAGATTTTTATTTCTATTCCAATACAGCGAATATATATAGTTCCCAATAAATGAACAATCCTTATAAATAGTGTCTATATCGGATATTTATCCGCTCTAAATGTTAAATATTTATTTTGTGGCTAGCTGACGAATCTGTTATAAAAACTGTTGATTTCAATAACAGTTTCGTTATTTTCCTTAAAGTAAGATTAGGAAAGATTTGTTCTGGCAGGTATATTAATGCTTTAGTTATTTTTATTTCACTAAAGCTTTAAAAGACTTCAAAGTCTTTACTTCTAAAGAATGAGATACATAGATCTTTGTCAGTAGGTATATCATTTTTAGAAATTTGGGCTATAGAAAAAAGTTAAATTCAGACAGCGTCCATTTATTTCTGTTATGTGTTACCTTCTTATCATTATTTTACTTTAAAAGTGTAAAAATAAATGTAGAATATTAAGATACCTATTTTTAAACTTACCAACAAACAAAGTAGAAGAAATACTTTAATATTCAGCGAGCGTGTTAAGCCTGTTCACTTTCAACCTATTTTAAACCATTTTGAACCTCATAGAGTATATAATTTCCAATGTTTGATTAAATATTAACGACATCCAAAATTATAGGTTTGTAATGAACCAATGTCGGGTCAAATCATTCGATACTGATATAGCAACCGAATTATTAACGATTGGACTACTTTAACCGAACCTGAATCGTATAAATTAATACCTACGTGGCTTTAATTGGGTTTCTGTATAAATGAGAAAGGTATTATGCGTCATTACTTGAATAAATAAATCGTTAGACTGAGTCCTGTGAACTTTATTTTTGAATTAAGTTGGTGGTTATAAATTGATGTAGTAATTACTTTTGAATTTATTTATTTTCTAATTTCTTTTGGCCAAAAATAGATTGATTAATGCTGTTAAAAGAACACCCATTTCCGTCCATAATACTGGTGAATACCATAAATAGGGTAACGCACTCGACATTATGTCATTTCTCATGAGTTTTTTTTAGTTTTTTCTGATTTTTTCTGTTTTGTATTTTTCTTACAAAATTTTATACCTTACTTATAAAGTAGCTCTGTATGTATGTCTGTTCGGCTTTCACGTCAAAACGACTAAACCGATTTTAAATAAAATTTGGTACACAGATAGTTTAGAGCTTCAGAAAGGACATAGGATACTTTTTACAGTGATAACCAACATACACGCGGGTGGAGCCGCGGGTAAAAGCTAGTATGATATAAAACTATAAAATAAATTAATTTTACTTTATAATCATTTGGAATGCATTTTTAAATTTTGAAAACATGTTTTAATATTATTTTTATATTTTTAAAAATGTGTACAGTTGTAAATCAATTTTGGAACACCATTTTGTCCACAAAAAACAGATTGACATTACTAAACAAGTAAGATTTTATCATATAACCGTTTACTGCAGATCAGGATCTTTAGAATAGAAATTATTTATTAACTATAAATTACAACATACTTTAATAATTCTAAGATAAAATAAGTACAAAAAGCCTTCAATCTAATGGTATTATTTGTAAACTTACATTTAAAATATCTTATACGCCACGAAAAACGCAACCCCTTTCCTGAAAATTACACACAACAAAGAGAATTTCAACAAAAGTAATTAACTGTGTCGTGAATCGAACACCTCGGTCCACACCTGCTGGTTCTCAGCACATCCAAATTGTACATAATATACAAGTACACAACCCGTAAACTTTGACAAGTACCTTAAATAAGCCTTTCACAGAAGTAGCTGTAATGTTTTTGAATATTTTATGTTAATTATATTTTAACTGAATTGATAGTAAAGAAATAAATAGCAAGCATTAACAAATATTTATTAAAAGCTCAAAAAAATACATTCAGATTAAAGCGTTTGGCATGGCCTGTCGTGAACATCTTTTACTTGAGACGATGATGATAATAAAAAGAAAATCACTGGTGATGTACTTTTTCACATCGTTAAAACTAAATTCACTAAAAAATTTCATTGAATATTATACTTTAATTTCATTTATTTACAGTCCATTTTTCGGTATCTCAAATCTTAGCTTTCACTATACGCATGCATATTAAACTCGGTATGAAATAAAAATTGATCGGAGACACGCTTGTTTATACAAGTTAAAAATCTAACAAACATCTTTCAAAGATTGCACCTTATCACCCAAAAATAATTTCGCTAAGGGTATACTAGATAAATAAGTCATAAGACTGATATGATAATTCACTTAATAATGATTTGTAGCGATGAATATTATATTTATACCTTTCCACTGAACTGACCAGAGCGAAAATCTAGTAAGTTTTATTATCATTACAAAATAAGAGCTCGCAAAAATATAAGAATTTTAAAGCCACGCTGATTTCAGCACGAATGTGCATCTAAAAACTATCATAATTGTTGGAATATAACGTAATAACATTAATAGGGCCATCACATTCGGAGCCAGCAGATAAGTCAAACGATGCGGGCGAGCCAACACTACTACATACACATGATAAGTCTCTGTAAACATGTCGCTTAGTTTGTTTAACTGAGATATGTCTGTTTACGTTAGTACTAATCAGAATTGAAATATGAGGCAGGATCTCGCTGTAACAATTACTTATTACATGAAGAGACTGTTTAAAAACAATTAGGTATATTCAATTGTCTAGGAAATTGAATTTAATATTAAGACCTCCACTTTTACCCAGTGCTTACAATCTCCAGTTCAACAGAAAGAGAACCTAACTACTACTTGATGGCAAGATAATATTATTATGTCTATCTGAAATTAATCAGCATCTTCTACCAAGACTTTTCTCAAATTGGTTTGGGGTTTGGGTCGGTTTTCAGTGTACTACGACACACCTTAAATTTGACACAATATATAGTATTATAAACTGATAACAATACGTAAATATATTATTTTTTATTTAGGCCTGTCAGAATGATTCTGTTCTACCCAATTGATAGGAACCAAGAGTATTGGTCACCATATTCATTATGAATTTCAGACAATGCAGCGTGATGACGCACAATATGTTGGCCTAGTGATGTTTTTACATCATTGGGGCTTCATTCTCCATCATTTGAGGTTGGTATTCTGTGTGAAGAGTAGTTGATCCGGCCTATTCTGGCTCTACTATCCATGCATCTATCAAACGAATGTGTCTCGTAAAGGAAAAAAATAACAGGAAATTTATCTGTTGAAACATAATTATTCTCTACTAGCTGTGCCCCGCGGTGTTACCCGCGTATCATTATGGTTGCTAGGCAACCTGTGAAATTTGACAGGAGATAAACAGTGATACATTTTGACATCTACGATTTAATATAATATATTTTTAATAACCTAGCTTTCGCCCGTTTATCTCGATTATTGCAGAAAAAAGTAGCCTATGTGTTATTCTGATATATAAGCTATATTACTGTAAAGTTTCATCGAAATCCGTTCAGTAGTTTTTGCGTGAAAGAGCAACAAACATACACACATACACACATACTCACAAACTTTCACGTTTATAATATTAGTAGGATTTCTGCACCATTTATGAAGCTTTTGGAACAGCAAAACTATATTAGTAGGTGAGCTATTTATAGAATATAGAATTATCTGCCACAAATGTACCATCTTAAATATTTTCTCCAAAAACATTTTTGCGTATTAAATCACTATGGAAACTCACCGGAAAATTTCCTCAACCCGAGAACAAGTTCCGTGAAAATCTCGCTTGCAGTAATAAAATCCAGTACAATATGTCAAGACATATCCATTTCATACAAATGTGTATGTTTCGTACATTTTCACACCAAAAAATGAGCCAAGAAGTGCCAGAGACGAATTTCGTGTCATGCCGTAAATTATTCGTCTGTGGCACCCCTATGAAGTTGTATATGCAAAGTTTATAGATACATCTGAATATGCTAAAGACGAAATTCACACTAGGTTCTTTTTCTAAAATAACCATCATACTACAGCAAGGGCTAGACGGCAAACGGCAACGAAGAATATACTGCATATATAGTTAACAGTTAGTAGTAATAATTTCTTTTGAACTAATTCTCCCTCTGAGTTTTATTCGCAAATAAGTTTGGGATCGGTCTTAAGTTCACTACGGCTAGACTTCGATTTCTACACAGAACGACATCTTATAGACAAACAAAACAATAGTAATATATCGAAGTTGTCTAGAAAAACTGTTATATAAATTTTTAGAGCTCCAACTACTAGTACCGATTATCACATATGCTTGGTTGGCAACCGACACCGAGAGCTCAACATACTCAACAACTATGTTATCGGGAATCTTCGCATATAATAAAATAAAAATAAAATAAAAAATAAAAATAAAAAATAAAAATAGCCTTTATTTCCTGTAACCTGTTGTACATATTTATTTATTTATTTTTATTTAGATCTAGTTAACTTAAATTAAATTGTAAAACTAAAATTTTAATTGTAAAATATTTATATTAAAATCTCGTCAACTAGCATCAGTAACCAGGTCAGGGTGTCTTCTGACATAGGCCTCCTCTAATTCCCTCCACTTGTTTCGGTCCAGCGCACTTCTTCTCCATCCCTTTGGCAAATCGTCTTCCCATCTTTTTACCTGCCTTCCTCTATTCCTCTTCCCATTTCTGGGATACCATTCTGTAACTTTTTTAGTCCATTTCTCTGCATTCGTTCTCCACATATGTCCTGTCCATTTCCATTTCAACGATCTTATTTTTATTCCTACATCTGCCACCTTGGTTATTTTTCTAATTTTTGTAGCTTTCCATTTATCTCTTAGTCGTAAATCCAGCATACTTCTTTCCATGCCTCTTTGACACACTCTTAATTTTTGCTTCATCTTTAGTGTGAATGGCCAGGTCTGGCAACCGTATGTGAGACACGGAAGTATACAAGTGTTATATACTCTTGTTTTTTCATAAACAGGTATACTTTTGTTTTTCATGACCTCTTTAAGAGACCAATATCTTTGCCAACTGTTAGATATTCTTCTGTCTACTTCTTTGTTAGATAGATCTCTTACCGCTATGACCTGTCCCAGATATATGTACTCGTCAACATATTCGATCTCTTCTTGTCCCACTTCTATCTGAACTTTAGCCTTATTCGTCATCAATTTAGTCTTGCTCGTATTCATTGACAATCCTGCTTTTTGACTTTCAGACGATAGTTGTCGCAACATGTTTTGTAGTGTGGTTGGGTCTCTTGCAAATAGAATGAGATCATCTGCAAATCTGAGGTGGTGGAGGTTTTCTCCATTTATATTAATTCCAAATTCATCCCAATTCAGTTGTCTAAATATGTTTTCTAATACAGCATTAAAAATTTTTGGAGACAGAGGATCCCCTTGACGGACGCCTTTTTGAATTTTAAATGTATCCCCAATGAGTTCCAGCTGTATTTTTGCTGTACTATTTTCGTATATTTGTTTAATAATTCTACAGTACTTCTTATTCACGCCCTGGTTTTCTAATGACTGCCAAATGTAGCTATGTTTCAGGGAATCGAACGCTTTGTTGTAATCCACAAACGCCAGATAGTATGCTTGATTATATTCGTTACATTTTTCAATTATTTGTTTAACAACATGTATGTGGTCAATTGTTGAAAAGCCAGATCGGAATCCTGCTTGTTCCTTAGGCTGGTTACTATCAAGTTCTTTTGTTAACCGTTGCAATAAAATCTTTGAAAAAACTTTGTATAAGTTGGCCATTAGGCTAATGGGTCTGTAGTTATTTATGTTGTTTCTATCCCCTTTTTTATGCAACAATATTATTGTAGACGATGTCCATTGAGTTGGTATCTGTTCTGAAGCCAAGATCTCATTGCAAATATTTGTAAACGGTTCTAATATTTGTTCCATGGTGCATTTGAGTATTTCGTTTGATATTTTGTCGTCTCCAGGCGCTTTTCCTGCTTTCTGAGTCTGAATAGCCTTTCTTACTTCACTTTGTAATATATTTGGAATTGTCTCTTGGCCAGTGTTGTTGTTTTCTGTTTTTGTGTCTGTAGTTTTATCTAGATCTGTATACATTTTTTTGTAAAACTCAGTTGCTGTTTTTAAGATCTCTTGTCGTTTTGTTGTTGTATGTTTGGTCTGATTTTCATCTGTTGTTGTAGTTTTTGCAATCCATTTCGAATGATCCTTTAATTCTTTTAGAGCTTTTTTGATACCACCAGTTTTTTGAATTTTTTCCCTAATTATTTGTAAATGAATCTGCTTTCTATGTTTTCTTATTAATTTGGATATTTCTTTACTGATATTTGCTATTTTTACACGATTCTCTTTTCTGTTATTTAATAATTCTCTTCTTTCTTTTATTTTAGTTCTAGCTTCTATACCTAGTTTGTCCTTTATAGTTTTCTTTGTCCATTCTATAGTTTTCCATAGAGTTTTTTCTAAAGTATCGTATTTATCTTTTACATTGTGTTGTTTTTTAATGTTTTCTAAAGAATCTTTCATTTCTCTTATATCTTGTTCTGATAAGTTTATCGTTCTTCCAGGATTGGTTTGTTTAAAACTAATTCGTTTTAATTTTAAGTCTTTGCATGTTATAATTCCTCTTAGTAGTCGGTGATCTGAATTGAAGTTTAAGTTGTTTACTACACCTACATCACTAAAAACCTTGGGTATGTTAGTGGCTATATAGTCAATCTCATTTCTAGCTTTGCCATTGGGAGAAATCCAAGTCCATCTTCTGTTTATTTTTTTCTTGAAAAACGTGTTCATGATACTCAGATTGTGTTCAAAACAGAAATTTATTAGTCGTTGCCCATTTTTACTTCTATTTTTGTTACCATAACTGCCCAAAACATACTCACCTGTGCACTTACTTCCTACTTGACCATTAAAATCTCCAATCACTATAATGTTTTTACTCACATCATTCATTACTTGTGTAAGATTTTTATAGAACTCGTCCTTTTCTTTCTTTGTTGCTTGTTCAGTAGGAGCGTACACTTGAAGAATAGATAGTGGGTTTTTAAAACCTGGAATATTTAAGTTCAAGATCGCGATTCTATCGGATATTCCAATGAAGTCAATTATATAATTTTTGAGTTCTTTTTTTACGATGAAGCCAACGCCGTATGTTCCTTGTATTTCCCCTTTAAAATACAATATAAAATCATTGTATTCTCTTATTTCCTCTCCCGATCTTCTGACTTCACTAAGCCCAACAATATCCCATTTGATTTTCCTTAAAGCTTGCTCTAGTTCTAAAAGTCTGTCGTCCGTCCTAAGTGTTCTTGTATTCAGAGTTGCTATAAATAGTTTACTTTCATAATTGTTTTTATATTCACTTTTATTTCTATAGTTTTCATAGCTTGGAGTTGGAGAGATTTTAGAGGGTGGTGGTCTATCAACCCCACGGTGACCAGCCGGATTGGGGTTGTTCCGTCTCCGGTTACTGATGTCTGACTGCTAGTTAGGTTTGCTAGTCGCTTGTAAATAAGACTGTGAATTTCTTTTTGCTTTCATTAACTCGAATGCGTTAGTCTTATTTGTGGTTTTTAAGTTTGAGTTTATGATAGCTTGTTTTCTGGGATTTGTTTTGGATTCTGGGGACGTTGATTGATCTCTCTTCTTTTTTTCTGCGTATGACTCATTTTCTTTTACGACCAAGCTATCATATTTGATATAAGCAAACTTTCCTTTTCCTCTTTCTTCTTTGAGCTGTTTTTGTAATAGTTTTCTTTTTTCTAGCACTGTTTTAGGGTAGTCTTCAGTTATGTATCCCTTTACCATCTTTTTCTTGTTCTTCACTACATTCATTTTCGTCCAGTAGCTTGTGAACGAGATAAGAACCGGTCTCACTTTTTCGTCACCTTTTTTTCCAATTCTGTAGACATTTTGGATGTCAGTTTTAGCAATAGGAATACCTAGATTGTTTTCTATAATTTCTTTTATAGTTTTGAATAGTTCTGATGGGTTTTTCTCAGTCTCACTCAATCCAAACATCAGTATATTGTTCTTTTTCTTTTCCCTTTCTATGTTGTTCAGCCTTGCCTCTAAGATCTCCACCTTTTCTTTCAACTTTATATTTTCTTCTAATATTATTTGCAGCCTTTCATTCATTTTTTCTATAAGATTATTAGTTATTATCGTAGTTTGTTTGTCCATTTCCGATTTCATCTTGGCGAAAAATACTTGGAATTGCTGTTCCATTTCGTTTTTTTTTTTTTTTTTTCGATGTTGATGCTTTGAATTTAGTTTGACTTTATTTTCGATGTCAATTGTGTCTTCCTTAGGTGTACCGTACTATTTACGTGGATTCACCCAATAATTATTAACAATAAATCAAATGTAGTTCTGGTATTTTGTGCTAGATGGTGTTAATAAAAAAAAGGCTAAAGTTACCCGACCATAGGTGACTACCATAGACAAATAATCGACAAATAATCAATGAAATCTATTTTGTCTATGACAGTAAAGTCTAGTTCTGCTACTCGTCACTATGTCGCTGGGGTCGGCAAATTCAAAAATAATTTTTCATAACGTCTTTTTTTTGTAAATTGAAATTGTGGTTGCCGAAAACAAGATCGCACTAAACAGTGTCACTTCTCTGGAATTGTATTATTAGTTAATTGTTGTTATTTTTTTGTTCCAGTGCACATTCAACATTCAAAGCTCAAACTGTATTTAGTGGTGTATTGCTAACCTTCTTTGTTTTTCTTTCGTCACTGCTTCATAGTTCTTCCCAACAATGTCACAGGGTTAAATTAAAGTTTGCAATTAGAAACTCTGGTTCTTTCACAGACTTTACAACAATAAGTAATATTTACAAATTTTAAATTAAGCAGAAAATCTTCGCATATACTACAAAGTAAAGTAATCACGGAGGCTTCGCGATGAGTCGCGAGTCGTAATTCCTGTTACGATTATGATCTGCCGCATCTGGCACCGTCTCCTCCTAAATACATGTACAACACTTGTACACACACTCCTAAATACATTTACATGTTTCACGTTTAGAATTATTAGTAAATAAAACTGCAGATTGAAATTGTATACTGTGTTGTTTAGCTTAAATTTTGATATTGAATAATATTCATAATCTTGTTAACTGTTGTACTATCTTGAAATGTATCATAATACCTTAGTACCGTCTTAGTACTAAGGTCCGTGTGGTGACGGATTAAATGTCACCACCCATATTCATTTCATGGGTGTCGTAAGAGGTGATTAAAGAACCAAATTAAGCAGCTAATATCACTGTCAAGAGAAGCAAAACTTGAAACAAACCCTTTACCAACCCGTCCGGCCAGCGTGGTATAGTAGGCCAAAACCTCCTTTCAAAGGAGAGGCCTATGTCCAGCAGTGAACTGTTAAAGGCTGTTGATGATGATGATGATCTTAGTACCCTTCTTAATATAATCGTCTAACGTCCCAATGCTGGGCTCCTCTCAGGAGAGGTATAAGGCCATATTATGTCATACCATAATTGTTGAAATAGTTTTGATAAAAGTATGAGCTATGAAACAAGCATGGTCCTTTTCAGTCATCTTAGTTTGTAAATCAGAATCAGGACCGATTTGATTTGAGACCGATTTTTTTTTGCCAAAAGATGCTATATTAAAAATGTGATATTTATCGACTCTTTCTTATTGTAATTACCAATTTCTTTTATGTTTGATTTAATAACAATTTTTAAAGTACACTTACAGCATTAACAAGAGCTAGTGATTAGTAGTGATCGTGGCGTTCAATTAAAACGTACCTGAAAAAGAAACAAAATATACGATTACCCATCTATCAAAATATACCATACTTTCTATAAGATTTCATCTTTATCATGGGTATCTTTTAAAGGGTGGAAAGGTAATGCCGTAGTTTAAATAGCCCGGCTCAGTTGAAGTTATCCTCGGCCTAAAAAATAATCATTTTATTTCCAATGGCTTACATTATACATGTCTCTTTATTAGGTACATTTTAAGAAAATATAAATATATTTATTGCCACGATTTTATCTCAATGCGATGAAACATATAACGATATTTATAAAAAGCGCATGTACTCCCGGTGCGCTAAGGTAGCGCCTTCTAATGAACCCGATTCAGCCGCCTCCACCTGTGAATGAGGACAGAAAATCAAAGTAACACTTGTCTGACCCGGTAATTGGATAGTGCACCGACACAATCTACAGCGTTAATCAAGATGTCGTCTAATAATCTGCTACCGTTAAAAAATGCTATAGGAAAAAAACGAACTGCCTTTTTTGACAAGACTGCCTTGTTGCTTTAGTGGTTAGCGTATACGGCTGCTGATCAAGAGGTTTCGGGTTCGATTTCCGGGTTGAACTGCATGTTTGTGTGATCCGCGAGTATTTGTTTCGGAGTGTGGGTGTCTTCTGTGTATAATATATACGTATTTATAAATAAAGGTTTACATAATTATATCAGTTGTCTAGCATCCATGATACAGGCTCTGCTTAGTTTGGTCTGCTTGGTTCTTAGTTGGCGTTGTGTGTAAAAGATGTCCGATATATTTTGTCCCGTATCATAACTTACTACATACTATATTCCATATTCCAATGCAAACAACGCAGCATAGTGACCCACATTATGACGTAACCCCAAACTAAGTAAAGCTCGTATTATGGGTACTAGACAACTGGTATAACTACATAAACATACTTTTTTTTTGTAAATATATTAATATTATACATAGAAAACACCAAACTCCGAAACAAATATTTACGGATCACACAAACATTTAGTCCGACCTGAGAATCGAACCCGAGACCTCTTGATCAGCAGTCGCATACGCTAACCACTAGATCAATGATGTAGTCAAAATTTAAGTGTGAAAGATAGATATAAACTTATAAATACAGGTTTATCGCATGAAGTTGCATCCTTACAAAATACAGTTTGCATACACTCCGTGTAAAAGCTCGCGGTGTATGAGGCGTGAAACAAGATACATTGCGGGCCCAAATAAACGTGGCCATGATAATAATTAATGAGCATTGTAGTTCTTTTTCAGTATTCTAGAATTGGCTATCAAAATTGATAAGCTGACTTGAAATGATTTAGTTAGCGAGGCTTGTGAATATTCCATTTCCCTGTTGTTATAAAAGATATAGGCAATAAAGATATTTCTATTAAAATCTCATGGAAGTTGGACCTTGAATTCGTAGAAACCTCTCAAAGAAGCTGTTTTCGAAAAAAAAACGTTAATACAAATAAACAGTCAGCAGCAAAAACTGTACTTACATAAAAAAGAAGTTAAAGATTTTTGTCTGTCTGTCTGTTTGTTTCATCTGAAATCTGGAATAGTTTCGAATCGAGATTCACTGTTCGATAGTTGACGACATAAAGAATAATTTAGGTTATTTTTTTTGACTAGCTTCGCTTCGCGGCACTACACGCGATTTAAAACAATAACTGCGGGTAATATCGCGAGACTCAGCATAAAAACTTTACAGACACTATGTTGGTACCAAATACAGTATAAAGTTATAATTTTAAGAGAGTTTAGGGTTACAAATGAAACTTTTTACTGCAAATACTTTATTCTAATAGAACCATAAAACAATTCCAAGCTGTCGTGTTCTTGAGTTAGTTGAAATAACAATCTTGAAATAAACTTGTGGACTATACTAAAAAGTTTTTTACACCACCAGTACGGTTGCAACGACGCTCCGAGATTGTAGTTTCTAACTAAAACTTAGTGCTAGAGTAGTTTTGTCGGTTGGTTTTCAAATTTGCGCCAGGGAACGATGACGGTAATCGAAAGGTTTACTTAAGGATTCATTTTCTCGTATTAAAAACTCCCGCATTAGGAATATATCCTGTTCCTCATGGGACTATATAAAATACATGAAATTGATACAAAGAACAATCGTTCGTGAATCACCCGAAGTGTTATCCCACCAAACTCGTGAAAGTGGTGAGGTGACTACCATCAAGCCAGTATGCCCTCTATGCAGTCAACTCATTGAATATTTCTAAACAATAAAAGCCTTATTATCGTCCAACTGCTGAGCTCGGGGCTCCTCTCAAGAGAAGGTTGAAGCCTACATCCCCACGCTGGCCAAATGCAGGTTGGGGACTGCGAAGATACGTTGAGGCTATGTTATCTTGCCATTGAATGTTTTTAAGCCGTCCGAAGATCTCTAACTAAGCTTTACGACTCTTAAAACAACCGCGACCGACTGCTTAACGTGACTTTCAAATAACATAACATAACATATCCTGCCATAAACGGTCACTCATCTAGATACTGACCGGGCCGTCGTTGATTGTTTCCAATTACCTAATTCCACTTGGCTGTAAATGATTCTTTACTTTTCATCAAAACAAGCTAAATCAGTAGGCCAAATCCTCTGTTCTAAAGAAAAGCCTTTGACTGAAAAACGGTCATTGTTTGAAAATTTGGCATAATAATAATAATTTATGTACTTACCGTGCATAAACATTTTCTAGAGTATACAGTGTAATGGCCTGCAGTGTACGAACTTGTATGTGGCTCTTATGAGTTGAAATATTGTTATTTTAAAAGAAAACCATGAGTTCACGTTAAAAATGATATTTTATAGCAACTGCCATAAGAATTAAGTAGGGCTTAAATGTGATGTGAAAATATTTGATGTGCATTCTGAATATGTCCTACAATTTTTGTTGTTTTAAGTAAAAAATTATGTTATGTTTTATTCATCTCAGATATAAAGCCAAACCGGTAGTAAGATATTTACGGATGAGGAATTAATAGGTACATACAAAATGTGTAATATCTTACTTTTTAAATGCTATTGATTGTAGACAGTCAGTACCCTTAAATTATAACTCGTGCGACCTAAGATGGCACCTGACTCAAATGTCAGTTGTTTGAAGTACTGAGTGCAAGAAAAATATAATTTACACAAGTTTTTTTAAATTTCAACATTTATTTTGCTTCAAGTAGTTTCTCATAACATACTACTTTATCTTAAGTGGTACTTTACTACCTGAGTTAAGAAAATACATATGCATACCAATACCAAGCAGGCCTCATTCATTATTTACCCGAATGCATTCTTCGTGAAGTGATTTATATAATATTAGTACCTAATATCATTTTAAATGAAATTAGGTACTGAAATATGGTTATAAAATACAATTTTAATAATACATGATAAGCCTTTTAATCGAAGTCTCTAAATATCATGTGTATATGGATATTCTTTATTTTAAACTATTGCGTCTCATAGTCGTCATGCTGGTTTTTTTTCGTGTAACCTTTCTTAAAACAATTGTGTTATCCAGATGAATCTAATAATGTATTAATAAAATAAATTCGTAGAGTGATTTAAATGATATTAAGTAATACCTAATAAACTAAAATTATTATGGAGAGATTCGTGCAACGGTAATAGTGATGCTAACGCTACTCGCAAGATGACAGAGGGGTATTACGCGGGGGAACGGTATCATGTTTCGTTTTGAGCCAGGTGCCATCTTAGCTCGCACGAGTTATAAATTCTTGTTATTCTTTTCATTTGCCAACTAAACCTTTTTTATTATTATTGATAAGATTTCAATAGCTGAAGCTGTTTCGGAAAAGCTTCTTGTCTCGTTTATATACGTGTACCACTTAACCAAATACTCAGTATCTTACGTCATTATAACTCATCCGATGTATCAAGAAATGGTAAAATGTATAATTAAACATCATAGAGCAGGCACTTCAAAAAGGACTAGGTAATTAAGTTTCAGCTAATTGATAGTTTCTTATAAAATTAGGTTCGATGTTTAATAACAGTATTATATTATTACTAGTTGACCCAGCGAACTTCGTACCGCCCAACTTTAAAATTCCAGAACTTGATCGCAGCGCCACCTACCGGGTCCAATTGCGAATCTAAACCATTCCCAGATCCCCTTGAACACACACAAAAAATTTCATCAAAATCGGTCCAGTCGTTTGAGAGAAGTTCAGTGACATACACACTCACACAAGAATTATATATATAAAGATGTATCGGAAACACATTATCTTTACGGTCGATCATTGTGGGCATCAGCAGGATTCTGGACGAGAAACAATAGTATCGTACTTTCAAATAATTTATTTGAAATTTATTACTGTACTCACAGAGAAACACAGTAAATAAAAAGTAACACATAGTACAGTTCCTACGCAAGTGTACTTTACAACGATCTGAGCGACAATGATAATGCACGCATCTTTTATTAACGCTATCCTCTTCAATCTAGGGTCTGTACGCGTCGCTACGACTTTGTGTCTTGTTGATGTCCTGTACTCATAACCCTAGCCAGATGACTACAGATATATGGGTACAAAACCAACTATACTGTTACCGTATCACTATGTTTTTAATTTTTACGTGCCAGTTTTAACAGGCAATGCGAAAATTCTAGTGTAATTCGTACTTATTTGCCTTACTTACCTTACTCGACTGCCTTGTTGGTCTAGTGGTTAGCGTATGCGGCTACTGATCAAGAGGTCTCGGGTTCGATTACCGGGGTTTACCAAATATTTCTTTTGGAGTCTAGGCGCTTTTTTATGTATAATATGTATGTATTTACAAAAACTAAAGTATGTTTATGTATTTATATCAGTTGTTTAGTACCCATAATATAAGCTCTGCTTAGTTTGAGACTAGATGGCGTTGTATGTAAGATGTCCGAAATATGTATAATTATTATAATATTTATTATTTTAAATGTAAAAGTCTGTCTGTCTGTTTGTCCGGCTTTTACGGCATAAATATCATTATTTTAATCTAAATCGTTTCGGACGATTTAGATTAAACTTGGTACACAGTCTAGAACTTGAGAAACATTTTTATGATTTAAGACCCAAACGAAATACATGAATAGATAGCTTCTGTTCCGTATTAAATGTTAGCAAACAGCAAAATTTGTGTATGCTGTGGTTCTTAAGTTATTGACAAATTTGCTGGGGCAATATTTTGGGCTTCTCTAGAACTTGAAAATGGCTTAACGCAGAACTTTGAAAAAAATACCATCGATAGACCTTCATTAGCTTAAATTTGTTTAATCATTCGTTTTTAAATTGTTTGATGAACACCCATGATTACACGCGGATAGAACCGCAGGCGAAAGCTAGTAAATTATGAATGCAAAATATTATACGTAAAATGTATTTTCCAAGTTCTAAAATAAAACTAGAGAGAAATATCACACAGTTCAAGCTATATGTTTGAGCAATAATATAACAGGTTTAGTGCTGCCATCTGCAACAAGCTACTACAACTTTCAGTAGTAGTGGTTAAGACGCTGAGTGCAGCCAATGACCTTGAGCAATGGATACACCCCTTTTTGTTCGATAAAGCAGCGCCGCGTTTGAGACGCGGTTCGTTATCGGTACTACCACAGTCTCCGAGAACTAATATTCGTCTTTGAATTTGCACTCTGCTTTTAACACAGGGCCTTAGAATATTTTAGATAGGGCAAAATAAAAATGCTATCGTAATGGTATGATAAAAAAAAGTCATGTGGCATTTGGAGACTGCCGCGGTAAAGCTATTGCATAGCATTTTTTATCAACTTATGCAATTTAATTATTTATTTATTTTTTATTTATATAGTATTTTTTTATTTAATATTAATCCAAGTTTACAAAACAATATACACTGTATTTTTACCAACATACATTCTAACAATATTATTGCCAAACAATACAGTCATAGTATATAATATGAAACTATTCTGAACGCGACGATACCGTCAGAGCTCAGCGAGAATGTGATTCGTGTATGATGCAAAACTACATTCTGCGGTCCATCTCCTTCAGAGCTATTTTCCAATAGTCTTCTTTTGCTGTAAATAAATAGTCTATGAATTGTTAGTTAGATTTGAGTGACATTTCAAGACGTGCAGTATTTTACACTGTTCTTACCTTGGAACTTCAGAACATTGAACGTTTTGTGAGAATTCCACATTTTGCAACCTGTGATGAAATAATAGTATTTATTTAATTTAATATCTTTATTACTTAATTATTATGATGATAATATTATGCGGTTAGATACACTATCAAAAATGACTATGCACAAAATAAGGCCATCATATGATACATTGTGTAACTAAATGGCAGAGTCTACGACTTTTGTAAGTCTATGTACGTTACGTTCTTCAAGACTAAAGCTGGAAACACATTATCGGACGCGGCTGACGGACGCGGCTAACAGCCGCCACTGTAAATTGTACATTATTTTATTAAAACACTAGTACAGTGCCTTGGTAATATATTTTTATTCAATGTATTAAAATATTGACTCAGTAATATACATAATATTTATGATAATTAATTGATTTTAGTGGAAAAATAAGTGTGCACAGTCGGACATTCGGACGCTCAAGGTCAGTCTGTCCACGACTTACGTCCGATAGTTTGCACAGCTGAGTGTATGTTCATACTCTAGATCACGGCTATCAGCCGCGTCCATTAGCCGCTTCCGATAATGTGTCTCTAGCATAAGCTTGTTCCACTACACAGTTGACTGTTTTTAGGGTTATGAAACTACATTACGTCTTTGTAAGGATATCTAGTTAAATAATCTTACATGTCAATCAAATTATAAGTTTATTAATAAAATAAATTATTCTTACCTTATAGCCTCCATCATAATATGATTTTGTTTTGTTTTTTAATAAAGTTTTTTAGATTTATCAGCTAAATATAGAGCGCAAGTCGAGCGACATAGGTCCGTTTAGCAGCGCGCCTCAGCGCTCACTGTCGTTCTCCATAGGAGTGACAGAGAAAAAGCGCTTGAAATAGAAAGGCGTAAGTGCCAAACCACAAAATTCGTTATTTTTTGTAAAAGTTGCAATTTTTTTTAAAATCAAAGTTAGCTATTTCCTTCAGTTACATATGATACACAATTTTACTTAATTTCATTTACATTACTTAAAGCACAACTGTGTAAAGTCAAAATTCAACTATTTTCAGAGGCCACTTTGATTATTTTTTTTATCGAGTGAAGTTTTTCAAATCGTGTTTTGGAAATAACCACTATGTGAGGAATATGTTCAATTATAAAGACATTGATTTTGGTAATGATATGAGCGATAGGTTTTTATACAAAACGATCTTTATTTACCTCTATTTTGGTTTTCAGCCCCTTAAGTCGTTTTCGTACTTGCCTGGTATATTTTTTTAAATTTTCAGCGCCAAAAGGGGACTCTAGAGGTGAGGATTCCGCAATTCTTGAGGTTAGTTATAATGTTTTTATTTTACTATTATCCTTCGCCGTTGCAAGTAAAATAATATATTTTTTTCCTGGGGTTATTCTGTTATTTGATTTTTGCCGTCAGTATGTATATTGGTAATCGCAGTAAAATGTTGCATTTAACCTGACCTAAGAATTTAAGTACCTTTATGTTAAACTTTATTAAAAACCAGTTCAGCGGCTTATACATGAAAGAGTAACATACACACAGAGTTAGTTTCGAATCTTTAATATTGGTTTGGAAGTATAGAAATATTATCTTACTAACGTGTTCGTATAGTATTTCAAAATGTTATATTTAACACGAGTATCAATCAGAATTACCAACTTTTATATTGATTTAACAGAAGCTTGACGAAAAAACTAAAGAAAAATATTTTTAATAAATAAATTAAACATTCATCATCGTCATCACCAGCCCGTTGCAGTTCCGCAACACAGATAACCACTGACTGGATGCATAAAGCAGCCAACCAACCTCTGTGATGTGCATTCGGAGAGGCCTATGTTCAGCACTGAATCGAAGAACACTATTCTTATATTATAGGAAGAAGGAAAGGGATGTTGAGGGTTGCCGTGCAATCAGTAAGGTCAACATACTTTTTTCTTATATTTTGACTGTCTCGGTACCGAAGTAGTAGCGTATGCGAATACTGTGCTTGTATTTCGGTTGTGTTGTCTATGTTTAATATATTGTATGTATTTACAAAAAAAAGTATGTTAATGAATTTACATCAGTTGTCCGGTACCCATAATAAAAGCTCAAGCAGAGCTTTTGAGACTATATGACGTTGTGTGTGAAGATATCCGAAATATTTATTTATTTATTTACTACATAATATAGGATACCAGAGCTTACGATAAAGTATTAATTGCGTTCATTAACATGTGTCAAAATAAAGCCGCAGATAAATAGAATAGTGTGCTGAATGTCAATTTGTTTTTTTAATCTGCATGAGCTCCATGTTAAACCAACAAATGCAATTAATATTTTTGAACTGCGCTAATGATGTGTGACTGCACGCGTGGTTTTAGTGTGGATATACAAATAAACGTGGTTACCCGTTGTCGCAATTCACGCATGATAAATATTAATGGCCAACGACAAGGGATTACATTATGTACTAGTTGAGTCCCGCGGTGTTGTTGTAAATCTAAAATAACTAAACAAACACGCTTTTAAACTAGAAAGTAGAAAATAGTTTTAATGTAAAAGGCATGGGGCGACGTTATTGAAGTATTTTCGGAAAGCATCCCACGCTTTGTTACATTAAAATTATATAAATATATAAAAGCGTGTTTGTTTAGTTTTTTAAAACATTTTTTTAGAAAGACTTCTTTTGCAAATTAGTGTATTGTCATCGGTCCTCGATAAATTAACAAAGTTTCAATGAAATCTTGCCGTTTAAAGTGGGTCAAAATCGCACCCATAGGAGTCGGTTACAAACATACAGGTGAAGCTAATAAAAAGCGTGTAAAAAGTTAGCCTAAGTTATTCCATCTGTTTAAGAGATCACTCGGAACAAACAAACCGACAGACGAATAGGCAGGCAGACAAAAAATAAAAAATAACTTTTTGCTGTAAGTACCGTATATACATTGCTATGCATTTAGTAGAAGAATATTAATTTGATATTACATTCTACACTTCAATTTTATATATTTGTATAGATTTTAGCGCTACATCTGAAGTATTATACTCTGTCCATTCGTTTATTATCTTTTTGACAGGTCAAGAAATTTCGAAAATAGTGACGCCCTCGCACGTCACCGATTCGATTTGAAATTAAAATCAATTTTATTTAATAAGAACTTTCAATCGATTTAATTAAATATTTATTGTTCGTTAATTAGTTCTTTAAATTATATATGAAATAATTAAAAGTGTAAATGATAAATCACTAAATAAGAAATATTTATACATTTAAACAATACAACCGAGGTCTCACTGACTAGTCTAGTTTAAATTATGAGGAAGAGTCTGGTGGATAGATAGATTGTAATAATTTTTTATTACATGATTCAATTGTATACGACTTTTATTTTATTAAATTTACAGTAACAATACACAAATTAAATTATTTTATAAAATGATCGATTATTTTAATCGTTTAATCGACTTATCTTATTTTAAGAACTGTTTTATAGTCTGTGGTTGTTAGCTATGCACAGGGCACTTCACTACGCGTCTATAAAGTACGATATTATTGTAATACATTATTTTGAAAAAAAAAAACCGGTAATTTATAGGCATGATGTGTCAAAAAGACAATAAAGGAATGGACAAAGTATAGGTGGCTGAATAATATTGTAAAGTAGGAAAATAGATAGACGCATGAATCGGCAATAATAAATGAAACGAAAAAGTTACAACTTTTTTTAGTTGGGTTTTAATTGAGTCGCTCATTCATTGACTGTAAAAACAGTTGCGTAGATCTATAATCAGCTTAAAGATTCAATTCGTTTTTTTTTTCATCAAATTAAAATAAACACATTCATTTGCAAACATGTGACATTTCCCAGAAGTCGTAACATGTAGGTATTTTAGCTGTTTTGAATGCAAATCCGAACGTAAGACTAATTGTTGTTTTATTGTTTGAATTGAATTAATTGTTTTCTTTGCTTAGGGGATCAACATTATTGTACATACGCTTCATCATCATCAGCTTATCGCAGTTCACTACTGGACATACCATGGTATGGTACCACCGTAACACCTGTACACTGTACACCACTCTGATCCAGTTTGTTACTTATTATTTAGATATTTCTGTACGAAGTTGCCCAAGTAAGCCATTTTAATTTTCCTTAAAAGTTCATCACATGGACTACAATGATGATTTATTTCAGATTTTTCAAGGCTACCATTTAGTGGTTCCAGGAGGCGATGACCCGCATCTGCGATGCGGCGATGCCTAGAGCTCATCTCAACACTGCTAAGCGCCGGGTCTACTGGTGGTCACCGGAAATCGCAGGACTGCGACAGGCTTGCGTGGCCGCGCGCCGCCAGTGGTCTAGGTTCCGCAGAAGGCGTCGCCGTCCCGAGGATGCGGCAGCCCAAGAGGCGGAGCTATTAGCGGAATACAAGGTAGCCAAAAGGACTCTTCAGGCAGCGATAAAGCGGGCTAACATTGAGGCTCGCCGAGAGTTGCTGAGGACACAGGAGCGAGACCCATGGGGACGCCCCTACCGTATGGTTAGAGGCAAGATGCGCCCATGGGCTCCGCCACTGACCCGATGTCTTCAGCCAGAGCTGCTTGATGGGATCGTTGGCTCCTTGTTCCCAACGCGAGTGGTGGAGCATACCGCACCACATATGGCTCCGCTTCCAGCTCTTGAGTCGCTTAGCGTGGATGACGACGACGTGCCTGAGGTCACTTGGGTAGAACTTGCGCTGGCGGTGAAACGGCTAAAAACCAAAAACACCGCCCCAGGACCCGATGGCATTCCAGGCCGAGTATTGGTCCTGACTCTACATGACGAGGCGCCGGTTCTCGAGCCCCGACTGAGAGGGTTATTCACCGCATGTCTTGAGCAGGGCCAGTTTCCGAAATTGTGGAAGATGGGGAAACTGGTCCTCATCCGAAAGGAAGGCCGCCCGGCGGACTCACCATCTGCCTACCGGCCTATAGTGTTGCTTGACGAGGTGTGCAAACTCTTTGAAAGAGTGATTGCACATCGCCTCGTCAAGCACCTCTACAGGGTGGGGCCGGATCTGGCGGAAACCCAGTACGGGTTCCGTCAGGGGCGCTCCACCATAGATGCGATACTGCGTGTGAAGACTCTGACGGAGGAAGCAGTTCTCCGGGGCAAAGTGGTGTTGGCTGTGTCCTTAGACATTGCCAACGCGTTCAACACCTTGCCCTGGAGTTGCATTAGGGAGGCGCTTGTGTATCATCGAGTGCCTCTCTACCTCCGCCGAATAGTCGGGGCATATCTGTCGGAGAGAGCCGTTGTCTACCCAAGCAAGACCGGTCTCGGGCGGCGTGAAATGTCGTGCGGTGTTCCGCAGGGTTCGGTCTTAGGGCCGCTCTTGTGGAACATCGGCTACGATTGGGTGCTTCGCGGTGACTTCTTAGATGGTATTGCCGTCACATGTTATGCGGATGACACCCTTGTGACGGCATGTGGCGGGACTCACCACGAAGCAATCCTGAGGGCCACGGCCGGGGTTGCCCAAGTCGTGGAACGTATTCGGCGGCTGGGTCTACACAATACAGGTGGCCCTACACAAATCTGAGGCCTTGTTTTTTCATGGGCCTCGGAGAAAGCCGCCTGATGGACTCAGCCTCGTAGTAGGAGGCATTC
This sequence comes from Phragmatobia fuliginosa, assembly GCA_932526445.1. Lineage (NCBI taxonomy): Eukaryota > Metazoa > Arthropoda > Insecta > Lepidoptera > Erebidae > Phragmatobia > Phragmatobia fuliginosa. The sequence continues at coordinate 918,788 of OW052073.1, forward strand.
GCATCGGCATCGAGCCCTCTATGAGGTATCTGGGGCTTGTCCTCGACGGCCGATGGGACTTCGGATATCACTTCCGAAGTCTGGTCCCCAAGCTAGTTGGCACAGCGCGTGCATTATCACGACTGCTGCCAAATATGAGGGGACCCGATGACTCCTGCAGGAGACTCTACGCGGGGGTTGTGCGGTCCATGGCCCTTTATGGGGCTCCAGTTTGGGCGAAGGCCCTGAAGGCCAACAACGTCGGGCTACTGCGACGACCGCAGAGAGTGTTGGCCATTAGGGTCATAAGAGGGTATCGCACAATTTCCTTTGAGGCGGCGAGTCTCCTGGCCGGAACTCCACCATGGGACCTGGAGGCGAGAGCCCTTGCTGCTCTTTACCAGTGGCACAAGGAGGCGCAGGAGTTGGGCCGGAGTCCTGAACCTCGAGAAATCGAGGATCAGAAATCCCAGCTCCACCAGGTTCTCGTGGAGGAGTGGAAGGAACGACTTGGGCAACCAAGCGCAGGGCACGCCGCTATTGCGGCCGTAAGACCCGTTATGGAGGATTGGCTCGAGAGGCGTCACGGCAGCCTCTCATACCACTTGACACAGGTGATCACTGGGAAGGGATGCTTCGGAGATCACCTGTGTCTAATCGGAAAAGAGCCAACGCCTGAGTGCCACCACTGCGATGGCCGGACCGTGGATACATCGCTCCATACGCTGGCTGAATGCCCAGCGTGGGCGGCGCAGAGGGGAGACCTCGCGACGGCCATCGGAGTGGGTATTCGCTCCGCACCATGGCCGCAATCATGTTGCCGAGCGAGAGCGCGTGGAACTCCGCCGTTTCCTTCTGCGAGCAAGTTATGCTGGCGAAGGAGATGGCGGAGCGGGACCGGGAGAGGCTTAGAACTCTCCCGGTCCGCCGGGTCCGGGAACGGGCCCGGTACCGCAGACGACTCAGGCGCCGGAGGTCGCAGAACGATCTCCGTCCTCCATAAGCGCTAGCCTGGGGGTGACAGGTGAGGCAATCTGTCACCCTAGCAGAAGCAGGCCGGGGTGGATGCGCCATGCGCTTTTATTATGAAGAGGGTCATCTACTAGCCGTAGGTAGACGGCCCGAGGTAATTCGGGGTTCCAGGGATTTCCTTCCTAGGGTACACCTGGTTCTCCGGCCATTGGTACCTAAGACGGTGTGCGGTTTTGGTCGGTTCAAGTCCGACATAACCACCAACTGGTGGTATCAGAGGGGATTTCCGCGAAAAAAAAAAAAAAAAAAACAAAAAAGGGGTGAGGGGGCGCTCTATTTCAAAAAAAAAAAATAGAACTAACTAAAAAAAAAGTAAAAAAGCGTGCTCCTTGGTTGGAGCCGCAGTTTAGCAGACTCATATAATTCAAAATCTATCAATTTTAAAATCCTCTGATGCTTTGGAGATCAAATAATCACTTTTAATCGGATTCAGAATCTAAATCAAATATTCGAATTAGTTCCAGAACACGCTCTATTCAGAAATTTAAAAAACAAAACGACAAGACATACTTCTTATTTTCTTTTATAGCATACGTGAGGTACCTCTTAAAATTACTTTTTTAATTCAAGATATCCCTCTCTATCACACCTTGATATAAAGAGCAAGACAATCTGTAGTGTGAGGCTGTCAGCTGCACTCGAATGCACGCAAAGTTATAACTATGCAAATTTTTACAGTCATAAGAGATGTCGAAGGTAGGGTAGGGAAGCACCCTTCACGTGGTATAATCGAATGCACTTTGATGTTGCATATTTTATAATATGAAATGCTGTTATTTTGTTTCCATCGTTGAATGGATACACACAAAATATGTTTTTGGTAGGTAGTTATCTCGTATCTGTATACTTTATATGCCTGTATATAGTTGAATATTGCTATTATATTAAGTATAGATTAAATAGATATAATCTATAATAAAATGTATTATGTATTTCAATTAGTTATAATAATAATAAGAACTTTATTTGAAGGACACAACATACAGCAGATAGACAAAAAAACAAATCTCCCAACACAGTAGAAAGAGACAACAGTTGACAATATTTATGAGGCTTGTAACATTTGCTAATGTCAAATATGTCTATTTGATACAAAATGACGTGGCAATTGATAATTTTACTTTTAAGGTTTATGATGTTACGAATTTAGAATTTTTTTTTCAATGGTCAGTGATCGCTGTGATTCCTGTATGAAATATAAGTATTGTGGGTGAATGACGTCATCCAACTGTTGAAGCGGTGTAACCTAAAAATATATAACCTCGACATACATTTTTAACACAAAATTTTGTAATGCACACATCCTCAGTTGAATTACTGATTAAATCACCAACACCGGTTACATGTTAACGGTTGATTGCACCTAATCTAACGGCTAAACAGAGGTTAAATAATGGACAGATTAATCGGAAATTAGCCGAACTGCCGCCTGGCGGACAATACTGTCTGTAGATAAGTATCATTTGGTACAGGAGCTTGGACGCTATTTAATGCACGGAAATCTTTAATTTTCTGGTTAAATACGTTTAATAGGCCAGAAAAATTGGCTTCAATACTACTATATACTAATACTACTACTACGTAGTTTCATTTTCTGACATGGAGCAACACGGTAGAGAGACATTCGCCAAACGGGCATATAAATATGTAATAAATATTTCAGGAATCTTACGCACAACGCCATCCAGTCCGAACTCCACACTCTTAAAATAGTAATATTTTTATAAATGACTTTATCATTGTATAACTGCGAAGATTTTGAATAGTACATGTTAGCGCTTAATAGTCACTAGTGGCATAAGTTTGTCTGTTGACTGGCGGTTGTGAGTATGTCATTCTCGCTTGGCTCTCTCAAAAGTCTTGTTGGCGCCGGTGGCTTGTGATAAGGATGAACTAGACGATGGCTGGTGCATAGGTCATGCTCATGATACAGTCGGGGCTGGTTATCTCATAACTGCTATATTATATTATTATATTAATGTTTAATTATAATTTTTGAACACTACTACTATAAGCATCGTTACATTGTCCTCACATTTAACTGTTTTCTTAATAAAATGCCTAAAACAATGTAACCAAAAAATGTAAAACTATGTTGGAAAAGAGTGTCCATGGAGTTTCTTGTCAGTTCTTCTCCATAGGATCTACGAATTGGAACAGACAATTAGTTTCACGATTGGCTACTGACCGACTACTTGACGTTTCAAAAGTGCCGTTGTATTGGTTTGTGGTAGTGGTTTTAAAACCCCCAAACTCAAACAAACATTTGCGGATTACACAAACATTTGGTCCGACCCTGGAATCGAACCCGAGACCTTAAGCAAAGCAGTCGCATACGCTCCCTCTGCTGCACTCGAGTTTTCGAAGTATCCATCTTTCTTGTCTAAGCTGAATAAAATAAACAACTGAAAGTCACTAATCGAATGTTGCACATTTTTTAAAAGAATAACGTCATAGGTACGATTTGAAAAAAGTTTCACTAAAAATCTCAAACCGTGAAGGTTCTATGTCAATTCGAAGTACCTATTACGACAAAACGGTAATTTCATACTTTAACCCCTATTAATATAAGGATTAAAAAACAAAAGTCTTCAGCTTTGATTGTATGTATTAAATATCGCAATAAAGTGTATCTAAGCTCCTGAATCACAATATTGAGGGTATCCGCGTACCGCGGCCCGCACAACGCTCAACTCCACGCGATAACGAACACCATTAATTAATACGCTTCAAACTGTTTTCAAATTTTCATATTTAGAACCAAATAACGTATTCATATTTAGCATTATCATCTAATTTGAATGTGGTTTCAGCGGAGTTTAAACTTGCTATAATCGCGACTGACTGGGTTTTAGCGTCAGTTGGGATAATAGTGTTTTAGAGTTTAGCGTACAATTCAATCAATCTATTGTGGTTTACTCTCCTAACTTGCCACGTATACATTGGTCTAAATTATCATCTAAATCACTATCATGAATGTGATGATTAGAGTGCATTTTTATTGCAAACATAGTAAAGAAAAATTGTTTTTATGTAAAAGTCAATTATGATTTTCTTTATATTGACTGTACTCTGCCTGATGGAAAGCATGAGTAGCAATCAGCAGTAGGAGTCACCATCTTCATTGCGAGGGTAGACAACGCAGCATGGCGACCCATACCGTAGCGGCCTTGTCAGATCTGTATCCGGTCTCACACTCGCCAACGAAATACGATAGTAACAATGCTGTCATTATTAGGATGGTCTTCTATGTGAGGGAAGTACTACCCCGGTCGGACAAAAAATATAAAAAATAATCTTGAAAAAAAAAAATGTATTCTACTTTAAAACTAAACAAAGTCCTCCACACCACGATATCAGGTAGCCAGAACATTCTTAACAAAATATTCATAAAACATTAATAAATAAGACTTTCATCTCTCCCCTAATTCGATACGCGCCGTCTTGTTGTCGCAACCGAAGGAATGCAAATATAACAGGGTACAAGTATCGAGGAACTTTTTCCGAAAACTTTAAATAGTTACTAAAAAAATATCACCTTTTTAAAGTTAAATTTGATATATAATATATCTTAGAATAAACTGTTTCAGATGATGTCTGGTACAGATTTTACCACCAAACCTTTGATCATAGGCTGACCCATATTTATTTATTATTATGTTGGCTAGAATAAAGAATATATATTTTTGGGCATATCATGATTGCAAGGCAACTAACTGCATCGACGGACTATGCCCATGCTAAGGTTGTAGGAATAGCCCCCTGCAGAGATTTTTTCGAAGACAAAAATGACTTGATATTTGATAACTGCATTCTTCAAATTAAACTACATATAAATAAATATTAATTTTAAAACAATTTTTACCTGATAAAATTCGCCTTTGGCATCGTTAAAAGTTCCAACTACATTAAATCAAAAATAGTAAGTACTCTTTGATAATGTTTTCATAATAATAGCGGAATAAAAGTACAAGTCAGTTTAATTTCAAGAATGTATTTTAGAAAGTGCCGATGACCGAGAGAATAAATTATATTGGGTTACTAACACCATCATTTCCTATCATCCTGCTCGTTGTCCACTGCTGATCAAAGCTTTCCCAAAAGACCGTCAACTGCCGCTGTCTTAGGCAGTCCTCATTAAATTAATTTTTAGTCACTTTTTTCAAAATTATCGGTCCTTCTTGTCGCAGTCCACACTATGCTCGCCTAATCGTTTTTTTTATTTTTTAATTAAGCCTACTAAAGTGACTCTACTCTATACCTGATGGAAAGCATGAGTACAATCCAGGAGTAGGGGTCACCATTCTTATTGTAAGGGTAGGCAATGCAGCATGGTGACCCATACCATGGCGGGCTGGTCAGATGTTTGTGCATCATTCTCCTAGCTTCTGGAGACCGGGAGAATAATGCAGAATGATTGGGCCTCTGGTCTCACACTCACCATTATTAGGATGATCTTCTGTATGAGGGTAGTACTGCCCCAGTCGAGCCTCCCCATTGTTCCTTGGTCCACCTTTGGTCTCCACAAGAATAAATTATATAAAATTATCCTCCTATATTACAAACACAGAAACAACTAATTTTTGCATACATAAGTTATCATGTAGGTAAGTGATACAAACTAAAGTTTCTCAAGAGAATAATAGCGAGAAGTTAAGCAGTATATCAATGTCACTTAGCTAGGTCACCGAGCAAAACAGTAAGGTCTGAATGTATCACGATTTATGTCTACCGTTACTTGTCTAGAATAGGTTCTCTTATAACAAAGTTAGTGTTTGTTAGACAAAGTTGGGACTGTTATTAATATTATACTAGTAAGGTGTTCATTTTCTGCCAGACCTCAAAAATAGTTAAGCATTTTCTTTGGTATGTAGCTATTTTTTTTATATTTACTTGTAAAATTGTGGGTGAAACTTTGAAGGAAGGGGACGGAAATTTATTTTATTTAATAAGTTCAGCTACAAACATATTGTACAGGGTGGACTTAATGCCATAGATATTTGGGTGTGCAAAGTGAGAAAACCATTCTGTATTTGATTTGACCACTGTGCAGGCTATGCTTCATGTCAAATGTTTTTTAAAAAAAAAACTCCCGCATTAGGAATATGAATTTCTGTGTCGCGGAGGACTTTACGAACATACATGAAACGGACACAAAGAACACCCAGACTCAGAACAACAATTTGTGAATCACACAAAGTGTTATCCCACGTGGGATTCGAACCCACGACACTTAAACCACTAGGCCAACCGTGCAGTCGTTTACTTTATCTTTACTTTATCTTTACTTTATCAATGTTTACTTTATCAATGTTTACTTTATCAATCCACTACTGTATAGCTCGTTAGTTTTATTTTAAAATTGCCTTAGAGGTAGTGGTAACGTTTATGACTGTTGTACTTCAGATCTCGGCTTCAAACCCGGGATCAGACAGAAGAATATTTATTTCGAACATGGGTGTTTTATATGTATGTATATATATATAAAAAGTTTTTATAAAGCACGTTGATTAATAATTTAGCTTTCATAGAGGCTTCAAATTATGTCTATTTAATTTCTCCCTTAGGGTTGCACAGGTCCGAAGCCAGTCGCTCCGTGGAAAAACTGATATTCAGGTAAAACCGATTGAACTAATAGCCGACCCCAAAAAATAATGGGAATAAGACTAGGAAAAACAGTGGCTTCAAACTTGGCGTAGTGTCTTAGATATGCGAAATGTGTTTTATTATTTTTATTATGATTAAAATTATTTACTTTACAATCCCTCTAAATATACGTCTAATTTGGTGTAGACACAAATGTACAATCACGATTACTAAGTACGGAAACACGACGAAAAATTCCTCCATTAATGTACCACGTAGTAATATTATGAGTACTTCCCACATTTGACAAACGGGGCATGTCTTTAGCGATGTCACGGGTATGACTGCTGACCCCTCGGCACGAGCGACTGTTTAGAGTGCGCTCCCTACACTCGATATTTACATAATGATGACATGGTGTCTTTATTTTATTACCGTCGTTATTTTTGTTTGTATTTCTTGGTATTTGTGAGGAAAAAGTGTTTTTCATTTTATTTATGTAAAGATATGAAGACTCTGAGGAACTTCAGATCAGAGTCGATTACATATGGGGAACTGAGAAGCTACCATATTCTATGCTACTTTTATTGTATTGTCAATTCTCTGTTTTGCCAAGCAGTAGAAAAGTAGTAAAAGATTTCACATTGGTAGAACTATTCTCCAACAACATCAGATCAAGAAGTATATTATACTAGCTTTCGCCCGCTATTACGTCCGCGGGTATGTCGATTATTGCAGTAATAATTTTACCAAAAAAACCGACTTCAAAGAAAAACTATTCTGAGTTCCCTAATCGCGACAATTGTGCCTATGATATTTGAGGAGTTACCTCGGTTTTCTTAGGATCCCATTACCAGATCCTGACATGGTGACGATGAGACCACCTGGGAGCTTTGCCAAATCCAATGCAAAAATTGAGAGCATTAAAGCTACATCAACTTACTCGAAACTTTTGTCTAATTCTCCGAAACTAGTATGATAGTATTTTATGCTTTAAAATGGAGGAGTGATTGCTATTTTATGCTTTTGATTAGCACGTTTCAAATTCACAGCACAAGCATACGATGTTTATAATCTAAAGGGATGGTGCATGATTTTCCTACCTTTTAAATCAATCAACATCCAATAATACTGCACTGCTAGGCTTCAAGACTGTTATCTTATGATAACAACCGGGACCGACTCCGAATCACGGAAACGCTCTTAATTAACCATATCAAAAATGGTCACCCATCTAGGCCTGACCGCGCCGGCATTACTTACCCTCGGTGATTGTTTCCAAGCACTTATGGGCACTCGGCCTACCTTTTAGTTTCGTTATAATAATTGACTAGTATTAGGTGTTATTCGAATAGCGTAATAAGTTTAGAATGATACCTATATTATATTACGATAATATGTATGTTTGAATACAAAGTGTAATGTCTTCAGAGTTTTCCATTTCATATGCTGAGATTAATACTGCCTCGTTGGTATAGTGGTTAGCGTATGCGTCTGCTAATCAAGAAGTATCGGATTCAAATCCCGGGTCGGGCCAAAAAGTGTTTTTGGGTTTTTCTTAGGAAATTCCTAATAGCAGTCCGGAGTCTGGAATTTTCGCGGTGATTCACGACCGTGTCTCAGAGAGCACGTTAAGCCGTCGGTCTCGGTTGTCATGAACATATATGGCAATCGTTATTGGGAAGTCAGTGCCCTCAAATATACTGACAACTAGTTCAATCTTCGAATTTCAGTTCTCCCTTAGGGTTGCGGAGGTCCAATGCTAGTCGCTCCGTGGAAAAATTCAGGTAAAACCGGTCGAACTAGTAGCCGACCCCAAATAAACTTGGGAATAAAGGCTAAGAAGAAGATGCTGAGATTAATACTTTTCGTCGTCAATATATATTCTACATGTCACCTAAAAAAGGAAAAGAAATAAAATGTTGTTTAAACATAGTACCCTCTCAGACTGCACAACAAATATACTTTGCATTGCATAAAACAGGCACTTCCATGGCTCGAGGGAGTTGTCAAATGTGTTTAGAATGTTTGCTATGAATTAGGGGTTTAACTTAACAGATAGGCGTCGCGGTTGAGAGCGCGAACTGCCTTGTGTGCTCACCAAAAAGTATTCTCTAGTATTTTTGTTAGATGAATTCTGACATGATGTGTCCGATAAGTTAATACAAAGTATCACCACCCCTAGTCATTTCATGGGTGTCGTAAGAGGCGACTAAAGGAACAAAATAAGCAGCTTACATCACTGCCAAGAGATAGAAAACTTGAAACAAACCCTATACCAACCCGTCTGGCCAGCGTGATATAGTAGTATAAACCTCCTTTCAAAGAAGAAGCCTATGTCCAGCAGTGGCCTGTTAAAGGCTGTTGATGAATTCCGACAAAAATTACAAATTCCATAATATTTTTTACTCATTCATTCTAGATTCTAGATTATACGAGTAGACAGGCTCAAATTGTAGTGTAACAGTCAAGATAAGCTAGACTTAATATTTTATTGTATGTGTTGATGAGACAAAAACAAAACGTAAGATGCCCTGTGTGGCGATGGACCGATCGATAAAAATTTATAAACAAAAATTTTAAACGTCAAGTCGAATTAACCCATATTTTCTGCCGAAATACATCTTCCAAAGTAACTGGATGTAGATTTTTTTTTGCGTTTTAATTAACATTATCAACATCAAATGTAGCATCAAGCATTACTTATTAACTAACAAAATATTTTTATGTGTCCATAAACAAATTCTCATTTCCTAACTGTTCCGCTATCGCTTACGTCATCGCGTTTTAAAGTACTGTAAAAGGACCTTTTACCGTTTGAAAGAGTCACCCCTGTGCCTCAAGACATCTAACTTGTTTATTTTCAACTTCAAAAGAGTAAGCACCATGTTACTACTTAAAACATTGTTATTCTCACGGCAGGTAATTTACTTAAATGTCTACACTTAATTTAAATATGGCCTCCCCTGTTTATAACGTGGCTCTGTCGTCGCATTTATGTTGACAAACGGCTGAACAAACCCTTATGTTAATTTAAAATATTGCATAATAAGCGCAATTCCAAAAAAGATTTGTAGGAGTGCTGAATAGATCGATAACTATTTTTAGAAAACTTTCTGTCCGCGTTTTATTGCGTATTGCGAACAGACAGACTGACGCGGCATAGGACTTTATTTTATGATATGTAATGATGTACAATTAGTTATTAAATTAATTATTTTAAGGTTTTTAGTTTTAGGTTCATTGTTCTAGGTTATTACTTAGTATAATGCAGATCTTATGTAATGTGGAGTTTAGATTATATTTCTTTTTTTTTCATTTCATGATATGTACGAAATATTTATTATAAATATAAAAATAATAGCATATTCATTATATTTTTTTGTTTATTAGTTATTCTGGTTCTCTAGCTTAGTAACGGAACGGTAAATTTATTAGTTAACGTAAAATAAAACTAATTCTTAAAAATGACTACGTTCTTACTTTCGTCACAAACACACACACACATTTGACATTTTGGCTATGATGCAACTTGTGAAATTACTGCGCATAATTGTGTAATATATTAAATTTTTAAACAAGATACTGGTTCCCAAAATACAGCTCACACTAGTTTGGGAATCAGGGCTTACATCCATTTTGCAAAACTTGATTTTATGCAATTAAGAGATATTATTATTAGTAACCAAAATTCCTTCAAATATGATAAAATTATTAATACAGAACAAATTTAAGTAATAAAATTAAGGGTTAAAAATTAAACAGTTATGTATAAGTTTTAATGGTTCGGCCCGTCAGATAAATCGGTGTTGCCCGTGAAATTTTCGGTTAAATTGATCGCTATTACCGAACGTCTTTGCAGCGATTGTTTAATTACCGACCTGCCACTCAGAGTTAGCTTTTGATGGAAAAGGTGGCTTCCAAGGGTTTTATGGGTATTTTAATTGTACTATACATTGTTTAAAGTGCCGAACGTATTCAGATTAGGGGTCTCGAATTTGATTCCCGGATCGGGTCAAAACTATTGTTGGTGTTGTCTTACTAGATTTGTTTTAAACAGTTCGGTGTATGGAACTTTGCTTCGGAGAACACGTTGAGCCGTCGGCCCCACATGTCAAAAACATCTATAGGGAAATGTTAATGAGAAGTTAGTACACACTAACATTTATTTCAATTTTTGAATTCAGTTCACAATCAGTCGCTTTCATGGCAAAACTGATATTCTAGTAAAAAGGTTGAACTATTAGCCGGCCCAATTATTATTAGCTATAGCCTCTTTATTTCCTTATTGGCAAATTACATTGAAAAATTACAAAACAAACATATCAGTAGTGATAAGTACATATTATATTAATGCTTAATCTAACGATCTAACGATCGAACCCGTAACGTCCAACTATTGGGCTCAGGTCTGCTCTCAAGAGAGGGTTAAGGCCGTAGCCGTACACTATGATCTCACAGATAAAAATTAAAACAAAAAACCCTAAATTTCACACATGCAGAACACGTTCTCATAACAATACAATGCAAATGCCCACTTGGACTTATGCTTTGTTTGTAGTCGTAGTGGTCAATAGTTGTAGTTATATTAATAATATTTAATAAATATATCTTACACACAACATCATGTAGTCCAGAACTAAGCAGAGCTTGTATTAAGGGTACTAAACACTGATATAAATACGTAAACATTCTTTTTTTTTGTAAATACATTCATATTATACATAGAAAACCCCCAGACTTCGAAACATATATTTGTAGATTACACAAATATATGGTCCGACCCGGGAATCGAACCCGAGACCTCTTGATCAGCAGCCTCGTACACTAACCACTAGACCAACAAGGCAGTATATATATATATATTCATTATACATTACATTAAATCTAAACTTAGCACAAATTAAGGCTACACAATACATAATCCATAAATTCTTAACATCCATATACAAATACATACAAACATACATTCATCTCATTTCGCTAATTACATTGTTTAGAGCGAATTAGTGAGGGCCATCTGTCTTCATTTGCGAATCGTTCCGCTCATTCGTTCATTCAATGAATGCCTGAGTGAACGATTTTGTCTTGGAATAATACATTGCTTGCTTACCAATTATTTGATACTAATTGTTCGCTGCGGTTTTACTCGCCGTAAATTTGTGTTAGCAGTTGGTGGGATCAATTGCGTGTGAATTAGGTTTGTAGTTATCTAGTTAGCTTAGCTGTTAGGACTGCGGTATTCTAAATATAGGTATTCTAAAAAAATGTATTTCTTTTTCTGTAATGATGACATAAATTAACACAAATAATAATGGTTTGGTCAAAAATAAATATATTGGTCAAAAATAAAATATATTTTTTAACATTTACTGTGACAGCCACAGGCAGAGCCTGTGTTGTGGCTATCAAACAATACGTTTGTCTTATGCCTAAGATTTATATCTATTTGTTTATACTATTAATGTTATTGCGTGTATGTGTAAGCGTGTGTTTGTATGTGTGAGTGTGTGTGTATGTGTAAGTGTGTTTATGTGTGAGTCTGTGTGTGTTTATGTGTGTATAAGTGACTAATCAACTTAAAGATTTTAAAAGTAGTTCTAATGGACTGCACAATGGTCTAGTGATTAAACCAATTACTGCTGCACTTAATGTTATGAGGTTCAAACCCCACGTTAGACAATATTTTGTTTTATCAACAATTTTTAGTATGCTCTAATTCTGGTTACTCTCTGTGTCTATTTTATGTATGTCTTTCGTGATACAAGAATTTTCATAGTGTGGGAATCGCTTTTAAAATATAATAAAGAAATATCATAGAAATATAATCTGTGGAGCAGTTAAGACACTAAAAGTGATCAAGCAAATAAACGATCTATTACTTTAGAACGATTTCATTATTTAATTCATCTGAGTAGCAATATTGAAACAATATGACTATATGAATCAATATTTATGACTACCTATGTAGCACAATGGTAGAGTATGCGACCACTGTGCCTGAGATATCAGGTTCAAATACTGGGTCGGACATAAGTGCTTGTATGATATAGAAGTATTTGTTTTGTAGTTCGAGTGTTTTCTATGTACAATACGAGTATGTAAATAATAATAATAAATATTTCGGACATCTGACACACAACGCCATCTAGTCCCGAGCTAAGTAGAGCTCGTATTATGGGTACTAGACAACTGATATAAATACATAAACAATTTTTTTTGTAAATAAAAACACATTATACACAGAAAACATCCAGACTCCAAATCAAATATTTGTGAATTACACAAATATTTTCTTTACAAAAAGAAAATACTTATATAATATTGTTAGAATCCAGAAGTGAAAAATAATAAAAATAATTATAATTCTAAACAATTTATTTCATTAATTACAAAATAATCTTAGAAATGCAATTAGACACAAACAACCGTTAATTAAGTAACGAATCTAAACAAATTACAGTTAGATAGACAGCAAGGGCGGTCACATAGGGCTGTACTAGCTGTTAGACAGTTTTCCTCGCACCCACCGCAATTCAGACAGTACTAACTTGTCAAAGACAGCTTTCCACATCTGTTAACAGAGTAGTACTAATTGTCCAAAGACAATGATCCACACTCCGCGACGCATTCGTCAGAAATGCGTACCGATACAACAGATCACTCCTATTTATAACCAAGCGCAGTGAAGTGATGGCGCCACAAAAATGACAACTACCGCCGTTGTGGCTTATACGGCCTCTCCTGACACCCTGACGTCCTCGGCAGGTCCGGATGACCACACTTCTTCATTGTTCTCATTCGCGGTTACTGGAATATGTACAAAAATAAAAGTTTATTGGACGCCTCTGTAAGTACATCATCGTCCAATTGGTCAGTTACTAAAAACAGTTATCAAATTTAGCGTAAACAGTTAGAGTTAACGAATAGTTTTACAAGATAATAACAGTTAACACGAATAAGAAAGGTTCGAACCTCCAAGGAAAAGAGTGAAAGATTATTTATAATCCGCGCCAGATTAGAAACAAACAGTCACTGTTAGATACATTTAAAATAAAACTAGAAACTTAGTACTAACACAAGAGTAGACTTCAGCATGAAGGTCTACCGTTACCATAAGAACCATAATATCATAAGAACAGTTATCATAAGTGTGTGTCTTAAACATTTAAACTTAAAATTAACAAGACCACGAGTTTGGGGCTGGTTACCCTGTCCATGGGTCTTAAACCTCTCTCATCAAGACCACGAGTTTGGGGCTGGTTACCCTGTCCATGGGCCTTAAACCTCTCTCATCAAGACCACGAGTTTGGGGCTGGTTACCCTGTCCATGGGCCTTAAACCTCTCTCATCAAGACCACGAGTTTGGGGCTGGTTACCCTGTCCATGGGCCTTAAACCTCTCTCAACAAGACCACGAGTTTGGGGCTGGTTACCCTGTCCATGGGTTTTAAACCTCTCTCAACAAGACCACGAGTTTGGGGCTGGTTACCCTGTCCATGGGTCTTAAACCTCTCTCATCAAGACCACGAGTTTGGGGCTGGTTACCCTGTCCATGGGTCTTAAACCTCTCATCAAGACCACGAGTTTGGGGCTGGTTACCCTGTCCATGGGTCCATTCCAATATACACACCTCATGCTCTCCACCATCCGCCATACATTGCACCACACCTCACGCACACGGGGATCAGGCCGAAGATTGCGTCTCGTACACACGGTGAACAGGCGGAAGGTTGCATCTCGGGCACACGGAGAACAGACCGCAGGTCCGCTTATCACTGAGCGGCATGCAGGACGCAAGTCCGCACCTCGCGATACAGCGAGCAGGCCGCAAGTCTGCGCCTCACCAGGCAGCAGCAGACACCAGGTCACAGCCCGGGCTCGGCTCGCGTAGACTGCACCTTGCACAGTGACGAGGCTCTCAATGCATCGTTATCATCTAAGGAAAGCATGAAAAATTGCATTAGTTTTGAATACGGTATTACTTTAACGTCACCAATATGCTTCATTATCGTCATGAATAATCAGAGCTTTTAGAAGGCGATACTAGCAAGCAAAGCTTTTAGGATATTTAAAAATAACAGTGCCCTCAGTATGTACGCAGTAATATCGTCAAGAATGTTACTAACTTTCGCATATCTCTCAGGACGCAAGACCCGGAGGATGTCAGAAAATGTTACAGAAGTCTCACGGTACTCGGTTAAGGATGTTCCCAATAATCGCAAAGCTCTTAGGATATGATACCGGGTCACCAGTTTTGGTTATGTCTGCAGCTTGACGATTGTCGTCAAGCAAACCCGAAACATGTCCAAGTATGCCCACGCAGTGAATTCGAGTTCAGACTAATTGCCCTCAAAGTCATTTTATGAACCAGGGCTTGTCCGACAGGTGTCGTTCAATCACTTACTGTAATAAGCCACCGTCTGCTTATAGTCGATCGTCTCGAGTCTGTAGTTAAACCTTACCATTTTAACCTTTTTACCTTTCTGCTACGGCGGCCAGTCCCAATGGTGAGCAACCAAAAACACAGTAGACACTACAGCACGCAAGTACTTGTCTAACACAGGTGTACGCCTTTGGTTCGATGAGACGGCCACCCAACATGACCCGAAAGAGATCAGGCGTAGGACCGTCGACTCTTTGTACTCATTCGAGTCACGGAGCGTTGACCACAACTTTTAAACTTCGGGCCGTAACAAGCATATCTATAATTAGAAGTACACAGTATTATTAGTTATTGTTTGTTCAACCCAGAAATCGAACCTATATTGAACAGTAGTCTCATACACTAACTGTCGACCCAACAAAGCAGTCGAAACCATCACTGGTACTGACGTTTCAATAAGTACCTCTGTCAGGAAGAAAGATCACAATAACCTGAGCTAGCTCGTAACGTGCTTATGAACATGTTATTAATCTTGATCCTATATGAATGTCAAACCTTTACGATCAAGTTTGCTACAATGATTTTGTGTATGATCTTAAAATTTAACACCTGAAATAGCCAGTCAGGCATGAGGATTATCTTTCCGGAACACTAATTGGTACTCTCACAATGACTAGTGCTTAAACCTCATTTTAGCTCGGTCTAACCTGACCATTAATCATTATTGTTACACAAACAACATAACATAGTTCATTTAATACCTGACACTAGTGAGGGTATTTAAAACCTTTCATAATGTTTCTATAACATCAAGAATAGCATGCTTAAGTAGACGTACTATTAAGATCGATAGACATGCAGTCTTTACCGGTATCAATACTTTGCAATCGATAAACATTAAAACATAACTAACAAAAGATATGTTTTGCTTTATCATAAGAGATCTTTCTTTAACATTTACAATTTGTTGTTGATGTTGTGTAAAACCTATTAGATTACATTTAAAATATGAAGTTTTAGTTTGGAGTCCACTATAGAAGGTTCATAGAAGTTTCTTTACTTTTTTTTTTTCTTTGAACCATTATTAACAAGTGAAGTCACTTTCGTACTACCTACTCTGAACTATTAAATAAATTTAACATCATATCTTTAGAATTTAAACATTTACCACTGTTATAACGCTTCATAGATTTTACAATAACAGTGGACTAATGCAATCACCAGTAAATAATGTGACATAGTACATCTACCGGCGGATGATAAGAGTTCCTCAAGCTGTTTTAAATAGGCTCCGTCAGGACTAGCTCTGCTGTCCACGCACCCTTTTGCCGTATTGTGAATAGTTACATCACACGTTTATATACTCCCGATTTATTTGCTCTCACCAACCACCAATATAAAAGAATAGCCCATTCATCGAATTATCAAAATAAAAATTAGAAATGTAATTGATCATCAATTATTTCTTGTTGTCATTTTTTTTTTTTTTTTTTTTGATCATCCCTACTATTATTACTATTAAGTGCGAAAGTAACTGTCTGTCTGTCTGTTACGTTTTTACGCCTAAACCGCTAAACCGGTTTTGATGAATTTTGGAACTCAAATAGTTTAGAACCTGAGAAAGGACATCATACACGCGGGCGGAGCCGCTGGCTAAAGCTAGTTGTTTAATAATGGTCATTTCAATTTTTAAATTTACGGAGAAACATCTAGTAACTTGGTGTACACACTGTAAATTGTTATAATCTGACAAGTATCTATTTTTCGTTTCCATAAATAAAAGTTAAACAGATTAATCACAACGTGTGTGGGTATTATGTCCCGTCACACTTGCTGTGTCAGTGTAACATTTTAAGTAAATGGATAAAAGTTACTTGACCTTTAAGTAATAAGTTCGGGTTGCATTAGGCAGTCACTACAACTGCTATTATTCATCATTCCTTCGCTATAAATAGTTCGTAACCATAGCAAAGAACGCCTACTTGATTATGCACAGGTGGGGTAGTTACAAACATTCGTTTGAGCGCTATTCACTATTTACGTTATACCAAATATTCGCAATAAATGCGAAAGTAACCGTTACGCTTTCACGCCAAAACCACTGAACCGATTGTGATGACATTTGGTATAAAGATAGAAACATACACGCGGGCAATAGCTAGTACCAAATATTCGCAATAACAAAAGGTATGAGATGAGGTCATTGTTAAAACTAAACCAACTACTTAAGCCCTTTTGTTAAGCCACAGCTTTGCATCAGCCCTAAGGCATTTTCGTATACGCGCCAAACAGTCCATTTTTTCATCATTTTAAATTGCGCACACAATTCACTTTTGTACACTACATATCAAAATTATGTGAAAATAAATCACAACTCAACATGTAATATGATTTGATCTTACCAGTACAGCGTCAAGCACAACTCACAAGTTTTTCTTAACTGAACCTTCTAACCTTCTCTCATTACCGTGTCGGCACTGGTGGACCACATTGTACACCTTGTACATTGGCACGGATGCAGTTTCCATCGCTTAGCACAATGTTTACTAACTGGAAAGAAAGCGTTATACACACGAACACACATGTGGTACAAATACCCTCATTATTTTATTAAAATAATCGTTTTGAAACCGTTTGTAATTGACACTAAAAACCAAATATAGAAGTCGTCACTTCCTTTACGATTTTTATATTTGCTATGTTTTGACTTTGTTTTGATTTTTGACTGATTTAGTTTTGATTTTTGACTTTGATTTAGAGCGGACAAGAATATCACAAAAGTCGGATTCCCTTATTAAAAATCACAACGAACACTGAATTTCGATAGCGTTCAAATGAGCACTAATAGTGTGCAATGCCTTTTTTTTTTAACGAACGATCGCGTTTATCGTTCCCGGGACCTCTGCGGCGAATCACTGCGTATATTCACTTTGGTTCTATATGACAGCGCGATCTATTGTGCATTTGTCAATGCTCTCTATCGTAAGACACACCTAGATAATGAAGTATAGGCAAATTAAATGAAAATATCTAACTAAATGTCGGTAGTTGATCGTTTCCCAAATATTGAAAATTAATAATTTGTGAACGTAGATCGATCCAACTTCTGATGTTAGAATCCAGAAGTGAAAAATAATAAAAATAATTATAATTCTAAACAATTTATTTCATTAATTACAAAATAATCTTAGAAATGCAATTAGACACAAACAACCGTTAATTAAGTAACGAATCTAAACAAATTACAGTTAGATAGACAGCAAGGGCGGTCACATAGGGCTGTACTAGCTGTTAGACAGTTTTCCTCGCACCCACCGCAATTCAGACAGTACTAACTTGTCAAAGACAGCTTTCCACATCTGTTAACAGAGTAGTACTAATTGTCCAAAGACAATGATCCACACTCCGCGACGCATTCGTCAGAAATGCGTACCGATACAACAGATCACTCCTATTTATAACCAAGCGCAGTGAAGTGATGGCGCCACAAAAATGACAACTACCGCCGTTGTGGCTTATAATATATTAGTTTTCTATTTGTATATCAAGCTTTCATAGTACAACCACAGCTTAGTTTGAAGTTAGATGGCGTTGTATGCTCCATTTCCGAAAAATATTTATTTATTAATATATTAACATAATACGAAGACCTAAGGATTACTAAATAAATACGAGTAAGTTAAAACCAGACCTGTAAAGCAGAACTAGATAAAGAATATTCTAGAAACCCTTTAGTAATATTCACTAAAAATCACGAATGGGCCCTTTCCCTTTACATTACCAAAATTGTAATAACAATATACTTCGATGGTTTTAAGATGCGATTTCAATTCTGGTCAGGTGCAAACCATACCACTAGGCTCGGTACATAGCGAGCGATGTAATGAGTTTCACCCGATTTTATTGCTAACGTATCGACGCACATATTAAGTGGTATATGTTTATATGTAGTTTGTAATCTCGGGAATGGTCTTCAAAAAGTAATTTTGTATTCATAGAATACACGTTTGGTTTTTGGGTGGAATTGCTAAAGGGTTGCGATATGAATGGCGCATTGGCGTAGCTTCTGAGTATACTGCAACATTCATTTAGCATATTAGAGGTAGGCTATAATGAAAATGTGGGCGCGGAAAGTATGAAGAAAAACTAAATTTATTTATTCACATTATATGAGAGTTATGTTAATATTATAAATATGTAGGTAAAGCTAAAACTTTGTACACCTTTTTACGAAAATGTATCAATGAAGAATATGAAATTTGGCACAATTGACATTTACATATGGGAAACAGACACACGAAGCGCTCATAAAAAACAACCGAGGGTAAGTAACGACAGCGGGGTCAGTACGCAGATGGGTAACCGTTTGTGACAAGACATGTTAAGAGCGTTACCTTGACTCGAATGTTACGTTAAGCAGTCGGTCCCGGTTGTTGTCATAAGATAACAGTCGTGAACCCTAGTTGGAGGTCTTTTGAACTGCTTAATAACATCCAACGGCAAGATTACATAGCCACAACGTGTTTAACCAGTTTCCAACCAACACAGAGGCAGCGTGGGGACGTATAGCCTCAAGCTATTCTGAGAAGAGATACGAGCTCAGCAGTGGGACGTTATGGTTTGTTAAAGGGGAAATTTCTTAATTTCTGGATCTACTGAATTTTCACCAGTGAGTAGCCACACTGTTTGTGTGTGTCACCTTTACTAATATTACTAAGAGGGTAATTTCTAGATATACTGAATCAATTTTGAAAAATATAAACCTGAAAAAAATACCGTGATATCCCACATAGAAGTGAGTGGAGAAAGCAGGCACTCGTTTTCGTTCGTTACTTAATATTATGAATTTGATAGTAACTCTGTCTGTCTGTCGTTCTTTCACGCCAAAACTACTGAACAGATTTAAATGAAATTGGGTAAACAGATAGTCTGGAGTTTGAGAAAGGACATAGGCTACCGGCATACATACCGTAGGTAACGCGAGCGAAGGCTAGAACGAAATAATTTAAAACTGACATAATATTGTGGTTCGTCTCTCATAAGGTACATAATGTTTTGTTTATCACTAGGCATCATATTAAAAGCCAACTTACGTATTGTAGATGTCTAATATGTAAAGAATATTAATAGATTATTATTAATAGATATAAAGCTGCATTTTTTTCCGAGACTGTAAACTGTAATCATATAAATGATTTATATATTAACGGGCGAACCCACAGGTGATGCAGGCACCACTTCGTTATGCGCTATTCGTTATGTGTCTACGCCGTATTCGCTCAAAAATTTGTTATGCGCGTAAACAACAAACACGCCATCCACACTTTGAACTGGTATGCCAAATAAGGCAAATATGTGTGTTGTAGAGATGTGTCATTGTTATTTTTATGGTCAACGAAACGAAACCATACGAACGAACAAAACATATTATTTTAATATCCTTCTTACTTTATTAAATTTACAGAAACAATACTTGAATTAAATCTAATTATTTTGATCATATGATAGATTATCTTAATCGTTTAATCGATTTATCGTATTTCAAAAACTGTTTTGTAATCTATGATTGTTAGTTATGCACAGGGCACTTTACTACCCGTCCGAAGTGTGGGCAGTCGATGCGTGTATTCGCCTTATTCGTGTCCTTTGAAGTGTGTCAAAAAACCGACAAGTCGACGGATACGCGTATTCGCTATTCGGCTTATGTATTATGCGTACGAATAAAGCGAATATTGGCGAATAGTATATTCGCCAATATTCGCTTTATTCGTATTCCTCCACACTTCGCCGTATGCGCGCGAATAACGAATAACGCATAACGAAGTGTGGTGCCTGCATGAAAGATATCAACTTAAAATATTGTGAGGCAGAATGAATCTAAAAATATAAATAATTCTCGATTTAAAGTATAGCTCACTAAGTAACTACAATACTAGAAATATATTACATCTATCGAACCATCTATTCCATCCATCAAACTACTGAGCAATGCGTATAGTACAAATTATAGCTCAATCATTGTGGTCTATAGAACTAAAGAACTACAATACTAGAAATTTATTACACCCATAGAACCATCTATTCCATCCATCATACTACTGAGCAATGCGTATAGTACAAAAACATTATATTTACTCTCATACCGAGGGTGGTCCACAACGCAATCAAATAATTAGCAAATATTTGTGCAACGTAATTGGCTCAAAGGGGGTGAGTACAAAAGGGTACTCATGATAAATTTATCTAGACTCTTTGAAGTATATATGCGTGTTGTAGGATATCAAATTGTTGGAAAGTCAATATAGTTTATATTTCGAAATTTTGGTTGAGAATTATTTTTCGACCCTTGCTTAGCATTACCTAAACTTGCCGTGGAACGGAGCTGCTCACAAGTGGAATGCTGATACATGAGTGTCCCTCCCCCCACCAGACGGGTGGAAGTTTAAATTACTAAAAACCAAATTTCTGTGAGGTCTTCTTTAATAATCCACAGCATAAGTATTTAAGTAGACATTAGTCATATATGCAACCATCGCTCTACTTATATTTCTAATGGTAAGCTAAGATAAACAGAAATTTTCATAGGTCGCAATACACAATTCAGTAGCAATATTTTCGTAGGAAATCGAAGTCAGAACCATATTATTATAATAAGAAAAGATTCTTTGAGACTTTATTCATAACACACTTTGAAAGTGAGCAGTCTGTATCTTGAGACGGTGTGGGGCCATAGAACAGACTGTAAAATAGACTATTACTATTAGCCATTATAGGTATTATCTTAGTTATCTCATCTATACTTACTAATATTAAAAATGCTAACTCTGTCTCTGTCTGTCTGTAGGTCCAGCTTTCGCAGTAAAACTACTTAACCGATTTGAATGAAATTTGTTACACAAATAGTGTATAGCCTGAGAAAGGACATGGGCTACTTTTTACGGCAATAACCGACATACTTGTGGACGGAGCCACGGGTGAAAGCTAGTACATAATAATAAAAATAGTAACTATTTTTATCCAATACTTTATTTTAACTTATTTTTATTAACTTAATTTCCAATCACGAGAATGATCTACCCACTCATCCTATATTGGGCCCGTTTAAAGCCCAATAAAACCGGCGGCCATGAAGCTTTTTGTCCTTTCATAGCTACCTGTGATTATCAGTACTAAGTACTACAGGTTTGCGCTGATTCTCTTTAGCTAGAGCGAGTGGAGTGAATTCGGTATCTACTGCAACTATATTTCATTGTGGTGCACTCCTACATCAGTATGTAGAAAATATTCTCTGAGATTGTATATCTTGCGACTATTTAGTCTTGATATTTTTAATATTATACAATTTGATGATCTTTTAGGACAAGCACACGATTGCCTATAAAAAAATACTTGAGATTTTAATAGATAACTTCTTACAAAAGATCTGGAAAATTTAATATATTAAAATTGCAACAATCTTTATTTTCAATCTTACTAAAACCACAAGAATAGGATTTAAGGTAAATACCTATTCTTGTTACAAAATCGCTTCTGCTTATGCAAACGCTTGTTCTAAGGCTCTAACTGAGATCTTAACACTGTTGTGTCAGGCGCTGAGTGGAGACGTCTTATTGGTTCCATACAAATTTGGTTTATCTAAGCCGCTGCTATCGAGACTCAACCTGCAGTTGAAGCCACTCCCAGTTGATACCCATTTTAAACTCCCTTTTATCAGGACTGATGATGATATGAGACTAGAAATTGTGTAAATAAATCGGGATAATAGATTGAGTTTCTATATTATATTAATTTATAATACTAATATTAAATATATTTTCAGTATCATGATGTAAACGATCCACACCTGGTAACTATTTAAACACCTTTTACTTGCCTATTGCAATGAAAATTAAGTAAATAAAATTAATCGTGTAAAAGACCAGCGTACTTTTCCAGCGTACAAAGTTTCCCGCAGGAGATAAAAATTCAACAAAATGACATAAAAATCGTATAAAATGACTCAAGTTCCCCACAATTTTGACATCTTTTAAGTATGAGCGTTTAAGAGAAGCGCTGACGGCTACATCTGTTTCGTAGAATATTATGCTACGGCGTAGTAATTTCGTAGCGATGTAGAACAAATTATCACCGTGTTTCAAACTTTTTTAGGTCAGCTTTTATCTTGGTGCGTAGTACTTCACTCATGGGATTGAGTTTCCAAGTATGAGAAATAATGATTTATTTTCTTTTTTTGGTAACAATGAATACATTTTATAGGTCTGTTAATGATTATGACTGCCAAGTCTGAGGTCGTCCTTTTGATTGTAACTAAGAATAAATATTTGTGTCATTGATTACTTGTTCTATGTCTTGGTTCATACTAAGACATAGAACAGTAATTATTTACTCCATGATAAATACCTATAATGATAAACATCAAACAAGTCTATTAGCGGTCAAGTTACCATAGTACAGACTCTACCTAGTTCGGAAGCAGATGGGCTCGTTACAAATGTGTGAAGTTATTATTTCTGGTCCATGCAAAAATAATAAAAATATTTTTTATTATTGTAACCCAAATTGAGAATACAATATTGCTTATTACAACAACAACGAATTACGTAGACTTTCATTATAAAATTATGCTTTAGAATGACAATTACATGGTTCAACCCCCAATCTTTACCAAAAGTGATATTTCGTTACCCCCCCTTTTTAAAGAAGACCATTTTAATAAAATTCAAATATTTAGTCTCATGTTTGGTCACAACCATTACAAATTTACGAGCATAGCTCGAGGACAGCGCATAGGGGAGATAGCATATATTATATATGTACATAAGAAAATTGCATTGAACACTGCCATGGGTTTGAGAGTGGGTTTTGAACCCCATGTTAGAAATGTAAACACTGGTATTGTTGAATCGGTGATAAAAATAAAATTGTACTCATATATATTCCTTTCCATTTATATGTTAAATGTTATATTAAAAATGTAAAATATATATCTATAAAAGTAAATAAAATCTAATCATGAGCTTGTTATTTCAAATTAAGTTATAATAAAATCATTATTTTTTTAATTTGGGTAAATAAAAACAGTTTTTCACTAAATGCATGGGAAATTGCGTATACATTACTTGCAGCAAAAAACAATGTTTGAAATTATTGCGTGTTTTGCCGTCTGTCGGTCTATCTTTTTGATCCTTGAAAGGTTGGACCATTTATGACAGGACTTTCACTGGTAGATAGGTAATGTTATAGAGAGGTACTCAGGTTACCTTGAAAATATTCCCCAAAAAAACACGAAACCTAAGGTAAATAAATCTTGAATAATTATCATAACATTCAAGGATATCTAATTACAGTACCATATCTCTTTATTATTCAAAGTCATCTTCCTAGCCTAATGGCTTATTGCCACATGCCACATGTCATGAAAATAAAATAACATTATTTTGGCTACTAGTACAACTGCTTTCACCTAAATATAATTTTTTCTACATAGCAAACTTTGTGTGGAGTGGAGCAAACACATCGTTGTACAGTTGTCAGTATATTTTACGGCACTTGCCAATAACGATTGCCATAGATGTTAGTGCCGAGGAACGGGCGTGAATCACCGCCATTTTCCATACTCCGGACTGCTATTAAGAATTTCTTGTAGGAAAATTTCCAACAACAATCTGACCCGAGATTCGAACTCAAAAGCTTTTGATCAGCAGTCGCATATGTTAACCGCTAGACGAACGAGACATTTAAAATATCTCGAAATTAATGCAATAAAATATTTTTATTACATAGGTAGGTACACCAGCATTTAACAACAGTTTTAGTTAAAGAATTTAAATATAAATACTACATACACGTTATACTATGCGCTTATATATTAATGAGATCTCTTGTTTCCACGTTGATTTAAATATTTTATAAAGCACGTGCGGCCGAGGGAAGACATATGTATGTTTTATAGGGCAATAATCCAGAGTTAGGGGTGAATTTGTTGGAGCAAGGGTACTTTTTCAAAGATGTCTGCTGCGATGAAATATTCTGACCATTGTTTTGTTGTAGTAAGTAGTTTGAAAATATCTTGTGCATTTATTAATTTCAACTTAGTTTATTCTTATGGGTTGAAAATAAAATAAAATGTAGTAGAGTAGAACAGTTTTCCATTTCTTGATTTGTAAGTTGAGTCCATTAAAAACAAATACATGAGTTTCAAAGCGATTCCGATTACATAGCGATGCAGATCGCGGCTTCAATATTTGGCCTTTCGGGTTTGATTTCCAATCAGTGTAAAATAATTGTAACATCAACTTAATTATGTCATTGGTCAGATTAGATTACCAGTAAATTACCGAGCTAAACTTATTTATTTATTCGTAATATATTATTTTATTATAGCATAAAAAGCATAATACTAACACATAACTACCAGTTAAAACAAGGAGACTACCAATATCCGTAAAACTTTACAACTGCGATTCAGGACAGCTTCTCCGCAAATGCTTGTAAAAAACGCCATTTACTGGTCATGTAAAGTAAACTCAAGCACATATCCTAAGATGGATTAAAGTTTGTATATGCTGGTATGCGAAAGAAGAGATAAGATGTAGCCGGTCGATTTAAGATACCCTCCTTTGTGCGGCGTCGAGAGGATTTGTGAACGTGCATGCTAGACACAGAGTTGCGGTGCTTTTGGTATACGTTAGAAGATGAAGCTGCGAGGAGATAAAATATACCACTTGCTTTGCTAATAACGTTGAAATGCATATATTTTGATTGCCATATTTTGAAAGTCGTAGTAGTAGCTTTTAAAGGGAAGGAGGACCCTGTTGTAACAAAAAAAAACCTTAAAATTTGAATAACTTGCAAATGGATACCTAAATAAAAATCGTCTTAACAACCATGCAACGTTTTTTAAAGGCCTATTTTATGAGACCCCACACAATGGTATAGACGCTAAAACAAAGATTATCACCACTTTACGGGTACCCCAAATACAAAATATTTGTCGTGAATGTCGTGATTCTATTTACTTATCTACGCAATATTTTATCTTTCTAGCACGAACCGTTAGAACGGTAAGTCGAGGATTGATCGGTCACATAGACATAACGAAACTGTAAATTGATCATGACGCCTTAAAGGCCTAAAAAGCTGAATCGAAAACTATAAATTTTAGGGATAAGCAAGGTCTCTGAATAAGGAAATCATTTATCCGGCTCAAAAGTATTATCAACTGAGCTGATTCGTATAGTTACACACACATATTTTACAACTAAGTTTAAATTGCGAGTCGTTGAGTTCATTAAAAGATCATCATGCCAATAAATAATTTGTCAAGTTCTCATATTTCGTTGCGAGCCTGATAAATGTCCCTTTTTGTACTTATTGAAGGTCAATATTTATAAAGTGTTGGGGCTATTTAAATGTGTGGAACGATGATTCCATAAGATTGATCTCATCGACAAACTCACCGAACTGTTTTTTTTTAAATTATAAATAAGTATTTGGACATCTGATACGCAGCTCTTCTAGTCCCAAACTAAGTTGAATTTGTACTATGGGTATTAGGCAACTGATACAAATATCCTTTTTTTTTGTAAATACATACATAAAATTGTACATAAAAGACACTCAACTCTCAAACAAATATTTCCAAATCTGACAAACATTTGATTCAACCCAAGATCTCAAGTATAGCAATCGCATACTCTACTACTGCACCATACTACTATACAATCATCAACAATCCATAACGTCCCACTGCTGGGCTCGGGTCTCCTCTCAAATGAGGGTTAAGGCCATACGTCCCAACGCTGGCCGAGTACAGGTTGGGGACTGGCAAGACACCTTGTGGCTACACAAAATCTTGCCGTTGGGTGATTGTAAGCTCTAGATGTTATAATCACGTGATTCCGAAGTCACGTTTAGCAAACGGCCCTGGCTAACATAACAGTTATCAAGCTTAGTTTAGCTTAGACCTTTGGGTATCGTAATATTATCATAACATAAACGGTCACCCATCTAGGTACTGACCGCGACCTTGTTACTTACCCTCGGAGATTGTTTCCAATCACCTAATGCCCCTTGGCCACGAGACCATGCAATCAGTTATATCAAACATGAAGTTTTCGGAATATATGGATTTTTATTTGTTTTTGCATTTGTGAATGTTTTGTTCGGAAACTCCTGTTGCTTGTACCCCATCCATATCTAATCACGTTTCCTGCGACACAAGTTAGATCACGTCACAAGTGGAGATGTCTTCGTAGAATCATACGATTCAAAATACATACCAATTATAATATCTATCTAATTTCTTCGATATATATATGTAGTGTAGTATTTTTCTAATATCTTCATAAGTACCTCAAGGTATGATTTGAATACGTAAATGATATTTATTTTGCAAGTAAATCTTTCATTTACAGATATTTTTACACGTCGGGCTTAACACACACACAACAATAGTACACACACAATAATACATACAATGCGTTTCAAATAAGAATAAGATTGGATTTGTGACTTACTCCACTGAAAATGTAGCGTTGGCATAAACACCAACTAATATTAAAATGAAAAAACATAGGTACTTTTTTCTCAAAAGCGCGGCAAGACTCTGTGTATGACGACAATATCAGTGGCATTGAAAATTTGTTATAAAGTTTTTTAATTGTAAATTTATGTTTTTTTTGCACACCATATAAAAATATCTGAATTTGTTGAGAAATGCAGGGCAAATTGGGCAAATGTTACACAACATGTGACCTACACTATGACGACATAGTGAGGTGCTTCTTCACGCCCGCTTCAAGGATCCAGGATCACAATAGGAAGGAAACACATGAGCTGGCAGTGACTTCCAGTTTTTAACTGGTCAGCACAGGAAGGAAGAGCTGAACCTTAATTTAAGTCTTTAAACTTTATATATAAATTACTTTATGAATAGGCGAACTGAAACAAACTACTACCACTAAATTATCAACTTCCTCCACACACAATCCTAGCAGTACATAATAATGCTTTAAATACAAGACACGCACGCGACTTCGTCTAAAGTCTTAGAGAATTTTAGCGTCCCTAGTCGTCGGATTTATTCAGCTTTGCGGGCCTTGCTGTTTCATAAAAGCAATTATTGTGTAATCTTGGCAAGAAGCACTTTTTAGTTTTGTTTGTTCGTGGAATACAATAGTGTATTTCTTTCGTTAAAATAGGGTCTTTATCAAAGATAAGTTTATGATACAGAATAGAATATTATTAAGGAATATTTTATATTTGTTTATTTGTCTGTTATAACAATAATTTCACACGGACAAATCTACTCTACAAAAGTTTATATTGTAAGTTACATATTTTATGACCAAATATTAACTATCTTTCTTTGTGCCTTACTTATTGTGGAGGAACAGGTGTAGTGTTCATCAATCACAAAGGGAGGATCCTCCGACCAGGCGAGGTGATCATGCCTGACGGGCCCTGTCCAGGTGTTGGTGGTTGGTGATGTTAGGATGTTGTATATATGCTAATGGAGAATTTCTCTATCGCGATTCAGGATTAGTAGTTACTCTATATAGTTTATCCCGTGTTTTCTTCGTGGTTCAGTATTTCTTCGCTGTATGTGGAAGTCTTATCACTTATTACACATTTTAAAAGATGTGCATAACAAACAACTCAAAATGAATATGCGATGACATTGTTAGTGGATTAACAACGATTCATCTTATCGCATTATACGACACCCGTGAAGATGGAGAGATTCAATTCCCACCATGAAAAGAAGATGACAATTGAGAATAATATAGAAAGAACCTTCAAAAAGCAATTCAAGACTTTTCAACGAAACGAGTTGACGAAATCGTTCTCATACAACACCACACAAAGTTGATTATAAAATACTCAGCATTATTCGCCTCAATAATTCGCATGAAAAAAATAAATTACCCCTAAATTGGAATAACAAGATAGGAACGAGAATAATTCCCATTGTCAGGGGACTTGAACTTATTGAAGGAAACCAATTTACTCCAGAAAAATCCAGTTTTTCCCGTTCATGCCGGATCTGCCTAAATGAAACCGGTTTGTGGAACAAAGATGGAAGTGGTGTTTGTCTAATATAATCTTGTTATGTTTTGCAAAATGGATTATTTAAATTATGTTTTGATGAATTGTGAAATATTTCTTTGCCTTGGAAATATAAAAATATATTCGAAGGATTTTCTATATTTTTATTTCTTGCTCTTAGGCGTTGGTAACTTGCGTAATTGTCTATGCTACTAACAAAGTTATGGAATCAAACTTTAGTCTGCTATTCTACCATTCATGGTAACCTGTGGCTATAGTTTGTAGTACCTATACCTATGGGTTGTTCGTAATTTTTTTAGTCGTCATGAACTGTCTTAAAATAAAGTTTTGTTTCTGTATAAAACATTAAAATTTCCCTAAACTGCGACAACACACAATCTCATATCTGCACCTTATTACCTAGTTACATAATAAAGACAAAAAGTAGTTCTCTCGTTCTCAAATAACTTAAACAAAACGATATATTTTAGAATTTTACTAAAAATAAAGTAAAAGGCTCGCTTTTAACTTCCAGTATGTAGGCTATAGGTATCATACTAGTAATATAATAGTAATCAAGCTACATTTTTAGAATGATTCAGAAATAGTATTTTATAAAAAACTTTTCCGACGACGCTAATATTTTAAGGAATTGTCAAAGACAAAAACTAATATCATATTTTCAAAACTTATTTAAGACGGGAACGTGTTCAACTATCCAGACCAAACCTCTGAGGGATAGTATCAATAAATTAACATGCGATGGCTTTCTTTTATTCGACCTTTTGTCTCTTATCCCAGGGCTGTCACATAGGATTCTCCTGGATTTGTTTGGCACGCATGACTGAATTCAACAAATTGTCCGATTTCTGTAGAGTATTTTATACATGTATGTATTCATATCGGTAGTTAGTTACTATGTAAATAATCTATCCATCCAAATAATCCATTTTAAGCTACAACTAATCCAATAATTTACATATAGGTACACATATACCCTTAAGTACTTTATGTGACAACCCTATGACTAGTTAGAACCGTCTCCTTAAGTCTCGAGAACTATCACAGAGCCAAGTTTTAGTGTATGCAAATTTAAACGTCTGCGTTTTATGAGCAAGATTCCTCCAAGTTACGGATAGTTATTATACTGTATATCATTAAAAAAATTAATCCAACGTTTGTGCATTATGAACTAACTTTCACTTACGACTCCGCCCGCGTGGTCTCGGTTTTCGAAGCAATGCGTAGCCCAAGTAATTGTAAAATCAAAGTATCTATAAACCAAATTTAATTGACATCGGTGTAATGGTTTAGCCGTGAAAGCGATACAGACAGACAGAGTTAGATTTGTTTTTAGGAAGAAAAAACCACGGTATATTTCAAGGTGAATTAAATGTTTTGAACCAAAACAAACAGTTTGCAGACTTTCTCGTTGATTCGGTTAAATACACATCGCGACCACAAAGCACTGATGACATTGATTTGCAAGTCGATAATGGTTTATCAAGTTGTCTTGCTACAGAAAATGTTATTACAAAATAGAAAATATACAAGCTAGACATATAAAGAAAACGGTGATGGCTATACAGATAGCCCGGTCCAAAAAAAAAGCGGCCAAGTGCGAGTTGGACTCGCCCATGAAGGGTTCCGTATCAGCAAGTAACATCATATAAAAGTTCTTGTAGTTCGTTGTAACTTTCATCGATGTTTTTATACTAGTGTATTGATTGGATGAAAGGTATATTGCGTGTTACGATTTATGACATATTAAAAAAAAAACTACTCACTAGATCTTGTTCAAACCAATTTTCGTTGGTAGTTTACATGGTAATGTATAACATATATTTTTTTTTAGTTTTATAACTCTCTTATTTTAGAAGTTAGAGGGGGGGGGGACACACATTTTTCAACTTTGGAAGTGTCTCTCGCGCAAACTATTCAGTTTAGAAAAAAATGATATTAGAAACCTCAATATCATTTTTGAACACCTATTCATAGATACCCCACACGTATAGGTTTGATGAAAAAAACTTTTTGAGTTTCAGTTCCAAGTATGGGGACCCCCAAAATTTGTTGTTTTTTTTCTATTTTTATGTAAAAATCTTTATGCGGTTCACAGAATACATCGACTGACCAAATTTCAACAGTATAGCTTTTATAGTTTCGGAAATAATTGGCTGTGACATACGGACGGACAGACAGACAGACAGACAGACAGACAGACTTGACGAATCTATAAGGGTTCCGTTTTTTGCCATTTGGCTACGGAACCCTAATTAAAGAAGAAGTAGATGAAAAGTCATACAGTACAGGGGAACTTCGGCTCGGTTGTAAAATCACAGCAAAATGATAAGGCATAACCTTTGAAATATTCAAAGCAAGTTATAAAGTCATCTTTGTAAACGAGAAGTCGGGTACACAAAATAAAATCATAAACTCACATTCACGCCACAGTGTAGCGAAATAAGTGAGATAATGCTAAGTAAGCTGCCAGTGCAATTGTAAGTAACTGCGCTGTAACACATACGCCGCGGCCGATAGAATTCGATTATGGTGCAAAGCGTAATATATGTGACGTGTTTAGTTCCAGATTTGCATCGTTTCCCTGTGAATGTGTTGATGTTTTACAGAAATTGAAAAATACAACATGTCTAATTTTTTTTGTGATTTTGTTAAAATAATTAATCTGTCGTTGGCTACAAATTTGTTGTTTCTTAAAAATAACAAATTAGTTGCTTTAACTTTTAAACTTATTGTTTTAAAGTTTATTGTTGAATTCGTTATAATATTTTCATTTTCATTACATTTCTGCTTAACTACAGGGCAGGGTAAAGTTACTTTTGTATCCAATATGCGATGGTAAACATTATTAAAATAAACTCACTTGTACTTCTATTTCACTATTTTAATTGTCATTGTCGACATTGTCAAAGTTTACCGCTATGAGGAGAAAACGGTCAGAAAAAAGTTGAACAAATAGTGGAATATAAGTTTAAGTGATTTTAATTTCATGAATGTATTTCAACAAGTTCCACCAAGTGCCGACACTCAAGAGTAGATATAAATTATACATTACACCTCAGTTTCAAGTATAAGATTTTTTTTTAAATGTAGAATATTCTAAGCGTACAGTCTCAAGGCAAAGGAGAAAAAACAAAAAGTTTGAAACTCACAGTTTTCATTATTTATACCCGCTATACATATATTGTACTGCTGTTATGTTTACACTGCGACGGAAGAAACCCTATCCAGTGCACTGTTAGTAAAATTTTAATTAGCACTGTGGGTCCTTTATGTTGGAATTTTAATGGGCAACACTAAATGAAAGATATTATTGGTCTGTGTATAGCTTAGCTGGGATCAGCCGGTCTTTGCTTAGATGCCTTTTAGGAGGATGGTGTTAAAACCTTTTTTTAGATGAAAGTGTTTATAGTAACGGTTATTTTGTAGCTTAAAATACTTTTTCGAGACTTTGTTAAGTAACAAAATTGTTTCATAGTTTTATTTCAATATGTTTGTAGCTAAAAGGAAAACTTATAGGTATGGTATTTTGATAGGATAGAATTTCAATAATGTGTTTATAAAGACGCCCGAGCAATTTCCGATCTGATGGAAATATTTTTAAGTAGTTGCCTAACAGCAAAGGCTTCCAGAACTAAATTCCGAAACTTGTGCAAGGCAATTTGGATAAAAATCCAATCTCTTCCTAATAGGCAGTAATAGAAAGATGTGAGGCAATAAAATGATAATATTACTAGTAAATTGTCTACTTTAAAAAAATAAAATCTTACCTAATCCTTTTTTGTTAGACTTCTGTAGAACATTTTCATTAGCACACAGCACACACAATAAATAACAATGTTAAATGGTCCAGAGAATGAAATACGAGTATATTTTTTTAACATATCCTTTTAAGTTGTACTGGAACAGTTATCTTCGCGGTGTTTTTGCTCAGCGCGTCTGATTTATTGTGTAGGAAACGAGATGGTGCTCTCGGTAGATGCACAGCTATTGTTACATGCAGTAATACTAGTAAGTGATAGATGCACGGTGTAGGTTTCTTGGGGATGCTATAGCATTATTATGCTACTAATATTCGCCCGCGGCTCCGTCCGTATGTATATTGATTGTCGCGGTAAAAAGTACCCTATCTCCTTTCTCAGGTTCTAAACTATCAATGTGTTAAATTTTATTTAAATTATCTTTGTGGTTTTGACATGAAAGGGCGACAGACAGACAGCCAATCAGTGTTCCTTTCGTATTTATAATATTAGTACGGATAATGCAAAATCAGGCTTTTTAGGGTTCCGAAGTTCATAACTCGGAACCCTTATAGATTCGTCATGTCCGTCTGTCCGTCCGTCCGTCCGTCCGTCCGTCCGTCCGTCCGTCCGTCCGTCCGTCCGTCCGTCCTCGACTTACCGTCCAAACGGTAAGTGCTAGAAAGATGAAAGTTTGCATGAATACGTGTTGTAATTACGTCGACAAAGTGCTACAATAAAATTATGAAAAATAATTTTATTTGGGGTACCTCCCCTACACGTAAAGTGGGGATGTTTTTTTTTTCTCGAGGCTACCCCATCGTGTGGGGTATCATTAGATAGGTCTTTTAAAAGCAATAAAGGGTTTCCTAGACGATTTTTTGATTTAGGTATCCGTTTGCGAGATATTTCCCTTTAAAGGGCACTTTTTTGTAAAAACAGGGCGTCCCCCCCCCTCTAAAAGCTAAACGGCTGGCTCAAAAAATCTGAAAAAAATCGTGATAGTGGTCCATCTAATGAAATTTGAAGGAAAACTATAACCGATTAGATGACTTTCTTAGTTCAGGAGTTATAAAGGCTTATATGGTAAAATGCGCTCACTTGGAAAACGTCATACAAAATTAACGTATTAATACGTAAACATAACAATTATCTATTGGATACGATTTTAAATCCACATACCATTATAGGTGACTGAGGAACCCTTTCCTGTGCGTGGCCTGACACGCACTTGGCCGATTTTTTAGGATTCCGTAGCCAAATGTCAAAGAACGGTACCTATATAGATTCGTCATGTCTGTTTGTCTGTCTGTCCGTCCGTTTGTCACAGCTACTTTTTTCCGAAACTATAAGACCTATACTGTTGAAACTTGGTAAGTAGATGTATTCTGTGAACCGCATTAATATTTTCACACAAAAATAGAAATAAAAACAATAAATATTAGGGGAAAATTCTCCATACTTGGAACTAGAACTCAAAAAAAAAAATTATTAAATCTATAAGTATGGGGTACATTACCATGCAAACTTCTACCGAAAATTGGTTTGAACGAGATCTTGTAAGTAGTTTTTTTTTAATACGTCGTAAATCGTTAACGGCAATTTACCTTTTATTCATTCATTACACTATTATTAAAACATCGTTAAAAGTTACAACGAACTTAAATAACTTTTATATAATGTTACTTGCTTTTACGGAACCCTTCATAGGCGAGTCCGACTCGCACTTGACCGCTTTTTTTGTATTTATTCTTTTCATATGGAAAGCATGAGTAAAATCCTAGAGTAGGGGTTACCGTCCTCATCATTCTGCATCATTCTGATTCAGAATGATGCAGAATTGGTATCCGGTCTCACACTCATCAATAAAAGACGACAGCATGAATGCTGTCATTTTAGATTGGTTTTCTGTGTGAGGGTAGTACTGCCCCGGTCGAGCCCCCCCCCCCCATTCGTACCTAAATCAAATACCACCTATAAATTACCCATAAATACTATACTATATTTTTAAAATTAAATTTCAGTTATAAAAGACCTCTCAGTACCGTCCATCTTCTTAAACATAAAAAGCATATTAGAATTGTTGATATTCTCAACGTTACCCTCCATGTTATCGCACACTACCCGCCGGTAGTCGAACTACCCCTACGGACAGACATTAAACAGATTTTGCGCTCATAAAACCCCGTAATTTGAATTCCTTAAGACCGTACGGGGGAGCATAAGCTTCACTAATAGAAAATTGAGCGCGCGTCATGTTTGTTTCGCTGTACATTTTGAGATTTGAAATTTCGTAGCCTTTTATTTTGTAATGTTTTTCCCAAGCCATCATTTTAAAAATATGTTACTTTTCTGCCGTAATTTATTAAAATTCAGTGTAATATTATTGAGACTATTCTATCATGGGCAATTTATTTGATGAATTTGTTTCAATAAATATTAAGTAGGAATTTATCATAGGAAAGAAAATCATTTACGAAGGTCAAATAAATTAAAAGTAGAATAATTACTGTTAGAAGCATGTCGCTTCTGCCATTGTCCTATTTAAATAGTTTAATTAAAATCCAATAAAATGTTGTACATATTTAAAAATTTGATGTTACATTAAATTAAGACTTTCTAGAAGAGGTGCCATGTTATTTGTCTTAAATATATAAAGTATGAAGCAAGTTTTATTTCGCCAAGTAAAGTCGGGGGCTATACTAGTATATCCATCCATGATGGCCAATATCAGGGACGAGTAGGTAGGGGATTTTTATTTATGACGTCATCAAAGGCGACACAGCGTAAGTAATATAATGTCTTCAAGTTTTCTTTTAACGTCGCATAATTATTGGCGAAACTTGAAACCCGCCAAGTAACTTTAGTTTGGAAATAGGGTTTATAACTTGAGTATTTAGTGGTCTAATATATTCTGATATTCAAACTTCTTGGAAATGTAGCCACAATTTGGAAATTATGTGGAAATTAAAAGACTTGGTCGGAGCCGTTTATCTTTCGGAGTGTATTTTAAGTCGTTGGTACCAAACTTTGTTAGGTAGATCAAGTTGAGGGTCTTGAAATATTAAAATTGTTAATAATTAACTCGAAATTTGATGTCGATTAGATGATGCGAGTGGGTGTACATTTGTAACCAGTATTGGAGTTTAGTGTGACGTAGTTTAAGTATAGGAATTTGGTTTTAGTTAGCAATATATACCAAAACACTGACTGGCTGTCTTCGCACTTAAAATTTACTTACTATAGAGATTTAGTTTATATGTTTTTGAAATGAGTTACATTTTTGTTATTGTATAGTACTACATTTATAATAAACAATGACTGCCTCGATAGCGCAGTGGGAGTGTACATTACTGCTGTTGTCGGTTGTCGGTCTAGGGTTCAATTCCCGGGTCAAACCGAATGTTTGTGTAATTACAAAAGAAATATGTTATGTTTATGTATTTATATCAGTTGACTACTGTCAGAGCAGAACTTTTAGTACCCATAATACAAGCTCTGCTTGGTTTGGGACTAGATGGCGTTGCGTGTAAGATGTTCGAAATATTTATTTATTTACTGATTTCGATTTTAATGAACTTTCATATAAATTCTAATGAACTATTAACGGAGCAGGAGCTGGATGCGAGAAGCCCAAAATCGATCAGAGTGGTGTGCAATGGGAGAGGCCTATGTCATGCAGTGGACTGCGATAGGCTGATGATGTTGATGATGATGATGAACTTTTCCACTATAATCATCCTTTATCTAATCAACAAAAAATAAGAACAGTAAAATATATATATACATCTATATTAGGATTTATAGCATTTTGATTTCTAAGAACAAAAATTAATTAAACAAGTGACAACCCTACGCGTGATGCGGCGTGCAATAACAGGCGTTCAGACTTTTTAATTTGTTCCCGTTATTTATGTGCGTGTTCAGCCAATGGTACGACTCCCGCCGTGTCTCGGATTAAAATGAATGCCATTGCACAGCGACAACCGACAATCTTACAACAATTGAATTTGACTCTGTTCGATACTCGCTTCCTTAGTTGTAAAGGTTTTTTTTACAATATTTTAACAACATTGAACACGTTCTGAACAATAGGGATGAAAAGAACAACAACAGAAAATTTCTTAAGAATATTTAGATAGATTATTATGTATATTTACTAGGTGTTGTGTCTTATTAAGTGAAACTAAATAAATATTTTTGGCTATAAATTATTCCGTGATATTCATTCATTTGTGATTACAAACCTTCTACTTAGATATAATTATGAATATGGGTAAATTCGGATCTTGGGCCAGAATGTTTAATTTGAAAACAACAGCGCACATGTCAAGAGATTTAAAGCAATGGCCTAACTGTAGGTGAAACAGGTTATGTATGTATTATGTATGACATTTTAAAAGATTTTATGTAGTCTGGATTAGGTAAGTTTAAAAAAAAACTTGTTTTTGTATTGTAATCAAAAGTTTAATTAGATAAAACATAGGTACCACATTGCATGAAGATAGTGCAAAAAATGTAAGTAAATAACACACATACAGTAGCGACAATCCTTTACTCTAGATAGTGTTGTTGGTTCTGTTAAGCTAAAGCTTAGTTTTTATCTAAATTACAAGCCTTCGGTAAGGCAGTGGTATTACTTCGGGCGAGTCGACCTACATTGTGTTACAACTTGACTTTCTTATGTTAAAAACAATTTGGTAGAACAATCAAGGTTATAGAAGTATATTAACTACGTTAGACGAACCATTTCTTCGTAACATTATGAAATACTAGCTTTCCGCCCGCGGCTTCGCCCGCGTGGAATGCGTTTATATTGCGCGACACGGTAAGGGTAGATTAAACAATCTTACATGATTTTGTGTTTGATAATAAATAACTTCGACACAAACTTTCGTCCCCTATTTCAAACCCTTCTACCTTTATTTTCGTGACAAAAAGTATCCTATGTCCTTTCTCAAGTTCAGTTCTATCTTCATACCAAATTTCATCAAAATCGGTTCAGTGGTTTAGGCGTGAAAGCGTAACAGACAGACAGACAGACAGAGTTACTTTCGCATTTATAATATTAGTAGGGATAGTAGGGATTACACCATCGGAAAGTAGATTTCATCAAACAGAAAACACCCCAATTTTTAAAAAAAAGTAGATATTTTGACGGGTGAATTTTCGATATAAAGTCAAAATAGGGTGAAAAAATAAATATTTCAAATCAAATAAATTACAGTGTATTTGGGACATAAAAAGGTAATTTTTCACTAAACTTCGTTTAAAAATAATTTTATTTGTAAAAGATAAAAATAAAAAACCAAAAACTTGGTGTTTTGAATTTTTCACATATAATTTAGATGGCTGCGTAAGATGGCTGGCAGGAGCTGGATGCGAGAAGCCCAAAATCGATCAGAGTGGTGTGCAATAGGAGAGGCCTATGTCCAGCAGTGGACTGCGATAGGCTGATGATGATGATGATGACATATAATTTGAGGTTATGTGAAAATCGTAAATAAAAATCGGCCAAGTGCGTGTCAGGCCACGCACAGGAAAGGGTTCCTCATTCACCCATAATGGTACGTGGATTAAAAATTGTATCCAATAGATAATTGTTATGTTTACGTATTAATGCGTTAATTTTGTATGACGTTTTCCAAGTAAGCACATTGTAGAAGTTAAGCCCTTCATAACTCCTGAACTAACAAAGTCATCTAATTCGTTCTAGTTTTTATTTAAAGTTTATTAGATGGAACACTATCACGAATTTTTCCAGATTTTTTGAGCAGGCCGTTTAGCTTTTAGAGGGGGGAGACGCCCTGTTTTTATAAAAAAGTTGCCTTTAAAGTGGATATTCTCGGAAACGAATCCCTAAGTCAAAAAATCGTCTTAACAACCCTGTAATGTTTTTAAAAGATCTATATAATGATACCCCACATGATGGGGAGTAGCCGCGAGAAAAAAAAACATCCCCACTTTACGTGTAGGGGAGGTACCCTAAATAAAAATATTTTTCATAATTTAAATGTAGCACTTTGTCGACGTAATTACAATACATATTCATGCAAAGTTTCGTCTTTCTAACATTTACCGTTTGGACGGTAAGTTGAGGACGCACGGACGGACAGACGGACATGACGAATCTATAAGGATTAAAAGTCATAAACTTCGGAACCCTAAAAAGTTGTAGATCTTTTAATTACCTACAACTTTGCCATTTAACTTTTTTCAGTAGGACTTGTAGTTTTGCCGGAAATTGAGATAAACCGTTTTTTACCCTTTGTTTTATATATTTAGCCATCCAAAGTGACTCTACCCTGCCTGATGGAAGGTATGAGCAGTATCCAAGAGTCGGGGCTACCACACTTGCTGCGAATGCAGACAATAATGTATGGCGGCCCGAGATGCTTTTTCACGCCCCGCTTATAGGACCCGAAAACCTCTCCCCCTACCCCTTCCCGACCGTACTCAGATCGCCCGTAAATTATTTTTCCTTTCGTTTTTATAATTTTCTCCTCCTATTCCAATAGGTTTCATCCTACTATAATTTTATTTGTTTTCAAAAATTATCTACTCTGGTCTACTGGTCTATATGTCATTTACAAACTAAAAATCATTATGGTTGCCATGCAAGTGTGTTATTCCTAGCAACCTGTGAAGTTTTGACAGGAGATAAACAGTGATACATTTTGATACCTACGATTTATGTATTTTTATAACCACCTTTGTATCTCGATTATTGCAGTAAAAAGTAGCCTATGTCCTTTCCCAAGTTCAATTCTATCTTCAAACCAAATTTCATCAAAATCGGGTTAGTGGTTTAGGCGTGAAAGCGTAACAGACAGACAGAGTTACTTTCGCATTTATAATATTAGTA
Organism: Phragmatobia fuliginosa; assembly: GCA_932526445.1. Classification (NCBI taxonomy): domain Eukaryota; kingdom Metazoa; phylum Arthropoda; class Insecta; order Lepidoptera; family Erebidae; genus Phragmatobia; species Phragmatobia fuliginosa. The sequence goes on from OW052073.1 coordinate 958,445, forward strand.
GGGATTATGATAGGAGAAGTCTAGTCATTTATCGTTCTGTGTTTTATAAAATTTAATGACAACATAAAAAAAATAGATTTCAAATCCCAAGCAGTCAGTATCTACAGTTAGCTTTAGTTGTGTTGTGTTTAAAAAGTAAACTTCTGTATTAGTTTTAAATCTGGCCAATGTATTAGGAACATAAGCATAGCAGACCGCACTATAATGGTCTTTCAAGCAACAATAATTTCGATGGTATAATAAATTAATGAAATTTATACCATGAGAACACTTTTAGCTCTTTCTTTCAAGAATATTGTCTAAAGAAATATAACAACAGATGTGTTGGATTAACTATTATTTGTTTAATAACAATTTATGAAGAATAATATCAAACTTCACAATCGCATTTAATCTTCACCATTGAAAATTAGTAGGTTGTAAATCTAATCAATAACAGCTCTAGACAATTCCATAGCTTGTAACGGTCGCTTATCAACCCTTAATCTGCCGTCTGCTTAACACGAAAACTTAATGCTGCTTAAACACAAAACTAAAATTACGCGAGAATTTTAGAGTTACACTTGTAATGGTCAGAGAACGGTGATTAATTTTGTAAGCGCCTGGGGACAGCTTGAACTGTTTTGTAGTTAATTAGTTTGCTTATCTTTCAATTTTTGTAAACATTACTAGGTAAAGATTACAAGGCGTATTTTCGGCATAATTTAATTTTCTTTCGTGGAATAAAATAAATTGTAGTAAGTATTTATTTCTAAATGATTATCTTTTAAGAAAGAAGCAGAAAGAAAAAAATGGCATGACAATTATTATTCAATACTTGGATTATGTTTATGTTATAAACTTAAACTACTTTCCAATACAGACGTTTCCATTATATTCTCTTTATTTAAAATGGCATATATTAGAGTTTTTTCTTGAAAGCTCCAATAAGTACACAAAGTTGAATGTATATGGTTGTATAAATTAATGAAAACTATAGGAAGTGTCGCTAAAACAGAATGTAAAGGACGTTGAAATAGCATATATTATGTCATGATACATGGTTTGACCAAATGTTAGTGTGATCCACAATGTTTGTTTCGGTGTTTTGATGTTTTCTATGAATAATATTATGTATTTAATAATCTATATGTAGTAACAATTTATATCAGTTGTCAATGTCTTCTATGCGTTCAAGAATACTAATCTATAACTTGTAGTCTTAGACTTCTAAGCTTGTAGTGGTAGGAACGTACAATTCTGTCATAAATAGAAAGAGCCTTGGTAATTATTATAACGGTCATAAGCCATGTCAGTAAAATGTTGAGAGTTCAAATTGTTTGTTCAGTTTTTATGTATACCTTATATCATATGAAAAAAGAAACATATGGAAACTGAATTCATTAACTGAAATTCAGAAAAATCACACAAATCTTTTAATCATACTCCAATAGAAAAGCCTATAAATTTCATTAAAATGTACTACCATATACATCCAACTGTGTTTAAATATTTGAGCTTTCGAGAAAAAACTCTTATATATGGTGTGTTGAGTCGAGAGAATAAAGGGAAACTTACGGGTCTTAATACTGTTTTTGTTTCAGTACGCCGAGTTGTAAAGCTTTACTGAGAGAAAATGACCATTTTCTTTATAAGCATCTTAATTAGACCACACATTTACTATAAGCAAATAATTCATCAAGGTAGTAGAGCCACTGATTTCAGCATGAATGGGCCCGCTTAACCGGGGCAGTACTACCCTCACACAGAAGACCAACCTAATAATGACAGCATTCGTACTGTATTTCGTTGGTGAATGTGAGACCGCAGGCCTAATGATGCAGTAGGAACTCACTAGGCCGCCATAGTGTGGGTCACCATGTCACCATGCTGCTTGGGCACCAAGAGGCTCCACTCATCAGTTGACGTCCACACAGCTGACACCAAAAAGTTGGATAAATCTGTTGATGTCAGCTCTGTGGACGTTCTTAAGACCTTTGTTTAGGGTTTATTTTGGCGAAATCTACTATTTCTACTGTACGGTTGTCGTTCACGAGTGAAGGGGAACGAACCGGTCCATCCTGCCAAATTTAATTCAATTTTTCGTTGGTAGAACTTTTTTTGACAGTCGGCATCGGAATGTGGCCGCGTTCAACGGCTTTTTGATCGCGTACTTTGGCGCCAATTTTAGTTATCTTAGTTTTTAGTTGATATTAAGATGTTTTGTTTGTGTTATTAAGTGTTTAGTGTTTTAATGTGTAAATTGTGTATATACTCGTAGTGGTGGCAAAATCGTAATTTTTCAAGAATTGGAAAATAAAATCGGCCCCCAAATGGGGCCCCTCCCGTTCCAGGTGAGTCGGTTTTTATGTAACCACGTTTGAATGGCATTTCAAAGGCCATTGAAATGTTAGAAAAAAACATAAAGAAATGTAATCGGCATTCAATTTATATTTTTAATTATAGATAGAATAGATAGATTTAGAGAAAATCATCTTTTTTTTTTGACCTTCCTTCTGTCTGTTGACGTCCACAGAGCTGACTCAACAGACACGAGAAAGTCCCACTATTGGGCTCAACTGACGAGTGGTACCCTCTACCCCATGATCCTACTCATGCTTTCCATCAGGTAGACTAGAGTTACTTTGCAGATCCAAAAATATTATTTTTAATAAAAAGACTGTTTAAATTGCTGCAGCCCCTCATTATGAGTTAATGCTATACAATTCTTATTCTAAATTTAGATATACTTTATAACACTAATACTTTATTTTTGATGATGTATTACTAGCTAGTTTTATGGTATTACTACTACAGTATTACTAGCATGCAGCTCTGCCTGCGTCTCTGGCGGTTATTGTGGTAAAAGAAAATAAAAAATAAAAAGACTAATTTGTTGTGACTAAGTTGTTTAATTTCTTTCTCTTTTTTAAGTATTTTTTTTCAAATTAGTGTATTTTCATCGGTCCTCGATAAATCTACAAAGTTTGAACGAAATCTTGCCCTTTAAAATTGTTCAAAATCGCACCCAAAGGAGTCGGTTACAAACAGACAAACTTATTTTTTTTTGTAATATGTAGAGAAGTAAGACATATTTAGAACTTAATAATTGTCTCCTTTTTTAATATTTTATGTTATGGTGACGGAATAAGAATACAAAGTGTCACCACCCCTATTCATTCCATGGGTGTCGTAAGAGGCGACTAAAGGAACAAAATAAGCAGCTAACATCACTGCCAAGAGAAGGAAAACTTGAAACAAACCCTTTACCAACCCGTCTGGCCAGCGTGGTATAGTAGGCCAAAACCTCCTTTCAAAGGAGAGGCCTATGTCCAGCAGTGGACTGTTAAAGGCTGTTGATGATGATGATGATGATGATGATATTTATTTTTAATACATATATGTACATAAGAAAAAAAGGATTTCATGATTTCTTAAATGTCAAACTTATTAGAACTTTTGTGTATAGTTTCGTTGGTGGCGTGGATATATTTATTAGTTATAATTTTACAACTTACCTGCTGCTGGAGATAACTTTGTGACTACACCCCATCGTGACTTCCACTGAAACAAATAAAATAATACATTAACTATACAGTACATTCACAATGCACAGAGCAATAGAGCTAATAATGGAAATTTTGGAAATTTAAATACCTACGTATAATGTATTCATTTTAGATTCAATGCTATTGATGTTCTTAACATATATAAATAAAAAGTAATTGATATACCAGTATTTGAACAGTATTATGATTGAATTAAACCATTAGCACACCGGATTAGCAAGCTGAAGTGGCATTGGGCTGGCCATATTAGCCGCAGAACTGATGACCGTTGGGGTAGGAGAGTCCTGGAGTGGAGACCGCGTCTCGGTGAACGCAGTGTAGGACGCCCACAGGCGAGGTGCAGTAACGACCTGCGTAAGATGGCTGGCAGGAGCTGGATGCGAGAAGCCCAAAATCGATCAGTGGTGTGTGATGGGAGAGGCCTATGTCCAGCAGTGGACTGCGATAGGCTGATGATGATGATAATAGAACAGAGATAACACAACACCATTCCTAATTAGTGACAGATAGAGCTATTTCTAAGTCTATCTACAAAGTTATTTATGATATTTATTGATAAAATTTACATATATCTTAAATTACCCTTATGAAGAATATGACAATTTGTTACTTTTATAAAAAATAAGTAATATTTCATCAAAATAATTTGTGAAACAGGTTATATTGAGCGCAAAATAACTAGAATGACGTTGGTATGTTGACAGCATGCTGGGTGAAATATTATTTTCTGCGATTATAAAAAAATTGTATTGCCCCAATCAAAAAACAAATATTCTCTGAATTTGGTCCAAGTTATAAGTGGTCTACTAAAGTGAATGTAATTATTTTTTCCTAATACTAAACTCATTATTAATAAACCAGAACACAATCTTTGAAACGTACAGAAAAAATCAAATTTCTGCATTACAATATGGTACCTTGCTATGATATGATACTAAAATAATAACACACATTCATCATTGTCCTATCTGTAACTAGGCTACTAATTTTTCTTTTATTTCGTAAAAGTCTAAAATACTTCTGTGTATACCTAAATATATAGTTATCTAAATCTCTTAAAGTTTATCTATCCACAGAACCCACAAAAATATACTTCTTTAGCTTCGATTCCCATCCAATTACCATGCACCAGAAATTGATCTATATTTCGTCGCTGACAATAACAACAAAAAAGCACATATTTCTCTCCGAGTCACTCCATCTATTTCGCTACTGCCTTGTCCCTCCGTCCATAGCTCAACTGTTGCAAGAGACAAATAGCCGTCAGCGGGCCGGCTGGCAATAAAATCCACTATTTTACCGCACCCCACACGCGAACCTCTTTATCGCTTTTACTGGTGAAACTTTAACCTCAGCACTGAAGTCTGTTAATCTATCTATACTAATAAACAAAATTAATGTGTTTGTATTCAATAAAAAATTAACAGTGTTTTACTAAATGCTTAAATACTTACACCTAAAATGCATTAGTTAAATTTTTTGTCTGTTCAATCCGCGTAATCTCTAGAATGCCTGAACCGCTTTTGACGATATATTCACTGGACACAAATAGTGTAAAATATAAGATCTCTTATTCTTTTTGATTCAAGTAATATCTAGACTATCTACTTTTCTATTTTATATTGTTCTTAGTTACTCAAATATTAAAATATTTAAAAAGAGTCATCCACATAAAAAACGACTACGTGATTCCCTATGCGTAAAAGTGTGAATGTTCGAATGATCTACAAATATTTGTTTCGGGGTTTGTTTGGTGTTTTCAAGTTGAGTGGTTTATATAAATAAACCGTAAATACATAGTTTTCTGTGACAAGGGGTCTATTAAGAGATCCTTGAAAACGTCTGCAAATCTTTTCTGTAAATCAGAAAGTTATCATTCCTTGAATACGATAATATCGTCGTAAACTACTCTTTAAATTACTACGTTAAAATGCTTTAAACAGTCCTTACAGTGATCAAAGAGAGAATAAGCTTAATTCTCGCTTAAATTTAGCTCCTAAGTTTAATCCAGATTTCATTGGAACAACGCCAAACCAAAGAAAAAGTTCGAAAATAAACAAAGTTCTAAGCCAAGCAATTACTTGATTGGTCCTCTTGAAATATAATTTATGCAATTTTTATAATTTCTTTGGATGTAATATAAAGTTTTGAAAGAACTGGGCAAATAATATAATATATGAAATTATTAAGCAGGTAATAAAGGTGAGCCATAAACCGTTTTACGGTCGAAAAATAAAATGGTGGTGGTGGAAAAAGTACCTATATTTTATGTCCAAGTTTAACGCTTACACAATTTTTACAGGAGATACGCTATATAATGGAAGTTTAAATGGATATTATTGTACCTAGTACTCGCAATATTCTCAAATAGCAGAAACCAGACAGACCCAATATTAATCGTGTTTGGTTATTTCATATCCCAAATATCCCAAAATTTAATATCAATATTGTTTGTTTAATTGCTTTATCCGACAGATATTAAAATAAAACCCCTTTTAAATATACAGCTAGGTATTAAAGATAAAAAGCTCTTGGTGTATTCTTCGTGGTTCGTGATCTAAAACAGTTTTAGCAAGCAACATGTTTCGTTAAATGTGCAGAGGGATAAAAAGCTAGTTGTTAACTTTCTGTAATGCAGTAAACGATGCAGGAGTAATATATATTATTGTATTAAAATCAAAACTTAAGAAAATATTTCAGACATCTTACACATTACCCCATCTAATCCCAAAGTTAGCAGAACTTGAACTACTGATATAAATATATAAACATACTTTTTTATGCATAAACATACACATTATCGGATCACACAAACATCGGGAATTGAACCTGAGACTTCAAGCACAACAGTCGCATACAATACCACTCTGCCAGCAGTCTTTTATAATTGAGAGCTTACTTGAGACAATATTACATAATTCTCAATATTGGCAAACAAAAATGATGGCAAATCTAATAATTACCCATATATCATATCAATATGGTTTGGTAAATAAAGTAACAAGCAAGCACAATATTTTACGTAACGTTTTTGTTTCATTTACGAATATGTGAGCATTAATATTGAATACTTCTATGAACTTAGACACGTTATAACGGATGTTACAGAATTTCGTTACTACGTGTTAAAGAATAATAATTTACAAATTCATTTTGTAGTTTAAGAATTAGTTAATTAAGAAGATTTCAATAAAATACAGCTTATTGTAAATACTATTTCTATTCAAAATAACACTTGGAATGAGAACGAAATGTATGTCAGTCTCTGAAAGTTTTGTATAAAGATTAAGACCTCCTTTTCATGAAGTGAAAATTGAACCAGATTAAGACTTACCAAACGATCGTCTGCCTGAGCAACTTATCAAGGAGCTAAGTTAGCAAGTAGTTGTAAGTAAGCTGATAACCATAGCCAGGTGTTTGATTATTTATGTATAACCATAGTGTCAAAGTGCTTTGACTGAAGGATTTGTAATTAGAAAAATTATTGTCAACAAAATACTTCATCGAAACTAATCAATATTTAGTTAAACCAAAATAAAAAATAACGCCAAAAAATATACTTCTGAATAGCTTGGCTTACTTAGTTTAACAAAAAATTCGATACGTAATAATTTATAGATATTTTTACATAATATAACCAGAAAAAGTCTATCAATTTGAAAACCAAAAATAATTTATTAAAATAATTCTGTTACTAGCAGTTTTAATTCAAAACAACTGGTACGCTTACGCTGTCATTTATCCATTGTCGATGTCAAACATGTAAAAACTTTTTTGTGCTCAGTTAAGAGACGTTTTCTTTTCTTTCCCCGGGAAAAACATGGAATGGATAATGATCTTCTTGCTATAGTTTTTATTGCAGATCCCTTTTAACAATTTGAGCATCTGTAGTACTAAATTCTCTTTTTGTACGAGTTTCAAAGTATCTGAAGCTATCAATTCTGTCTTTTATTTTTGCTTATCTGTGGAAGAGAAGTATACGTCAGTAACCTGGCAGGTAATTTTATTTTAATTTACACACCTAATCAAGACAGATAATAAGAATTGTTTCATGTAAATGAGACCGGTCAATTCCGTGCACTTTGCAAGGGGATTAAAGCTCCCCTTTCTTACATCCGAAGCTGCCCCCAACAAAATACATAATACATGATATTTCTTCAGAATGTAACACCCTTCAGATCATGAAACCGCACAAACTTTTCACCATAGTAACTTTCATAATTCTCAGATTCTGAAATAGTTTGAAAGAATGACTTCACACTTAAATCCAGTGCAATGGATCATTCATTCTTAGTAGTTGTGTCAGTTCAATTCATTCATTCACTTCACACTCAATTGGAAGGGGTCTCGTAGGGTTTAATAGTTTTTCAATATTAAACCTTATACTGTCGACTTTAAGGTTAAAATTTGTATATCCATCGGCAATAGGTATTTGCATCATGACCGGGCGATAAATTTTGTTATGCTTCATCAGACTTAAGTTTGTCGTAAAAGTGTGCTCTTAGAAAGATATTGCAATATATTGAGAACTTATTATAATTAGGAAACTATGTTTATAGCAGTAAAACGGCAAACGTTTTGTCTTTATACTGTTATTAAACTCATGACTTATTTTTGTTGATATTTTAAACTTATGCCGACCATGCCGGAGGCAAATATCGATGTGACCGAGTTTGTCGTAGCTCTATCCTCTTCTACTCCTGAATGGAGGGACTCCATCAGGAACCACAGGTACTCCAGGGATGGGATAAATTTATCGCTAATTTAATTCGAAACGTCATATCTCAAAAATTTTGTTTTTTCAGGAGAGCTTTTTAAAGAAAAGTTCAGTCACTCACATGTTCGATAACGATATTTAGTCGTGCCACGCAGACAATTCTATAGATAGAAATAGAAATTTTATTCACATGAAACTTTAGATTGCTTTGCGTTAAATAGTAGCATTATCGAAATAATGACACGTTTTGGAATATGTCAGTATCAAATTAAAAAATTGAAAAATCGAGGGAACTCCTCAAATATCATAGGCACAATTGTCGCGATTTGTCGGATGAAGTCGGTTCCTTTTTGTTAAAATTATGAGTAGTAAGTGTTTATAGACAGCGGCAGTTGACTTATGTTCTGTTTCAAGAATTAAAGTATCTGCATGCCAAATTTCATTGTAATCCGTGTAGCGGTTTAGCCGTGAGAGCATAAGAAACGGACAGACGGAGTAACTTTCGGATTTAAAAGTATGATTGTGTAAACAACGTAATATTTTTCTGCATCTGAATCGATGTAAAAGGTAACCTGCAGTTATGGTCTTTTATGCTTCAAAATTAAAATATACTGCTTTTGGTATTCGCTTCTATGCAACGTTTTCAGAGATGCTCAAGGAAGAATTTTATTGTTATCGGGGAAGTATTTTAATACGCTATTGCCAGCGCAGTTTTCTAGTTTTGAATTTTTGTGGCAGTTGTACAATGTATTCAGAAATTCATGGACCGATGCTGGAATCTTAATGTTATATTTGTTTTATTGTTACTTTATCCTCTATCTATCTATGCATATATATGTTGTGTTTTTCATGCCATGTTTTTGTCCTACGATTGTGGTCAACACCTTCAGATTTCAATTGTTTTTTCTTTTAATGAGATCTACATATTCGATTTTCATGGCTTTGTGGTGAAAGTAGTGAATTCGATATCCAAATCGATCGAATTTCGCTAGGGTTTCAATGAAGAAGTTTTCGAGTTTTCAAATACATATGCAGTTTCATTTTAAAAAATCATATTTGAAATATGTTACCTTGAATACTATAGTTTACCTCATTAAGAATTGAAGATATGATAGAGTTAATGCAAGAATTGTGTAATATACTTTGACATAATAACTGCATGATTGGCCTAGTGGTTTAAGCGGTGGTCACGCCGCTTTCTATTGCGCCAAGTGTCGTGGGTTCAAATCAAACGTGGGATAATACTTTTTATGATCTACAAATTATTATTTCTTTCTGACTATTATTTGTGTCTATTTCATGTATGTTATTTCATTCAGGAAGTATAGTCATAAAGAGTTGTCTTAAAAAAAAAAAAAACAGTTAAAAATGACCGCACGGTTGGCCTAGTGGTTTAAGCGGTCGCCACGCCGCTTTCTACTTCACCAAGTGTCGTGGGTTCAAATCCTACGTATTTCTGAGTCTGGATGTTCTTTGTGTCCATTTCATGTATGTTTGTAAAGTCCCCCGCGACATAGGATTTGTATTCCTAATGCGGGAGTTGTCTTTTAAAAAAAAAACAAAACAAAAACTTAACTAACAATCATGCTAAAATTATAACTCAAGACATTGGATATAAAATCCTGTATAATAAAATTATCCAAGTTCTCAATAATAAATCGATTGTGACAAAATATTGCATCTGTGGGTCATCAATATTATATTAAAGCTCTATTTGTCCTCATTCGTACAACGTGACAATTCGTGGGGCGATGAGACCGAATGATGCTCTTTAGATACATTAATATTTTGGTAGGTTATAAGAGACAGTATAGATTAATATTCCAACATTTGTTTTATATGTTCATATGCAGAGCACATATATGATTGTTTTTTTTTATTTATAATTTTGCTCGCTCTTAATCATCATCTAGCAAACTATAATTTAATCATCATCAACAACCCATCACGTCCCACTGCTGAGCTTAGGAGAGGATTAAAGCTATACGTTCCTAAGCTGGTCAAGTGCCGGTTGGGGACTGGCAAGACACGGGGACTGGCAAGACACGTTGTGACTTAATCTTGCCATTGGATGTTTTAAGGCCTACAACTAAGCTATACGACTGTTATCTTATGATAACAACCAGGACCGACTGCTTAACGTCACCTCTGAATCACGGAAACGTTCATAAACTCTAACATGAATATTTGATTTCTAAATCTAGTATGGAAATATATAATGTACTTTTAAATGAAGATTTTAAAACCTAAAGTACCAACCTATCAAACTACAGAATAAGCAATTCAGTAGTTTACTGTAAAAGTATAATATACAGACGTAGCTACTTATCTTATACGTAAAGGTTATTATACAGTTGACGAATTTTTAATGATAAAGAAAAATGGATTTGACTACTTGTTCCTTGTCATTTTATTCTACTCATGTGAATGTTGTTATCACATTGTTTATGAGCATGATTTTACTTTTGTAAGTAAAGATTCTACGTGACGAATAAAGGCCATTCTTCTCTTTCTTTTGATCTTAAAATTAATATTTTATATTTAATCTTTCGTTACCAGTAATTTGGCCAATATTTGAGCACATATAGTTTTTACCTTTGTTGTAAGTAGATGCTCCTACTATGTTGTACCCACTGAGGCTGTTGTTTTTTTTTTTTTAAATTAGCTTATGTTCTAATTTTTAATCACTATAATTTGCATCAGTCCTCTAACATGGTGTATAGTATATTAGTGGCAGCACCTTACCTGGGGGTAAGGTGCTGCCACTAATATACTATACACCATGTTATATCAGGTTTATAAACATTAAAACTATGTAAACATTGGCGATTTGAAAGGAGTGGCCGTGAGTTTTTATTGCCATGTTCTTTTCTCCGGCTCTACCTATTGTTTGCGAACATGGCATAAATGTACATGTAGAATCTTGACCTGTCACAAGAGATGTATTGCATCCTAAGTGAATAAAGAATTTTGAATTTGAATTGGAATTTGAATAGCTGACTAAGTTCTACTAATTCAGGAGATACCAAAAATTGACATATTTTTTTATTAAAAATAAGTTTAACAAAAGATTCTTTATTCTCGTGTTCCAAAGTATCGTAACAAACTAAATCATTAATCCAAAATAAAAACAGCGGCTAAAAACGAGAAATCTTTTGAAATGTCAAAACAAAGCGGTACATTGGCGGTGACATCTGCAAAGATACCACGCTTACTGGTTCACGGCTCGCTCTGAATGAACAATGACGTTACAATGGCTCCGCACGCAGATAAATGCTTTGTTGCTTACCGATCACTGACTACATTTTGCGTTGAGCATATATTAAAATGTTGGGTATGCTTTGAGGCTTAGCAAATTTTAAATTTAGCTATGATGATCAATTAGATATTAATGGTAGGAGTCTCTAGAATGAGCTGAGTGAATCGGCCGTATAATTGGGTCAAAATATTAAAAAAATAAACATTTGTTACATCATCTTCCTAGCCTTTATTCCCAAGTTTATTTGGGGTCGGCTACTAGTTCAACCGGTTTTACCTGAATTTCAGTTTTTCCAGGGAGCGACTGGCATCGGACCTCCGCAACCCTAAGGGAAAAGTGAAATTCGAAGATTGAACTAGTTGTTAGTATATATGAGGGCACTGACTTCCCAATAACGATTGCCATAGATGTTCATGACAAACGGGACTGACGGCTATACGTGCTCTTCGAGGCACGGGCGTGGATCACCGCCAAACTTCCAAACTCCAGGCTGCTATTAGGAATTTCCTAAGAAAAACCCAAAAAACACTTTTTGGCCCGACTCTTGATTTGAACCCGAGACCTCTTGATTAGTCGTCGACACGCTAACCACTAGACCAACATTTGTTACATATATATATATTATAATACCTATTTTGGGAATGAGTTAGTAAGCGTATAGAGTACAGTCCTGAGATAAAAAGAAGCCTCTAAAAACAAAGAACAAATACATTTCTATATGTTAAACAAATACTCCTTATTATTTGTTTTTAGGGTTCCGTTGCTAAATGGCAAAAAACGAAACCCTTATAGATTCGTCATGTCTGTCTGTCCGTCCGTATGTCACAGACACTTTTCTCCGAAACTATAAGAGCTATACTGTTGAGACTTGGTCAGTAGATGTATTCTGTAAACCGCTTTAATATTTTTACATAAAAATAGAAAAAAAAGCAATAATATTGGGGGGTCCCCATACTTAGAACTGAACCTCAAAATTTTTTTTTTCATCAAAACCATACGTGTAGTACTAGTAGTAGTACTATAGATAGGTCTTCAAAAATAATATTGAGGTTTCTATTATCATTTTTTTCTAAACTGAATAGTTTGCGCGAGAGACACTTCCAAAGTGGTAAAATGTTGGTCCCTCCCCCTGTAACTTCTAAAATAAGAGAGTGATAAACCTAAAAACAGCAAGTGAGAGTAGGAAACATCGACAGTGATGAGTTTACAGTGACCTATGGTGTTCCACAAGGGAGCATATTGTGTCCGACCCTCTTTCAGCTCTACATAAATGATCTGTGCCAAAGCTCCCTCCAAAATACTAACATCTTTACGTACGCAGATGACACAGCCATATTTGTCTGGGGACCGAACTGGAACACCGTCAGGGAAAGAGCGGAGTATTCTTTGTCGAAAATTATGTAGTGGCTTTCTGATAACTTACTGACACTGAACCTCTCTAAGACATACTATATCCCCTTCTCAATCACAAAAAGTAACTCCCCACCACAAAATTTCTCTATTACAGCACATCATTGCCAAAGAACTCAGAACGCCTGCACATGCTCACAAATTGATCGAGCCGAGTGCGTTAAATACCTAGGAGTATACATCGATAGTGGACTGAGATGGAACAAGCACATAGATACAGTCACCTCCAGAGTGAGGAGGCTGATACACATATTTAAATCTCTACGAGACTGTCTCCCACTAGAGAAACTAAAAATAGTCTACTTGGCCCTTTGTCAGTCAGTAATCCAATATTGTATTCCTGTTTGGGGAGGAGCTGGCAAGACGCTCCTTCTGGGTCTGGAAAGAGCTCAAAGAGCTGTACTCAAAGTAATGACTGGAAGGCCGTACAGATACTCGACGGAGAAATTATATGCTGATTGCAAGGTGTTATCAGTTCGACAACTCTTTGTACTCAAATCTACCATGAGAAGACATCGAAGTGTCCTGCGCCCCGATCCAAATAGACGTAGCGGAATGTCTGTATGCCCTCGTTTTCCCTGTAAGACATCCTTTGCCCGAAGGCAATTTAATGCTACTAGTACAAAATTATACAACGATATACACAAAAAGCTCAATATCGCAGGACTAAACAGATATAAACTTAAAAACACTCTGACGGACTGGCTTTTAAATATGGACTATGACAAAACTGAAAAACTACTGACATACATCGCGTAACCTCACATAGACAGTACCCCAAATTACATAACACAAATACGTCATAAATCATAAACCGCAATTTACATTTCTTTCAATCAAAACACTATTATTAAAACATTGATGAAAGTTACAACGAACTACAATAACTTTTATATGATGCTACGGAACCCTTCATGGGCGAGTCCGACTCGCACTTGGCCGCTTTTTTATTTAACTTTTTGTTTTTTTGACAAGGCTTTAAGCATTAGTACAGGTGGCATAAAATTGTCGTTCTCAAGCCATTACCTAGTTTGACGATTTATTATTTAACCCTTAATCAAACAATGGTAAAATACATGCCACATTCGATCGATCGATATGTTTTTGGAAAAAAAAGTTTTTTGTTTTTTTAAAAGACAACTCCCGCATTAGGAATATAAATTCCTGTGTCGCGGGGGACTTACAAACATACATGAAACGGACACAAAGAACACCCAGACTCAGAACAACAAATTGTGAATCACACGAAGTGTTGTCCTACGTGGGATTTGAACCCACGTCACTTGGCGTAGTAGGAAGCGGCGTATCAACCACTTAAGCTACTAGGCCAACCGTGCAGTCAGCAATAAAAAAAAATAATTGTTTGTCATTGACTGTCAAAATCAAAAATCCGTGAAGATTTATAAATTTTGCACTGTAAGGGCCACTTCCTGCGTTTGATCGTGGTATAGGAAACGCGCGTTTTAGCGATTGCTCAGATGCCAAATCGATGCTACCGGCATCCGAATGTGTGCGGAGAGTAGCGTGCTGTGTCACGCTTCTAAAAAGCGACTCAATCTCCGCGTTTGGCGTTTTTAAGTGTGCGGTGTAGAGCGTTCGGTCGCCGTATTTAGCTTCTAAAAAGTGACTAGTTGCCGATCGCCGATGCTAAAAGTAGCTAGTGTGCGGTGGCCCTTATTCATAAATATTTGATTTGTGTTTGGAAAAAATCCGGTAAGTAAATACGAGTTATTTATTTGTAAAGTTGATGATATTGTTAGGTGTTGAGTGTATAAAATTAGTTGCTTTCAGAAAAAAAAATAAGTAAAATATGTTCATAAGGTTATCATCATCTGCCTGCAAATAAAAAGTATGACCATTGTACGTTAGTAGAAGTAAATGTTTGAAATAATGAAGTATCGTTGTAGGACATTTTGACAATATGTGTAAATAATTTTCCTTTTTTATTGTTATTGCCTAATTGTTTATTTTTCTACGGCACGATTTCATCAAGTAGGCTACATATGCTTTGAGGTTCTGCAAATTTTGAACTTAGCTATGAAGATTAATTAGGTATTAACGGAAGAGTCTCTAGAATGAGCTGAGTGAATCGGCTGTGTAATTGAGTCAAAATATTTAAAAAAATTAACATTACATACATATAATACCTATTTTGAGTTAATAAGCGTATAGAGTACAGTTCAGAGATCAAAAGACGCCTCTAAACCCAAAGAACAAATGCATGTCTATATATGTCAAACAAATACTCCGTATTATTTGTTTTTATTTATATTTTCAAGGCTCTAACCAGAAGTACAGGTGGCATACCATTGTCGTTCTCAAGCCATTACCTAGTTTGACGATTTATTATTTAAGAAGGGTGAAGAAAATGTCACACATTTTCCCAAAGGACACAAATATAATATGTTTCTTGTTTTCTTCTAGACTTTTAGCTTTTACCTACATTATTGTTCACTAAATTAGCATTATTTATTATATACCAGTGTTTAGATCTATAAGACATATGGACTCTAAATTTCTTAATTTCTTAGTTTTTACATCGACAGCCTTTAAAAATAAATTTATGGACATTTTCGTAGGTCTCTCCTTAAAAAAGAGGTTTGAAAAAGTTTAAACTAAGAGTTAGTAGACTTTTATGAAATATTACTGTTTATAGATCCCTTTTTTATGTGGGCTAGGATACCTGTAGCTCAAAAGTCAGAAGTATCTTGTAGCATTTATAAGCAACGAAAACAAAGTAGTACCCGGATTACGCAGAGTAGCACACAGTAGGTAGGCTACTGTGTGCTACTCTGCGTGCCTAGCACGTCTCTAACACACCGCATGGTTTTAATTAGTGCGATTCCGACACACCACCCTGTTGCAAGTCCCGGTAAGACGACGTCCCGTCGGGAATTCTACACGAAAAAAAAGCATCGAAAACAAAACTTACACCATTTTTAATAGGCTGCGCCTGAGACTAGAATCGCGGCTTAAGCACGTCTTCTCGGTATCTAATATTTAATTACTATGAAATTTGTCGTGTCCAAAAACTGAGTATCTTAAAACTCTTGATCATCGTACAGTAACACAAAAGGGAAGAAACAGTTTCCTATCCCTCTCACTCAAAACGACAAGCAAAATCTCAGTAACATTTCAGTGAAAACAAACAATTGTTTAAATTAAGTCTGGTCTAAGCCTCCGCCGGCGCGGGATAAACGTCGGCTAATCCTCCCGAGCTGTCCCTCCGAGGGCACGTTAATAATTTATTGAAAAACCGTCTTAACAACAGTTCCAATGCGTCGGAGACAATGGTCAGAGGTTCTTAAAGTTTTTTTGGGGCATTTTCTGAATAGTCATATTTATTTTTTGTCTTTTGATAGTACAGGGACAAAGAGACTGATCTGAGTGATACTAAGTCATTATCGCGACCTGATAGCCCAAGTCAGAAGTGCGTTATTGCTCTTGTATAGTAAAAAAATTGGAGGAACCCTATCGAGCATCAACTGAGCTCCTATAACCTCACTCACTTCTGAATTTTAAAACATAGAAAAACTTAAATGAATCTGGACCGATCATGTGATGAGGATGAGGACGGATTTAGGAGAAAAACGGACGAAGGGTATTATGTTCATGGTCAGTAACATTAAAATAAAAATCTGCAGGATCATAAATGCGCCGAAATAGTGTGGATCACATATACCTATAGAAGTAAAGTATAGTATCAGCAATATATTATAAAAAAAAATCTTGATTAGTAACTATAGTTTGTTTGGGGGTTAACAGTTAATAAAAAGTATTTCAAAGAAGATAAAAAAATGTGTATGTCTAATTACACTTCGTAAACGCAGAAGTTCAACAAAAGACATCAATAATTGAATAAGACCATCTCTCTCAAAAGGAAACTAAGAAATAATTAAGTAATTATTTCTCAATGACAAAAGAACATACAAAAAGTGGCAAGTAGCGCAAAGCAATAATCTTAAAGGAGAATGTAGATAATTACTCTTTGAGAGTGGTTTCTTACTATAGTGTTCATTATTCGCTAGCAAGGCATTTACATTTTAAGTGTTTCAGTGTTGTTAGTTAATTGTTAATAAGATAGGAATATTTAAAAATACATCATCATCATCGTCAACAGCCTTTAACAGTCCACTGCTGGACATAGGCCTCTCCTTAGAAAGGTATATTATGGTTAAATTTAATTTTCGTCTATAGGTATAACGTACATAACTCTTTTCTGCCAAAAAAAGGAAATTAGTATTCTTTATACAAACTTAAAGTGAACACACAAAATCATTTAGACTTGTAATTTATCAGCAATTTTCACAGAAACTATACTCGTCAATGGATAGAAATAGATCTTATAAAAATTAGCCCGAAAAAATATAATATTAATGCAGATGGAATTACAAAGTTTTTAGTTTGAACTCTGACATTTTCCAAGGGATTAAAAGATGTTTAGAAACACTGGCCAGTGGCTTATTCAGTGTTAGGTTTAATTGTATGTATGGGTTTCATATAGACTGCTTTTGTGTGGGGGGATTCAGTTCTAAGTGTATTGCGCCTTTCGATCAGAGGGGCGAGTTTGAATGGCAGTTGTGTCAACAGAGCTGTGTTAATGACGTCATATGCTTTAAAATCTCTAGGTTTGTTGTGGGTTTAATTACTACGACATAAGTAGTTTTGCCTAATTTAAAAATATTTATTAAAACACTGTATAATGAGAAATCGTTTCTTGTTAAAGATTACTCCCGCATCAGGAATATAATTTTCCTGTGTTGCGGGGGACTTTACAAACATACATGAAAAGGACACAAAGAACGTCCAAACTCAGATCACCAAATTGTTAATCACACAAAGTGTTATCCCACGTTTAATTTGAACCCAAGACACTTGCCGCAGTAGAAAGCGGTGTGGCGATCGCATAAACCACTAGGCCAACCGTTCAGTCAAATAAAAAAAATGGTCCAAAAAAAACCCAGAATCGATTGGGACTAAATAGATATCAGTAGGTTCATTAGAATGCACAATTTACTCCATACGGTGGAGTAAGCGCAATGCCGAAATCAATTTGATACCTTTTTAGTCCCAATCGATTCTGGGTTTTTGGTCCATACATTTTGGACCATCTCCTTTATTGATATGTATCTATCTTACCTACAGACACATAAATAACAGACATAATGAAAGATGAATACAATGAAGATGAAAATATTTCATTAATAAAGAATAAAATAACCTTACAGTCAGACAATAGAAGACGTCATCGACAGCTCAAACAGCGTCCACTATGCCCTTTGAAAGTGGTCATTGTGATGTTTAACTGTAGGTTGAAGGATAGGACACCGTGAAGTATCTATATACTTAACGGTAGGTATGTATCAATAAACTACTTGAATTAGTAAGGTAGGAAAATCAACATTTTTCAAGTAAGATTCTCATAGTGACTCTACTCTGCCTGATGGAAAACATGAGCAGGATCCAAGAGACAATGTAATAATGAAGCATGGTGACCTACATTAGCGGCCTATTGAGAAGTATCTCTATCATTCATTCATCCGATCTTGCATTCAACAACTAAACATGACAACGTGAATGCTGTTGTTATGTTCTTCAGTCTTCTGTGAGAGAATAGTAGTTGTTTAATATGAATAGTAATAGTTTGTGCGGAAATTAACGTAACTCTACTAACTTACTTTTGTGTGTTAATGAAACATTATATTTCAGACAAACGAATTAAGGCAATATGATGAATAGTAGTAGTCATGATGATGTCAGCACGAATGGGCCTCACATAGAAGACTATCCTAATAATAACAGTATTCTTGGTGTCGTATTTCGATGGTGAGTGTGAGACCGGAGGCCTCCGGAGGCCGCGAGAATGATGCAGAATTATCTGACCAGAACCAGGTACCACCATGGTATGGGTCACCGTGCTACATTGCCTACCCTTACAATGAGGATGGTGGCGCCTACTCCTGGATTCTACTCATGCTTTCCATCAGGCAGAGTGGAGTCATTGGTAGGCTAAAATAAAAAAAAAAAAAAAAGGGATCTACTATCCAACTCATTAGGCTAGTAGGTGTTAGTAAGCTCGATCAGTTAGAATCGATAATCCAAATTACAAGAGCTTCACCTTGAGGGGTTGCTTATTGCGCTTTATTTCCAAAATCTCCTCTACTAAGGAATGTACCAAGCATCTAAAGAATTAAAAAAAAAAATAGGCTATTGGGCTCATAGGCTTACAGCATTAAAACTACAACAAATCTTGTTTTTCTTTTTGCATTATTTTCTTAAATTAGGTTAAAACCGTAGGTATTTTATCCATCTACGGTGAAGCCAAAACGGAACGTAGTATTTTTGACCGTCTAATGTATATTTATATGTTTAGCACAGAGTCTAAACAACAGAGAGAAAAAGATTTCCAAGATACATAGATACTATTCTAAGAAACATACAGCATGAAACTTCTACAATTACAAGAATATGAATAGGCTTATATTATGTATAGAAATATTATATTAACGTCAATGCCACAAATAGTTTATTTTACTCAAATAGTCTCTAAATTCCACACGACTGCCTACCCATATTCAGTAGTTCGGACACCATCAGTGCCAAATGGGCACATAAAATTGCACATCAACAATACTATCGCTACATAAATCCCTTGAAATCATGGTTCAACATCCTATAGTGGTACAGATATAGACAAAATTATTAGAAATATAATTTATTATGTATATTATTATTTATTATGAAATATAATTAATAAAATGCCATAAACAATGAAGCCAAAAATTGTAAAAACAATGTTGGAAAAGAGTGTCCATGGAGTTTCTTGTCTGTTCTTCTCCATAGGATCTAAGAATTGGAACAGACAGTTAGCCAAGCCACCACCACCGGTGGTATCCGGGGGATTTTCGCACAGACAAAAAAAAGGGAGTTGACATTGAGAGGTATAGTAGACAACTGATTATAATTAATAATCAACTTACCAGACAACTGAAGAAATTAATGTTTTTTTCAATTTAACTTCATCTCTGTTTACTGTTGCTTTCACTATAGATTGAAAACTCAAAATCAAAATGGAAAGTTGCATAGGATATTGAATCTATACAAATATCATCTAAAATTACTATCATATATTAGCACAGTAGCCGAGGCGGCGATAAACCTGTTATAAGCCCCTACAGGGAACAAAAGTTGCACCCTGCAGATGATAGAAATTATAACTAAACTTTACTATAAACAAATAATACAGTTTTTATTATCTTACGTATAAAATGTACTCGTTATCTATAAGTTGCTTCTGAGGGAGCGTAGTGATTTATAAGAGTTAGTTGTTTCTGCAGTGCACACACAACTAAAATGGTGCAGCGTCTTGGTGCAAATGTTTATTTAATGGGAAAATATGTTTAGTGGTGTCGAATAAGTTTCAGCTTCTTTGGGAAGAAATTGGTGAATGTAACTTCATACGGAACTTGCTTATAGTGGGTATAGCCTCAGAATAAATAATGTATTGTGATTATTATAGCACATTATTTTTAATAGATGTTTTTAAACCCTGCAGAATTAACATTTTGTATGATATAGTAGAATATTAGAGTAGTCCACCATATTGATTACGAAAACAGAATATGCATTATGGTGCCCCACACTCAATTGAAATACTTCTGCATCATTGGACCTCCGACCTTGCATTCATCAACGAAACATGAACCGAGAATGCTGTCATCAATATGTTGATTTTGTGTGAGAGGGCAGTACCGCGAGTCAAGTATTCCTATTCGTAATGAAGTCAACGTAACTACCTTTAATTCAGTTTCAATGCTAAAAGCGACACCTTTGAGCAAATAATATTTTAAAGAAATGATTAAAAATTATTTAAAAGTCGAGTCCTACAAGGAAACAAAACTTGCACACTACGTACGTAGCTTTACTCGACATACTGCGTACCACAATGAAAAATACTTGCGAATAAAATGCTTAACACTTGTGCACTGGAGTGTACCAAATAAAAATTGTGACAGGCTTCGCATAGTGTTGAATAGGAGCACGCGAGAGGATTTACTACGAGATTTTCGACTACATACTGACGCTGTGAGTGGTTCTAAATCAGATTTTGAGGTGTAGACGTGCATTTTTGTGTCGATAAAAAATGATACAAAGGATTTATCTCCTAAAACTGTTACAGAGCTGCGGAGGCTGCAGCTGGAAGGCTCGGCAATTGGTAAGTAAATTTTTTGAGGTATATAATTGTGTTATGTTATTGCCAGTAATTCCAATTAATACACGTATAATCACGGGCTCATGGCTCAGTTGCCCTAAGTGATTGGAAAAAATCACTAAGGGTAAGCAACAACGGCGCTGTCACCTGGATGGATTGCCGTTAGTGACATGATATGAAGGTCACGTTAAGCATTCGGTCTCGGTTGTTATCATGGGATAACAGTCATGAAGCTTAGGACGAGATGAGCATAGGCATGAATTAAATTAATTTATTAAATGCCACGGAGAGCACGTCCCACGGTCCCGGTTGTCATGAACATCTATGGCAATCCGGAATTATTGGGAAGTCAGTACCCTCAAATTTACTGACAACTAGTTCAACTTTCGAATTTCAGTTCTCTCTCTTTGTGACTATGTGTATTGTTGCTCTTTCACGCGAAAACTACTGAATAGATTTTGATGAAACTTTACAATAATATAGCGTACATTATCAGAATAACACATAGGCTTCTAGTTATATTATATAGCCTATAAAAAGCCTAACGAAGGTTAAATCAAATCTTATCTAATTGGCGTATGAGGTAAGTGTCATTACTTTTTGAAATATTAAAACTGCTGTAATTTTCCTGTGTACATCAAAATGCCGAAAAAATGTTTTATTTTGTACTAATTTATAATAATATACCAAAATGAATTTCATTTCTATATTTTGAGGTCGTTTTCCATAAATAAATAAAGAATTAAAGGAAATAATATCACAAAACGAAAGATAAAAATCATGATTTCAACGAAGAAGTGATAATATCATAATAAACTATTCATGAACAAAAATACTTTCAAATTATTTCGTGAAGACCTTAAAAGAGAGTTCAGAGGTTAACAACCTCTTAATGAAATCGTATACGAAGATTCAATTTCTCAGAAAATCTTATATCCAGATATTTTGACTAAAATAACTTTATAAAATAGTAGCGTTGAAATTGATACCAGTGTTGCTATAAATTTGAATGTAACTCTGTACGTCTATTTCACGGTCACGGCTTAACCACTGCGCAGTTTAAAATGAAATTTGGCATGGAAATCCTTAGAATTTTGAAGTAGAACGTAGGCTTATCTTTACCACGATAACCAACATACAAGCAGACAGAGCCGTAAACAAAACTATTATTTTCATAAATAAGTAAAAGTTTCATAAAACTTGTTTCTATTGAACATTATTCCGCCCCGTGTTCTATTTCATACACCCCTACACAATCACGACAATATACCCACAGCAATCGGGCCTCAGTCGTCTTCCAATTTATTGAGCTTGTCCGACTTTGAAGGGTCTTAAAGTTCCGTACCTTCTCACTGATTCTTTGAGACGAGGAAAACCGTAGAGCCTCTGACGGTGCAAGTTTTCTTTAAGCCTATTATAGAGATGTTGTCAGCGACCCCTGACGACTCAACTTTCTCTAATGGTTTTGGAAATATGAAGACGGTTTTGTTATAACTGGTTATATCGTTTACAAACAACGGCTGCTTTTATTTTAAGTTCGTTATGGTGTAAATATAAAACGTTACTTAATAAAAAAACATAATTATTAATCTGCCATACATGAGCGGTACAGTAGGCCGAAACCTCCTCTCTAAGGAGAGGCCTATGTCCAGCAGTGGACTGTTAAATGTTGTTGTTGATGACAATGTGACATATTTTTTAAACAACTTTACAACTGGCCACTTTACAAAAATACATGAAACAGACGCAAAGAACACCCAGACCAGAACAACAATTTGTGGATCACACGAAGTGTTGTCCCATGTGGTATTTGAACCCAACACTTGGCGCAGTTGAAAGCGGCGTAATATTCATTTATTGCAGCGAAATTTAAAGAAAAAAAGATTCCGACGAATTGTGAACCTCCTTCTTTTGTGAAGTCGATTAAAATAGACTATTGGTTCATCGTCTCAATGTTGGTTCATAAAATAAAATTCTGGTGTCATAATGTTAGTTGCCATGCTCCTCCAAAATTTCTATATTTATTTTTATAAATTTTTGTGTGTTTATTAACTTGTATTTAATACCCCTAGGTCATTAGAGATGAAATAGATGCAGGCGGAGGCGCGGGAGTCAGCTAGTAGCATGATTAAAATGTTTGAAGACAATAAAACTAGAAATAAAATTAAAACAAATCAGTAACGATCATAGTTGCAGAAGCATAAAAGTATAGTGTCGTAAATCTGTAATCCCAAAATCATTAACACTTTTCTTTATTTTCTTTCTAGAAACCAATATAATTATATTGTCCACAGACGCCAATAGGCTCAATCTTCGGCCCCTGTGCGTCCAGTATCACCGCCATGGCATTAGATTCCCAGTTCTTCTCCACTTATCTGTCCTACCCTCTTGTTTATAGCTACATGAAGCCATTATCGAGCCACATCGGAAGCGCCGCAGCCTACCATCGCTCGGCTAATTTTATGAGATTTACACCGGGATGAAGGAAAAGTCGGAAAACGTTACGATAAAATTTTACTGTCGAGACTTTTCTTTGGAGGTTTTATTATGTTCGGAAGTGGACGGAAATGTTAGCTTTGATGGTACACTTTGCGGTTGAATCCTTGTTCCCTTCAGTCTATAACTTAGTAAAGTAACTCAGAAAGTTTCTTTCTATCTAATGATAAAAACGTGAAGTGTTTTACGTGTCAAGTTTACTTAGGAAACCCATGCTTTTGTAAAAGTCTACAGGCTCAATCAAAGCGGTCTCATCGAAACATAATATTTTTCTTTGCAGCTCTGTTTTTCTGCATAGTTTGCTTACTTACTTGATAGCCATGGAATGAATTGGGTGGTGACACTTTATATTTTGGAGTCTTCACCACACGGACAAGGAGAAGGAAGTTCACAAGAGTTTGGACTCTTTACCTAGATCCCCAGTAATCGTGATTTTTTTCTAAAACTATCGCATCGAAAACATTTCGTTTAGCAGTAAGTGTAATTTAAGGTAATATATCGTAAAATATATAAAAGAATACGTTTTCTCGACGACATGCAAACAGTCGTTTGTAGATAGGGGTGTGGCAGAGCTGTCAGCAACTGACTAATGTACGTGATGCCCTCCGCAGCTACCCGGAGATACCGTCAATATATGTGAATGTATGGGGGTAGGCTTAATGTGCAATTGAGGGGAAGTTGCGGTTAGGACTCGAGGTAGTGAGGTTTGGGCCGAGACGCGGATTTTCTGAAAGTAAACATTGTAAGATTAAAGTAACTAATGACACTGTCTTGAATGTAGGCCGACAGATGATACCGGAAATTTTCATACTCTTCAACGTTTTGTTTTAGCATGATACCGTATGGAGTTCGGACCTCCAACATTCAGTGCAGTAGAAAGCGGGTGATCGTTTATACAGCTACGTCATCCGAGCATTCTTATTTCAAAATATATATATTACTGTAAAAAGTAGAAATGAAAAGGCAAACAAAACATATAAGTTTTGATATATTTTGAAATGAAAGCATGTGTGGAATCTAAGAGTTTTGGTCACCATCCTCCAGCATTTGTGCCGTCGTGTCAGGTTGGTTTTCTATGCATAGTTAGTACCGCACCGATCTATCTAGCCTAATCGTGATGAAATCATCTCTACTACCATAACTAAAATAGCTCTTTGACACTTTGGGAGTTTAAACATGTGAGTAAACCATGATATGAAAGTATAATAGTACAGATAAAAATGTCTCACTTACTACAATAGTTTCACATAATAGTATTTTTATACTACTACGAGTATAACACAGCAAACAATAAATGTTATAGCTGTTTTAAATCTAAATTGTAACTCAAAACATTTGCATACGCAATTAACAAAAAAATATCGCTATAATTATCAGCGTTCGTTAGATATTAAAATAAACAAAAAAAAGGTTGACAAAAACAAAACATACGACAAAAAAAAACAATTGAACATAGTGTGTACGTATTAGGGTAGCAAGGGTTGTGTTTTGGGATGAAGAATACCTTTGACATCTTTAAAATATGTTGCCAATGCAGGATTAAAAATATTCAAGTCTAAATTACTTGTGGCCAGTTACATGTACATCTTTACTATATATTTCCAAACAATGTCCATTCATAATGAAAAGACATAATGTAAATTAACAGCACACCGAGCCAGTTCCATCTCACAAAGAAGACGCAATTTCCTGACGCTCGCCACGTCACGACCACGTCACTCGACAGCCAATTTACTTGCGTGCCTATTGTGTCCTATTATTTCGTAAGAGAAGAAAGGAATCGGATAATCAAAAAGTTGTTCGAGAACCTCTAGGACAGATAGAAAACTTTCAGAACTTCGTCTAATGGGTTCTTATCGTTAACTTTTGCGTTGACCTTTGACAGTTCTCTTTTTAAAAAAAATATGTAGACCTTTTGCCCGCGGCTCCACACGCGTATTGTTAGTTATCGCAGTAAATATTAGGCAACGTCCTGCCTTAAAATAATCTACATGGCAAATATATAAGTGAAGCCATTCATTTGTGAAGTCGTAACAAAATTAGTGCGGTCATAATAATGAATATGTTTTATTAATTAACAGAGGTATGTTTAGCACATACATTTAGCGGACTATATATTATTATATAATAGTGACACTTACGAAATTGGTAGTAACTCGAGTACATCAAAGTCACATACCTCGAACGCTATCTATTGCCGTAATTGAGTACATTGAGGATTTTAATTTGACTTTTAGAACGCGGTACCCGATTGCATTTTGATTCTCGCGGTTAAAAGAGGCTAATGTCCTTTCTAAGGCTCTAGCCAAGTATTATAATTGTTGTACATTTATTCATTTAAATCGGTTAAATAGTTTTGGTCTGAAAGTGAAACGACAGACAGACATTAATCAATTAAAGTAATGAATATTAGGAGGGAATATACGTTATCAAAATAAAAGCATAATTCAGGTTAAGAAAATAGTGATACAACGATATCAAGTCTATTGATCAATCAAATTCCAGGACGTTCTCATCAACTTTTTTTACGCGAATAGTTCTAATTTATGAAAATAAAAAAAAGGTAGGAAAGATCAGATACCATAAATTCTTCTATTGTCCTACGGTAGGCTGAAAATAAACACGTTAATCAAATTGTAGGGTGCACACAATGCGGGCTTAATCGGGACATGGCAGTTGGCGATAAAACTAGGGCTAACAATGATGTAATAGTTCGTACGTTGTCAATATTTGCTTTCGACTACAAATTTGTTACGATTTATGATATGTCACAAATTTGTGGGATACTAGTAACTAACATACACAAAATTACTGGCTGCCATTCACTGATTCATCAGAGACATAGTCTATATCTCTGGGGCTAAAAATTTCAACATTTTATTTCTGATACTTTTTATGTTGTCAGCATCTACCAAAGAGAAGGAGATTGGAAATCATAGTTTTGTGAGGAAAAAATAAGGGATGAATGGTTGTACGACAGTTCGTATTTTGAAATTCAAACATAAAATAAGAAATAATTTTCGTGAGCAGAAGTATCAACATAGTATGCAAACAAAAATTTACTATCTATCTGAGCATTCAGAGATAAACAATATTAATAAAAAGCTTAAAACAGATTACACGCAAGATAAAAAGCGTCAACTTAAAACAAACTAGAGGGTGACCGCACTGCACGAACATAATCCGGACAGGCCCGCACTCGCTTGGTTTCGATTGATAACATTTTTATTTGCCACTTAAATAGTGGGGAAACAAGGGGTTCGGATGAAGAGGATAATATCGGATCTTAGAGTTAAAAGGCGACTGGTTAAAAAAGACAGGCTCATTTGTTTGAATTTCTTGTTTTGTGTTGATAAAAAATTATATTGGTTTTTCGGTATGCTACTAGAGTTACCTATAGCAGAAATAGCTTTATATTTTTTTAAAGTTTATAGCTGTAAGTATGAATTGATGTATTGGAGTAAACAAACCAGTCCTCGCAAATATACTGACAACTAGTTTAATCTTCTAATTTCAGCTCGCCGTCAAAGTTGCGGAAGTCCAATGCCAGTCGTTCTGTATAAATACTGTCAATAAACCGGTTGAACTAGTAGCCGACCCTAAATAGTCTTGGGATTAATAAAAGCAAAGAAGTTGAAAAAACGTACAAAAAATAAAACAAAACAGATATTAATTGAAGTCCCATCACGCCTCGACCTACTACAAATAACAAATAGAACGAAAATCTCAGTTTTTCTTACAATGATTACATTTAATTACCTCACATGTCTGACGGTGCGTGAGCATATAATCAATCTCCTCCCTTTTGCCTCCCACTGGGAGTGTAAGGGAGAACCGACAAAACAACGCAACACACTCAACGGTGAAACGTTAATATTAGGACCTTATCTGCTAATACAATTAGAGTCCAGTTTCCTTTTTTTACAGTTTTAGGCTTTTTTTATTTTCCGTCGTTGTTTTTGCGGCAATCAGTAACTTTAGTCTTTTTCCAAAGTTCAATCGATTTTAATAACGAAATTCATTCAAGTTAAGCCGAATAACAGAGTCAAATTTAAATATATATAAAAACTAACTTGAACCTGCGACTTCGTCCGCGTGTATGTCGGTTATTGTGGTAAGGAGTAGCCTATGTCTTTCCTCAAGGATCAAAGTATCTCCACGCCAATTTTCATTCAAATGGGTGCCACGGTTAGGCCGTACAAGTGTAACAGACAAACAGAGCTACTTTGGAATCCTTACTAATATTATAATGGTGATCGCACACTTATCCGCGCCGAACGCGTCGAACGAACCGAAGTCAAGGAGGCCTCGCACACTTATCCGCAGCGGAAGAATCCTACGCGCCAAAAGCATCGACCGCGTCGAAGAAATCATTTCAAGAAATAGTACTCGTGCCTTGCTCTGTCGTATGCAACTGATAGAATGCGGGCGCATTAATCGAGGCGACCGCATCATCCGCGCCGCATTTTATGACGTCATCCGAATTCGTCTAGGATTTCTGGGGTTCTTCAGATGCGGACGATTCGACGCGGGTAAGTGTGCGAGGTTTCATGAGATTTCATATAAAGATTTCAGATTTCAATTCAAATCATACAAATTCTAAAATTCGTTTCGTTCGGCTCGTTCGACGCGTTCGCCTCTGATAAGTGTGCGATTACCATAAGCGCGAAAGTTTGTGAGTATGTATGTATGTATGTATGTTTGTTGCTCTTTCACGTAAAAACTACTGAAAGGATTTGGATGAAACTTTACAGTAACATATATGATTAATAGCTATTATTATTAACTTTTATGATCCGCTAATATTTATTTGGGAGTTTGGGTGTTTTCTATGTCTAATATGTATCTATTTACAAAAGAAGAAGAAGAAGAATTTATATCAATTGTCTAGTACCCATAATACAAGCTCTGCTAAGCTTGGGACTAGATGACGTTGTGAGTTAGATGGCCTAATATTTATATCAGAATAACACAGGCTATTTTTGACTGCAATAATCGAGATACACGCAGACGGAGTTGTGGGCGAAAGTTAGTTTATAATAATACTGTGTAAAGTATGGGTTTTTAAAACAAATAACGTTTGTGTTAAAGTTAATTCGTAATAGCAAATCTCTAAAATTCCTTTGCCGATATTATTTGGAGTTACAAAATACGGAATTCATCATACACGTGATTTTTTTATCCAGAGATTAAGGTTTAAAAAAAACATCAGTGCTAGTTTTTTTCTATTCGCGAATGTGAAGTCCGTGTGGTTACGGATTTAGAATACAAAGTGTCACCACCCCTATTCATTCCATGGGTGTCGTAAGAGGCGACTAAAGGAACAAAATAAGCAGCTAACATCACTGCCAAGAGAAGGAAAACTTGAAACCAACCTGTCTGGCCAGCGTTGTATAGTAGGCCAATACTTCCTATCTAAGGAGAGGCCTATGTCCAGCAGTGGACTGTTAAAGGCTGTTGATGAATGTGAAGTATATTTATTTAGAATTATCACGAATGTTAAAAGAGACAAGTACAGCTGAAGATAACATACATCTTCTTCCTAGCCGACTTCTATCTTCTTAACTAGGTAATGGTCGGCCACGAAAAATCTTTTCAATAAATACCATGATTATTTGGAGACGGCCATTAGTTTAACCGATTACCTGAATACCAGGTTTTTACATAAAATGACTGGTATCAGACCTTCGCAACCCTGAGTGAACAAAAATTTGAAAATGGAACTAGTTGTCTGTATATTTGAAGGCACTGACTTCCCAATAACGATTTTCATAGTTTGGGCGTGAAACATCACCAAAATTCTATAATAAGTCCAAAAATAGTAAAAAAATGTAACATACCAGAGAAGCTGCGAGGAAAAGCTTGTACTATGTAAATATTTTATTTTTAACATTTTAAGTAGAAAATAAGTGGTATTCTATCATTTAAAAGGAAGCTCCTAATAGTTCACTTTTACTTTGGAATGTTACTTAAGATGTATACTTTAATTCCAAAAGATGTTTCCTTTGAAAATCACTTTAATTACTTAAAAGCTCCCTAAAGGCTATGAATATCAGATTTATGTTGTACAAAAGAGACAGCGTCCCTTGTACTATGTATGTTCTGCCATGCAAACATGTTGAGCCTTATCGACTGTATACAAACGGCTTGTATACATACCCGGCTCAGTTACATCGCATCGAATTACGGTGCTAAAAAAACTAGATATGGATGGTAAATTCGGAAGATCTATTTATGAAGTTGGGTAAAAGGTTTGAAGAATTTTATTAATACATTTATTGCTTGGTATTGGTTCAAACAGTTAGCTTGAAGCTTGATACTTCGTTAGGATATTAAAAATTTAAATTAAAAGGCTTGTCCATTGAGTAGCATTCTAGTTTGACAATTCATTGTGTAATGAAACAAATATATCTGCATTGATGATGGAATTAATTTTATTTACTCGCTCTTTATTCCTAATATTCATACAATATAAAAATGGTTTAGGAGTTTTTGCGTCAGATCGTAACAAATCATATCTACATTTGCAATAATACTTACCTTTTATTTTTCATCGTTATACTTTTTAATATTTTATGTATTTTTATACACATTACTCGTATCGTATATCTAACATACAACCGAGAGGCCTTGTATAGAGAAATAATTTCAATATATAAAACAGTTCCGGTAGTGACTGACTGACAGACAACACTCAGCCAAAACTAATGGATGCATGAAACTGAAATTTGTATGCATGTGTGTTCTTGAAGGAGTGTAGGTGAGCTCTAATTGAGATTTTTTTAAATTGCCACCCCTGAGGGAGAGAAACAGGAAATCAAGTTTGTATTTTTTTAGGGTTCCGTAGCCAAATGGCAAAAAACGGAACCCTTATAGATTCGTCAAGTCTGTCTGTCTGTCCGTCCGTATGTCTCAGCCAATTATTTCCGAAACTATAAGAGCTATACTGTTGAAATTTTGTCAGTCGATGTATTCTGTTAAACCGCATTAAGATTTCTACATATAAATAGAAAAAAAACAATACATTTTGGGGGTCCCTATACTTGGAACTGAAACTCAAATTTTTTTTTTCATCAAACCTATACATGTATATCTATGGATAGGTGTTCAAAAATGATGTTGAGGTTTCTAATATCATTTTTTCTAAACTGAATAGTTTGTGCGACAGACACTTCCAAAGTGGAAAAATGTGTGTGTCCCCCACCTCTAACTTCTAAAATAAGAGAGTGATAAAACTAAAAAAAATATATGTTGTACATTACCATGCAAACTACCATCGAAAATTGGTTTAAGCGAGATCGAGTGAGTAGTTTTATTTTAATACGTCATAAATTGTAACACGCAATTTACCTTTCATCCAATCAATACACTAGTATAAAAACATCGATGAAAGTTACAACAAACTACAAGAACTTTTATATAATGTTACTTGCTGATACGGAACCCTTCATGGGCGAGTCCGACTCGCACTTGGCTGCTTTTTATTATTTTCACTATTTACTGCGATAACCTTCATAAACGTGCAGAACCACAGGCTAAAGCTAGTACATTATGCCATGAAAAGTTACACAGTTGAAATAATAACACTATTCCACATAAAATTAATTTTGGCGCTGTACGTAACATGTGAACGGATTTGTACCGAATTGAAGCAGTCAGCAAGTTGGTGTCACGCTCCAGTGCTCGCCTCGCTAGGGTAAGGACATGATAACACAAGAATTTAATACCTTTGATACCACGGAGTAAAAAAATCTATGAATAAGCACGGAGAAAAGCAATACTGTCGTGAACCAACTTTGAGAAGTCATCACTATTGAGGTATAGGGACAAAATGGATTAAGAAATATATTTTTAGGACAATTTAGGATAGAAAGCAGATTGATATTGATTGATCGTTTTATGATAATTTATTTCGCCTACTTTTCTTTACCTTCACACATGTTTTAAAGAGTCTGCCATTATTAGTCTACTATTGTTGGTGTAGTTTATCATCAAAATACGAATACATTTGGCATTGTCTATGATTCGAAATAAGAATATTATCAGTATCAAACATTCACAACACCATAACATTTATTCGGCAAACTTTTTCTTCTGAACATTTATTTAATTATATAAAACAATCTACTTTTGTAAAGTTAGATTACACTCAGCCATATATCCCCAACATACTTTATTTGCCAAAAGACAGTTGACAATACGCCTTAATTTTAATCTGGTACAACCGCCAATTCATTTTCCTGTCTATGTGTCCTCCCCCTAACTATCTTAGATCGATTCAGTTCACGACGATCGCACGTTTAATCTGAAGCGACACGTTATAGGACGCACCCTGTATGTACATTTGTCAGTCTTGGTTGTGAGGTAATTTAATAACATAGCAATCAATATTCAACCTTATGTATAGCTTTTAAGGTGTGAAGTCAAATGTAAGTTTCCATGTGAA
Organism: Phragmatobia fuliginosa; assembly: GCA_932526445.1. Classification (NCBI taxonomy): domain Eukaryota; kingdom Metazoa; phylum Arthropoda; class Insecta; order Lepidoptera; family Erebidae; genus Phragmatobia; species Phragmatobia fuliginosa. The sequence continues at coordinate 990,533 of OW052073.1, forward strand.
GTTATAATTTGGATTGTTACGGTTAGAACATCTGGTGTATGTAAATGGTGTGGAATTATTATATTTGCGGTGTAAGTGTAATTTGTAAAAGTATTTATTTTATTATTCACGACGGTGAGGTGGGACAAAATGTTTTAAGCTATTTTTTTCCAAACAAAACTTCATGTAATAGAATTGCAAAAGTATTTTCTAAGAAAAGCGATGTGGCAATCGTTTGATATATTGATTCATCCTTACAAATAAATTTTAAGTGTATATGTTGATTGATAATATTCCTGAATACCGTATGCTTGTTTCCTACTTCTACTCGTATTTTGGGAATGAATTTTACGAACAGCATCCTCAGTAACTGAGTCACAATCCCAATCTCCGTGCAATGGATGTTCTCATTATTGTTTGCAGATTCTAGGACAGTTTTTTTTTTTTTTTTTTTTTTTTTTTATTTATTTAAGCCTGCCAAAGTGACTCTACTCTGCCTGATGGAAAGCATGAGTAGAATCCAGGAGTAGGGGTCACCATGCTTATTGTGAGGGTAGGCAATGTAGCATGGTGACCCCTACCATGGCAGCCTGGTTAGTTTATTCTGCATCATTCTCCCGGCCTTCGAAGGGCGGGAGAATGATGCAGAATGATTGGGCCTCCGGTCTCACACTCACCAGCGAAATACGACAGCAAGAATGCTGTCATTATTAGGATGGTCTTCTGTGTGAGGGTAGTACTGGCCGGGTCGAGCCGGCCCATTCGTGCTGAAATCAGCGTGGCTCTACTACCTTAATACAGTGGGGGAAATTAAAGTACCATGACTTTTCATTGACTGCTTTGTTGTTGGTCTAGTGGGTCGCGTATGCGGCTGCTGATTAAGAGGTGTTTGTTTCGGAGTCTGAGTGTTTTCTATGTATAATATGCATGGATTTACAAAAAAAAGTATATTCGTGTATTTATATCACTTGTTTAGTTCCCATAATACAAGCTCTGCTTAGTTTAAGACTAGATAATGTTGTGTGTTAGATGTCCAAATATTTTTTATTATTATTTGCTACAACTGCTAATATTATGGCCATAAAGAGAACCTTTATAAGTTACTGAGAGAGTTTATTGGTAATAAAATGAATTGTTTTTCAGTTAAAGTTTATATATGTGACATAGTTCTTACTTTTATATCTTATCTTATAATTATTCTAATCAAATTTTAGAATAAGTAAAATTGACACAATTTCTCTAAAATTTCTAGTACACTGAGACTAACTGCAACTGCTTAAATATAGTTACAAGTAAGTAATTTTCAAGTAATTTGAAATAAATACATCTGTCAATCAATGAGTTTTATATAAATACATTATTATTTAAGACAGATCTACCAAATTTCGATACATTTTCTAGGCTTCATAATATGACTTAAAAAGCATTAAATATAATATCCAAAATAAAAGAAATTAAGGACTGTAAACACACACACACATCGACATATAGACACGTAGATACCCGTAAGATTATTAAAGAGGGTTGCTTCTTTTTTAAATAAATAATGCATGACTACAAATACGACATAGATCCGTGATTATACTGCCGTATCATGTTTTCACTTCTTTACTTATACACGCTGACATATTACTGTACACTTGTATAGAATATTCTACTGAGAGAGTTCGTAAAGCACACTTTACTACGTTCCCCAGTAAAAGACACACAAAGTACGCATTGAATATAAAACTGTAGCCGGGTATATTCGCAGTATCCTTTGCAGAAAGTTACGACTATATGTCAGGCGAGAATAGAGGAAATGTCGGGACACCTCGTGATGTAAATAAATAGGAAAGCACGTTGTTCATAGTACGGTTGAAGACATCAACTCTGTATGAGTACAATATCGAGCTGACTCATATAGACTGGAATGAACAGCAATGCTTCAAGTTAAGTATTTTTTTAAGCTGGATGTTGGTCTAGCGGTAAATGAATACTACTGTTGGGAAGTGGCAGGATCGATTCTCAGGTTTTTGGGTTTTCCTAACATGAAATTCTTAATAACAGCCCTCAGTATGAAATTTTGGCGGTGTTTCACGCCCGTGCAAAAACTAATAATTTGTTAAAACCCGTTGAACTAGAGGCCTATCCTAAATATACTTCTGAATAATAAGGCTTTGAGGTTTATTTAAACTGTGTACACCTCCAGACGAACTTTTAAAGTAGCAAAGTTGTAATAAGTAGCCTATGTCCTTCTCTGATATCCCTATACCGAAATTTATTCGAAGTCATTAAGCGGTTTAGTCCTGAAAAAGTATTAGACAGACAGAGTTAATTTTGAAATTAGAATAATAGTATAGATTCGGTAAAAGGATTTTAAAAAAAACTTAAACTTATGATACTTTTATGGTATTCTTAAATTACACCGACTCAACGCCAACTCAACTCCAACTCAACTCACACTATGTCATTGAAATGTAAGCTCTATGTTATGTTTATTATGATTAAATTTGTCAATTTGTAAGTTAAAGGTACACGACGCGTGGTTAACGCGTGGTCAACGCGTTGTTCGCCTATTGACTGTCACCGACCCATTTGCCCTTCGTTGTCGATGAATTGGTCACGAGTCGACGATGTGCTAATATCTTCTGTTCTTTCGTTGTATTTTATTTTCGTCATCGTCATCGAGTGTCATCGCTATTATTGCCAGTTCTCGATATGTGAAGTATCAGTGTGAAGCGAGACATTTTACGCTTGCTCTAGATGAAATTCGAGTAACGACTGATAGATCCGGTTGAGTTCGAGTTAGTTGACAGAGCGCTTTCCACTCGTTGACGATGCACTGCTCACTCATTGACGCCAAGTTGTCTACTGGTGACCGATGCGTTGATTGCCTAGTTAACGACTCGTTGATACCGAATCGATAGTTCTAGCTAATTGGAAGCGTGTTAGATTGGCGTTGAGTCGATGTAATGCGCGAAGACCTATAAAAACACAGAGATATATATATATGAGTGAACTTTATCTTATTTGCCTTATTGAATTTAATTCTGTTTACAGACTGTCATTCAAATATTTCACAAGCACTCTTAAATGGAATAATTTATTTCACATTAATATTAAAAATCAGTTGTCTAAAGTCTCCCACAACAAAGGTACGATACGAAAACTCTTGAAAACAAAACTGTGGCACTCTCAGCTGATAATTTTAAACAATAACATCGAAAGTAAATCGGAAGAACAATGCCATGTTATAGCATAGCATTGTTAGCCAAAATAGAATATTCATTACGATTTTACCTTTAAAATGGTGTCTGAAGGGAAATCATTAGCATTTCCCTACAGTAGGATGGGCTCTACACTGCCACTAGTAACTGGCGAAAGAAATATCGATAGTTTTACTATTTCTTATAAAGTATTGGCAAGTATAACTTTTGTATTGTTTTAAAAACTTTAAAACTTTATAAAATAAGTTTGGCATTTAATTTGAAACCTATTATTTAGGGTGTCCCATGAGGTCTAGTGACGGTATTAGTAGCATTTCAATATAATGAAATGAAGTTGCTAGTTTTACAAGAAAAGATGTGAGTATCGTTGCAAAATAAAAAATGTCATGAGCGCCTTACTTTTTTTCTATTTATCTTGTGATGCAAAGAACTTACACTGCCTTATTTAAATATATATATATTATGCAATATTTATCAAAATTATTTAAATGTATATATAAAATACATATGTAATAAATTGCAATTAGCCATAGTCATAGTTTGTATTTGAAATCAATACATTAAATTTTAGACAGTAAATTTTAAGATTAAAGTAAATCGTCAATTATTAAATCTTTCTTAGTATAATTAATTTATGTGATAAAATTTGAATTCTTTTTAATTAAACCGTTTCTTACATCGACAAAGCGCCTCCCTACCGCTGTTCTCGTATAGTCTGTAATTGCGCGGCCACATTTCGGGGGTAGAAACACATAAATTACACCTTTTATTCATTCCCGATTGCTAGTGTTATTGCTATCATTAACCACCCCACAAGTATTGAAATATGGCCTTTATTAAAGTAACGTGTTATAAGTTACTATGAGCCCTTCAATATTGTTTTTGAAGAAACATATATTTAATTCAATGTAGGGTTTATGCAGCCGCTGTAATAGTGGAATACAACTTACGAGTTGACTATGATGCTGCCCAACTAAGTACATGGTGCAGTCGCCTTTTTGTGTCATTTTTAAAACTAAATAATAATAATAATAAATAGTTTATTCATTATTACAAAATATTAAAGTAATAAAAGGTAGGTAAAATTGGTATATAACTCGTGCGAGCTAAGATGGCACCTGGCTCAAAACGAAACATGACACCGTTCCCCCGCGTGATACCCCTCTGTCGTCCTGCGAGTAGCGTTAGCAACACTAATACCATTGCAAGAATCTTTCAATAATAATTTTAGTTTATTAGGTATTACCTAATGTCATATAAATCACTCCACGAATTTATTTTATAAATTTAGCATTAGATTCGTCTGGATAACCCAATTGTTTTAAGAAAGGTCACACGAAAAAAACCAGCATGACGACTATAAGACGCAATAGTTTAAAATAAAGAATATCCATATACATATGATTTTCAGAAACTACGATTAAAAGGCTTATAATTACGATTTTAAATTGTATTTTATAACCATATTTCAGTTCCTAATTTCATTTAAAATGATATTAGGTATTACCTAATATTATTTAAATCACTGCACGAAGAATGCATTCGGGTAAATAATGAATGAGGCCTGCTTCCTAATGGTACGTATATGTATTTTCTTAACTCAGGTAGTAAAGTACCACTTAAGATAAAGTAGTATGTTATGAGAAACTAATTGAAGCAAAATAAATGTTGAAATTTAAAAAAACTAGAATAATTTATATTTTTCATGCACTCAGTACTTTAAACGACTGACATTTGAGTCAGGTGCCATCTTAGGTCGCACGAGTTATACATTTAAAACTTGGTGTAGAAGTTGTTATAGGATGACATTTATTTGCGATCTGTACAAATTTTATGTAGCGCTGCCTCTTAAACTAGGAAACTCCATATCTTAAATCCTTGCTTAATATTATAAATGCGAAAGTAACTCTACCTGTCTGTTACGTTTTCACGCCTAAAGCGCTGAACCAATTTTGATGAATTTTGGTAAAGAGATAGATGGAACCTTGGTTAAGTATATAGGCTACTTTTTATAAGATAGCCGACATACACGCGGGCGTTGCCGGGGGCAAAAGCTAGTTATAAAATAAAGTCCTCCGCCACGTCTGTCTCACTCCAAAACCTGAGAAAGAAGATAGTCTAAAGCCTGAGAAAGGACATAGGCTACTTTTTACCGCGATAGCCGACTTAAACGCGGGCGAAGCCGCTTGCGAAAGCTAGTGGTCCAATAAAAGTCAACCTTGATATACTTTAATGTAATAAGGGTAATATATCTTAGCACTGGCGCATACACACAGCGGACTAATAAGCTTATGTTGTTCTTTGTTTTCTTCATTTGCAGGGAAATTCATTCCAATTATATTAGAAGAACGGCTAAAATACGCCCAACAATTTGTGGTGTGCTGTGGTAACATATGTCGATACTCTTATTTTGATCGTGTTATAAGCCTATGTGAATATTAGTTATTAATGTGCTGTTTTAATTTGTTGTTGCATACATTAATATAATAATAATGTATCCGGAACTTGTAAATTTGCTTTGAAAAGAGTAACTTATCAAGTTTTTTGCCAGTGTTCTCTATAGAAATTACATTTTGAAACCAAGCAACGTCATTAATGTGACGTTTCGAAAGTGCCTGAAAGCTTTTGATTTGATATATTATGTTTTTTATATTTTTACTATTTACATTAAGTTAATAATGGTTCTTATTTTATTAAAATTTTATAAACTTATAATGTCAATAAACTTTAGAATAAATCGTTTTATGAATATACTCACTGTTAAATCCCTGATGTACGGGTATAAAAGTAAAGGCTGGACTGTTTAATAAACTGTTATAATATTGATAATAATACATAAAAGATGCGCGTGAGATGCTTGCGGAGTGTCGTCGCGTTGTATCTTCCGATCGGGGGCGCTCCCAGTCGGCGCGTACCCGCCGTACCCCGTGGTCCCCCCGCTGTCGCCTTGCTCCGCCGGTGGCTCCCGAAGACAGCCGAGAGTGGCCGAACACAATGACGGCTCGCGAACATCCTCCCGGGCGTTGAAGCATTCAACTAAAGAGGCAGAGGACAAATATTATTAAATGCTCTCAATAGTAGGCCCTTTTTGGTTTTAAGCTGGACCACGCGAGAAGCTCCGTCACTACCAGGAAATACCTGGACAACCCGTCCCAACAGCCACACTAATGGTGGTTGTCCTCTTTCCTTTATCAGGACCAGTGTCCCCACAGTCAGCTGCCCAGAAGACGATTTCCACTTTGTTTTCTGTTGAAGCAACGACACATATTCCAGTTGGAAGCGATTCCAAAAATGTTGCTTAATCTGCTCCAATTTCCGGAATCGCTCCAGCTGACCAATGTTGATGTCAGTTATCTGTGGATAGGGCACAGATGTTAGTGATCGTCCAATTAGGAAGTGAGAAGGCGTTAGGGCGCTTAGATCTAAGGGATCACAGGAAAGAGGGGTCAGAGGACGAGAATTCAAAATTGCTTCTATTTGATTCACACATGTGACCAGCTCTTCATATGTAAAGTGAGATAACTTCAAGAGCCTCTTTAAATGATGCTTAGTGGAACGCACGGCAGCCTCGGCAATGCCATTAAAGTGCGGTGTATTAGGTGGAATAAATTTGAATTCAATGCCACGTTGAGCAACTTCAGTGTCCAAATTAGAGTCCCGCAAGAACTCATTCAATTCGTTGCATGTGCCAACAAAATTTGTACCGTTATCGGATAGTATACTCTGGGGCTTGCCACGTCGAGCAATGAAGCGGTTTAATGCAGCCATATAACCTTCCTTACTTAAGTCTGTAACGAGCTCTATGTGCACAGCCTTAACTGCCAAGCAAACAAAAATACACAAATAACACTTTATAAGTCTACATCCTCGGCCCTTACGGTCAGCGATCAATACTGGCCCGGCATAGTCGACACTGCACCTAAGAAAGGGAAACTCTAATTGAGTTCTTGAAGTAGGTAACTGACCCATAATAGGTTGAATGGCTTGACATCTGTACTTGAAGCATTTGATGCATTTTTTGACCGTAGTTTTAGAAAGATCCCTACCCCCTAGAGGCCAAAACATTTGACGTACATTAGCTAATAAGAGCTGTGGACCAGCATGCAATAGATCGCTATGGTATTTTTGGAAGATTAGTTTTGTGATGTAATGTTTACTACAAAGTAAAATAGGGTGCTTGACATTGTAGTCATAAGGAGAGTTGTCGAGTCTGCCACCCACTCTAAGCAGACCGTCCGCGTCCATGAAAGAACTCAATGACACAAGTCTGTTTTTTCCTGATAATGGTTTGTTCACCCGCAATAACGCAATTTCGGCAGGAAACATGTCACCTTGAGCCTGCCGCAATATAAAATTAAGCGAATGATTAAGTTCCTGTCCCGTTAGGTCTCCTATTAATTTATTTTTATTTTTTACATTGTGAATAAATCTGTGTACATATGCTACCACTCTCTGTAACCGGTTTAAGTTAGAATATCTATGAATCAATGAGTTTATGAAGTGATTAATGGAATTATTATTGATCGATTGGTGAAATGAAACTGCATGCATACTTGAATTAGAAGCATGAGACGATAAGATTTCCGGTAGGTCCTGTCTCAGCGTTTGATTGGGCATCTTTGGCCAGTGACTTTCGTCATTTAACAAAAAATTAGGACCTGACCACCATAAAGAGCAACTGCTGATGTGGTCAGCCTTCAGCCCGCGAGAGACAAGATCCGCTGGATTGTCCTTAGACGGTACATAGTTCCACGTATACCCTGCAGTAATTTCCTGTATTTCACTTACTCGATTACGTACAAAGGGTTTCAATGTATTAGGTGACATTAATAACCAACTCAATACGATAGTCGAATCACACCAGAACAGACATCTAGAGACAGACAAGGTAAGAGCTTTCAGTACATTAGCACACAGTTTGGAACCCAATAACGCGCCCGAAAGCTCGAGTTTAGGTATCGTGATTGGCTTAATTGGCGCCACGCGATTCTTAGAAACCAGTAATTGCACTCTAACTAAGCCCCCTTCGTCGATAGACCGCACATATATACAAGCCCCGTAGGCCTTCTCAGAAGCATCCATAAAAACATGAAGTTCATGATTAATGGAATTTTCACAAAGAACCCAACGAGGTATTTGCAACGTATTTAAGCATGGAAGCGTATTCACAAAAGACGTCCAAAGGTCTCTTATGTCATCTTTCACTGGGTCATCCCAATCACACTCATCCTTCCACAACCTTTGCATTATCATTTTAGCTTCGACAATACAAGGACCAACAAGACCCAACGGATCGAATACCTGGCTAATAACCGATAAGATACGACGCTTAGTAATGCCCTTGCCGGTGTCAATGTTAATCGAAAACACTAAGGAATCCAATTCACAGAGCCAATGCAAACCCAATGTTTTAGACGATAGATTTCTGTTTTCTGATAAATTCAAACACTTTGTATCATCTGTATTACCAGCAATTTGAGTCAGAATTTCTCTACTGTTAGACTTCCATTTTCGAAGATGAAAGTTTGCTGAAGCCAGAATGGAAACGACTTCCTTGCCTGTTTCTACTACTTCCGAAATAGAATCACCTCCACCAAGATAGTCATCAACGTAAAAGTCGTGTTCTATCGCAAACTTCGCAGCGCTACTGGTTGCTTCATTCGCCAAAGTGACCAAACACTTCGTTGCCAGATAAGGAGCGGAAGCCATGCCGTAAGTGACTGTGTTAAGACAGTATGTTTTAAGAGGAAGCGTCGGATCCGACCGAAAGATAATCTGTTGTAATCTACGCTGTCTAGGTGTAATGGACACGGCTCTGTACATTCTCTCAATGTCCCCTGAAACAACAAATTTGTGCTGCCGGAAGCGCAATAGTAAAGAAAAAAGATCGTCCTGAACAGTGGGCCCAACCAATTGGATATCATTCAGCGAGAGTCCAGACGTGCTGACAACCGATGCGTCGAAGACTGCTCTCAGCTTTGTGGTTGTGCTGGATTCCTTGATGACTCCATGATGCGGCAAAAAATACTCAATAAAGTCACATGATGGAGGGTCGCGACCTTGTTCTATTTCTGTCATGTGTCCCAAGTTCTCGTACTCCTGCATAAAAGATATGTATCTTTCTTTGAAGGCAGGATCCCGCTGGAATCGACGCTCTAGCGCTAAGAAACGACGTCTAGCTAGTGCATAGGACTCACCTAATACGTGGGGATCGGCCTTTAACGGCATAGTAACGACGAAACGACCGTCCTGCTCACGTTTGGTATTTAGTCGAAAACTCTCTTCACAAGCACGTTCCTCAAGGGACATGCAGTGTTTAGAAGACAATGAGTCCAGTTCCCAGAACTTACTAACATTGGCATTAAGCTCCGCTAACGATATATTGCAAGAATGCGATTGCGACTTAGCTGACGAGTGCAACGGCTGTGGTATGGAACCCGAAACTATCCATCCGAACTTTGTGTCTCTTAATGTGGGCTGTCCCTCCCCGAGATTAATACAGGAAGTACCTAAGACATCCCAGAAAATCTCAGCACCTACCAAGATATCAACAGCCGACGGTACATAGAATTTAGGATCTGCCAGGTGTATATTCGAAGGTACAGATATATTCCTTCTATCAATGAAGGTAGACGGCAGTACCTTCGTAATTACAGGCAATATAAAGCAGTTAATGTTAGTTCTGTAATTGCCTCTATTGGAAATCAAAGTAAGATTGCAAAACTGTGTGCTCAATGTTACCTGACTGTTTATGCCCGTCACCGTGGAACTTGTACTTTTTCTAGGCAATATCAGCTTATCAACCAGTGTTTGAGTAATGAAATTGGCTGTACTACCATTATCGAGCAGGATCCTGGCGTTCACCTTGTTTCCCCGGCCATCCAATACTTGCACCAATGCTGTGGACAGTAAAACACACGGGGTGCCAGTATCTTGTGTCGGATAAAGATCACTAGATAAAGCTATATTTGGGATGGGCGGGCAGTCATTCGAGTTGTCCCTTGAAGCGTCAGTGTACAATGCAACACTGGCTGGCATGGGGTTAACAACATCAATTGGTTTATCCACATGTAAAAGGGTATTATGGTTGCCCTTACAATACTTACAGCCCGATAATCTACATCGTTTTGCTGTATGGCCAAAGCGTAAGCAATTTACACATACCTTTAAGGCCTTTGCCCTTGCACAACGCATTTCTACAGGTAAACTACGAAATGTTTCACACATATACAATACATGATCCTGGCCGCACACAGGACATGACCTCTCTTTATTTGATGGCCTTTGCTCAACACTAAAAGCGGTGGGTTGACTGACTACGGAGCATCTGTTACTATTTTTTTTATTCTCCAACGTTTCCAATAAGTCAGCCTTATTCCTAAGGAATGAGATAAATTCTGTCAAGGAAGCCTTATTGGTTGCATCGGATTTTTGTAGTGTATTATAATGCTCCTCCCAACCTCTACTGGTGACAGAGTCAAGCTTATTGGACATCACATAAATTATCAGAGAGTCCCAGGATTCAGTAGGCTCATCCAACGCTTTAAGCGCTCGAATATTTTTATTAATTGTATCAACTAAGCGACGCAAAGCATTGCATGATTCTCGGGTTATACACTGAATATCAAACAATGCCTTGATGTGATTATTTACTAAATGACGACTGTTATTAAACCGATCACATAGTAAGCTCCACGCCAATTGATAATGGGCAGCTTTGAAATCAATATTTTTTATTGCTTCCAAGGCTTCACCCTCTAATGATGCACGAAGGTAGTGGAACTTACTTATGTCATCTATAGCACTACTGTTGTGGATTAAAGACATGAACGTATCGCGATACTCAAGCCAGTACTGATAGCTACCATTAAAACTAGGCAAGTTAATTTTAGGTAAGCGTATGTAATTATTTGTGCATGGTTGAGCTGACCTGTGTTTGCCCGATGAGCCCGCTACAGACCCGTCACCACTAGCATCGGCCAGTAGCCGACGTGCTTGCGCTGCCAAAGCGTGATAACGTTCTTCGAACTTGGTACGCTCCTCATATGCTTCGTCTGGCTTATCGGAATGCATTTCAATTTCAACCTGCAATTCGTCGAAAATATCGTATAAATTTTCAAATTTTGACAATCGCCCCTGTAACTCAATGCACTGTAAATCAGAGAGGGCATTACAGCTAAGTAGTATATTGATATGATTAGCAAAATTTGTAAGCTTAGCCTTCATTCCACCTCGTTTCTTAATTAATAATTCTAAATTGGCCATTTTAGAAAAGAATTATTATATAAAACGATTAACTAACTGTCTACAAAATCTTAACGAAAATGTGAAAAATAAAGCAACTATAACGTCAATCAGCTGACGTTGAAAACAGAAAAAAAGTAATGCAGGTGGGTTGGTACAAGCGGTTGCGCTGCGGCTACGATTGCTTATTTAATAATGTATATTTACTATGATCAACTTTAAACAGCGATGTAAACAAGCAAGCGCAAAATATAGGCAATGCGCAAAGAATTGGGTCATACAACTCCGTCTGGTTAATGTGAGATTCAAATAGTGACGGTGAACAGAAAAAAAATTGAAAAATAATTTCAACTTAAAATAAAATTAATTAAACTGAAGTTGGATAGGAAAGAAAGGTAAAAATGTTGGAACGATACCACAACTGTCCCCTCCACAGGTTAAGCGAAGCAGTGACTCGGCAGTTATTCCAGAATGATTGAACTGCAGTCTTGAAGACTTCGTAATCCTCTTGATTATGTATATTCTTTCTCGAAGTGGTGACTCAGTGCTTGTTGTATTGTGCACCGTGTCTTGAAGATTTCATTATGAATGACGACAACTTCAACTATCCGCTAGCTAGAAGACACGACACTTTAAACCTTCAACGGTTTTTCTTTTTTTTTTCTTTCTTCTGCCGGTTGCCGACGGCTTGAATTTATCAATTCGCGGCGTAATAGATGGCTGAAGGACCAATGTTAAATCCCTGATGTACGGGTATAAAAGTAAAGGCTGGACTGTTTAATAAACTGTTATAATATTGATAATAATACATAAAAGATGCGCGTGAGATGCTTGCGGAGTGTCGTCGCGTTGTATCTTCCGATCGGGGGCGCTCCCAGTCGGCGCGTACCCGCCGTACCCCGTGGTCCCCCCGCTGTCGCCTTGCTCCGCCGGTGGCTCCCGAAGACAGCCGAGAGTGGCCGAACACAATGACGGCTCGCGAACACTCACTGTTGACTGTCGTCGCGACATCTTTGAGTCCCTTGAAACTGCATGACATTTCGAATATAAATGGTAATGCAAATTCTTTCACCCTCGATACTGAATTACTAGGGTGTTCAAATACCCGTGAAGTAAGGGCAAAGGGAACAGCGGCCCGTAATACAGATTTTGATAAACTTGGACATTGGAATTGAAGCAGATTGTAGGTACTTGTCATAGATAAGAAATGTCTGTATTTATATCATCATCATAGCGTCACGCTTAGTTCCCAGAAGCGCAGGCAGAGAGATAATTAATCTTCAATTACTACGGTCCTGACTCACCTCTTTAATTTTGTCCACATTATCTTTATCTTTATCAGAACATCACCTAATAAAAAATATTCATAACATTATCGATGTCGACATCAGTATTTCACATTCCTAGCAATATAAAGCTGTAGTACACTGAACGCTTCGTTAACCTACAATCGCGTTAGGTAGACACGGAGCGTTTCGCTAATTCTTGCGTACGTTTACCTGCGCGGTGTGCGTTTGTCTTTATCCTGTTAAATTTGCGGAATGGACAAGTAAGCGGCATAATCATGCCATTTTAAATGGACTTTTAAGGCCTTTTTAACTTAGATGTATTTTCTTTAACTATGTTGTTCAATGTATGCATGAATATGCTAAAAAGTTCTTCCAAATTGTTCCACCTTCTTCCTTCCACTACATTACAGGACTTTATAGGTAGCAGAGCCACGCTGATTTCAGCACGAATGGGCCGGCTCGACCGGTGCAGTACTACCCTCACACAGAAGACCATCCTAATAATGACAGCATTATTGCTGTCGTATTTCGTTGGTGAGTGTGAGACCGGAGGTCCAATCAAATCAAATTATACGTCATTTTCCAGCTGAATGATGCAAAATTATCTGACCAGGCTGCCATGGTATGGGTCAACATCCTACTTTGCCTACCCTCACAATGAGGATGGTGACCTTGGAAGTCACCGTTTCAGAGTAGTAGAAGTACGCTTTGAAGTAAGCGGTCCGGCTTTTCCTTCCTGTGCCGAGCAGTCATACACTGGAACTCACTACCACCTCTCGTACTTCTCTCCCACTAAGATACCTAGTCATTTGAGCGGGGCCTTAAAAAGCATCTCATTAGGCCATTGTGGCATGGCTCACCTTGCTGTATTGTCTGCTGTATTGTCATGCTGAGTTGTTACTTTGGCAGGCGCAGGAATCATCAGGGTTTCTTTTTTTGCACATTTTCTTCAAAATATTATTGAAGTCATTGAATTATAGTTGATTGAAATCAACGTTTACATATATGAAGTAAGACACATAAAATAAACATCGACTCATAAAACCAAAATGTCTCAGCAAAACCACACTTATACATAGTGCACATGAGTTAAAAAATTACAACCCATTAATAATACTAACTCGCAAATGTCCCACCACATGTCATCTGATTTTAATCAGCTTAATGTGATAAAATCCAGCGCAACATAATTCAATAACGTATCTTTATTACATAACCTCATCCAAATGAGTGGCTGCCATCAAACAGTAGCGTCCCTGCGAACGGCAGTAACGTGCAGTAATGCAATCAAGGGCCTGACGTACCCTACGATTTGTGAGACTGTATAAGCTTTATAAGCGGTCTCGTACGTACCACTTATGGGTAGAATGATACGACATATTATGTTGATTCAATAGTTTGTCTAATTGAGATTTGAGATTTTTATAGGCTTTTTTAGTTGTTAAAGTTATATCACAAATTCACACAGTGGGAGATTTGGCACAATTTGGGCTGCTGTGTTACAATTTTTCTACTACTATCATTGCTATTTGAGTACACTGTACGCTACGTATCATTCATTTATTATACTCTATTGTGCCTCTGTAATAAGGTGATCAAATAAAGAATTTTCTTTTCTATTCTATTTGCTACTTTTCAAGGTAATAATGCATATATTAAATGTGTGAATATAATAACTAATTCCATCAACATCATCAGCCCATTGAAGATCATTTCTGAACATAGGCCTCCCTCAAGGCACACCACAGAGCCCGGTCTGATGCTTTTGCATCCAGTCGCTACCGGCCCTCTTACGTAATTCGTCCCACCACCTGGCCAAAGGGCGCCCCACACTACGTTTGTCAAGACGCGGTCTTCACTCCAGAACTCGCTTACTCCAATGGTTATCGGTTCTGCGACATATATGGCCAGCCCATTGCCACTTCAACTTGCTACATTTCGAAGCTATGTCACTTACCATGCTTCTCTGACGGATCATTTCATTCCTGATTTTGTTTTTCAGAGAAATTCCGAAACGGTATATAACAAGACAAATTCAAATACTGCTGTAATGTAATGTAGGGTGATTAAATTAATAAATATAAATAATAAGCCGTACCTTTTTAAGTTTGTACATAAAAAATATTGCACACTGCATACTCTGCATAGTCTGTGTGAGTTCGTGTCTACGGTTCTGTACTGATATTAAACCGTGACAGTAAACGGCATTTCCTATCCGTCGTAATAATATTTTGAGCATGTATTACTTTTTGTCTCATATAAACAGGGGACGAAATAAAGTGTTCTATATGATTTTAGGTGATCAATTATCTCGTTAGTTTCGATCATCGACAAAAGATACTTTACGGTTTCGATGGGCGTTTAGGTATATTAGTTTTTGTATTATGAAGTGATTTTCTTTTGTAAATCTACCTAAAAATGTGTTCGGAATATGCTTCGAATATGTGTATGTGTATATTCTTCACTAGCTGTACCCCGCGAAGATACCCTTTGTTGTCGTTGTACCGTTACAATAAACTAGTTTCTAGTTCTTGTTCTGACAATGCTTATGCCACCATTTGTTACAGTTATCAAAAATAAGATCAAATTAGCTGTATTCTATTTTGAGTAGAGAAAGTACGTAAATAAAAGTTAATGAAATATTGTTGATTCTCATTTAGGCTGCGTTCTCACTATCAGTATAAATTATATTAATGATATAGTAATACAGTATTATGCTATCATTAGAATTATTATTTATCCTCAAAAATTTACTTTAGTAGACATGAAACCTTTTCTATCATTATAAACATTATAAAGTCATTTTTTTGTTTTTAAACTTATTACTAAATCTAATATATAAAATTCTCGTGTCACAATGTTCGTTCCCATACTCCTCCGAAACGGCTTGACCGATTCTTATGAAATTTTTTATGCATATTCAGTAAGTATGAGAATCAGCTACTATCTATTTTTCATACCCCCAGGACGCGAGCGGAGCCGCGGGCATCAGCTAGTTTTATTATAAGAATTCAAAAATTTTAATTTTCTTTTCATTGACTGATTTAAACCAAAATTACAAAGTGGTATAAAAAAAGCACAAAAAAAAAGAAATACAGTGCTTTTCATCCGTAATTAATATAGTAATATCAACGGTTTACACAAACGAATATTTACTAACCTTTGACTGTAAATAAAAACAACATCTACTGCAAAATTAATTCTCCTATTGTACTATGTAGAGTTGCTGCAGTAGAAACTTATAAAAGATATACACACAAGCATTACCTTGTAGTTCCGTATTTGTACAGCGCTGCAGTAATCCAATCAGAGCAGAGCACAGACAATTTATGAGTAAGTGATGCTATAGTTGCACTGAGCAAACTGCCTAATGGCTGTTCGTATCGTATGGTGTAGCGGCCGCCTATTCGATGGCAGATTTTCAGTACTACGCATTTTTTCCACTGTTTACAGATTTGAATATCAGATATGCTTCCAATACTTTGGTTAATTTATTTAAAATGAAAGGAAAGGTATGGTGTATGATAATATATTGTTTTGTAATAAAACCAATTTAAATTTACACATACTGTTATGAAGTTCTTATCATCATCAACAGCCTTTAACAGTCCACTGCTGGATATAGGCCTCTCCTTAAAAAGGAGGTTTTGGCCTACTATACCACGCTGGCCAGACGGGTTGGTATAGGGTTGGTTTCAAGTTTTCCTTCTCTTTGCATTGATGTTGTCTTGCGTAGTTTATCTCTTAGTCGCCTTTTACGACACCCTCGGGATGAATAGGGGTGGTGACACTCTGTATTCTTAATCCGTCACCACACGGACAAGTACTCTAACTGATAGATTAATCTCTTCTTCCTAGTCTTATTCCTAATATTATTTAGGGTCGGCTACTAGTTCAACCGGTTTCACCTAAATTTCAGTTTTTCCACGGAGCGACTGGCATCGGATCTACGCAACCCTAAGCGAGAACTGAAATTCGAAGGTTGAACTAGTTTTCAATAAATTTGAGGGCACCCAATAACGATTGCCAAAGATGTTCATGACAACCGGAACCGACGGCTTTACGTGCTCTCCCAGGCGTGAATCTTCGCCTAACCTCCAAACTCCCGGCTGCGATTAGGAATTTCCTAAGAAAAACCCAAAAAACAACTGATAGATTATTATACACTCTAATACATTAAATATGTAAACTAAGATAATTATCTTACCAACCTTTCCTTCCATTAATTTCTCAATAATCCAATCTTATTCCTGAAGTCTACTGGAAGGTCATATGCTTGTATATTTAATCTATAGTCGGTAAATGTTACACTAGTTCCAAACTAAGAATCTCTACGTAACATGCCCAAGAATATTCCTGATTTGTTTACTTAATGTTTTAATAACTTCTTAGACGGACTAAGTTTAAATTTGAGGACATTCTCAGCATCTATAAACACTCATTCGTTCAGTACGGCCTTTCCAGGGGGCGTCCGTAATTAGGGTCCATGTCAATTCTCTAAGTATGTCTCAAGTTTTGATACGCAACATTCCAAGTTCGTCTGACGGCAACTTGCCGAAAAGTAGTAAGTATTAACTTGCTTCAAGTATGATTAAGTGTTTTGCTTTGGTAAGTCTGTTTAGTGACTTTGACTTAAGATGCTCTTAAATGTTTTACGCTGTATTTATTATTTTTTGACTTGGGACTTTATTTTGAAGGTTTTTTATAATAATAATAATACTTTTGGTGGTTATGAATAATGATGTTCTATTGTCTTACTGTAATATTTCCTCTATTTTCATGGGAGAGCCATTTGAGACCGGAGGGTAGACTCAGAAGTATTTCAGTCGACTGCCACAGTCTGGGTTATCATGTTAAATTGTCTGCATTCCCAATGCGTTTTGTGATCATTAAGTACTCTTGGAGTCTGCTCCTGCTTTCTATCAGGCAGAGTGGGATCATTTTAGTAGGCTCACATATTTAAAAAAATGCTTCGACATTTAGGTAAGCTAGGCTGGGTAGGCTCGTTGAGAGATATACCCTTGCCTCACAAGAATTCGGCATTGAATAATTTCTTGGTAAGTTTTACCAACAAAGTGCACCATTTGATTCCAGGTATTTTTCCTCCTGATTCTGGGATGAAGACTTAAAAAGCGATCAGTTTTGACTAACAGGTTATTTGCTCCATACGTCTTAATAATAAAAAAAAATACTTTAGCTGTTCTGTTCCTAAGGGTTCAATTAGTATGGTTACTTTTCTAATAATACATCTCATTTTACTCAGCTCAATTTTCAAGCATAGAAACGATGACGTCACCCCTGAAAATGGTATAAATGAACGTCGGGAATCTGACACATCATTCGCAGACATCCTGTGAAATATAATCTCATCACAATGAGTGGCTCCACGAGTGCCAGGATTGTGAACTTACCAGTCACTAAGTCTATCTTCACACCAACCGAGACGATATATCAATCTTCCTCAATCAATCTATTATTTACTCTATTACAGCGTGTCACGGTTCAAAATTAGTTCTCAGTCTTGATTAGCGTGTGTTGAATCACGTTATCGAATTCAATCATGTCTGCATTTAACGGCGTTGTTAACAGCAAGGGATATGAAACTCTAAGGTAATGTTCGGAGAGTTTAAGTTAGTAGAATTGATGTTCGCACGAGTTGATTCATTATTGAACAAAATTTGGAAGACAATGACGCGTAAGCACAATGAACGACAATATTGTGTGAAGTCTGTGAGCTTTATCGCTGTTTCACTGACGCACGGAGTAAATAGCGTTCAATTTCTTGTTCCAAAAGTTTTTTATGCAATATATCCCTTTAATTACATATCAATATAATAATATTAATAGAATATAAAATTTTTTTTTCGCGGGGAATGCTTTTCGCACCATACCCTCCGTGGGGAAGACGAAAGGCGTGTGTGGGACTCCCGGCGAACCGGTCTACCCACTAAACCCCGCGGCGGCCTACCTCGGCAGTCGGGAGGAGCTCCAGGAACGCATCAGCGACATCTGGAGTCCCCCCTGCCTAACCCCATGATTCGGATACATCTCACGGTAATCAATAGGTTACCCTTGGGGCAGGACGATATCGCGCCTCTCGCCGCTTTACACAGTAAAAGGCGGGACACCGACCCACCTTAAACGACACCCCCCGGCCGCACCGGGGTGTCACCTGTCACGGGTCGTTTGCAGCGGTCACATCTCCCCAACATGTGGCCGCAGCGACCCTTAGGCGACGATTAGGGAGCTAGCGACCTCTGCCGCGTCCCCTTCGCCGCCTCCTTCGAGCGGGATCGGCCCTTTCCCGATCTCGCTCTGCGGACTCCTTCTGGAGCATAACGTTCTCACAGAAGGAGACCGCGGCTTCCCATCCCTCGCCACTCACCAGCATTGCCGCGATCAATGCTGGCGGTGACAGGTTTCCTCCGATCTGTCCGATCAGGACTCGACGCTCGGACTCCCAAGCAGGGCAGTCCTCCAGCGTGTGCTGGGCGGAGTCCCGGTCAGACCCGCACGGTTGCTTCGGTGAGTATCTGAGTCAATCGATAGGTGACACAGTCGGTCCTCTTTACCCAAGCTTCGAAGCTCGGCAGAACGGCTCCAACAGCGCGTTGGCTGGCACAGCCCTGTGCTTCGAGCCGTGCCCTCCAAACCCGTAATGCTTGCGCGTGTGCGTTCCGCCGTAGTATTTCAGGCTCATGATCCGGCGCTGTCCCCTCGCCATCCCGACCGACAGAACGAATTTGGTCGTAGACCATCGTATACATGTCGGCCAGAATGTCAAAGGGTGGAGATCGCGCCAGGATCGTCACTGCCTCATACGAGATCGTACGGTAGCCTCGTACGATCCGAATGACCATCAGCCGCTGCAGACTCCTTAGTTGAGCCTTACAGCGGGAGGAACCCGCCAGGTCTTCAGACCAGACGGGCGCCCCATAGAGGACCATTGATCGCACGACGCCCATGTAGAGGCAGCGAACTTCTTCCCGTGGCCCCCCGAGATTGGGCAGCAGACGATGTAACGCCCCAGCTACCCCTCGCACTCGGGGGACTAATCGCCCGAAATGCTCTTCGAAGCTCCACCGACTGTCCAGAATGAGGCCTAAGTACTTCATGTACTGACCCACCTGGACTACAGCGTCACCCACTTGGAGGCGTGAGCTGGGTGGTTCCTGTCGCCTCCGTAGGCCATGGAACCATATAGCCTCAGTTTTCTGGGGTGCTACCCTCAGTCCCAGCTCACAGATCTTATCCACAACACAAGCCACCCCCTGCTCAGCGAGCCAAAGCACTTCCTGGAAGCTTGACCCTCTGGCCAGTACTAGCGTGTCATCCGCATAGCAGACGACACTTACGCCAGAGGGCAGACTGGTACGAAGGACCGCATCGTATGCGAGGTTCCATAACAATGGGCCCAATACAGAGCCCTGAGGAACCCCGCAACACACTTCCCTTCGATTCTCCACTCCGTTCCGATCCACAAACTTCACCGTCCTGTCGCGCAGATAGGCCTCTATGATGGCCCGCAGGTAGGGCGGCACTTCGTGGTATTCAAGTGCCACCCTAATTGCCCGCCATGGGAGGGTACCAAAAGCGTCCAGGTGCCGTGTTGCGGGAAGCCAGCCGTCGCACGGCTCGATCCAATTCTTCCTCCGTTACCTCACACTCGTTGGACCAGAGTTGCCGGTCCGATAGTGACGAAGGAATCGCGGGACTGTCCTGGACCCTTGGAAAGAGCGTGTCTAAGACTCTTCCCAGGAAATCAGGGTCCAGGGTTTCCGTCAGCGGAGGAACCCATGGTCTGAGCTTACCCAGTACCATTTTATATGGTCGCCCCCATGGGTCCCTATCCAGTCCCACGATGAGCTCTTTCCAGGATTCTTTCCAGAATGTGTATTTTACCTACCATTTTTTTTTCTTTAACAAAAGAAAAAACCCGCATTATATATAATTATCCTGTGTTGACTTTACAAACACACAAACACTCAGATTTAAAATAAAAATATGTAGATCACACAAAGTGTTGTCCCAATTGAGGTTAGAACCCAAAACACTTTTCGCAGTAGAGAACGACGTGGCCAGCGCTTAAGCCAATAGACCAACTGTGCAGTCAATATTTATTTGTAGACAACTATGTAAAAGTTAATAAATATACTTTATCTAAAAAAATATCATCATGATCATCATCATCAACAGCCTTTAACAGTCCACTGCTGGACATAGGCCTCTCCTTTGAAAGGAGGTTTTGGCCTACTATACCACGCTGGCCAGACGGGTTGGTATAGGGTTGGTTTCAAGTTTTCCTTCTCTTGGCAGTGATGTTAGCTGCTTATTTTGTGCCTTTAGTCGCCTCTTACGACACCCATGGAATGAATAGGGGTGGTGACACTTTGTATTCTTAATCCGTCACCACACGGACAAAATATGCTATATATATATATAAAAATATGCTGCATTTCATTCACCAGACAAAAACAGATGACACAAACGTTACTCACTCACTTCTGATGTCCCCAAAAATACAATACTAAAGGTATCGTTTTAACAACAAAGGGGTTCTACGCAAAAAAAGGGCCCGTATATTTTTTGTTCCGTCCGGTTGTCCGGCGTGATCTTTTTTATTTGAACGACGTAAATTTGACCCGGGTGATCGGGGTGATTTGGGAGACGTAGTGCTTTTTCAACTTAATTCCGTGATGATTAATTAGTGAAGTTTTTGCTCGGTAGCTTTTAATGCACGTCACAAATTTGAGGTTATTTTAATGGAGTTTGCAGTGTTTGAATAAGAGTTCTTGGTTTCGGTTGGTGCTAGTCATGGTGTTATTCAACAAATGTCAAAGAACTTAGCTCGGCAGTTATTAAATGAATTAAATATTTACTTCAGTTAAATTAAATAGACATTGCTTTGTAGAAGCACAATAAAAATTAGTAATACATATAATATCAATATATTATGCTTGTTAAAACAGTTATATATCAAGCAGTCAGCTCAATCCTAGATATAAAGCCCTGGAAACCTTGTAGATGAAACTATTGCGTTGGTGTTGATTATTATCAAACAAAATCTATACAAATAAATAATAATAAAGTGTCCGTTTATAATGAGCATAGGTACTTACATGAAAAACGTAATTCTTAATAATTTTGTCTGTCTGCTTGTTCCGGTTATTTCTTTACTGATTTTGACGGGACTATTACTAGAAGGTAGCTAATGATATTAGTAGTAATTTAAGCTGTTTTTAGTAATTTTAAGCGCCACTCTACGGTGCTACTTGCGAAATACTATAATAACCGCAGGTAACACCGCGGCACTCAGCCAGTTACTTATATAATTTTTGTTTAATGTCAATTTTCTGTAATTAAAAACTTACACATCAGTACTCTTCATAAGTCAGTACTATTTAGAATTATTTCAAAAGTAAATCCTACTAATATTATAAACGCGAAAGTGTGTATGTATGTTTGTTGCTCTTTCACGCAAAAACCACTGAACGGATTTGGATCAAACTTTACAGTAATATAGCTTATATGTCAGAATAACACATAGGCTACTTATTGCTGCAATAATCGAGATAAACGGGCGAAAGCTAGGTGATTATAAAAATACAATAAATCGTAGATGTCAAAATGTATCACTGTTTATCTCCTGTCAAAACTTCACAGGTTGCTGTGCATAACACACTTGCATAGCAACCATAATGATACGCGGGTAACACCGCGGGGCGCAGCTAGTAAAACATAATTTAAACATCCAAATTGACTGAACACAACGTCTATTCAAACCACTAACATAATTCGTTTAACCGCCCTCTAGTGTTCGAATCAAAGACTAATTGTATGACATGAAAGCCCCGATCGAATTACTGAGTTTATCAAATTATTGTTTTTTGCTTTGGCTGCTTATAATTGAATCATGCTCTTTGTGGTTGCAAAGGGTGTACTGTTTTGTACACCCCTATGTAAAACACATGTCGTTTTTGTTACTTATCATGAAACAAATTATTTTCCAATGCATAAAATGTGAGGGGTACAAGAAAAATTGCATTGAAGGGTCTATAAATGAAGTTGCGATCTTTGTTTTTTGAAAGAATACTAAATTTAATGTTATCACAATAAAATCTATTACATTAGCATTTGTATGTGAATATAAAATATTTAAGAAAGCTATAGATACAGAAGTAGTAATATTTATTTGTTATTTAAAATAAATTAAAAGATATAGTTTAATTGATTATTGTCTTTTTATTAAAGATTCTAAGGCATCTGATTCTAAAGCATTCGCGGACGTTTCGGAACGCTTCTGAACGAACGTCACACTGACAGGAGTGACGTTTGACGTGTGTGTGTAAAAACTTCAAATAGAACAACGTGATTGACCCGCGGCGCGTGCGCTGCGCGCTTCATAAAAACCCATAAAACCATAATCTGCTCCAACTAAAACTGTGTGTGAAGTGTACAGACAATCAAAACAACCCTAATCAGCTCGAGACAATAGAACAGTTACAGTGCCAATCACAAAGTGCATTCACTACCACGAAGCCGGCGACCCAAGGCAGATCCTGCAACCAGCTCCCACCATCCGCTCACCTTCCCGTAAGTACCACAACCCTACTTCTCCCTTAACCTCAACCGTTGCTGTACTGTCTTCACCGTCAAGGTGTAGCCAGTACATTTTGGTCCTTCGAGCCGGATTTGAACCAGCCCCCCTCCCCCCCCCCAATACAGTCCACTTTCAGCTCTTCTCAGCTCCTAAGCCCTTAAATAGTACATTTTAGTATATTTACACATCTTTCACATACCTTCCAAATTGTAATAATTAATTTTATGTTCACTCGGCTCAATTATATCTTATTGTAACTCCTTTTGGTATTGTTATATACATGCAACATACCATATATCAGCTCTAAAGGTACCTATTGTCCATATTTCTAAACAAATTTCACATTTTTATAATAATTTTTATAACAATTTCAAACTCACCCACATTTAAAAATTGTCATAACCTTTGGAATCTATTTATTATAACAGTTAAGAAACCCATATCAGAGGTTAATATTAGTTCATCTGCTTTTAATAAGCATTGCTTTCAGCCCATTTTATATACTTGAACCTTCAAGCAAGGTCTTATTCACATAAAATTACTTATATCAACCTACCTTAAAACTAAAAATATATAATATAAATTTTGAAATTACTTTTCCAAGTTGTCCCAAGTTACATAAACTTGTTAAAGCATATAATATAAGGTTCCCCATTACATTAATACATAATTTCTGCTCATAATTCACAAAATTTAGGTTATAACAGTGGAATATGTATAACCGACTTCGGTCAACTTTATAAATTGTGTTTCTTTGTTCACTTTCAATTCGGCCCATCAAATGCAACATAAATACAACAATAGTTTTTTGTTGACATTTAAAATATATTTTATTTGAAATAAGATTCAAAGAAAAACCCTCCAATGGGTAAATATATAAGAAGTTGAAGCCATTTGGGTTATTGCATCATATGTTCACATTTATATACAATCATTAATACAATTTAATTAATACAAGTAATTGTTTCAATATTAATTAGTTTTCTCTTGGTTAACATAAATAACCTTCACAACTTCTCTTAGGGTTCAGTTACTAAAGCCCAATTTAAATAGATAAGGCACAAATTCCGGCTTCTAGTTTGTTTTAATTTTTATTAATAATTTTATGGTTATTAATTATCTTCTCACTCAACTCAATACATAATACTCATACAGGGTGTGTCGACATACAGGTTGATATTTGTTTCTAGTCACATACAATAATTCCTTTTTATTTTTCTATTTTGTTTTTTCTCATTAACTTCAATCAGCACTTCCTTTAAATAATGCCCACCACCGCACAGGCCATCCTCTACCAGGAGGCCTCAAAGGCGATAACTGCCTTGCTTGAGATGGCAGAAGACCTTGTCGGCTCCAAACCCACGGTCACACCAGATGAGTTTTATAGTCGGTTCACTAAACTAAAGGCTTATAAGCAGAGGTTAGACGCGGTCTTCTATGAGATCCTCGACTCGGCTGACCTCACCAGCGAGCAGGAACAGTATTATACGGATAATCACGATGAGGCCATCGAAGACTACACACGTGTCATGGTCATCCACTATCAACTTCGGGCTATGCCTTCAGCACCAGCGCCTCCTCAGCCCTCTCAGTCCCAAAGGGCAGGACTTCTTCAGCTCTCTCATTCCCAACAAGCTGCCCCCGCTCAGACCACACGCCCAGGATTCAGCTCGCTGGTGGAGGATGAAAGGTCACCACCAGCGCCTCCTCAGCTCTCGCAGTCCCAACAGGCTGCCCCCGCTCAGCCCATCCGCCCAACATACACTTCTACGCCACCGCCCACGTCTCCCGGAGCAGTTACCCCTGTAGCTCCGCACCGCCAGGATGAGGTGCCTCCGGCAATGCAGTCGGCCTCTCACCCCCCTAATGGGCCTCAGCACGTCTCCGCTCACGCCGTACAGGCGCACCCCCCTAATGGGCCTCAGCGCCTCTCCGCTCACGCCGCACAGGCGCACTCCCCTAATAAGTCTCAGCACGTCCCCGCTCACGCCGCACAGGCGCGCCGCCCTGATAAGCTTCAGCACACCTTCACCCACGCCGCTCGTCGCCTTCCACCCCTTCTTCGGGAGCGGCCCAGACCGCGCCCCGCTAATAGACGTCAGCACACCTCCGCCCACGCCGCTCAGGCGAACCCCTCTCCACGAAGACAGCGCTCCCCTAATAGAACTCAGCACACTTTGGCTCACGCCGCTCAGGCGCGCCCCCCTCCACGAGGACCGCGCCCCCCTCTACGAGGACCGCGCCCCCCTCCACAAGGACCGGGCCCCCCTAATAGGTCTCAGCGCCTCTCCGCCCACGTCGCACAGGTGAGACCCCCTACACGAACCAGTTCTCGGTCGCCTGGCCGGGAGTCTCGGGGAGGTCGTCGTCATCCCCAATGACAACTCTTAGCCCATGAGCTACGGCCATGGGCATCTTCGTCGCCCCTGACATTTCTTATAGTTCCTATCAATTGTTATATATTTTTTTTCTTCACACACTCTGCACACACATTCAGCACACACTCAGCACACACTTCCACACCCCCATGTTCTCTGAACCCTCAGATTTGAACGCTTCATGGTCGGCCCCTCACTGCTCTCTCCCGAAGAGCCCCTACAGGACAGATTTGTCTCCCCATAGACGCTTTCAACTCGTGAAAGCTCCCTATCAGCCCTGTTGGACTCTATGGACCAACCTCTACCTACATCCCTCCAAGCCCGATCCAAACGGCTCTCCCCATCTCCTGCTCCTCGAGTTGGTGGACCTGGATACGGCTGCTGGACATCTGCGGAGACCTGCGTGCAAGATCGCCAGGCTCCCACTGGACTCAGCTCGGGATGATGAATCTGTCCCGGCCCCCCAGGATGTTTCCGCGAAAGCATTCGCGGACGTTTCGGAACGCTTCTGAACGAACGTCACACTGACAGGAGTGACGTTTGACGTGTGTGTGTAAAAACTTCAAATAGAACAACGTGATTGACCCGCGGCGCGTGCGCTGCGCGCTTCATAAAAACCCATAAAACCATAATCTGCTCCAACTAAAACTGTGTGTGAAGTGTACAGACAATCAAAACAACCCTAATCAGCTCGAGACAATAGAACAGTTACAGTGCCAATCACAAAGTGCATTCACTACCACGAAGCCGGCGACCCAAGGCAGATCCTGCAACCAGCTCGCACCATCCGCTCACCTTCCCGTAAGTACCACAACCCTACTTCTCCCTTAACCTCAACCGTTGCTGTACTGTCTTCACCGTCAAGGTGTAGCCAGTACAGCATCTCAATGGTCTTAATTATGTGCTTGTTACATATACTCCAACCTATATAGGATTACAATATTTTATCTTAGAGAAAAGGCGACTAGTTTCTAGTTCTAAAGGCATTGTTTTCAAATATAATAGTAATTGTATTTTATACAGATATTTTATAAAGATATGTTATACCACTAGTAGAAGAAAAAGAAGTTCATAACGAATATTGAAATTAATCCACCAACCGTAGGTGTATCATGTATCTCGCCTGACATAGTAAATCGCCATCTCGCACTTAAAGTGACGAAACCCAATAGCAGTACAATACAGCAATCAAGGACGAGATAGTTCAGCCAATTTGTGGGTAGAATTGCTCTCCGAGACGATCCTGGCTGGCTTCGTAATTGCTATGAGTTTGTTTGTTTTGTGATCAAGCACTCTGTAACCGAGTGGAAGAACCACTGAATGTAGCAGAAAGAGGTTTATTGTTAAAGCCTGTGGATATAGTTGATATACTTACTATATTGGAAATGTTTCTTTATAGTATTTGGAAGAGGAGGGTTGATCTAACTAGTAGACGCATCATCCCATAGACAAAGGAGTGGTACCATGTTTTTATTAGACACCGCCATTACAAAACTAGTCAGGATAGTCCGGAATCATTAAAAAGTTGTGTGGCACTCGGGGACTGCCGCGGTAAAGCTATTGCATAGCAGTTTTTATCATCTTATGCAATTATCATTATTTATTTATTTTTTATTTATGCAGTTTTTTTTTTCTTTGCTATTAATTCAAGTTTAGAAAACAATATACACTGTCTTTTTACCAACATACATTCTAACAATATTATTGCCACACAATATAATCATCCTATTATCAGAAAGACAGTGACAACTAAACAGAGAACATAACAGTAATATACTCAATATCTATGGAATAAAAAAAAATAATCAAAATGAAAAAAGAAGAAAAATCTAGAATGAGTGTGTTGTCAAGGCAACGGATAACGGCCGGTGTGGGGGCAGCACGCATGCGCTTATCTGCCTGTAGAGCACGGAGCCGCTACATCCTTGTCGAACTGCAGTTACAACCATATTATTTATCCTTTTTTAGGGTGTTAGGTTTTTTCGTTACGGAATTTCTTCATTCGGTCGCCGCGCTCAAAGCCCGCAAAAAAGCTATACCACAGCTTAAAAATACTTGTAAATGAAACTATTACAATCTATTCTTAGATTAGCGTGTTCATCTGTATTAGTATTACAAAATCGAAACAAAACATCAAAATCTATCTCTCTTGCATGGCTTGGCTTTCATGGATAAATGCCTTAACCGATTTTAATGAAATTTTGCATGGAGATACCGTCATTCTTGACGAAGCATAATAATAATACTTTTTATCTTCACTACCAATGTATAAAAGTATGTTGGTATAAAGATAGTAATAAGCAAGTTAATAGTCTAGTCAATAAAAGCTTAACTTTGCCATTTTGGTTGAATACCTGCAACCAATGCCAAAATTTCCGTAAGTCTTTGTAGATTAGTATACTAAAATTGCAGGGTGCTGCAATACCGGCAAATGGTGCAATTACATTGCAAAAGGGTGCAAAAACAACATTTTCGTCTATATCTCGCGAATGGCTGGAAAAATAAAAAAAGATGCTACTACCAAATTGTAGGAAATTAAATCCCCTACAAAAACTTGGCAACGTATGTTCGCGTATCTCTCATAGTTTTTGCACAAAATGCATTTAAAGGTGCAAAATGAAAAAAATGTTACTATATAATCTTTTTTTTTCATATTGAAGTGATACTACATGTTTCATTTTGATTCAAATGATATGTTTCGGGCATTTTTTTTTATTTATTTACACCTTTTTTCAAATACCTAAGTAATAATCTTGGCAAAAAAAGAATTAAATTTTATTATATGACTAGCTGACCCGGCAAACTTCGTACCACCTCAGAATAATCATTAAAATATTATGCTTAGTTACTAACTGATACTGATAAATTGACAGCAGTGCCAACTAACGGGCCCCGGCCGGTACCGCCACAATCGCTTTGTTCCTGCATTTTAAATCTGTAATATCTTCAAAAATATTAATTTAAATTACATACTGTAAAGGGTCATTTTAATCTATATTAGATGCACAAAGTATTTAAGGTACTTAATTGGATCAGGATTAATACTGTATTGCTTATAATCGTTTCGTAAATAATCTATTATTTCTAGTAAAAAGAAAGAAAGTATTGTACAACTTCTTAAAGTGTACAATACTGCAGTACATTATTTTGATCTATCTCGTAGGGTACAGCCAGCGTTTGCAATGTCAGCGTGAAAAAAATGGGTTTATTTACGACATCACATTAAAACCCTCTAAAATTATCAATGTTTCTCTACTTTTATGCATGTATTATACATATAAACCTTTCTCTTGAATCATTCCATTTAGTAAAGAAAACGGCGTCAAAGTCCGTTGCGTGGTTTAAAGGTCGAAGCATTTATACGGACAGACAGAGAGTGTAAGCTACTTTGGCTCATACTATGTAGTGATAATTTAATTTTAGTTAATTTTTTTATTGCATTGGATTCAGAGCAAAATTGCATTTGAAACGTATATTTGCAGTATATATTACCTCTCCATTTACCTGAGCTATTATAAATTTAATTTCAGGGGAACGTTTACAATAATATTTCACTGGCGGAGAAAGAGCGTGGTATATTTTATATTATTCTTTCTACTACTATTCTACTCTTTTGCTCCTACTGATTCCAATTTTCTATAGTAAGAGTCTTCAATATAAGAGTGAATGGGTAAAATAAGACAAATATGAGACCCTTGCGCTCGACGTAAATAGTCCCATTCAAGATCTATAGGATAGGATCGAAAAATACCCATGTGCTCGAATAAGACCATACGTTTCCTTACAAGAGCGAAAGAGATAGAGATTCAGACAAAAATGAGAACCTTGCACTCGACGAAAATAGTACCATTGAGAACACACACACATGCGCTTGTTTTTCTATCTCGCTGAGTGCAATGAGTAAGACTGCAGCAGAAAATGCTCAACTAACTGTTTCTCCTCCTCTCAGGATTGCATACTGATTGTAGTGATTGGTATGGTAAAAGTGAGGACCTCAGTGAAATGGCTAAGAAAACAATTATCACTGTATGAAATTTTACAGGACTAAATAAACTCGTTACGAAACAAAAAGTTATCTACTACCGGACAAATTCCCTGATAACGTTGTATCAGAAATACCTCCACTATTGCTTCAACTTGCTTCATACATAAATTATTATTAAATGATGAAAATATCGTGTGAGATGAATGTCCTGTTATCCCAAAAATAGATACTATTGCCTATAGTATTATTTCAGCACTTCGTCCTAAATCCGTCATTCGTTTCTTCAACTAGCTGTTGAGACATACATTTATCGAAAAACAGAATCGATGTTAGTTATCAATTTACTAAGCAAACTTTGTGTTTGCACATCATACCATAATATTTAGCTTAATGAAGATTTATCAATAATTTAACCTCAGAAGACTATAATTACTAATGCTTTCCTTCAATATGTCTTTGATAATACTGACCGTAATACAAGGTGGGCCAAAAGAAATCACCCTATAGATAGATGCTCTTATATTTGCAAATGGCGGCCAATGTCAAATCTGTTTTGACATTTGTAAACTAGACAGATGTACAAGTGAACAAGCCGTGGAGCGATACACTCCCCGCGGAACGCGGGATAATCGTGTCTATTCTTTAGCGTCACAATTCGTCTGTGGTGTTGGCGCAGCGCGAATTCCATCGCCTATTCCCCGGTCGTCCGGCACTAACTGCGCAAACACTGCGCCGTTTGGCCAGGGACCACAAGAGACGCTGCCAAGAGTGGCCGGCCCCGGAGCGCCTATTCTGCCAAGAATATCGCAGCTGTTGCTGAGGATGTCGAGCTGTCGCCAGAAACATCGACCAGACGCCGTGCCTCGCAATTAGCCATCAGCCGGTCGTCCCTAAGGCGAATTTTGGTCAAAGACCTGCGCATGTCCGTGCGTCAGCTGCTGCCTGTCGACCACCAAACGCATGTAGCCTACGCCCATGTGATTCTCAATCTCGAGGACGAAGTAGACGATTTTTCGACCAAAATAATAATGAGCGATGAGGCTCATTTCTACCTCAGCGGGTACGTGAACAAGCAAAACTATTGCTTCTAGGCACCGAAAATCAACGAGTGTAGCGCGAGGAGCCATTATAATCGCGAAAAGTGACTGCATGGTGCGCTGTTTAAGCTGGAACAGTCATCGATCCATTTTTTTTCGAGGACGCCGCTGATCAAACGACAACAGTGAACGGTGCGCGCTATATGGCCATGTTAACCGAGTTTTTTCTGCCACAATTGAATGAATTAGGACCGGAGGACATGTGGTTTCAACAAGACGGAGCAACGGCACACACTGCGCGAGACACAACCGATATTCTGAAGGCGGCGTTCTCGGGTCGCCTCATCTCTCGTTTTGGCGATTTGCACTGGCCCGCAAGATCGCCCGATTTAACCGTTCCAGACTTTTGTGAGGGGTTTCTTGAAGTCCCGTATGTATGTGAACAAGTCCAAGACCCTGGGAGCCCTCAAGGACAACATTCGACACGAGTCCGAGAATCTGTCGCCCGAAGTAATGAAAAATGCCATAAAACGAGCCCGTATAGCAATCGATTGTGGCCATTTGGCCGATATCATTTTCTCGACTTCACTAATAAAATTCTAAAGGTTCAAATAAACATAATCAAAAAACAAAATCGAAGTTTTTCATTTAGAAAAAAATTGAGAGCCAAACAACATCGGATGACTTCTTTTGGCCCACCTTGTATAAGAACCTCAGGTAGTCAGGAGACTTTTCATTGTTTAGGAGGCATAGCAGTGTACACACCAGCAAGTATTGTTTGATATAAAAGAACTCCAATCAAATGTAAAAAAATCTGCAGCGCAATTAGCATCTACAACAGATATCACCGATGAGATGTATGATGAGAGATTGCCTTCTGGATTAAAAACATCACCCATGCAGATCCTAGTAAACTATGTTTAGGCATTTCACCTCTTGTATCACCATCGTATATAACATTTCTATCAGGCATATTACATACCTCCCGTTCATTAGATGACCATCCTCTCAAATTTGAAAATTTGCGCTGAATCCGATGGAATAAAAAAAATATAAAATAAAAATATAATTTAATAAAATTGAAATGAATTTTTTGTCAAGATAATTAGGTATATGAAAAAAGGTATAAATAAGTAAACAAAAATATTAATTAAATCCCAAGGAAACATATATATATATACACAACAGATTAATAATAATATTTTTACAATTTTGCACCTTTATATGCATTTTGTGCAAAAACTATGAGAGATACGCAAAAATAGTTTCCAAGTTTTTGTAGGGGATTTAATTTCCTACAATTTCGTAGTAGAATCTTTTTTTATTTTTCCAGCCAATCGCGAGATATAGACGAAAAAGTTATTTTTGCACCCTTTTGCAATGTATTTGCACCCTTTGCCGGTATTGCAGCACCCTGCAATTTTAGTATATTAATTAACGAAGACTTAGGGAAATTTTGGCGTTGGTTGCAGGTGTTCAACCAAAATGGCAAAGTTAAGCTTTTATTGACTGGACTATAAATCATAAATATACCTAGATAATATACGTATTCATGTTATAAATGTAGTGGTAGCGTATGCGACTGCTCTGCTTGAGGTATCGGGTTCGACAAAATGTTTATGTAATCCGCAAATATTTGTTTCGGAGTTTGGGTGTTTTATATGTAGATGTATGTATTTGCAAAAAATGTTGTATGTATTTATATCAGTTTTCTGGTACCCACATTACAAGCTCTGCTTAGTTTGGGACTAGGTGGCGTTGTGTGCAAAATGTCCGTAATATTCATTAATTTATTTGTAATTAAAATTTAAGAAAAAACCAACGAATTTCATTGTAATATTATTCAAAACAGCCATATAAAATTCGTAGGAAGACTTTGAAGCCATCATTATTGTAATTAAACAATTATGTACTTAAAAGCCATCCAACTATGCATGAAATCTATCCAGACCGAGAATAGCTTCACATTAATAAAATATTTTTGAACGGCTCTCTTGAAAGCTTCACTATCTTTTCATTCTCATCTTTATATGATATTATAAACCGTACCCACCACTATTAGGAACTTAGGAAGTACTAGACATAATTCATGTTAGAATCAATAACTTGATTAATTGTTTATCACGTATCAACCCTCATTAAACAGTTTTTAAACATTATAAAGTGCAATAAAATGAAGCTTGTAAATTGTTCGAAACAATACACAAGCTCCACTTTATTGAACAACCTAACGACAAACAAATCTTTTTAAAACGAACCAAAATACCAAGAGTATGTCTTAAAATGAAATCTACGAAAACATAGTAAGGTTTATTTTCGTACTAACAATTGCACAAAACGTTGCAATTTACAACAAAAATAATTTAAAGTAATACTATATTGTTGTAACACAATGAGAAATCTTCATCTTAACAGAGCGGCTCGGCCCGTTGTAAGCGGGACCGAATGCTTCTAACCGAGTTAAAACTTGACGAAGTGAAATATTCAGAATGTTGCTTTGTCTGTCCATCCGTCCATTCTTTGGGTATAATTGGGAACGGTACATTACTGTAGGATTTAATTCAAAAATTTGACTACGAAATGCCGGCAAGAGTTGAACAGTTGAAAGCAATTCGTTAAACCCTGTAGGAAGATGAAATACTTGTCTTATTATTCTTGACCGAGATATATATAGTTGAGTTGTTTTATTTAATTCTGATTATAGATTATACGTGTTGTTTTATTGAAAATATGAATTAATTTGTCACGCTTTGATATCTTCACTACTCAACCAATCGTCTTATCATTGTGTTACATATAGAATTGAATGCGAACTAAACATATTTGTGATTCCAAAAATTATTGTTTATAACATACTAGCTTTCCACCCGCGGCTTCGCCCGCGTGGAATTCGGTTATATCGCGCAACATGGTAAGGAGTAGCCTATAGTCTTTCTCAAGGTCTAGAACAATCTTACAAGATTTTGTTTGACAATAAGGAACTTCCATACAAACTTTCGTCCCCTATTTCAACATCTTCTGCCCTTATTTTCGCGATAAAAAGTATCCTATGTCCTTTCCCAAGTTTAGTTCTAACTTCATACCAAATTTCATCAAAATCGGTTCAGTGGTTTAGGCGTGAAAGCGTAACAGACAGACAGACAGAGTTACTTTCGCATTTATAATATTATAATACTAGCTTTCGCCCGCGGCTCCGCCCGCGTGTATGTCGGTTATCGCGGTAAAACGCCTATGTCCTTTCCCAAGTCCAGTTCTATCTTCATACCAAATTTCATCAAAATCGGTTCAGTGGCTTAGGCGTGAAAGCGTAACAGACAGACAGACAGAGTTACTTTCGCATTTATAATATTAGTAGGGATTATAATATATAAGTAGGGATACCCCAAAACTAAATAACTGCATATACTATTTGTGCATCTAAATAATATTATATAATGTACATGCATAAATAGTATATTATACTATTTATGCATGTACATTCACCTCACGTATAATGAGACTTTGCACAGAAAATATATTAGGTTGCTAAACAGCAAAGCGCTGCGGTAATCACATTAATTCATAGGTATTTAGAACCTTCGATTATCGATTCGATTATCAATAAATAATACGCATATCATAAATAACTAAAAAGTACCTAACACATTTCTATTGCTCATCCCATTATAAGCAAAGTACTTGATATGTAGAGTATTGCTTAGTTAACATTAAAGGTATAAAAAATGTATTTGTTAAAATTTTAGTCAATAGTAAAATTTTGCGAAATATTGAAGATGATGATATCACATAATTTCTTTTACCAGTCTTTACAGTGAATTAATACACATACAATTTGAGGAAACAAAAAATAGAATACCTACATAGAATCAGTGTGGCAATAAAGTGGACAAAGGGTTGCCATCGTAATTAGGTTTTTTGTCCCCACTGTGCAATAACTCAAACTTGCCGACCGCATTCGTAATATTTTTTCAATTAAAATTCATTTTTGTCATGAAATATTCTGCACTCGTGTTGAAAATGAAAACGTATGTGCTCCTATGGGTAATTACTTTAAATATTATTTATTTATTTCCCGTGTTCAACCTTTGGGGTTAGGGATTTTGGTAGATGCAATTTTGTGCAGATGTTGTTTTAAATTTAAAATACCTGTATATGTTTCAACGTAAAGATGAATATGAATTCAGGAACTTACCTAGAAAAAGAAAAAAGAAAATTATTAATCATAGAACGTCTCCAACAATATAGGCAAACAATAAACATTTCTAGATTATTTAAGACTAGCTTTTATCCGCGGCACTGCAGCGTGTATGTTTGTAACATAAATATCATGTCTAATGACAATAAGTAGTATTTTGCTATGCAGTATTTAGAAATAGATATTTAACATAATATATCAACTTTCTAGTTATTATATAAGCCTCTCCAACCGCACGTCACTTGGTTCGATCCTTGGATCCTCGCATCTAGCTCCTATCAGCAGTCGTACGCAAAGCGCGACTTCACGCTATGGACGTCGTACACTACGTTTGGGGTTCCTACTAAAGAACCCGTTTACGTTATTGGTTGCGCAGCTAATATGGCCAGCCCACTACCACTACGGGTCGCTTTTTCTGTAGGCTATATGGATGACCTTGATTCTCTGCCGGACCACCTCTGATAAGATCACTCAGAGTAACACACTAAGTGACTTTGCTTCGGCGAAGCTTCCCAAGCACTGCCAAATCCAGCTGAAATCTTTTGTTTATCTGTCCTTCACAACAAGTTATTTCTACCTAACTACAAGTCAGCCCTAAGTAAACATAATTTGCAATCAGCACCATGTACTGCAACCGGTTTCAGTAATACATGTTCAATGAACATTAGCTTGATTTTGTCTAAGTTCGTTAATTAATATTATTTTTGGTGAAATAATTATGTACTTCTCGAATATATACCACATATTTTTTTTATAAAACATATTCTTTATTTTGTTTTTTTAGAACGAAGTTCCTAATTTTAATTTAAATATCTGGTCATATTTCAAAATGCATTAAATTACGGCAATATATTTTGCTCTAAACGTATTCAAACAGGTCATTAATTCCGGTGCTACAGCCGTCAGATGCAGTTGCCTGACCACAACCACGTACGTGCTAACTAGAGGTATTTCATTGTATGTATTTTTATAAAAGAGATGAATTAAATATTTATATTTAAATTATTCTTTAAAAGAATATTATCGTCATTTTATCATATTTTCTGCAAGTCAGGAAATTGGGCGATGCTAAATAAAATAGTAGGTGATGAAGTAAGATATCGTCAGTTCAGCCAATTAACCGAGTTAGAAATCCTCCACTTTCATTTAGAAAGAGTTACTTCAAGAGGAAGTTAATTCTACAAAACTATGATAATGCATTAAATTACGGCAATATATTTTTTGGGCGGTAGGTGTAAAAAAAGTAGACACATACTTGAAAATCATAAAATTTATTTTAATTTAAATACTTACATTTTCAACAAAAAAACTTCAAATAACAGTTATTTACAGCCTTATAGTACACAACTTCTGTTAGCATCAGTGTATGTGGTGAATCATAGGATCTGAAGAACACCACCCACGAGCATCACACTATCAACACAATCAATATGCCGCAACTGCTAAACATTGAGGCCGCACAAAAGTCTCTGGAGGAGAGCTTTACCAGGAGGATGGAGGAACTGGAGTCACAACTTCAATCAGCAGGTAATGCTAAGGATACTGTTGCAAAGGTAGCGGAGGAGTTCCGTACTTTTAGAGAGCTTATCTACGGCATGTTGGGTATCCTGCGGAGACAAATTAATGAGTGCTCCAAGGCTGTTGATGCCATGGAAACAAGGCATAGATGCAAATCACTTCTATTTATGGGAGTCCCCGAGTCTGAGGGTGAGGACAGCAGTAAAATCATTGTAGATATTTTGCATAATAAACTGCAATTGAAGGACCACTCTGCGGAATCCCTCACCATCTGTCACAGGCTGGGGACCCCCAAAAATGAAAAAAACCGACCCATCTTAGTAAGATTCCGCAGCACTGACCTCAGGATCTCTATCTGGAGAATGAAAACAGCATTCAAAGGTACACCAATATCACTGCGTGAGTTCCTCACTAAAACTAGACAGACAGTGTTCACCAGGGCGAGGCAGCACTTCGGCGCTCGTGCATGCTGGACTCAAAACGGCAAAATAATAGTCATGACACCTGATGGGGTTCGCCACAAATTTAACTCCAGTGAAGAATTAATACCCTTAATTGCTAAACATCCAACTGCTCAAGGTGTAGCTGCTTCTCAGGCACGAAGTGGAGCCAGGAGGGCTGCGTCGCCCGGGCCCCATAAGAACATTACGGGCAAGGTACAATCAACCCAGCAATAAAGAAACCTATTGATTCAAAATTGTACTTGTAGCATCCACGTAGCTCGCTGGTCTATAATTCAGGTAAACAGAAACGCTTATATTGTTTTATTATTGCTTTGATCATCAGTTTACCCACAAACGTTTTAATTTTTGCACACTTTCTGTATTAAATAGTATTGTTTTAATTACTTGTCATTTATATTGTAAACAAATTTATCTATTGTCAAATGCATACAAATTTGACACTTCAAAGTGACGTTTGACTCGGCGAGCTGCGTTCGGATACAACACGAATTTAACGTTCCTTTTGCTTAACTGATAAATGTTATCTTTTGTCTGTACTTGTTTCGCGTTTAGTTTTTAATTTCTCTTTAAACATATTTTGTGAGCTGGTGGGTGGTGCAGAGAAAGACCTAACGTAGTTATTGTGAGGGTTTTTATACATTTATTTTAGTATACGAACATTATTAGATAATATATATATATAACAAATTTATTTATATATTCTATAATAATATAGTATATTTTGTATTGATATTTTTTTGTATTTATTATGATTACTGATAACGATGACTCCTATAATTCTGCCTATGAATCTGCAGTCTCTACTGATGAAGATAGCTTCACCTCTCTGCCGGACACATTGGGTGATCATTTGCGTAACACATTTAACCAGCAATCGAATCACCTACTTAACGTGTGTCACATAAATGCACAAAGCATACCCAGCCATTTTGAGGACTTGACAGAAGCCTTTACTAATACAAACGTCCATGCTGTCCTCATTTCTGAAAGCTGGCTCAAACCTAACCTTCCTTCCACATCCTATTCTTTACCAGGCTACATTCTTGTCAGAAATGACCGGATTGACAGAAGAGGTGGCGGGGTAGCCATTTATATCCACTGTTCCCTCCCTTACAAAATCCTTGCATGTTCTCCTGCCTCCTATACAGCGGACGTTGAGCATCTCTTTCTTGAGGTCTGTGTTTGAGGAATCAAGATGGTTCTGGGTGTCGTCTATTGTCCTCCCTCTATTGACTATTTCTCCAGTCTGGAAACAGTACTGGAATCTTTAGGGTCAGAATATGCTCATCATGTCATCATGGGTGATTTTAACACTGATCTTACCCAAAAATCCCTACGATCCTGTAAACTTCGTCAGATTGTCGAATCAGCTGATTTGCAGGTCTTACCCCTTCAACCGACTCACCACAATATCACGGGGAGGGACACTTGGCTGGATTTGCTGATCACGTCTGACCCAACATTTGTCCATAACCACGGCCAACTTTCCGCACCCGGTTTTTCCAATCATGACCTCATTTTCCTCTCCTATGCCCTGAAATCCCCTAAACAACCCCCGAGAGTATTGCACAGGCGTTGCTTTGGTCGTTTAGATGTAGGTAAACTACGCGAGGATGTTTCTAAACTCAACTGGGATGCAGTTACCACGGCCTCTAGTTTAGACGATAAAGTCGAAGCCTTCAACAAAGTGATTCTTGCCTTGTACGACACCCATGCACCTATAAAAAAGATAAAACTTAAAAGACCTCCTGCTCCGTGGATGACAGGGGAGATTCTATCAGCAATGAGGCGAAGAGATAGGGCTTACTGCAGACATAAAAGGGACCGCACTGATGAAAAGTGGAATTTGTACAAGGGGGCCAGGAACCGTTGCAATCAGATGATACGCAATGCTAAACGCCGTTATATTCACAACAACCTTGCCTGTCTTTCCCCCGCCAACACCTGGAAGTTCCTTCGAACCATGGGTGTTGGTAAACAGGCGCCTCGTGGCTGGTCGGGGCTGATTGGCTTGGAAGACATTAATCGCCATTTCTCCTCGTCCTCCTTTTTGGACCTCCGAACCAAGAATCTCACGGTCAGTTACTTGGCGAGCCTTATTTCTCCTAATATTAACCCTTTTCAATTTGTTCCAGTCGCGCAGGGCGAGATCAAAAAGATTATCCTTTCCATCAAATCCAACGCTGTTGGTTGTGATCAAATCAGCAGGCGTATGATCATGTCCACCCTTGAAGAACTCTTGCCTGTAATCACACATATCATCAATTACTCCCTATACTCCGGAACCTTCCCCTCACTATGGCGTAAAGCTCACATAATTCCTTTACCCAAAATCACACACCCCACACTTCCTAGCCACTTTAGACCCATATCAATTCTTCCCTTCCTTTCCAAAATTCTTGAATCCTGTGTGTATAAACAGCTATCTGATTATATATACAAAAATAATTTGCTTAGCCCATTTCAATCGGGTTTCAGGCCCAGCCATAGTACTACCTCTGCTCTCCTAAAAGTGACAGGCGATATTAGAGAAGCCTTGGAAGAAACAAAGGTGACAGTTTTGGTTCTGGTCGACTTTTCGAACGCCTTTAATACCGTCAGTCACGACATTCTCTTGGCCATCCTCTCCTATCTTAAGATCTCGCCTGGGGCGCTGGAATGGTTCTCATCTTATCTTCAGGGACGCCAACAGTCCGTTTGCGTTGACGATCTCTCCTCGAAATGGTGTGATGTCGACTCTGGTGTCCCTCAAGGCGGTATACTTTCTCCTTTGCTTTTCTCAATTTTTATTAATCTCCTATGTCCCGAACTTCGCAGTGCGTATCACCTGTATGCTGACGACCTACAACTGTACTCTCAGGCCAGTGTTGATAACATAACAACGGCAATTGATAATAACAATATTGATCTCCGGACGATCGAGAACTGGTCTGCGCGGTTCGGATTAGCGATCAACCCGACAAAGTGCCAGGCCATACTAATCGGTAGTAGGCGTTCAATGGACAGGACTAATTTAGAAATGCTCCCCAAAATAATGCTGAATGGTACCACTATACCGGTCTGTCAAACAGTGAGAGACTTGGGCTTGCAACTCGACAGCACTTTGAACTGGCGTGATCAAGTTGCTTATGTATGTCAGAGGGTCACCGGCATTCTCAGAGCACTATATCGCCTGAAAAATTTTCTGCCCGTGAAAACCAAGAAAATGCTTGTGCAATCTCTTATCTTCCCTTTGATCGACTATGGTGACGTGTGCTATTATGACCTGAATGCAGATCTCCTCAACAAGTTAGATCGTCTTCTCAATAACTGCATTCGATTCATCTTTAATCTTCGTAAGTATGACCACATTTCCAGTTTTCGTTCCCAGTTAGGTTGGTTACCGATTCGTCAACGCAGAAAAATGCGCGCACTCACATTCCTGTACACTATCCTCAATTCCCCATCCCCCCCCAGTTATTTAAAAACACATTTCCAACTCTTATGCAGTAATCACAACCGAAACCTTCGCTCGGCTAACAATCTCCTCCTGCTTTGCCCATCACACACTACTGGTTTCGTTGGATCCTCATTCTTTGTCCAGTCTGTCCACTTGTGGAATGCGCTTCCTCTCGAGGTCAGAATGGCGAAGAATCGAGACATCTTTAAGATGAAGGTAAAGAAGCTTTTATGGGGCGAATTGGCGGATTCAACAGGGTCTTAGTTTATCAAAAATTCTTATTGGATTCTACGTTAATAAATATATGTACGTGTATGTA
Organism: Phragmatobia fuliginosa; assembly: GCA_932526445.1. NCBI lineage: Eukaryota > Metazoa > Arthropoda > Insecta > Lepidoptera > Erebidae > Phragmatobia > Phragmatobia fuliginosa. The sequence goes on from OW052073.1 coordinate 1,031,189, forward strand.
TGTGTATAAATATAGACGTATATATGTATGTTTATGTAGGTATATTACTTATCATATTATATGTATGTATATTACCTATGACTTTTTGTACTATAATCAATCAATTCACCCTATATGCACCTACCTCATTTTTTCTCTGCATCGCCCAATCGGTCGACTGGCAGAAAATGCCTAAGGCATTAAGTCCGCCGATGCATGTATTTGTGCATAAAGTATATAAATAAATAAAATAAATAATGGTATGATACAATAACTTTATTAGATAATAAATCAGAAATAGATAGGTTTTGCTAGATCGTCTTAAATTAATTACCCTCGAGCTGTGTATCCAGGTGAACCCTTAAAGCAGATATAGACTATAAGAATGTAACATAGCACATGTTTTATTCCGACACAATTTATAAAAAAAACATTAATATTAACTTACACGAAACCAATATAAGCATAACACAAAGCATAAATACACTTTCCTTATTTCAGTTAAGATGCAAATGTCAGTAAAAGCATTATTTAGAAAGACAACTGAAATATAAAAATAAAAATACGTCATACTTTCGGTAGTCATTGCAAATGATGCAGATTCAAGCAACAAAAAAGATAATAATGCATTTGTAAAGTTATGCTCTATATATAGACCATAATATATAAATCTTGGTTTTAGTTAGAGGAATACTTTTGCACTTTTTTATTACTTCATACCAACATATATCGTTTAGAATAGTTTTTGCACTATCGTTTAGTATTTTGATATAAATGTTTTATATTATATCACAAAATATTATGGCTCTCCATTCAAGGATATTCTCGAAGTAGTAACGTGATTCTCATATGATTATCTCCTACTGTCATATTATAATATTCTCTACAGTATCAAAATGTTCATCTCTCTAGCACACCAACTGTATGCTGTAAAAAAACAATAAAACGCAGGTCACAAAGTTGAGCACAAAATGCAAATTTGAATTCATTTGACTAATAGCTCATAGTAATGGCATGCACAGTGTTAAAAATTTGCATTTAACAAGCCATAGAATAGATTAAGTAGTAAAGTTAAAATATATTGTGGCGTCTCGTTTCAAACGCATTAAACTTTTATCCAGGCAGTGTGGCGAATCGAGTTAGAAGTTTGCCGACATTTTGTCCGCGGTACAGTGTGTGTGGCACACTGTGCACTGATTCAATTTATTGTTAAATTACTGTAATTGCTATAAAATTTTCTATCGTATCGTGTGTTGGTAAAGTTTCAAGAGTTTCTAATATTTAACGAGTTTTTAAACTTGTCCCGTCCTTTGAATGAGGGTGAAGCTTTAACAAATTAAGTTTTAAGTACAATGTTACTAGTTTTACAATTGCTTTAGTGTGCAATTGATACTAACTAATAAATTTCACAGAATTTTTTAATGATGGTAAGTTTATTGAAAATATGTGAGTGTTGTTGTTATTGTTGTGAGAATTTTTCCTCCAACGGGGGGGAAATCAAGAAAAACAGGTATTAACTATTTATAGATGACATGTTGGGTTGCGGAGATCCGATGTCAATCGCTCCGTGGAAAAACTGATATTCAGGTAAAACTGGTTGAACTTGTAGCCGACCCCAAATAATATTGGGAATCAGGCTAGGAAGAAGAAGATGATGACTTTAATGCATTTTGTTGCGTATGTATATTTCGGTTAATATAGAACTTTGATCCAGAGATTACTCCTAGTAACGTCACACATTAACAGAATTTACTGTAGTGAATGTCCTTCTATAATTTCTAAGTCATTTTTGTCACCATCAGTTGCTTGTTGTAATTCTATTAGAAAAATACTTAGATTTGCTCGTTTTCATTAATATTCACTTTTATTTATATTACAATTACAGCCATAATCCAAAAGCGCTCATAGTCAAGTATCATTAGGTGATTGGAAACAATCACCGAGGGTAAGCAACGACGGTGCGGTCAGTACCTGGATGGGTGACCGTTTGTGGCATAATATGTTATGAACGTTTCCGTGATTCGGAGGTCACGTTAAGCAGTCGGTCCCGGTTGTTATCATAAATCATAAGATAACATCAGACGACAAGATACATGGCCACAATGTGTCTTGCTGTTTCTTACCCGCATTCGGACAGCGTGGGGAAGTCTTAATCATCTCCTGAGAGAAGACTCAAGTCTGGTAGTGGAACAGTCCAGTATGAGTTATTGATGATGATTGATGATATTCAATTACATCAATACTCACATTCTTTGCGATAAAGACTTGTTATTCTTATCAAATGTTTCACCGTAAACAAAATACACTTAAAGATTTCTATAGGTACAAAGTAACATCACCGGCTTTTCTAATACACCGATGCCGCTTTAAATCCTTGTATTAAATACAACTGTTCCTAATATTTAAATTCGAAAGCTGTTGATCGCATACAACAGCTCTCATTTAATGTTAAAACTTATCACAGACGATGACTTAATTCGCATAATTCGTATAATTCTAACAATTTGGCATAATTCGTACCATCTTGAGAATTTTGACTATAAATCGCAGCGAAACGCTTATAATATCCTGAGAGTGGAAACTTTGTATAATAAATATTGTAAGGTATTCGTCTTTTCAGATAATTGTGTTAGATTATTTATATTTCACGGCGGTTGAAAATACTGAATAAAATTAAATGAGTGGTATTTATTTTTTAACTGTCACCTAAAGTTTCCATTATATTTTACCATTATACTATTACCAGGGCAACAATCCTGCAATTCAATGGTTTTAACATCTTTGTTTTATGAATGCTAGCTTAAACTCATGACTCCACCCACATGTATGACAGTTACCACGGGAAAAAGTAGCCTATGTTCCTTTCTCAGGCTCTATAAATAAATAAATATTTTGGACATCTTACACACAACATCATCTAGTCCCAAAGTAAGCAGAGCTTATGTTATGGGTACTAAACAACTGATATAAATACATAAACATACTTTTTTTTTGTAAATACATACATATTATACATAGAAAAACACCCAGACTCCGAAACAAATATTTCTGGATCACACAAATATTTGGTCTGACCCGGGAATCGAACCCGAGACCTCTTGATCAGCAGCCGCATACGCTAACCACTAGACCAACAAGTCAGTCAGTCTAGACTACATGTGCATCAAATTTCATTTAAATCTGTTCATATCTGTCAGACAGAGTTATGTTCGCGTTTAGAGTAAGTAAGAGCTTTCCAAAGTGACTACTCTACCTGATGTAAAGCAGGAGCATAATCCATGAGTGGTGATCACCGTGATCATTGTGTCATGCACACAATGCAGCATGGTCACCTTCACAATGGCGGCTTAGTAAGATGCTTTTGCGTCATCAAATAATCACTTTTCTACTTATTTTCAAATGTATTTATTATTCTTTCTTAACCTTTTATTCTATTAGTTATACTATCTTGCTTTTTTTTAGTCAAAAATAGGAATTAACATTATAAGTCATAGTAAAACGGGCCAAAAACAATGTCATACCGATCCTGAAATTTGATAAAAAGTATCTAGCAAAAATAATATCTCTTTTTCCAAAATATTTTGCGGAACTGATATAATTGTGTATATAATAACGTATATCACACTAAGATCATTAGTATTTAGTCATTCTCATCAGTCATTCACGTCAAACATCTAAAAAGCACTCAATAAACGGTGGCCCCATTTCACCGAGAATTTCATCAACCAATTTAAACACCGCTGACAGATCGAGGCGAGTTTCACCAAAACTTTTGGACAATAAATAATATAATTTAGAGCATCCCTTTTGCAATATCCTTGTTACTAACAATATTGAGTTAAAACTTTGATTGTGAACTGGGATTTTATGTAGAGATAAGCAGTTATTTTCTATTTTAAATTCCATTTTTTTTTATTTAAGATACTGCAAATACTAATAACAAAGTTTTTGACAGATAAATATTCGTTCTTATAAATGATTTAAGATTTTATTTGTTTATTTTAAGGACAAAATAAAGGAGAAAAATAATTAAGGATGTAATTACATTTTTTTTTTATATTTCCAATTGCTTTGCACCCATGGGAAGCAGGGCCACTCTGATTTCAGCACGAATAGATAGGCTCAAATGGGGCGGTTGTGCCTTTTTTTTGTTTGTGTGGAAATTTCACCAGTTCCCACCAATTGGTACGTCAGACTTGAATCGACAAAAACCGCACGCCGTCTCAAGTACGCCGGGAAACCAGGTTTATTCTAGAAGGGAAATCCCAGGCACTCCGACGTACCTCGGGCCATCTGCTTACGGCTTGCAGATAACCTCCTTCATAATAGGAACTACGGTTTCCCCTTTCTGGCATTCGTAATTAATGACGCATCCAACCAGTCCCCCGTTCCTTCAATTAAACCAAACATCGGGGAAACTTAAAATCTGGTTGTTCATATGATACAATGAAAAGTTTATTTATTTTATTGTTTATCTTTAAATTAATAATATATTATTGAAATATTTAAAAAAATATCTTCCTAAATCTCCATAAGAGAATCCACAAAACAAAATTTTGAATAACTATTTACCTAAAAGACCCACAACTTTCAAAACAATTTTAATTTGATGCAGAATCTTAATCGATATTTGCCTAAAACTAATTCTAAGTTAAAAGTAAGTTATAGTAACGAGTTGCACTTGAGGTTTTGAACTTAGGAAGGAATAGTTTGTAACATCAAAGGCTTTGTTCTAATTTAGTTTCTAAGTTTATTTATTTATCGGCTTTGAAGTTTCTTAATACTTTATCCCACATCGACTACTTAATATGTATCCTGATGAAAGTGTTCAGACTAAGAAATAATGTGAATCTTTTGCGTTCACTTTTTATATGCTTTTTATAAGCTTCACCTGTATGTTTGTGACTGACTTCTTTGGGTGCGTTTTTGACCCACTTTAACAGCCAGATTTCGTTCAAACTTTGTAGATTTGTCGAGGACCGATGACAATACACTAATTTAAAAAAAAAAAACAATAAAAAAACTCTTTTAGTCAAATAAACAAAACGTTTTAAAAAGTAGAAAATAATTTTAATGTAACAAAGCGTGGGGTGCTTTCTGAAAATATTTCAATTATTTTTTTTACATTAAAATTATTTTCTACTTTTTAGGGTTCCGTAGCCAAATGGCAAAAAACGGAACCCTTATAGATTCGTCAAGTCTGTCTGTCTGTCTGTCTGTCTGTCTGTCTGTCTGTCCGTCCGTATGTCACAGCCAATTATTTCCGAAACTATAAGAGCTATACTGTTGAAATTTGGTCAGTCGATGTATTCTGTGAACCGCATTAAGATTTTTACATAAAAAAAGAAAAAAAACAATACATTTTGGGGGTCTCCATACTTGGAACTGAAACTCAAAATTTTTTTTTTCATCAAACCTATACGTGTGGGGTATCTATGGATAGGTGTTCAAAAATGATGTTGAGGTTTCTAATATCATTTTTTTCTAAAATGAATAGTTTGCGCGAGAGACACTTCCAAAGTGGAAAAATGTGTGTCCCCCCCCCCTCTAACTTCTAAAATAAAAATAATAATAAATAAAATAATTTTATTGTTTCAACCAAAATCTAACTGTTACAGCAGAACTTAAACAAATCTTATACCTAATAAGTACAACCACTTAATACAGTCGAAACCGTTTTTTAAACACATATATGCATCGTTTGAAAGCAGTAGTTAAAAATAGCTTCGTAGCAAATAATACAAATAATATTAATTTAAGAGTACTTACTATCTAAAACAATACAATCTCTTATACCGAATGTTGTAGCTGTAGTTTAGCTTTAATTTTTTTCACAAACCCTTAACAATTTTTAACCTAATTTTATGTAACAAATTAATAGGACTACTTACTTGTGTTTGTTATAATTATAAGACAGCTATTCAATGTTAGTTAATGTCACTTTAAAATTTCATGTTAGAATATTGCCATCGGTTACGACTATAATATAATAATATAACAAGTTCTATTATTTAAGCAGTATTAACTAATGAAGGTAGAAAAACATAATCTCAATAAGCGCGGTAACAGCAAATAGCGACGGCTACCCTCCGCACTAGTAAAAACTGTGTTGCGGCAGTGTAGTTATCATCTATTTATGTGACCAATTTAAAAAGTTACGTGTTAGATTAGCGAGTGCCTATTATACAGTTCATCGCTAATTGTCTTCATATTCTAGCAAGTATAGTAAACGCAAAATTAACACATAAAATAAAAGCAACGAAGCAGTAACAAAAACAAAATCAAATGTATACAAGCATGATAAGATATTAAAGTACTGTGTCAACTTACATTGATTATTTACATTTATGTAAATATAAAATTAAATTTTACTAATATATATACTTAAAGATAGCATATCGCTAAAGTATAAAATATAAACTTTGATATTAAACATACATACACCAAAAAGTAAAAACAAAATAATGCAGACACTTCCTTTTTATTTTTTTTATTTTTTTTTCTTATTGTACTGATAGAAATATTCCATAGATATATGTAAATATACAAATAGATAATGTGATTAATATAAATATAATTATATGTTTGTTAGATGTAGAATCTACAAATCTTAAAATAAGAAATAAAATAAATATATATATACAAACATACATACACATTTATACATACATGTACACACACATACATACATACATATAGGCACAACTTTAAAATGTATTTAAGTAATTATGTAAAAATTTTGATTTTAGATTAATGTCTGTAAAATAGCTTCCGTAGATTGATAGTCTAATGTCAATAGATAATCAGTTATGATTTTCTTGCAAGATTTCAGAGTTGTATTTCTGAGTGACTTAGTAGTGACTTCTCCGAGTTTATTATATATCCAAGGACCCAGATATGAAAAACAACTCCTAGCGAATGTAGTTCTAGAGCGAGGTACTATATATACAGTAGCAAGTCGCCTTCTTGATATGACTAAGGGAGGTGGTATTCGGTGTTGCCTAAGAACTATTCGTAGAATAAAAAGTTGACGGACAGTCAGCACTGGAAATTCTTTGTATAGGTCCGAGGTGGGATAACAGATTTTTTTAAAATTAATTACTTTTATTACCGCTCTTTGTACCCGTTCTACTTTGATAAGACTTGTTTTCTTAGCACTACCCCAAGTTGAGATGCCATATGTTAATAAGGACTGACACAAAGAGTAGTATACTATCTTATTTATAGTAGGATCCCGGATGTGTCTTATTTTCTTAAAAATACACATTAGTTTTCGTAACCGATTACTGAGCATCTCAATGTGACTCTTCCAGTTTAAATTTCGATCTATAATTACACCTAAGTATTTGATAGAAGAAACAGAAGTAAGTTGGAAACAATTACAGGTTGACTTCGTACGTCGACTACATGTATTTATGTGGGCTTTGATATTGAAATTCAAAGGTTGCTTGTTGTCGTATATACTAAAGGTTACATAATTTGTTTTCTTGAAGTTTATTGTTAGGAGATTATTGTCAAGCCAATTAAGAATAGTCTCCAGTCCCTCTTCAGCGACTTTATGTACCTCATCCCACGACGGCGCATTAAAAACCAGTACAGTGTCATCAGCAAAGGATAATATTTTGGTGTTATTTATGACAGTTTTACTAAGGTCGTTTAAATAAATTATGAAGAGGGTCGGTCCAAGGACTGAGCCTTGCGGTATACCAAAGCTCATCTTTAGAGGTTCACTAATTACACCGTCGATTGCGATGGACTGAGTGCGATCACTGAGATACGACTCAAGAAGTTTTAGAGGAATGCCACGTACACCTGCACCCTCCAGCTTACGGATTAATCTTGGAATAGAGACAGTGTCAAACGCTTTTGCAAGATCTAAAAATACTGCTAAACATTTATTGTGGTTGTCTAAATTTTGTGTGACATGTTGAACCAGATCTTCAATAGCATCAGAAGTTGATAGCTTTTGTCGGAAACCGTACTGATTTGAGGAAAAGAAAGAAATAGATTCAAGATAATTTGTTAATCTGGTATTGATAGCTTTTTCAATTACCTTGGCAAGAGTAGGGAGAAGAGAAATAGGTCTATAATTAGTGACACTGTCTCTATTTCCAGACTTGTGAATGGGTACGACGATTGACCTTTTTAATGCTTTTGGAAAGATGCCAGTTGATAAACACAAGTTGCATAAGTAGGAAATTGGTTCAGCCAGATAATCTATACCTTGTTTTGTAAATATTGAAGACATCCCATCCCAGCCACAAGCCGAGCTGGTTTTTAGGGATCTTATAATTTCCCTTATTTCATGTACATTTGTAGGTAGCATTATAATTGAGTTTATTGGGCTATCATTATACCTGAAATCGCTAGCTAAGTCCTCTTCGCTTTTATTCAACCTTAACAGAATGTTATTAGCAAGTGATTTTCCCACATCTGTCAAATATTTATTAACAGCATTTACTGAGTCTTCGGGAGTGTCTTCAGTACTCAATAATTCAATGGCAGTCTTGGATTTAATGTTTAGGTTGCATATTTGACTTATTGTTTTCCATGTGTTTTTTATATTATTTTGATGTTTACATATTTCTGATTTTTCAAACTCTGTTTTTATTTTATGTAGAAGTTGATTACAAAAATTTCTATACCTTTTATATGTCACCTGTAGAATAAAATTATCGGGATCCTTTCTAAGCTTAGCGTGTAATTTATCTCTCCACCTAATACACTTAATCAAGCCCGGCGTCATCCACGGTTTAATGTTTATTTTCCCAGTACCAACTGTTAGTTTAGAAGTACAATTGTCCAATATAGGTAACAATATGCCAAGAAACACCCTGGAAGCATCTTCAGGGCATGTACAGTTATAAAATTCTGTCCAATCAATAGATTTTAAGTCATCGATAGCTTTATTATAATCTATTTTAGTAATAGTTTTTGGTGTTCTTTTCAACCGTTGAATACCTTCTATCGCGATAATAACAGATGAATGATCAGTTATAGTTGAATTACAAACAATTGTAGTTGCTGTGCAGCCTATTTTGATAAATGAATGGTCATAACACTTCGATTGTCTGGTTGAGAAGGTATGACTGGGTAAGAGACCATTCATAGACAGTCGGTTCAGATAATCTGAACTCCTTGATTCTTGATTAGATTCTTTTATATCGATATTGATGTCCCCAGTGACTATAAGATTTTTGAAATGTCTGAGTTTGTATAAGATATGATCGAGGGATTCTTTGAAAGGATCGATATCATATACTGAAGGTGACCTGTATATCGCTACGATAGCGTACTGGTTGTTAATTTCAGCAACCAAACAATCAGCATCGACCATTTTCGGTTCATAAACTGTAACATTTAAATTATCTTTAGCATAAATTACGACGCCACTATTTTGATTAATGTGTTGTTTGGATGTATGACAAATATAATGAGGTAAATTAGGTATATTCTTCAAATGAGGAAGCCAACACTCAGTCAGGATAATAAGATCAAACTCAACTTTTAGTCTTGCAAGATGTACCATGAAATCGTTAAAATTACAATCTATGCTTCGAATATTCTGTACTACTATTTTAAGGTTACTGTCAGATTGACCCAGCAAACCCTGGCAATCAGCAGCTTCGTCTATCAGGTGCGCTTCACCAACACTAACATTGACATCAATGTCAGTGTTTACTTGTTGTATATCATTTATCATTTTGTTTATATTCGTTATCTATATATCTTGAAAAATAATGGTTTAGCGCTTCTGACGACTCGGCTCCGACAGCATAGACTATTCTAGGTGAGCTCAAAGTTGTGCTGATTTGTGACAGTTTTATTAGAATTATCGAAAGCATGAAACTAATTGTGTAGAATGTGTAGTTGATAAAAGTTGTGCGAAAATTAAGTAGATAAATATATTTATATAAGGTATATAAATAAATATTGATTATTAAATTACATAAAGACATTATATATGTTATAGATACAAAATTTATTACATTTCTTGACACAGTTTTAACATAAATTTGAAGCAAAATGTGAAAACAACAGTAGGTAAGAAAATACGTAGTAATCGAACAGTTTATCGTTAGCCTAATAGCTTTAAATAGTCACTTAGACATATTGTCGCATTGAAACTTTTCCAAGTCTTTAGGCTTTTCAATACGTATCGGGGTTTCATCTTCATTTTTTTTTTAACAACACCACTCCTTTAGAAACCCAGCAATACTTAAATAACCCATCCTTAACGAGTTGTTTGGCTGATGCTAATAGCATTTTTGTTTTAGTAGTCAGTTTGTCCGAAACATAAACAGGCGTTATAGAAGTTTCGATGCCCAAATTCTTACAGTTCAATTTATTGTTTTTGTTAATTTTGTTATATTTCGCCACCGACTTCAGCAGCTGAACCTTATGATCAAAGTTTATAAATTCAATAACAATCGGAGCATTTGATTTTCCTCCACGATATACTTGCCTGATGTGATCCATGTTCACGCCACCATCCACAGCCTTTATCAGTTTAGTAACGATCTTATTTAGATCCTCTTTTTCTTCTCTGGGAACATTTCTCACTTCCAGGACAGATTTCAACTGGTTTCTTTGAATTTGATTTAACTGCTCCTCTAGTAGATCAATCTTATTATGAGCGTTTGCACATTCCAGTTCCAGACCGCACACTTTTTTCTTCAACTCATTTTGCTGATCTATATTTTTTTGCAAGATTTTTTCTATCTCCCCATTGCTTTCAACCAATTTAGCATTTTGTATGGTTAATGCTTCAATAGCTTTAACCAGGCTATCATACTTTGTTTCTTGCTTTGATTGAAATTCGTGAAGAATTACTTTTACATCTGAACAAAATTCTTCAAACTTCTCATTATCAGTGTTTTTCTTTTTCCTTGTATTTATCCTCACATTTCCTTCCCCATCCTCACACTTCGCCAGGTTAGGTTGTGATGAACAAATTCCTGTGGATGGTTGAAGTGGCATCTCTTTTTTTTGCATATACTATGTCTGAGTAGCAAGTCGTTGAATCAAGATAACTGCGATGTGGGTAAGATGCAACGCACTGTGTTCCGTCTTTCACTCTCAGTTTGCCACTCAGTAACTGGTTATATTTGAATTTGGACTTTAACACTATTTCTTTAAATTTTAAAGTAACGTGATTTGTTTAACCAAATACCGCTACAACGATTTATACGTCCGCGTTCACTGTATGCCCAACGATGAATAAGAGAGTGATAAAACTAAAAAAAATATATGTTGTACATTAACATGCAAACTACCAACGAAAATTGGTTTGAACGAGATCTAGTGAGTAGTTTTTTTTTTAATCCCTACTTAATATTATAAATGCGAAAGTACCTCTGTCTGGCTGTCTGTTACGCTTTCACGCCTAAACCACTGTATCGATTTTGATGAAATTCGGTATGATGATAGAACTGAACTTGGGAAAGGACATAGGCTACTTTTTACTGCAATAATCGAGACACAAAGACCAAAGCTAGGTGATTATAAAAATACATAAATCGAAGATGTCAAAATGTATCACTGTTTACCTCCTGTCAAAACTTCACAGGTTGCTAGGAATAACACACTTGCATGGCAACCATAATGATAGTTTGTAAATGACATATAGACCAGTAGACCAGAGTAGATAATTTTTGATAACAAATAAAATTATAGTAGGATGAAACCTATTGGAAAAGGAGGAGAATATTATAAAAATGAAAGGAAAAATAATTTACGGGCGATCTGAGGTCGGGAAGGGGTAGGGAGGGAGGTTTTCGAGTCCTTTAACCGGGGCGTGAAAAAGCATCTCACTAAGCCGCCATAGTGTGGGCCGCCATACAATAATGTCCGCATTCGCAGCAAGTGTGGTAGCCCCGACCCTTGGATTCTGCTCATGCTTTCCATCAGGCAGGGTAGAGTCAGATTGGATGGCTAAATATATACAACAAAGGGTAAAAAACGGTTTATCTCGATTTCCAGCAAAACTACAAGGAAAATAGTTAAATGGCAAAGTTGCAGGTAATTAAAAGATCTACAACTTTTTAGGGTTCCGAAGTTTATGACTTCGAACCCTTATAGATATGTCATGTCCGTCTGTCCATCCGTCCGTCCGTCCGTCCTCGACTTGTCGTCCAAACAGTAAGTGCTAGAAAGATGAAACTTTGCATGAATATGTATTGTAATTACGTCGACAAAGTGCTACAATAAAATTATGAAATATATTTTTATTTAGGGTACCTCCCCTACACGTAAAGTGGGGATGTTTTTTTTTCTCACGGCTACCCCATCATGTAGGATATCATTATATAGGTCTTTTAAAAACATTACAGGTTTGTTAAGACGATTTTTTGATTTAGGTATCCGTTTGCGAGAAATTCCACTTTAAAGGCAAACTTTTTGTAAAAACAGGCCGTCCCGCCCGCCGAAAAATTTGTGATAGTTGTCCATATAATGAACTTTAAATGAAAACTATAACGAATTAGATGACTTTGTTAGTTCAGGAGTTATAGAGGCTTAACTTTTACAATGCGCTTACTTGGAAAAGTCATACAAAATCAACACATTAATACGTAAACATAACAATTATCACACACTTGGCCGTTGATTAAAACACTATTATTAAAACATCGATCAAAGTTACAACTAACTACAAGAAATTTTATATGATGTTACCTGCTGATACGGAACCCTTCATGGGCGAGTCCGACTCGCACTTGGCCGCTTTTATTAGTTTAGGAGCGTGTTTGTTTAGTTTATTAAAACTAATTATTTTATCAATATTATAGAAACTCGACTCAACCGGGGTAGTACTACCCTCACACAGAATACCATGTCGTATTTCTCTGGTTAGTGTGAGACAAGAAGACCAATGATGCAGTTGCATCTCACTAGTGAGGGTCACCATGCTTCATCGTCTCTTTCGCAATGAAGATAATGACCCCTAATCCTGGTTTCTACTCATGTTTACAATCAGGCGCAGTAGTCACTTTGTCGATGCTCATCACGACAATGACGAATTTTTGAGTATTTCTAGTAACATTAATTTTATTTAAAAAAACCGTTGTATATTCGAAATCCTAAAATCTTCATCTTAATACCATAAAACAATAAACAAACGAAAATGAATTTCGTAACGAAATAATTCTTCTATCCCATGGAATCAAATTAAATATACTCTAAGCATATTTAAGACAAAGAGGCTCCACAGCTATCAATCGGCATACAGCGGCAGAGGGATTAGGTCCTTCTAATCCTTGGCCATTACTTCCAGTCTACCATTTTGGGATCCTTGAGAGCAACATAAACACATTCAGAATTACATTTTCCTTAAAAAAGTATAAAATATATGAAAACTGTAGCAATAGAATAGGACTGCAAAGATCATCTAAAATACAGAACCTACAAAAACCATTATTTTCTATCTCTTATTTATCTGACCCATTCTGACCCATGCAACTTTGTCTACCTCTATTTTCTATCATGGCCGGTTTTTGTTACTCTTAACCTGATGCTAACTATCCGATCTTAGGGATGGCAAAATGTTACAGCAATAATTTTCCACGAATTTTATATGTGTAATAGATTCGAATAATTGTAACTAGTTAGTTTGAAACGTCAATCTCTATTATTTTAGGAATTCATGTACTAAACGTGTGCGGGGAGAAAACTTTTCCTCCCGGACTCGTGAGCAAAGGGTGCACACCGTTGAGTTAGGTCACGTCACATTCGCAGTCGGTGAACCCTGGTCGGATCATCGAATAATACAAAAGTATATAGTAGTAAGTTATAAGTAATTAACCGCAGAAATTTAATAAAAATATAAGGTAACGTAAGTAAAGGCTCCATCATTTTACTTGAAAAGTCAATATCAATTTGAACGAATAACTTTAAATACAAAAACTCAACAGAACCAAACCATTTGATTCCTAAAAGAACCAAACGAACTAACAACTGAAATCTCTTTTGGATTTCACCCCCTAAAGAGGGTTTTAATCGTTTTTAAATGTCCATCCGTAGAGGCGCAATTCCATGCCAACATTTTTTACACACAAACAACAAATTTGAACTCTATCTCTATTGAGATAAGGATATCCTTGATGGCAAACATAAGTTGGTTTCGTTTTTTACTTTATATAAATTTGGTAAAGACTGCGTTGAAATTGGGATCTTTAGGAAAAATGTTGAAGAACTCGAGAAGTTTTCGTGACAAACCAAAACATCAGCCTGTCACAGAGCTTTTGTCACAAACTGATTGTTGCAGACATGATATCAGTTATAACAAATCATTTTTACTCCCCTTATTTTGGAAAAAGGCAGTATTTTTTGTATTATCTTCAACAATGGTTTGTAATTCAAATGTAAAAGTGCTCGGAATTCATTTGAATCATTGAAAACTCTTGAGGTTTACCGCATCTAATTGCAAAACTCAAGATTGAATAGTTGAATATTTCTAAATGCATTGTTTCTGCTTTGAACAATTACTGTTATTCAAAATTCTATTAAAACTACTAAAATGCATTATTTGTTAATATGAGTAAACAGTTCGAATTTCAATAGCAGTTCGATTGACTGTAAATAAGTTGAAATACGCAGATAGGAAAATGTATAAAATCAGTATTGAAACATATCTGGAAATATTATTATTTAAAACACAGCGATAGATTTTTAAATGTGACGACCTTTGATTATATTCATGTCTAGATGGAGTGTTGCGCTGCATTCGCAATAAAAACAACAGGCCAGATTTGTAGGGCTTGTGTGCATGTTACACACACATGCAAGCGTAGCCTACGGGCGCGCACATGACGTGGGAGCGTTCTGAATGATACCAGCCCTTGAATGTTTTCCATAAAAGGAGGGAAAATAATTGTGTATTGATTTTGAGATTTACAAGTAATTTGTATTAAATTTAAAGTCAGTCAATATGTATTAGAGTTTTTGCTTTTGAGTTACTAGGTAAAATATATGTTGGTGAAAAAGGGAATTGCTATTAGAGCTTATTTATTCTTAATACTTAACAACAATTTGGTAAAAATATACCCTGTGCCTTAGAAAGTAGTCTGAGGTTCCGGTACTTTGAAAGGTGGACGAAGGAAAGCCAACTCACAGAGGCCTTTAATTAAGTTAATATACAACATACTTAGTTATATTTAATTTAATTACTATATTTTTAACTAGATGTTCCCCGAAATTTCTCGTAAATCTTGTTTTTATATCGTTCTCGTTAAGAACTCAGAGAAGGTGTAGCTTCCGATTAGTGAAAGAATTTTCAGAATCGGTTCAGAAATTCCGGAGATTAGCGCATTTAAACAAACAAACAATCTCTTCAGCTTACCTTCGTACATACTACTTCCATTATTAGTATTATTAGCATCCATGGAGCGGCGAAATCGACACGCATATCAGATTTTAAATAAAATAAACAATATCTACCACCACAAAAATATATTATTTATACATAATATATGATATGTATTATCCAGCACTATGGTTAAATTGAATTGACTTGAATCCTCGAAATATACTTTTTCGATCATGATTGAACATTTTGTAAATTGGCTAACACTCACATGGGAAATTTAAATTCAATTACCAGGCTACCCTGTAAACATTCCGTCAAAATGGTGGTCGAACTTTTGATAAAATTTCACTGAGTTAATTTAATTGTTTCTTTACAATATAGTTATTTAAAGTTTACTAACCGATGATAGGTAATTTTTTTAGTTGATTTCAATCGTCCTAAGTAATTCCTGCACACTTTTATCATGCAAAACGTAATTTTTATACGCCACTCGATACGTGTTTATCGTACAATGACAGTAACGCCACTGATCAGCCGCGACGAGCTTAGTCTTTAATAGTTAAATACTATTTTTTTGGACGTTTAGACGCTCGAACTCTCTATCTAGACATGTTTATAATCAAAGGTGACGACTATCTAGCGAAGAGTAATGAAGAGGTGTTATCTTTTTAATTATTTTTATATTACTACTGATAAATTTATTTTCTCAGAATCACTATAGCGGCGAAAACTAAACTTAAAGCATAGTTATTTTGATTAGACATCAGTATATTCTGTTCAAAGCTCTTCAATTTGTGTTGGAAAAACATAGACGAAGATAACGCGTTTTTACTGAAACCCAAACACGCACTACTCCAATTCCGTCGTATTTTTTCACAACTACCCGCACATAGAAATGAATAGCTAACAAAAAAGTACAGATACTACATTACATACGTTCCTGTTTGTACTAACATCAAGAGTGTTCTGCCGTTCTCTTGAATATTTTATAAAGCCTTTAAGATTACAGAAGAACCCACTCTGTACACTCCCACAGGGATTTCGATACCTACCGATAAGGGTAAATAATTTAATTCTTGTTTCCTAGTATTGGGCGTAAAATATTTCTGTCGACTGTCAAAGTTGATAAAATGGGTCCGGCAAAAAAAATCCTATCATTGGTTGCATAACCATGACGAAGTTTTATGAATTTAAGAATTATTTTAGTACCCTATTTGGAAGACTAATATTATATGCAGTCGTTTGTTGATAAGTGTGAGATTGGAGACCCTATGACGCAGTTCAAGCAACTTACCAGGCCGCCAGAGTGCGGGCTACCATGCTGCTTTATCTGTGGATTATATATCACCATTGTGATTTAATCCGTTATAAAAAAGAGTCGCCATACCGTTTTCTATTGCGCCGAACTTCGTGTGATCAACAAGCTGTTCTTTTGAGGAGCTGTTTTTTGCCCGTTTATGTATATTTGTAAAATCTCCTGTGATATGAGATAGATTTTCTCTCCGGTCATGTCTTCCTAAAGGAATAAAATAAAAACATAAATAATATATGAAAGGCCTATATTTTAAAGTTCCTATCACAAATCTAAAATTCGTCATATATGGTGTGTCTAGTTTCGTCTAGTCTAGTTAAATTCTTCATTTGTTATTGTTCAATAAAAGACAGCTCCCGCATTAGGAATATAAATTCCTGTGTCGCGGGGGACTTTACAAACATATATGAAACGGACACAAAGAACACCCAGACTCAGAACAACAAATTGTGAATCACACAAAGTGTTATCCCACTTGGGATTTGAACCCACGACACTTGGCGCAGTAGAAAGCGGCGTGGCGATCGCTTAAGCCACTAGGCCAACCAAGGCGAATACTTTGGAAAAAATCTTTGAGGTAAGAAAATGTCTTTAAAACCATGAATCAATAGCAGAAACGCAAACTCGAGTAATACTAAGAAATTAACACAATTACATTGTTACATTATAAATCTCACGCAAAGATAAATGACGTGACGTGAATCTCATCGGGGGTGAAGCGGGAGAGGTAGGGGGGCTAATTTCGGTTTTACGCGGAAAAAGATTTATTACAGCCGTGCCTATTGCCTGAAAAATATAACGTTCGTTGGTATGATATTGCGAATTGATTTATTAACTTGTGTTATCAACATAATATACATTTCAAATATATTTTGGAGTTGTTGATTTCATATAAATCTTACTAGTCTATATTCTCAAGATTATACCAATGTTTGATTTCTTAAAAAATAAAAACTATTATGAACTAAATTCATAATTGTTCCCGATTAAGTGTGTATGTGTGTGTAAGTGTGCGTGCCTGCATGCGTGCATGCATTGTGCGGGCTTGCGTGTGTGTGACTGTGTGAGTTTGTATTAAACTGATGTGTCCTTTATAAGTAACATTTGATTTGACTTGTACAATGTAGACTTGCCTTAACGGTAGAATACTTGTATACTTTTTTGTAAATATACACATATCATAAGGCCTGGTGGGAATTTAACATAATACCTCAGCTCAACAACCGCATTTACTACTACTGCAGCACCTTGACAGTATATTAAATGAGTGTACAGTCCACCCGGGACAAAATTCGGCACTGTCGATACTTTAAAAGGAACAAAGACAGTTGAGTATACGTCACAATAAAAGATTAGGTTATTTTGCTTCTAATTAACCATGTAGTAGTTAGATAGGTAAGGTACTACACACTTAAAATGAGTTCCAATAAATACATGATTATAAGTTTAGTTTACGATTTCAAGCATTAACCAATTATCAGGGTACTAATAAAGTTTACGAAAAGAATACAACACTTAAAAAGCGTTCTAATTCAATTAAAATCGTCCACTCAAGAAAAAAATAAAAGATTATCCGTTGGCATTTATTAAATGAAATTCTATATATCAACTGTAACTTACAAAATGTACATAAATGTTCCTGAAATCTTTTTACAATAGTCGAAGATATCGTGAAACATACTATGAAGAATAGAATGAAGAGATATACACGTACATTTGTATTGAAATCCATTTTTTTAGCCAAAAAACAATCTTAATATCTTAATTAATTATGTATTGTAGATAAAGATACTAAAAAAAGAAAAAATACCTCTGAAATGGAAAATATCTTGGAACAAACTACCACAGAACAGATATTAGCTCTTGGAACAAAGTAATTTACTCTAACTCTAATGAGAACTAGAAGTGGGCTGAACTATCCGATTTAAAACTTTTGAAGTACTTAGTACTGCAACGGTGTAGGGAAAGCAAAAGGAATTAATTTAAAACTTCCAAATACATTTATTCTTATTTACTCGCGAAACAGCTTAGGAGCTGTTGCTATGCGGTCATCTAAAGCACACATCACACAACCTGTTCGTGGTTAGTAGGAAAAAGATGGAAAAAGAACATTTAAAATTGAACTATTTGAAAACACAAGTAATCTATACTTATTTTAATATTATAAAGCTGAAGATTTTGTTTGTTTGTTGGTTTATTGAACGCTCTAATCTCAGGAACTATATGTCCGGTTTGAAAAATTATTTCATTGTTAGATAGCCCCATTCATCGAGGATGTCTATACACGATAAGACCAACACAAGCGGAGCACTAATAATAAAAATAAATAAATATTTCGGACATCTTACACACAACGTCATCTAGTCCCCAACCTAAGCAGAGCTTATATTATGGGTACTAAACAACTGATATAAATACATAAACATACTTTTTTTTTGTAAATACATACATTTTATACCTAGAAAACAACCAGACTCCGAAACAATTATTTCTGGATCACACAAATATTTGGTCCGACCTGGGAATCGAACCCGAGACCTCTTGATCATCAGTCGCATACGCTGACCACTAGACCAACGAGGCAGTCCCAATAAAGAATGTTTTTAAATGGTTTTTTTTCCTCTTGAGAGCTTTAGTTGCGTGCGATTCGTAAAAGAAAGATTCACAAAAATCATGTATGACAGAATTGTTCCCCTTTAAAAGTTCTAAAATAAAGTCCGCGACAGCATATGCCTATCTTTTAACCGCCTCGTTGGTCTAATGGTAAGTATGCGACTGCTGATCAAAAGGTCTTAGGTTCGATTCCCGGGTCGGACCAAATGTTTGTATGATCCGTAAATATTTGTTTCGGACTTTGGGTGTTTTCTATGTATAATATGTATGTATTTACAAGAAAAAAAAAGTTTATGTATATATGTTGTCTAGTACCCATAATACAAGCACTGCTTGGTTTGGGACTAGATGGCGTTGTGTGTAAGATGTCCAAAAATATTTCTTTCTTCTTCTCAATTTAAGGGTCAGTCCTTATCGGTGGAGCAATCGCCATTTCTGTGTACTTTCCGCAATCCGGAAAAATATTTCTTTATTTAAAGTATTTTAAGGTTGACACACTATAATCTTTTTACGGGTATAATATCACCCTAAACGTGTCACATAACCATCTGACATAATTCGTTGATATAACTAACGGAGCAAATAGCTTAATTAATACAATAATGAAATACCTCGTTAATCCTCTACCAACAGGTGTATTACCACAACTAATCACTAATTCTCTGTTAGCATACACAGAAATAGACACGTTATAAATTGTTACGTATGGAATATTAATATATGATGTATGTATTAAAGATTTTATTCTAGTATTTTCGTTTGTTGATTTAGTTTTCGCATGTTCGAGCGTAATAAACAATATTTATTTGTACAAAGATGATCGTAAAACGCCCAAGGTATTCTCGAACATTGAGATGATTAGAAATCAAGTACATTCGGTACACACATATAGATGACGATTATCTGTTACTAGCTTTTATCAGCGGCTTGTTTTTCTGATGTATAACTTTGATTGCCTTTTTCACCTACTTAGGGGTTGAATTTACCTAAATCATCTTTTTGTGCTCACCCACGATCCTTGCACTTAACAGTTTCCGCTGTGCGTTGACTATCAGTCAGTTAGGAACGGAAAAGTTTCATACATATTCATCATCATCATCATCAACAGCCTTCAGCAGTCCACTGCTGAACATAAGCCTCTCCTTTGAAAGGAGGTTTTGGCCTACTATACCACGCTGGCCAGACGGGTTGGTAAGGGTTTGTTCTAAGTTTTCCTTCTCTTTGCATTGATGTTGTCTTGCGTAGTTTATCCCTATTATACATATTGATTTAAGAGATTGTATTTTTTTTAAATATAAATAACAATTCCTACAATAGTATATACAGGCATTGACAATAAAGGTTATTGACGGCACGAATAGCAGTAGCATATACGACCTTTTCCACAGCGTCAAGTGTTCAACACCCTACTCAAGGGCAAGAGATTGTACTTTGTGTGATCCACAAATTTATCTAAGTTTGGATGTTGTTTGTGTCCTTCCGATGTATGGTTATGAAGTGCTAAGTGTCACAGAATATGTTCTTTATTTTTGGTTTTGGAGTTATAAAAAAAAAATGCTACCCAAATAATCAAACTTTAACCGGGCTAGTTGGTCTTTTTCAACCCTTATCGATATATAAACCGGGTAGCTATTTAAATTCAAATAAGGCAGCGAAAACTGTACTGTAGCTACCATTGTGTAAATAAAATTCATTTTTTTTCATTCAATAAAATACATAAATAATGATATATATAAATTGCACACAAACACTGAATAGCGGATATCTGAACTAGAAAAATACAATAAAAAATATCCAGATTAATCCAGCTTTACATATTCATGTTATATAACCTTTCTATGGAGCAGCACTTTGGAGCGAAAAAGGTCGACAAACAATTTGCAATGTGCAGTAGTATTACTGCATCCCTATTCCAGAGAGTAACTCCTGACTCCGGGCCCAATTAGATCCAGTAGATTTAATGCAGAGCTTAATATTTTATCATAATACCAAGTTCTCCTATGTTATTTGATTTGCTAGAAACCTCATTATTAAGAGAATTTTAAAGCTCTTTCTAGTACTATCCATTCATATAGTTAACTATACATCATTAGTGACTTACCAACCCCTTAAAGAAGCATGCCCATTCACTGCCGACTCAAAGGTCTAAAAGACCAACTGGTTTTCATGGAGAAATTCGTATTTTGTGCGCTAAATTCTTATTTTTCAGCAAAAAGCACCTCTGAGACGTCTCCTGAGACAGATCGGCTGTAACGTCCGGCTCTCGTTATTTCTTTGACGCAAGCCCTCTTTGAGAACCTCTAATTGAGATCTGAGAGTATAAGAAGTTGTATTGTTTTGACATGAAATTCTGATGGCAATGTTATTATATAAAATCGAATATCTGTAAGATATTGGTAAATATATGCAACTATAACTTGTGTCTTGTGAATAATTTTTTTAAGTCGCAAATTGTATTGATTAAATTAAGGTATAGTTTTTAAATAAAGAATTTGTTTTTAAGCAATTTTGCAAAAAAAATCATCATTAGATATTTATAACTACTAAATTGTTATGTTCCATATTTTAAATTAATATACTCTACTTAGATTAGGCCTTAGGCATAACACGTTTAGAAGCAAACAATTGTTACTTAAAATAATTCTTCTTAACTAAAATAAAAATAAACTAATGTAATAATTAAATTCTATTAAAAATACCAATTCGGGTTAACTATCGCGGAATGGTGCTACACTCATATATTTGAAACTACAGTATATTACTTCCATACATTTAATAGAACTGCGCCAGTAAACTAACGGCGGCAAAATTGTAAGGAGTAAAATGAAAATGCGGTTTTCAAACCTAAGCCGGAGTTAGCAGTGAGACTTAGCAAAAGTGTAAAGCTTACGAATTACCTTTATGTGTAATTTAGTATTAAAAGGTTTTAAAAATTACATCATCATTAATTTTGACTGCCTCGTTGGTCTAGTGGTTAACGTTTGCGGCTGCTGATCAAAGAGGTCTCGGGTTCGATTCCCGGGTCGGACCAAATATTATTTGCGTGATTCACAAATATTTGTTTCGGAGTCTGGGTGTTTTCTATGTATAATATGTATGTATTTACAAAAAAAAAGTATGTTTATGTATTTATATCAGTTGTCTAGTACCCATAACACAAGCTCTGCTTAGCTTGGGACTAGATGATGTTGTGTGTCAGATGTCCAAAATATTTATTATTATTTTATTTATTATTTCAAAAAACTTATACCAACTAATATATGCGGGCTGCTTAAGTCCACTATAGTTTGGTCTCTTTTTGGAATATGCTTTTCTTCAGCAGTGAATGGCATCAGGCTAAAGAAGAAGAAATAGTTGTAAGACTTAGCACGTTACTTTTCCAAACATGTTATGTGTGTAACATGTAACATACGTACACATTAGTGAACGTGTAATGTTACATTAGTAAACATACGTACACATTACCATACGTATAATGATAATGAAACCGTCACTAAAAATATAAATTCTAAATATCTTAAAAATGCCAGGGTTTTTTGGGAACATAGGATATATTTTTAAAGGACATTAACGTTTTTATTTTCATCAAAACCATTTCAACGAGATAAAATCCGCATAATGTAAATTTTGTGCGTACTTTTTGTGGTAGCCATTGAAAATAACTGCATATTTATTTACTATTGTATTTTTCTAAAAGTTATTTATGTGGTAAATTTATAAAGAGATTACTTGATTAAAAACTCACTCTAAATCAACTTTCAAAGTGTGTTTCTAACTTTACATAACGTCATGTACAAGCACAAAATAGATTATTCAATTGCTGGTCCACTTTGCCCCGCCCTATCCATCGCTACGCTGCACTCCATCGTGTATGCCGACCGAGACTATGAATGCAGCGTTTTTTGTTGAGTTTATTTTACGAAAAGTGTTAAAAATAAAATTTGGCAAAAAATACCCTACGCATATCGCAGGGTTAACTTTATTCCGTCGCGATTGAATTTTTCAAACGTATTTTTAGATTGAATCGTAAAAAGTTGGGCGAATGCGGCTATTTAACGTGCAGGCTGCATTTTTTTATTAAAGGTGAATATTAGTGCTTTTTGGTTTTATTCAAACCAGTTTTAGAATTTATGTCATTCATATTTTTCTTTTGGTTTTAATTATAATGGTCATAATAGATTTAATTTTAATGTAATATGAGTAGAAGAATCCAGTATAAAAGCCAACATGAACGATTTTATAATTTATAATCTCGATTATCGGTACTTGGTGGAACTCGTTAAAATACGTTCTAGAAAATAAACTTATACTTTTGCATTTACCACATTTTCATTAACCTAACGGTCGTTGTCAAGATCGTGATGATGAACTTCATCATAGTCATTCGTACATGGGTAAATATGCTATGCTCGTATTTACCCACATACAACGCCTACTTGTACGACAACAACAAACTAAATGTGCATTTAACATAATTTTCTAGTGTATTCACAGCACGAAAAATAAAGTCCTCCATAAGTGTACATCTGCGCATCAAATGAGATTATATTCAGAAGGGATGGAGTAGGGGGTTAGCTTCCCCGACGCAGTTAATGAACCAGTCTAAATTGTACTGATTGAATTCCCACAACAATGCGATTAGGATATTAGTGAAGCATCATTTTTGGTGGAACTATTGAAAATAGCAGATAGGGATGATATGAATATCATTTGAAATGCTATTATGATACCAGCTTTTGTTGTAGAAAATACAGTTGCTGTGAGTAGCCATTGACAGTTTTAGTACGATCCTCTTTCATCCGATTACGGCCAAATCAAAAGAAATAGTAATATTTTTGTATGTCTATGTATGTTTTTTTTTATATTTAGGTACTACCAAGGTCACCTATCAAGGTACTAACCATGCCGTCGTTGCTTAACCTCAGTGATAGTTTCATCTCATCATTAAATAACCTAGGGCAACTTGGCAATGAGCATCTCCTGCAGCAAAACTAAAACCTTTACAAGAGCTAGGGTCTGCACTACGTTCTAAACCCGTATGATGGATTCAGGCTCTCACCCTCGGTATTCATACAAGCATAGCATTATAAAGTACCTAAATGAAAACCCTTCGTTGCCAGAACCCAGTAATTCTGCAATTACGTCGTTTTGATAAGACCGTCGACATAAGACGATCGACCGAAGCCTGATGAAGATTAATCCACACCCGTTAGTAAATTTTTTTGTGACTGTGCATCTAACATATTTATGAAGCCAGTCCACGGTAAGTTCGTACCAAATTACACAAGGATTGTCACCAGGGGCTCTAAACAAGTTAATAAAATGTACCAAAAGAACACTCAAAATAAGAACAACAATTGTGGAACAAGTTGAGAGCAACGAAGTGGCCGCCTAAACCCATATTGTTTTCTACACAAATGTTTATTTTAATAGGTATTGTTCATTAGATTCGTAATAAATACATATAAAATCAATTTATCAATGCAATATGTGTTTAAGTTCCATTATTTATACACTTCACTTAATTTTAAAATTAATTGATTTAAATTTACAAAAGAAATTAAATTGAGAAATTTTCAAACGCACAAATAAACTTATTGAAACAAAAATGCCGAGCGACTCAATAAGCGTGTATATGAAGAATCAGCATTTTTCGCATAAACAACCATGTCCAATTAACAAGGCGAGCCTTTTTCATACTTTTTGCCTGAAAAGGCTGAAACGGCCTGCTGGGTCAGCACAGTAAGGCTAAGTTTCAGCTCTTTGAAAAAAATCTGTAAAGGTTGCTTTGCGATCTGCCGTAACTAACACGTGTTAGCGATTAATAAAAATAAATAGAGGGTGGGAACAATTTTTGTGGATATAAAATAAAATCTGAATAGGAGTTTTGTTTTCAACCACTTTTAAAAATATGCTTTTTAACTCTTAACACCATCTAGATCCACAATAAGAAAGGCTTAAGACAATTGTAGACAATAAGACAAATACATTTACACTTTTTGTAAATACACACTGTATATTGTATATAGAAAAGCTTATTTTTGGACTTGGGTTTTGTTAAGTCCAGTTCAGTCAAATCCACCGTGACCACAAGCGATATAAACTCATTTGAAATGTCAGATTATAAAAAGAATCGCACCTTTTCAATATTCGCATGGAGAATACATGATTTACGCCATGTAACATAAACTATGACCCACAAGCAAATTCTTTTTTACAGGGCAAACAGTGATCTTCGTCCACTAGAAGCGCAAGTCTAGAACTATGAAATGAATTTTAAATTTATCATCATGATGTTCGAACTCTTAATACTTATAACTTACTCCATGCGCAAACCTTTAATTCTAGATCTTTTTTTTAATCACACTGTGAACCCTTAACATTAGGTATAATTAAAAAAACTCAACATTCCTCCTCTCCTATCGAATCTACCACTACGCTTGTTATTCCGTGAGGGTCGGCAGTAATAAATGATGTTCTGTAATTTAACGAATGGCATTCGAAAAATGTCTTGAAGATTTTCTATGGAAAATAATTTATTCATTGTATTTGAGGCCTCTCGATTTTCCAACCGATGGTCGAATAATTTTATGAAACAATTGTATAAAAGATAGGGATGCACTGAGTTCAGGGATAAATGGTGGTTTAAGACACAGAAATTAATCATTTAGTTATTGGTTGGACACCCAAAGGAGTTGGTTACAAACAAACAAACATACAGGTGAAGCTAATAAAAAGCGTGTAAAAACCATTTAATATTTTTCAATTTTATTCTTGGAATAATACCAAAGATGATATATATACCTCAGCTTCCTAATTACTACAAATATTTATAGGTGTCTGGGGGGATGATTGGCCCTTCGTATTGGTCTGGCCGCATACAAAGGGTCTTAAAATAGTACCTACCTTAGATAATATGTATAAAATTTAGGTTTGCTACTATAACTTAGTTTACCTAATTATTCACAATTTTCAAGACGTCTGGCAGAAGTAATGGCCCACGGAGAGTGTCTGGCAGAAATGAATTTTAATTTTAAATAATATTCTTGAAAAAATATGTAAATACTAGCTTTGCACCTTTAACGTAGGTAAGTAAGGTTTTTATCCATCTGTACTTCGCGCTTCCTCAGAAACGGCCCCGTTTTCAAGCTAATGGGTACACATACATCTTAACAAGACATTGTACTAATAATCCTGAAAATTTCAGCTTTGCACTAA
Source organism: Phragmatobia fuliginosa (assembly GCA_932526445.1). NCBI lineage: Eukaryota > Metazoa > Arthropoda > Insecta > Lepidoptera > Erebidae > Phragmatobia > Phragmatobia fuliginosa. Next base: position 1,057,615 of record OW052073.1, read on the forward strand.
TGACGTGGGTCTGGCGGTTCTGGGCTCTTGCTCTATAAGAAACAATGCTCAATTTTATTTAGAGTTATTGAACAAATAATAATTCATTTAAACGGTTAGAGCGCTGTAGAAACAGAAGACTACTTTTTCGTAAAGGTTTATAGATAATAAATATAATTTTAACAAAAAGGAACCGACTTCAATGAAAAACTATTCCGAGTACCCAAATCGCGACATTGTGCCTATGATATTTGAGGAGTTCTCTCGATTTCCTTGGGATCCCATCATCAGATCCCGATATGGTGACGATGGGACCACCTGTAAGCTACGCCCATTCCAATGCAAAAAGAATTTTTGAAATCGGTTCATAAACGACGAAATTATCGCTGAACATACATAAAAAAAAAAAAAAAAAAAAAAAAAAAGATTCCGACGAATTGAGAACCTCCTCCTTTTTTGAAGTCGGTTAAAAATACATATAAAATAGCAATAATGTTGCCAAACTGTAATTACACACATATAATAATATTGTTTTATTCCCAAGCTTTAAATTCAGAACTAACAACATTTTTATAAAACTTTTACACATACAATTGCCAAGAACGAGCGAACTCAGAATCTTTTCAGATTGGAATTAAATGTGCCTTTACTACCCGTAAGTATATTCAATCTGAATCAAACTAACTGAATTTATTTTTCATCATTGACACTAACATTTATTCAGCAGGAATAATTTTTTAATATTTCTCATAAGGTCTTTAATAACGTTGGGCATTCATTGCAGCCATAGCGGTAAAGTTTTATGTTTTTAATAAATATACCCAAATAAAACTCAAGTACACGAAAAAAAGAAATTGTCGTCGTTTATATGCATAAGACGCAAAGTATATGGACCATGGAAGCACAATAAAAGGACAGTAAATGATATCAGCCTCCCAAACAAATATTATGAATAGGAATGTAAGATCGTAAGTTTGTTTGTTGTTTTATTACTATTAACTTCATTAAACATCATCTGTACTTTATTTATATTATAAATCTGACGTTTGAATTTAGCACGTTTAGTTAAATCACCAGATCTACTGGCTGGTATTTCCAAAAAAAGTTTTTATTTTATTCAACATTAAACATACTTTTTTTTATTAAATACATACATATCATACATAAAAAACAACCAGACTCCGTATCAAATACTTTTTAATCACACAAATATTATTTGATCCGACCGGGAATCGAACCCGAGACCTCTTGATCAGCAGCCGCATACGCTGACCACTAGACATATAAGGCAGTCATAATTGAGGTTATTATTATTACCGACATACCTTTTTTCAAGAACTGCTCCCAGATTTGATCAATATCTCTTAGACATCGATAACATCGAACAAGACAGGAAAAATATTATGTGATAAAATCTCTTGGTGTACTTCTACGTCTATTGTAATCATGCGAAGACAGTAAGATTCTAACGGGGGAAGAGAGTCATTCAAATCTGTTATTAAATTGGGAAACATTCGCAGTGATTTTTTTTCCTTTCCGAATCTTCGAGGGGCCCCAAGTGCATTGAGATTCTTGTTTTAACGAGTATGTACTTATTACTGTAGGTCTTTGAATACGATTTGAGTTGAAGGGGATTTAGAACTCTTTTCGTGGATAAAATTAGATGTACATTCTTGTTCGAATTTGTACAACTATGGGGTGAAGATTCACAGTTGTGACAATATAATGTATTTTGTTCTTTATTTATTTTTAAACAGGAGAAAACTACTTCTTTTGGCTTTTATTGCGTGCCCTGCTCAAATGGTTAAAAATTCGTGAAAATGATATGGGGAAGAATGGTTCCTCATGAAAATTAAAAAAAAAACTGGTACAGCATAATATATCTTTTATGGTTGGTTCACTATAATCTTTTTTACGGGAAATAAATTGGGTTCCATGGTATAACATCACTACGGGTAATAGAAGACCTTCATATTATGGTGTGCGTGTGTGTGTATGGGTGTTTCAGTTAGTGAAAATGTCATCCACACATGTTATCCCATGTAGGACTTAGGCACAAAATACTCAGCGCAGTACAAAGCGAAGTGGCGACCTTTATACCACTAAACTAACCAACAGTCTGAACTTTATCAGCAACTCGTATGACTAGCATAAAATCTATTTGGATGCTATCTGGCTACTCTCTCTAAACTATTTCCCTGTTTCAACATGTACATCACAAGCACACACTAACGTATTTATCTGAATACAAAGATAATCTAATAAAATAAAAATTTCAAGAAGAATTAAGTGATTCATTCATAAAAACATTTGAGTACTGATCCCTAAACGATAATAAAATTAACTTTATATTGTAAGGAACGATTAATTACTGTGTACAAAACAACCGTTAATCACTTTAACCCATCACCGGTGAACACTAAACCAACACAATGTATTACAAAATAAATGTTAAAATCTAAATATTAATCGCGAAACATGTTCACGATTAATTTTAATTAGATACGGCGGCTCACTAAAGAACCAAGTTTAGAATTTAGAGTTAGATATGTTTGTGTTGGTGGACATAAAAAGTTCGCTGCAAATATTTTGCCAAATACAAATTTTATGCAAAATATTTGTTGCGAACTTTAGAATTGCAAATATCGTTTCTTTAAATATTCCACAAGATACTTAAGTACTTTATTTTATTTAATACGCAAAAACGGATTTATAAAATACTGTAAGTGCTCTCGCTATGCTTAAACAACTTGCTAAGCAGCTGATTGACACTTCTTGTGGCCAAAAGGCTGGCCACAGAGAATTAGCATTGCCATTCAACGTGGCAATGTTAATTAATCTTTTCGAAATGCTATCAGGAACGGTTGTATGTAAATATTGTCAATGTATTCTGTATTTCTTTATAAACAGATTAAATATCAAGTGTCAAAGTTTGTTAATCCATCTAATTTTGGGATACTTTAATCATAGTACTTAGAACATAAGAATAAATGTATATTTTTCAAGCATATAAAATGTGTTATAATTAGTGGTAACGGTAATCTGTAAACTTTTGTATTTCTTAAGGACTCGAAAGATAATTGCCTGTAGGTCACGGAAAGATGGTGTATCTTTCCGTGACCTTTTCCGTGACAGGCAATTATGAAACCATATTTCACCCTAATTATTCTTTTGATTTCATTTTTACTTATCAAGTTTAATATAAATATGAATATCATAAAGTAAATTATAAAAATGCTTCCGAATTAAATTGCAATTCAACTCAATTTATAGCAGCATTCAGCAAACAGTCAGTCACAAACTGTATATCTTCTGAGGACACATCCTATCTTTGAAATTTGTAAAATGTTTGATTTTGTTCCGAAACTGCCGTTTGTTGTGTTTAACCTGGCTCGTTTATTCACGATGTTTACGATTGAAGCTCCAACTCCAAAGTTACCAAGTTTCCTTTTCATCGAAGGTAAATATTTTTCCGTGCTTATTAGATTCGTTGGAATATAGGCAAACACCACCATAATCGATAACACAGATGAACGTTGAGAGCAATAAAGAATAAAAAAGAACAAAAAGATTAAAGATAAAGTAAACTTTGGGAGCCATAAATATAAGGACGGGTTATTTTTATATGAATATACAACTCCCGCAATAGGAACATACATCTTATGTCGCGAGGGCTTCCATAAAAACATGTAACGGCGTCAAAGAACACCCAAACTCAGAAAAACAATTTTTGGATCACACAAAGTGTTGTCCCATGTAGGATTTGAACCGACAACACATGGCGCAGTAGAAAGCGGCGTGGTGACCGCTCAAACTGCTAGGCGAAATGTGTAGTCGATGGTTGATGGTTCCACATACTAAGTGCTAATATAAAGTTTTCAAATGTCACTAACAAGGAAAAGAAACTAAGAATATTTGAACCATTCACGCGAATAGTGGGAAATACAATGACGTTTATGTTCAATTAAAACTGCACAAATCTCTCTCTTTCTCCTACTACGCTCAGTGTAATGGGTTCAATCTACACAGATTGTGCAGTGTCGTAAACTGTACATTACTATTAGTTAGTTAGTTAAGTTGTGAGTGTGCTGGTGAGAAGAAACTCTTCACGTAATATTAAAAGGTTTATTGTTTATTAGTTACACCAATTAATATAGAGTGATTCTTACATCGTAGCGAACGTTACCGAGTTAAAGTGCACACTGAGTCGACAAAGTTTATTACGGCGAAAAGGCAAGGAATCGACCGATTTGCGTAATCAGCGAAATAATGTTATAGTTGCCTAAGTGTACGTAAACCGTACACAGATGACCAAATACTAAATACAAAATTAATATAAAACATTTCACCATTTTATAGTAAAATATTTTTTATTTAAAATAACATGGCTTTGGCTTTCACAGATCCGCTTTCAGCGAGTGACTTTAATTTAGATCCACTAGCTTACCACAGTTTGGAAAACTTCATTAACCTTTAGAAACTAGATTAAATCTCACTAAATTTTATCTCAAAGTTATAGCAACTGATAATTAAATTTGTGATGCATTTAAGCTTCAAAGGCAAAATGACGTTCGAAGTTTTAGCAAGTAATGCAACCTTATCAGTAAAGAGATCTTGAGGAAATTCAAATTTATTAAATATCCATTCGTTACCTCCTAGTTTCCGGGATTTACCGTTTTGAGTTACAGAAATGTGACCCGAATATGCTTGAGCTTTGCAATTTTGCTCCAAGCTTTTATGTCTTTGTTATCTTTTTTATTTGTCTGTCTTCTTCTATTTCTTCGATTTTATCCCTTCGATATTATTAGTATATATCTATAATATTAATAGGTAGTAGTCACGCTGACTTCAGCACGAATGGACCGGCTTGACCGTGGCAGTACTACCCTCACTCCGAAGACTTGATTTTTAAAATACTGTTAGTGCTCATGCTATGCTTAGACCACTTACTAACCAGCTGATTGACACTTCTTGTGTCCAAAAGGCTGGCCACAGAGAATTGGCATTGCCATTCAACGTGGCAATGTTAATTAGTCTTTTCGAAATGCTATCACGAACGGTTGTATGTAAATATTGAAAATGTATTCCATATTTCTTTATGAACAGATTGAATATTAAGCGTCAAAGTTATACATCGTTAATTCATCTAATGACAGCACTTCTGCTGTCGTATTTCGTTGGTGAGTGTGAGACCGAAGGCCCAATCAGTCTGCATCATTCTCCCAGCTTCCATAAACCGGTGCCAGAGAATGATGCAGAAACATTCGACCAGGTCACCATACTGCATCGCTTACCCTCACAATGGGGATTGTGACCCCCACTCCTGGATTCTACTCATGCTTTCCGTCAGGTAAAGTAGAGTCACTTTGGTAGGCTTAAATATAAAAAAACATCGAGCCCCTAAGTGTAGATAATAATTTGTATTTGTCATCAAAAAAATATAACTTATCTTCACCTTATGAAAAATGACTGCTATCTGAACACTATTAAGTCTTACAGAATATTATATTTAATGCTGCTGCGTATCATGACTTAGCCTTTAGTGTGACGTCACTCATGAATATGCAAGCCTGCAGATTGCGCGTCTGGTTTGTAACCAATCATGCGCTAAGTCCTGTTTACATAATGTTACGGTGAATTGGATTTAGCTGTAACGTATGTTTAATGTTTAAACGGTACGTTAACGTCACTATACCTAGTGTTGGCACGTTTATATGTGATTACTATCAATGCATTTTTAAACCAGTTATTGTATTCGAAACAAATTGAAATAGAATATGGTTTTATATTATTATAATTTTAACAAAAAGGAACCGACTTCAATGAAAAACTATTTCGAGTACCCAAATCGCGACATTGTGCCTATGATATTTGAGGAGTTCTCTCGATTTCCTTGGGATCCCATCATCAGATCCCGATATGGTGACGATGGGGCCACCTGTAAGCTACGCCCATTTCAGTGCAAAAATAATTTTTAAAATCGGTTCGTAAACGACGAAATTATCGCTGAACATACATAAAAAAAAATAAAAAAAAAAGATTCCGACTAATTGAGAACCTCCTCCTTTTTTTTGAAGTCGGTTAAAAAGTACAGATGTTTTCATAAAATTTTGTTATAATAGACAAGTTAGTTGGCCTACTGTTTGGACAACTATTTTAATCTATTTTTTTTCGAGTCCCATCCAATGCAAGCTGCTGGTCTAGTCCTAAATAGTTGTCCACACGGTTGGCCTAGTGGCTTGACCGGGCGAGTCCAGATGTAATAGCAGCAGTTCCTACACCCCTTAAGCCTCAGGCGCAGAGTACGACACCATGTGGTTTTAGTCGGTTCGATTCTGACCTACCGGCTACCTGATGTGAGCCCCGGTGGACTGACGGCCCGTGGGAGTTTCCACACGTAAAAAAAACGTGGTTTAAGCAAAGCAGCAGAAACGTTGTGGGTTTTAATTCCACGTGGGATGTATTTTAATTTGCTTTTCTCAATCACTCCATTACCGATCCAAAAGTACGGAAGTAATATTAAAGCCCAAATATTTATCAAGCACAGCCCTTAGAAACAAACACAAGTATGAACCGCAGAGCACACAGTACGGTACACACGAGACATTTCATCTGAGTACACACGGATGCGCGCAGAATTAATACGTCTTAAGATCAAGTTACCGTCACTAATATTCACCTATTTACTTTTGTTTAAAGGATGTTATACACTGTGTGTACATTGTGTTGGCTTTGCTAAAGAACTAACTTTAAATGCTGTCGAATGTTGCTTTAAGTATTTTCTAAAACTTTTGTTTATTGCGTGAACCAGTATAAGTTCGATCGTCGTTTGCAAAGATGATTGCACAATGACAGAGCAATAAAATATTCTGGAAAACTACACATTTATAAAGCCGATAGATATATACAGATCTAAACAAAAGGATTCTTTGGGTTAAATAAAATTTATTTAAATGAATCTTTCATATCACTTCCTGTTTTTAGATTGAGACACAATACATAATCCACAAATCAATTTTGATACAATATTTCTCCGATTTCATTATTTGATATATTCTTATTCTTTCATCGTGATTTCAACCATATTATGTACTGAGCAGATTGATGACCTTTAGTGGCTCGATATTATGAGCGTTTCCGTAATTCAGAGGTGATGTTAAGCAGTCGATCCCTCTTGTTATCACAGGAAAACAGTCGTGAAGCATAGTTGAAAGTTTTGAAGCCGTTGGAAGGCAAACGGCTTCAAAACTTACAACAGTAAGCGGCTTCAAAACTTACAACAGTAAGATTACGTAGCCAAAACGTCGTCTTGCCAGTCCACAACCCGCAATCGGTCTGCGTATGACCTTAACACTCTTATTGTTTTAGTGGTCCAAATTCCAAAACCCATCTTGACATTACCTTGTTATCTTTCTAATACCAGTACATCACCTCGATGATTTCAAAGTCTATAATAAACATAAGTAAAACATGTTTTTTAATCATATGATATACCTATGTAACGTTTAGAAATCAATGTTGGAAAACGTTAAATAGGTAACTATCAAAAGATTTCCAATTGATATAATTAGTTGAATATAATTGTTTTTTTTTCGTTAACCGATTCTTAAATCAACTAAAAAGTGTATGTCTGGTAGTAAATAGCCTCGTTACATAACCTTTGGTCTTAAATAAAAAACTAGCAGAATAATTTTGGACATATATGTCACAATTTAAAATGCAATAACGCACAAAATATATCCATACTATCTAGAATTAAAATTAAAACATTACAGTTAAGCATACTTTTCGTATAAAAAAATAATTCCAACAAGGCAAACTCAATCTGAAAGTCAAATTCATTGAGCTAGATTAAATTCCAAACCCATTCCTCTATACTTCACCAAAGAAAACTCCTTTCCAAACTCAACGCATCAATACAAGCATCAAGGCAATCACTTAAATGCAGCCAGACATCTAAAAGGCATTTCCTTCTATACTAATGTCCTCTCTCTATTGACAAGTGAGTAAGCTCCTCTAGGCGACCCTTAGATTAAGATAGATGGCCGCTCCAGTAAATAAATACCTTTATCTATTGATTCAATAAGATGTATGTGGCCCGTATCAGTAATCTAATAGTTTTTGTTGTATATTTTGAGGAAGGATCAGGTGTATTTGTAGGTGAATACTTGTATTAGGTGAATACATACATAAACTAATCCTACACCTATTCAAGTTGGTTGTTGAATTTTCAACTATAATTCTTTTTTAACTTTGACCTTTCATTGAATATGGTGGCATGGTTTCATGCGTTTCTATAGGTAGCAAGATATGCTGGACATTTATAACTTGATTTTCAGCAAAATAAATATTATTATTTTTTGTTGTGCTATTATAGTTTTCTATACTTCCAAAATTTATAAAAAAGCGGCCAAGTGCGAGTCGGACTTGCCCATGAAGGGTTCCATAGCAGCAAGTAACGTCATATAACATGTTTTAATAATAGTGTATTGATTGAATGAAAGGGAAATTGCGGTTTACGATTTATGACGTATTAAAAATAACTACTTACTAGATCTTGTTCAATTTTTGGTGGAAGTTTGCATAGTAATGTACTTAATATATTATTTTTAGTTTTATCATTCTCTTATTTTAGATGTTACACACATTTTACCACTTTGGAAGTGTCTCTTGCGCAAATTATCCAGTTTAGAAAAAAATGATAGTAGAAACCTCAATATCATTTTTGAACACCTATCCATAGATAACCCACACGTATGGATCGGATTAAAAAAAATGTTTTGAGTTTCAGTTCTATGTATGGGGACCCCCAAAATTTATTGTTTTTTTCTATTTTTGTGTAAAAATATTAATGCGGTTCACAGAATACATCTACTGACCAAATTTCAACAGTATAGCTCTTATAGTTTCGGAAAAAAGTGGCTGTGACATACGGACGGACAGACAGACAGACTTGACGAATCTATAAGGGTTCCGTTTTTAACCATTTGGCTACGGAACCCTAAAAAATGGAATACTGGTTGCTATACTAAATTCTTTAGAAGTAAATTTTCATAAGAAATACTTCTAAAATATTTTGAACAATAACTAAAGAATACGTTTGATGTTAACAAATAAGAAAAAAGATAAGACGCGGATATTATTTTAATCAACTAAAGATTTTTTTAAGAAATTTTTTAACATTTATTCAATCTTGTCTAAGATTACACTAATATTAATAATATGAATAGCAATATCGACCAAAAATAGGGCGCGTCACCATTTCATTCAAATACGAATAATTTTTTTAAAAGAAAATGATTACGTTTCCTCAAAAAGGTTTCTTAAGCTCAGTTATATAGCTCAAAGAAGACCCTTTCATTAATTGAAAAAAGATTTGGTTGATTAAAAGTAGCTTAACCCGTTGATGGCAATATCGAGGTCGGTTTATTTTCATCTATCAATATTTTCTATTTTGGAAATAAATGTAAAGGAAGTACTTTAAATGCAGGTACAGGGACATGGAAAACGGTAATTTTCTAATTTCTAAACATAGCTACTTAAATCTTAACCAAAAACACTTTTAATCAAATTTAAACGAAAAATCCAACATAAAAATGATTTATCTATCAGTAACTAGTCTATTAACTCAGATGAAAGACATTCACTCCCGAATAAAAGTCTCCCCGAAAGCAGACAACCATCTATTTTGAGCTGAATACAAAAGAAATATTTTGTGTTAGTTGAAATATTAGTTTATATTCCAAAAGTGTAGACTTTCGTTAAGTTATCGCATACTGCAAACACACCCACAAGCGAACGACATTGATGAACAGTCTTAGCCAAACAAATAATTATCAACATTCTATCATTAATACTTGAGCAATACATCGAACGCAGTGCGATAGCTCAATTAGTTAACCGCTGAGCAATTATTTAGTCGGTAACAGATACAAATAGTCTATGGATATATGGGGGCAACAGTATACATGGTCACGAAAGTTTTGATCATTAATATTATTGGTGATGCAAGTGATTGATTCGAACTTTAACCTGGGGTGTATTAGTTTGTTCCGATTTTTTTATTTTTGCGAAAAACAATATCTGTTAATCATCTTCCTAGCCTTATTCCCAATTTTATTTGGGGTCGGCTACTAGTTCAACCGGTTTTACCTGAATTTCAGTTTTTCCACGGAGCGAGTGGCATCGGACCTCCGCAACCCTAAGGGAGAACTGAAATTCGAAGATTGAACTAGTTGTCAGTATATTTGAGGGCACTGACTTCCCAATAACGATTGCCATAGATATTCATGACAACCGGGACCGACGGCTTTACGTGCTCTCCGAGGCACGGGCGTGAATCACCGCCAAACTTCCAAACTCCGGGCAGCTATTAGGAATTTCCTGAGAAAATCCCAAAAACACTTTTTGGCCCGACCCGGGATTTGAACCCGAGACCTCTTGATTAGCAGTCGCATACGCTAACCACTAGACCAACGAGGCAGAAAAACAATATCTGTTAATATGAACCATTATTTTTTTTTTTTTTTTTTAATTTATTTTGGTACAAAACAGTCATTAATACGAAGCAATATATTTATTCTATTTATTGTTTTTTTTCTATATATAGATACTATTTCATCAGTTAATTATTTCTATTTAGTTCAAACTTCGAATTACACCCCTTCCTCAGGGTAGCGGAAGTCCGATCCCAGTCGCTCCATAGCAATACTTATATTTAAACACCAGTTGAACAAGTCCCAAATAATCTTGAGAAGAAAGGCTAGGTAGAAGAAGACACACACATCAGGTTGAACGTTTTACTTGTGTGCTCTCTGTACTTATAAAAAGTTTATATTAGCTTTTATGTAATAGTTCTACTTGCATATGTATTTGTAGAATGACCGAATTGTTTCGACCTGATAGGGAATTTTCTTCAAAGAGTGCAGCGACACGTCATAGTCACTCGTAGTGTAGGTATGTATTGTTTACGCTTATATAAACTACGGTTTCAGTAAAAGGCTATTGAGCTAAGCTATTTTCCATCTGGCCTGTAATGTTAAGCAATAAAATCAGTTGAGAAACATCCAACTTACCATTTCCCGTGGCAGAAAGAACTATACAGGCAAGTTAAAACAAGTTGACAGCACTTCTTTCTTGTACAGAGTGCGCTAGAAAGAAATATCCTGTAGTATATTTCACTTGAAACTTGAAATTGTTTATGTTGGCTCTTTGCTGTACCGTTCAGTGTTGCTTCCTTCGAGAAGTTTTAGACTTTCAATAGACATAAAAGCCTCTACTCACGGTCTATATTGTGCCCATATTTAACTGATTCTAAAACTCCTATTTATTTGAAAGACAATACTTACCGGTTTGTGCTATTAAATAATTTGAGGAAGTTAAACTATCATCATCAAAGGTGGAAAGTCAAAGAAAGTATTTATTATTTGGGCTTAAATTTTGTCACTATATACTATTTTTAGATACATTAGGAACGGCGATTTCTTAAAGTTAATATTGTTTGATGTACTATGAACTTCTTCTGAGACAATCCGGAGACGTCAAGAATGTTTTGTTGATATGTCTCTGTATGCTATCAACACTCATCTCACGATCTGAGTCGTGACTCGTGAGTGTCGACCTTAAGACTTTTAACTGGCATAAAAACTGCGCCAACTCTAAGTTTGAAGAAGACATGCTGAATTCGAATTGAAAAATAACTAGACTCAATCTTTGAGCGAAGTTGTGTTTCTGAAATGTTTGTATGTAAAGATGAGTGCTCAGTTTACACCATCGTCTATTCATTAGTTATTTAAGAGATTCATCTTCCGAGCCTTTATTCCCAAGTTTATTTGGGGTCGGCTACTAGTTCAACCGGTTTCGGTTTCGGTTCAACTAGTTGTCAGTATATTTGAGGGCACTGACTTTCCCATAACGATTGCCATAGATGTTCAATGACAACGGGGACCGACGGCTTTGCGTGCTCTCCGAGGCACGGGCGTGAATCACCGCCAAACTTAAAAGAGATTAAATTATAAAATAAATATTCTGACATCTGACACACGACATAATCTAGTCCCAAACTAAGCAGAGCTTGTGTTAAGGGTAATAAACAACTGATAAAAATACATAAACATTTTTTTTGTAAATACATACATATTATACACAGAAAACACGATCACACAAATATTTGGTCCGACCCGGGAATCGAATCGAATGAATTATGGTTCATATCTCGTGTGGTCTTGGTTAGTGTTTGTAACTATTATGCTAGAGGTCGTGATTCCAATTAGTATTTAGGACACAAAATTGTGTGAAGAAACAATCACTATTTGGTTCTGTATCTAGATGTAATTTTTATATACAAATAAATAAAATTGGAGTGTCTGTATGTAATAAATCAAATGAACAATTTTTTACTAAATCCATTTCAAAATATATACGGTACTCCACTAAAAAAGCAAATTTTTTTTATCTTTCTGTCTGTTTGTTCAGTCTAATTAATTCAGGACTTTCTCTGGCAGAAAGCTGATGGCCTTAGGAGTAGCTTAGGATATTTCTTAATAGATTAGGTTAGCTTAATAGATTTACAACAACCGCGAGTAACACCACGAGAATAAGCTGTATGTATGTAATGTATATAGAAAATCCGTTGGATGTGAGTGGTACAGCGCCTAATGTTGTGGAGTGACTAAGCAGAAATCTGTGTCCTACTGATTTTCTTGCGGTTGAGATGATGATGATTGTGAAATATCCCTAGTAATAATATTATAAATGCGAAAGTAACTCTGTCTGTCTGTTACGCTTTCACGTCAATACTACTGAACCGATTTTGATGAAATTTGGTATGAAGATAGAACTGGACTTGGGAAAGGACATAGGCTACTTTTTACCGCGATAACCTACACACACGCGGGCGGAGCCGCGGGCGAAATCTAGTATAAATATTTAATAAATAAATATTCTGGACATCTGACACACAACGTGATCTAATCCCAAACTAAGCAGAGCTTGTATTATTGGTACAAGACAATTGATATAAATACATAAATACATTTAAAAAAAAAATGCCATATGTACTGTGCATTTAGTAAAAAGCGGTAATTTTAATATTACAAACAGACATTAAAATTTCATTTATTTGTATAGATAATAATAATATACATTGAAAATTGTATTATATAAGTCTCATGCAAAATCTAACATCAGAGTCATTGAACAGCAAATACCTAAATGGACGTAAATTTTCATACAATTGAAGACTAATACAAAAGCTCTCATGAAGCTAAGCGCTTTTAGTTTAACCCTTTCACCGCCCAAAGAAGGATTCGCTCCAATATTGACAGTGCTCTTGACGCGCTCGAATTGGCTGAGCAGCTCGCTATATTTTCACTATAAACACTAAGACATTTGGTAGGGAAATTGTGGAGTGGTTTGTGTTTTGACAGGCTCTTGAATGAATGAACTTATTGTTTTGAACAGTATATCGAATATATTAAGTCGAGAAGTACGATTATTACACGCTTTTTATTAGCTGCACCTATATGTTTGTAACCGACTCCTTTTGGTGCGATTTTTACCCAATTTAAACGGCCAGATTTCATTCAAACTTAGTAGATTTATCGAGGACCGATGAAAATACACAAGTTTCATACTTCTTTGAATAGCTATAATTAATATTATTGATTCCCTTGTTGGTCTAGTGGTTAGCGTTAGGATGTACAATATGTATGTATTTACAAAAAAGTATAAATATATTTATATTAGTAGTCTAGTATCCTTAATACAAGCTTTGCTTGGTTTGGGACTAGATGATGTTGTGTGTAAGATGTCTAATATATATATATATATATATATATATATTTATGTATTTTATTTATTTATAACAACATATTACAATCGCTTCGAAACAGAATATGGAAAAGGAAACTGGGATCTATTCAGATTTCTCCCCTGTCATTCCAGTTATGCATTTCTTTAACCAGCTACCCAAGAATAATCCAACTAGTTATTTTTCAACTAAACCCACGTCAAGCTGACGTGGGGACTGATTACATCAGGTGCGCCGAACATTGACGCCTGACGTCACTATTACCCGGTTAAAATAAATCGTCCAAGGGTCACAGGGATCCGGTTAAAAAGGGTTGTTTAGTTTTCTTGATAGCCTAATAGTGATGCCCAAATTGGAAGGAAGAGGGCCAACTGTTACCGCAGAAGGGTTTCAAATTTATGTTCGTGTTTTTGTGGCCTAATTTAGTTTGTATGCTAATTTCTACGTGCGGGTAGTAATAGGGTTTAGTCAAATGTTTATAAGAATAACTATAAAACCTCCTTGAAAACGAGATAGCTCTATTGGTGACTTTACAGCTATGGTTTTTACATAGAATCTTTTTTTCATAATATTTCAGATTCGGCACGCATAAGGAACAAACTTACAGATTTTGTTTATGTGGGTTAGAATTATTTCGCATTCAGGTAACAGTGAAACTTTTAGGTAATCTTGTATAAAAAAATAAATACAAATTCATTGATGGTACATTTTTAGAATCCTGACACACGATGCCATCTAGTCCTTATCTAAGCAGAGCATGTACTGTATTTTTTTAAACGTGAATCCCGCATTGGAAATGTGCATCCTGTGTCGTGGAGGATTTTACTAACATACAATACACAAAGAATACTCAGGCTCAAAGCAACAATTTGTGAATCACAGTGTTGCCTATTTTGGCCTAAAAATAAATACCATCCCTATGTTGAATTTGAACCCACAACACTCAAAGCAGTGAAAAATGTCGTGGCGAACGCTTAAACCACTAAACCATGCGTGGAGTTTACATTTTTCTATCCTGTTTTATTTTAATTTAATTTATATTGTAGACCAGCAGAGCCCCGTGGTGTTACACGCGGTCATTGTTGAAAATCGCGAGTGATTTTTTTCATCTTAGTTCCGTATAGATAGACTTTTAAATGGTTTTAGTAAGAATCTGTTATTTTGATATTACACGCAGACACATCAATTTTATTTAATATATTTGCGTAAAACAGATGAACACATACTAAGTAATAAGAACATATAAGAAGTCTGAATAATAGTCTGGAATATGGAAGTTGATCGGTTTTTCTTCTTGTATTTTATTTATAGAAGTGAATGTTTACTATTTATATATATTCGTATTCTAGTAAAAATACAACAGAAATACCAACCTTCAATATCGTAGCAGGGTATATACCAAAATAGAGCTAAATTAACTCCATAAGCCCCACCAATGCATTACGGGGTAGTAAGGCAGGATCGCGTGCAACTACACATTACCGCCCAAGAAACTGCCTCTTACACGTTACAAGGCACTTTTTATACCTTCGAGATGTAGGAAAATGTGAGGCAAGAAAGTGACAAGCAAGTTTTACTTCAATAATAATAAAATGGGCCATAATATAGGGTTAAGGGATGATTGGCTTAGCGTGATAACTCTTGATTAGTTTTGGTTTAAGGGCAGCAATGAAACTATGGGGGATATAGGTTTTATTGGCTTTTAAAGTAATATACACTTCTTGTTTACAGTTCTCTTTATTAATAATGTTGAAATTTTAACTTATATCGGTTGTGTACCTAATAAAATAGCGATTGAGAATGTCAAGGTTCGGTCTCGGACCTTTTGGATCTTTGAATACATACAGTGACGTAGTTTGGACCTGAAATTAGAAGACAAAAACGTACTTATCGCCTACATGTTGGTGACTGTAATAAACTTACTTTTATATTAGAAGGCTAGCAAAAAATCTAACATTAAACTAGAATTCAGTAGAATATTAGACTTCTAATTTCCATCTAGTAGTAGTAGTAGAGCCACGCTGATTTCAGCACGAATGGGCCGGCTCGACCCGGCCAGTACTACCCTCACACAGAAGACCATCCTAATAATGACAGCATTCTTGCTGTCGTATTTCGTTGGTGAGTGTGAGACCGGAGGCCCAATCATTCTGCATCATTCTCCCGCCCTTCGAAGGCCGGGAGAATGATGCAGAATAATCTAACCAAGCTGCCATGGTAAGGGTCACCATGCTACATTGCCTACCCTCACAATAAGCATGGTGACCCCTACTCCTGGATTCTACTCATGCTTTCCATCAGGCAGAGTAGAGTCAATTTGGCAGGCTTAAATATTAAAAAAAAAAAAAAAAAATCTTGTTCAACTACCTACTCCGTTCGTCACCAAAAATTTGACCTAGAGATTTTAGATTTTTTCTCATTTTATTTTTGGAAGTTTTCACCTTTTTATAATTTTTAAACCCCAATTACTTTTTTTTCATGTTAATATAAATATTTGAATTTGAGTTAGAATAGAATGGAAAATTGTTTATTTGCACACCTTATTACAGAGTTTCAATAGAGTACATTAAACGATAGAAATGGAGTGTATAAAGTTTTCTACTGTTAATATTAAATCAGTATTCGATGGTAGTTTCTAAAAAGTTTTAAAGTAGAACTATTTCAAAACATTCCTAAGTTCATTTGACAACATGAACAAGCTTAAAATAAAAACCTGCCATCTCAATCATCAAACGACAAACACGGAGAAATTATTTCATTAATTGTGGCGGAAAATAATAGTTTCTCCAAAGATCTAAAGATTAAACGGTTTCCTTAATAGGGGACAATCACCCGCCTGTAATGTTGGGCCCTTCATAATGAGACTTTAATTAAAGACCGATTAAGTATATTACTGTATGATTATAAAGGGTCAACTGAAGCTACCACTGTGTAAAAGGCACGTAATTTTTCCAGGAGATGAAAGCTGTTTTTGCCGTACATACATACACTCTCATCACGTTTACCCCGAAGATAAGCGGGGGCGTATTAACAATGTCATTGTGCTTTTATAATCTTATACCTGCTTATTAGAAAAATACCTCTTATGGCATTATGGCATTAAAAGGCATGAAATACTTAAAAACTTATATATTTATAGTTATATTACGGTAGATAAATACGTTTGCACGGTTTGCCTAGTAGTTTAAGAGGTCGCCACACCGCTTTTTAATGCGCCAAGTGTGGGTTCAAATCCCTTCAATTACAAATTGTGTGATTCACAAATTCAAGTTCTGAGTATGTGTGTGTGTAAAAATACGTATGATAAGTGTACACAATTTATTTTATTATATTTAATAATCAAAATTGTATAGATTTTTTAAATTCCTACTACATAAAATGGCTTCTCTATAGACCTCTAAACATAAAATATTTATATCTGTTCCAAATGCTAATCAAAATAAGTTTTGGATTGAATCAGTTGCTAGAACACAGCTTAAAACTATATAAAATCAAAATAATAATATTTCCCTGGAATTGTATATGGCAGCTCGCACCATCCTTGTTCTTTGTTGGTCTAATGGTTAGAGTATGCGGGTGCTGATCAAGAGGTCTTGGGTTCGATTCCCGGGTCAGACCAAATATTAGAGTGATTCACAAATATTTGTTTCGGAGTCTGGGTGTTTTTCTATACGTAATATGTATATATTTACAAAAAAAAACTGTATGTTTATGTATTTCTATAAGTTGTTGTAAAAATTTCTGAAAAGATTTACTTACAGAAATAAATATCATATAATATCATTTATTTATCATTTACAAGCTTTGCTTAGTTTGGGACTAGATGACGTTGTGTTTAGTATTTATTTATTTACTGCAAACCGGATGCAATTCAGTTTAAGTTTGATGGCTTCGAATAAAAAAAGGGTTTGAAAAAAAAAGTGACTCGGCCTTCCTTTGTAAAAGTTTCAAATCAAAACTCGAGCCGGAGCTTCCTATCCAAAGAACATTAGCAGCCTCTTATAACCCCGAACAAAGTATTCGCGAAAATTATCTTTCAACCTGAGTGCGCCTATTATTAAACCATTTACACATAGTCAGTCTGGTGGAAAACCCGATACAGTGTGATGTGGTTTTGAATACGTATTTTTTTTAGTTTTATCGCGTATAAAAAGGTGATAGTTTCGTATTTTTCGCCTTTACTATGGCTATAAAAGAAAGTTGGATATGAATCTATAATGATAGCTATTTTTGGTAATTTGGTTGATTTCGATGCCTATTTTTTATTATAACATATTTCTTCTTATATTTTATAATCTTATCTCTTTAGAGTATTAAAATTGCGAAGTTGGGTTAGATAATCTTTAAAACCAGTCATACTAGAGTGGCAAAATGAATCTCCATATAAAAATCAAAATGATTAATTATAATCAAGGAATACATACATATATACATACACAATCAAGGAAAAAAATATCGAAGCTTTATATTATAGTATAAAACATAGAACCTAAGCAATTAAAAAAGAATGGATTAAAGGTTTCTGATTTAGCTTTATTATACATATAACACAGAATCAAGACTTAGAATATAAAAAAAAGCGGCCAAGTGCGAGTTGGACTCGCCCATGAATGATTCCGTAGCAGCAAGTTAAATCCTATAAAAGTTCTTGTAGTTCGTTGTAACTTTGATCGATGTTTTAATAATAGTGTATTGATTGAATAAAAGGTAACATGCGGTTTACGTTTTATTACGTTTTAAAAAAAAAATACTTACTAGATCTCGTTCAAACCAGTTTTTGGTGGAAGTTTGCATGGGAATGTACATTATTTTTTTTAGTTTTATCATTCTCTTATTTTAGAAGTTCCAGCGGGGATACACACTTTTTACCACTTTGTTCAGTTCAGAAAAAAAGAAAATAGAAAACTCAATATCGTTTTTGAAGACCTATCCATATATACTCCACACGTATGGGTTTGAGGAAAGATTTTTTTTGAGTTTCGGTTCTAAGTATGGGGAACCTCCAAAATTTATTGTTTTTTTCTATTTTTGTGTGAAAATGTTAATGCGGTTCACAGAATACATCTACTTACCAAGTTTGAACAATGTGGTTCTTAGTGTTTCGGAAAAAAGTAGCTGTGACATACGGACGGACAGACAGACATGACGAATCTACGAGGGTTCCGTTTTTTGCCATTTGCGTAGCCAAATAGCAAAAAACGGAACGGAACGGAACTTCTTTTTAGAAGTGATTAAAAAAAGTTTATGATAGATTCAATACCTTTACACGTAATAATATGTAGGTACACAGAACGGCTCACCCAAGGTGAAACGGAATTATTTCCGCGAAAGTTAACTTCAGTCCGAATTATTATTTTCAGAATCAATAAATTAAAACAAAACAATACCAAACAACACTCTCCAACAGCACCCCAAACAGTTTCAGAGTATTGTAATTTTAATTTTAGTCACAACACAGATTGTCAAATTCCCCTCTGTGAGACAATGTCCCCTTTTGAAGGGTCCTCCCGAATCTTTACTATTACTGACTGCACGTAGTCAACTGACGTCTTTAACTGAGGATTATTTCAGCTTACTTAATGTTTACGGCTTCTGACTCACTGATCATTTGTATTTCGTGCATTTCTGTCTCACTATATAAATACCACACTGAGATCTAACTTAAATATATATAATTTAGTTGTGTATTAAAACATGTTTATAATAAAGTATTCCTTTTCACCTTATTCTATACTAGCTTTGGCCCGTTGCTCTGCCCGCGTGTATCTCGATTATTGCAGTAAAAAGTAGTCTGTGTTATTATTCTGATATATAAGCTATGTTTCGTCCAAATCCGTTCAGAAGCTTTTTCGTGAAAGAACAACAAATATACATACATACATACATACTCTAAACTACATAAACTTTCAAGTTTATAATATTAGTAAGGATACCACACAATCAAGACTTAGAAAATAAAAAGAAAGTAAGCTAAAAAACTTAGTATTAGTATCCATATTAAGTACATTGTGCATTATACTCTGCATTTTTTTTACATCTGTGTCTGGGTATTCAGAATTAGTTGGGAACTTTTATAAAAAAGTGACTTTTCTTCTGCTAGGATTCCTTATATAACGCCAATTAGAAAAAGTGCACGTCTTACAAGTTTTGAACAGGACGTTCAAAACTTGTAAGTCGTGCACCGATATCTTAAATACACACATGATTAAAACTAGTTTCCAGCTTTCGTTCTAAACTTCAGTTTGAATATTATGTATATCTTTCACATATAATGAAATTTGATAATAGACGTTAGAATTAAATAAACTGGAAACATTCATCCAAAACATTTAATCATTCATAAACATTTTTCGTCCAAAATAAACAACTGTACTTTAAAATTCACCACAGACCGCTGCAAAAACCCCATCGAAGTTCTATAACAAGATGGAGTGCATCTGCAGTGTGATCACGTCGTCCAATTTCCTCTCATTTCGAATGTTTTGAGACAATAATCAGCGCCATTACAATGTTTAATATTCAAGGGGGTGAAGGCCTAAGTCGTTATTTATGTATGCACTTGTCGACTTTACAAATGTTTAGAGTAAATGATGTCTAATGAAAATAAATTGCATCTTGCAAATAGCAATATAGAGGTAGCTATTTAGAATGTAATAGTGACAGACATATAAACAACTTACTTTTGTAAATTCGATCGATTTTATATATGAAGACTTTACAAACATACATGCCGTGGACACAAAGGACGAAAGCAAGAAAATCATTTAATAAAATTAAATATAAAAGTAATTACAGTCTCCGTGCAATGCCTAAAAAGGCACTAATCTCAGCATACTGTTGCAGCCTGAGGGATGCTGCTGGTATTCTGATAGACACAAGCTCAGAAGAATAATTTGTGGATCACAAAAATTAATGTACTCATAGCACCATAGTACACTTAGAACAACCATCACTATCGCGGCTCCTTTAAGCGGGGCACGAAAAATCATCTTACTAGGACGCCATAGATTAGTTGAGACTGCAGGCTGCATTGACTGGTCAATACTACTAATAGATGCTCATCAGGCAGAGTAGACTAACGAAAAACTTAACTAAAGAAACTTAAAAAGCTTAACTAAAGAAAAACAAAAAACTTATGAATAAAAGAAATTATAATAAATTGTGTTACAAATTAAAAGACGAAAGATGTGAAGACTAAACATGTCTAAAAGACAATTCTTCTCATAATAAGTAAGTCTATACAACGATTGTTCAAGTAACACAGGCCAGTAATAAGCCCAAAAAATTTATACAAACTAAAGTAGGTAAGCCGCAGCTCCTTCCGCGTGAATTTCAGATATGGCTGTAATAATTTCTCGAGATAATATATAGCCTATGTCTTTCACCCACATTTCCGCCCGCGTGTGTGCCGCTTATTGCGGTAAAAAGTAGCCTATGTCCTTTCCCAGACTCTTAACTATCTATAACAAACTTTATTTGAATTGGTTCAGCAATTTTGGCGTGAAAGCCGAACAGACAGACAGACGGACAGAGATACTTTCGCATTTATAAAATTAGTAACGAAGTAAGGATCACAGTCATAAATAACGTGACTTTCTATATAAACTTTTCCTCTTCATAATGTTATTAAAAATGAATTTAATGTTAACTATCTCTCATAAAATGAAACTTCATAAAACTGACAAAAATCCAATAATTCTCCGTGAAATGATTGTGTCGCACCGAAAGTGCATCCGTCAGCTTTGGGCATTAACGTTAACGAACCAAGCAAGGGCCCGGCGGGCCCTGTGCGCTGGGCCTGAGTCACGGGGGCCCACGGGTCCGGCCCACCGAGCTGCAATAAGAGGATTGCGCACCCTTCTTTGTGTGAGGTGCAAAGCTAAGATATAGCGGTATATTCTGAGAAATTAAGATAGAAAAACCAACTTCAGCAGTGAGCTGTTGCTGTGATGTGACATACTAATTGGTAGCAAGTACTTAAACATAAAGAAATATACAATATAATATTGCTTGGATGCACGAAAAAATTGGACCACTACTTTTTGACAGAAAAAACATTCGCCCTTTCATTAGTATTGAAATGGACTGCTGCCTCACTAATAGACACTAGACCTGACATTGAAAAATATACGGTAAAAATATACGGTCTGGTTTAACCACTGAACATATATACAATGCAACGACCGAATAAACTAACTTGAAAACTATTCAAAAATAAGTCATGATAAACGAACAGTATAAAATCGCTGCAAGTCAATCACTTGCACCCCAAAATAAAAGAGGAAATTGCATTAAATTATAAGTCGGCGAGCAATCACGTTTTGTTTCCCGCCTCACAGATTTAACGGTTTGAATAAATCCAGCTCTTAATTATAGAAATTCCCAAACACTCCTTGAAACATCACAACTTCTAACTTCAGAGGTAATTATACGAACGCTAGCCGTTTATGCCTTGTTTCCTCGTCACAATATAAATACGTAAATTGGTGTTTGTTCTTTCATTTTAGTTCTGTAAACTGTTTAAGTATTATTTATGCAAAAATATTGTGATAACTATGCAAGTGAACGGTGCGGAGATTTTTTCAAGAGGGTGATTGTTAAAGGGGCTTTGATGTAGCTGGTATTTAAAGCTATTGTTATTTTGCAATTGCACTAGGAATATAAATTGTCACTGGGAAGTAAGATGTCCTGCTCTCTACTATCATTGTAAAGGGCTATACTCTCAATGAAAACTTAAAAAAAAATGGATTTTCTAACAATATACAGGCTGTATTATCATGGTAATCTTCATTGCGATGTGTTACAGAAGAAAACAGCATATCCAGGCCCAGATACCTCATCTGGGCCCGGACCGGTATCCACTTGTACCTCCTAGTTTAAGCTTTTATGTAATTAATTATTCTAGTGTAAAATAAAGCAATATATTAAAAAACTTTTACAGTTCACTGCTGCACATAGGCCTGCACAATTAAAAGGTTTTGGCCTATTAAACCACGCTAGCTAAAACATCTGGTTTGGTATACCAAACTTAAAATAGATTCTATTTAATTGTTCTTTAAATAAAAATAGATTAATCTTAGCAAAGCTGCTGATTCAAAACATATGAACAAAGAAACAAAACAACATTCTTTCTTCTGTTAAGAAAAAAAGCCATTACTTTCACGGTAATAAAACCTATTTTCCTATAGATAAACAGAAATGTATAACGTTCGAAAGCAGACGGAAGTTTTTCATCAAACTCGCAAACTTGGATACCTTATAGGCAAAGTTTTGGCGTGATTAAATGTACCAGTATCTTTTAGCGTATAATACTTGTGTAGTTTGGCGTGTGGGCATCGCGGAAGTACGAATTACGATACGAGTAAATGCACTTACCAGGCGATGCAATAAATATGATTAATACCTGGTATTTTAGCAGCGAATATGTGTTCATGTGTACTTCTACAACAACAAGGGCGCGATAGCACCTCGGGGCCAAGCTAGTTAAATCTTGCATCCTATACCAATCTGCCAGTTAAAGTTTGTAGAAAAAATAGACCGACAGACAAATAATAAGAAAAAATCAACCAAGTGCCAGTCGGACTCGCCAGCTCAAAGGGTTCCGTAGAAGCAAGTAACATTATTTAATTTTTCTTGTAGATCGTTGTAACTTTGAACGATGTTTTAATAATTGCGGTTGCAGAAAGGTAAATTGCGGTTTACGATTTATGACGCATTAAAAAAAACTACTTACTAGATCTCTTTCAAACCAATTTTCACTGGAAGTTTGCATGGTAATGTACATCATATATTTTTTTCAGTTTTATCACTTTCTTATTTTAGAAGTCACAGGGGGGGGGGGACATTTTACCACTTTGGAAGTGTCTCTCGCAAACTATTCAGTTTAGAAAAAAATGATGTAAAGAACCTCAATATCTTTCTTGAAGACCTATCTATAGATACCCCAAACCTATGGGTTTGAAGAAAAAATTATTTTGAATTTCAGTTCCAAATATGGGGAACCCCCAAAATTTATTGTTTTTTTTCCTATTTTTGTGTGATAATCTTAAAAGATTCACAGAATACATCTACTTACCAAGTTTCAACAGTACAGTTCTTATAGTTTCGGAAAAAAGTAGCTGTGACATACGGACGGACAGACAGACATGACGAATCTATAAGGGTTCCGTTTTTTGCCATTTGGCTAAGGAACCCTAAAAAGTGGCAAAAGTATTTTGATTTTAAATTACAAAAACAGACATTTCAATTTTATTTATTTGTATAGATATAGAGGCCCGTCATATAAAAAAGCTGACAAAATAAAATGCGTAAATAATGATTGTACGCTTAGATAGTACCCACTCTTTAAATGTTGTCCAATTAGGAAGAAATCTACAGGAGTGTTTTTTGCATCGTTATCTCAATAATTATATCTCCGAATAAATATCAATCATAAATGTGCTGACTGTTGAGGTGCTGTCATGATTCATTATAAACATTTTTATTAAGGGCCTTCTATACATTTTTTTCTGTTTTCGAGCCCGCCTAAGTAACTCTACTTAACCTGATGGAAACAGAATTTTGATTCAGGATTCAGGATTGACTGCCTTGTTGGTCTTGTGGTTAGCGTATGCGGCTGTTGATCAAGAGGTCTCGGGTTAGATTCCTGGGTTGGTCCAAGTGTTTGTATGATTGATGAGGAGAGATAATAATGTGATCTCATGAACTAATGCAAAAAAATTTTTTTTTCTATTTCAGGGTATGATTTATCTGTGATACTCGTATTACATATGAGATTGTTATAATAGAGCAATACCCACATATAAGTATATGTAAGATATTCAAGATAAAGTATATACAAGATATTTTCTACTCACAAAAACTTACCATGAAACTTATGTAAATTAAAAATAATATAGTAATAAAGTTTTTTCTTAATTCAACTTCCTTTCACGAAAACCATATAATAATTTATTTTTGCGTAGAAAACTATTATGTTTAACGCTGTACTTAGCACAGACTAAATCTTTAATAAACACAGAACACTATATATCAACGAACAGACAAACTCACGGAGCGCTAAGTTTCCCTATAAATTTATTGTTACAAACTTCACCCGACTTCCTGCCGGTTTCACCGTGTAATGTAAATATTGTAAATAGATAAGTTTTGAAAGGCTTCTGATTAATATTAATTTTATTCCTACAATGAATTAGTTTTGGTCGTGTTTATATCAGGTATTCAAAGAAAACAATACCTAAGTTTTGTGGAGGTGTGTTTTTTTTATCTTTAAGCCTACCAAAGTGTCTTTGCTCTGACTGATGGAAAGTTTGAGTAGAATCTAGGAATATGGGTTAACATCGTCATTAACGCTGGAGCCGAAAGGTGCTAGAGTGGAGACCGCGATTAGGCAAACGTAGTGTAGGGCACGATGGACCGACGATTTGAGGAAGGTGGCTGGCGGCGGATGGATGCGGACTGCCCAGGACCGGGATGGTTGGCGTTCCTTGGGAGAGACCTTCGTGTACCACCAGCAGTGGACGGCTATAGGCTTCATTGTAAGTGCAGACAATGCAAAATAGCGACCCTATGAAGAAGCATCTCACTAGTCTAATGGCAATGTTGCAATTGAGCGATTGAGTCTTCAGACTCACACTCACTATCAAAAGACGACGCGCGAATGCTGTCATTTATTGAGGATGGTCTTCTATGTGAGGGTAGTACTGCCCCGGACGAGCCGGCCCATTCGTGCTGAAATCAGCGTGACTCTACTCAAATCAAATCAAATCATTTATTCTGCAATTAGGTTACATGAACACTCTTGCAAGTTTTACTTTTTTTCTGAGCAGATAAGTTCGGCCTTTCCTAACTGGACTAGCCCTGAGAAGAAATGACTCAGGAATCACAGTCTCTTTTAAAGTCCAGACAATATTCTTAAATGCAAAAGACACATATAAAAGCGATAATTACAATTTGAGTCACAACAATAATAATTTTAGATAATAATTTAAAAAATAGAAAAATTTAAAATAAATTTGTTAAATATATAATATAAATTTAACTATAAATTATCGTCACATCAACATAAATTTAAACATTCAAAATAAACAGCATGTGCAGAATGGGCAGCTCTAACTACTATCTGCCAAATACTCTTTTATGGTTTCAGATATAAACTTTCCAACACAAACATAGGCTATCAAATTCCGTCGATGTGTAAATACCAAAGGACGTCAGAATTTGAAACATTTCTGGCACCAAAGTAAAATTAAAACATAAATATAACGGAATGGCAAGTAGATGTGCAACAACAACGTGCGAAAAGCGGACGTCTGCCAGTAATCAGCCGCGCCCACCAAACAATGGCCTGTCGACGCCGGATTAAAAGTTTAAAGCTACTGGACGAGGGATAAGAAATAAGCGATACGCCGTTTATTAAAAAGTCTTTTATATTTTTTTATATGTAATACATACAGCAGGATCACATACAACAACAACAGCACGGTTGGCCTAGTGGTTTAAGTGGTCGCCACAACGTTTCTAGGAAAACACTTTGTGTGATTCACAAAATGTTGGTCTGAGTCTGGGTGTTTTTTGTGTCCGTTTCGTGTGTTTTTGTTAAGTCCTCCGGGACACAGGTTTATATTCCTAATCTGGGAGTTGTCTTTTTTAAGAAAAGAAGAAAAAAAAACGAATAAAAATATAACCAAAAATTGGCCAACATAAGACATTTGTCTTATGTTGGCCAATTGGCCACTTGGCCAAATAGCTATGGCCAGTCAGTACATAATTATTACAGCTGGTAGTATATACTACAACTTTTTTTTTCAAACATTTAAATGTTGGGTTTTCTAACAATATACTTTCTTCAAAACAGACAACTCCCGAATTAAGAGGGAGATTATTATCCTGTTTAGCAAGGGACTTTACAAACATATAATACGTGAAATAAACACAAAGAATATCCAGACTCAGAACAACAATTTGTGGATCACATAAAATTGGTGTCATTTGAGATTGGAATCCATAACATTTGGCGGTAGGGAGCGGCGCGGCGTGAGTTGCGCTACCTAAATCACTAGGACAACCATGCAGTCGTGATGACGTACTCCACGGCATAGTAGCAACTGACAGTGTTGCAAACGAAATGAATATGTAAGTATTATCAATACTTTATTCGACTATTGATGATACACAATATCAGAGTTAGTGAACAAAATTTAATCTTTTAAACGCTATTCAACAATATTCTTAAAATTAATCGCTTTAGCTTATGACTTGTACGTTCCTCAGCCTAACGCCTCCACTGATCTCTACTTTAGAATTTCGCCACTTGTCCGAGAGGGATTTATTGTGTAACGGCGTAATATGAAAGTTATTTTGTCTGTTTGTTTCGATGTGATTAAATGAAGATATACTGCTAAAGTTACATTTTGAAAAGTTTTTAATGAGGATTTGTTTGCTGAAATCTTTTTCTTCCAATAATCTGAGTCTATATTTTCAACATTTTTCGAATATTAACAGTACATTAATTCAAGTATCAAATACATTAATATTTATTTTTTGATATATTAAGGTTCCGTAGCCAAATGGCATAAAACTGAACCCTCATAGATTCGTCATGTCTGTCTGTCTGTCTGTCCGTCCGTATGTTACAGCCACTTTTTTCCGAAACTATAAGATCTATACTGTTGAAACTTGGTAAGTAGTTTTTCTGAGAACCGCATTAATATTTTCACACATAAATAGGAAAACTAAACAATAAATGTTGGGAGTTCCCTATACTTAGAACTGAAACTCAAAAAAAAATTTTATGGATAGGTCTTTAAAAATGATATTGAGGTTTCTAATATCATTTTTTCTAAACTGAATAGTTTGCGCGAGAGGCACTTCCAAAGGGGTAAAATGTGTCGTCTCGTCGTCCTCACTGTAACTTCTAAAATAAGAGAATGATGAAACTAAAAAATATATGACGTACATTACCATGCAAACTTCCACTGAAACTTGGTTAGACCTCTAGGTCTATTAAACGGACGTATTAAAAAAACTACTAACTAGATCTATCTAGTTAGTAGTTTTTTTAATACGTCATAAATCGTAAACCGCAATTTACCTTTCATTCATTCAATACACTATTATTGAAACATCGATCAAAGTTACAACGAACTAAAAGAACTTTAATATGATATTACTTGCTGCTAGGGAACCCTTCATGGGCGAGTCCGACTTGCACTATGCCGATTTTTTAAGTTATGATTTAAATTTGAGATCAATTTATCACCGAAATAGTTTGGAGTGCTTGTAGATTACTAGTAGTAATTTAAAATGCCTTTACTTACATCCAGTATGCTTTTTCAGACATGTATATATTTTTACATATATTTTATTCTAGTTTATGTTTTGTGAAATTTGTAAACCTATAACTAGTAGTCTATTTACTAACGAAGCTCATCGATTATTTTATAAAGGTCTTAATATAAAACACCCCTCCTAACAGCCTCATTTCTTAATGCATTGGGACAGAAGTAGCTCCAATCGTGACACAAACAATGGTTTATCAAAAAAATCGCTGACTGCGACAAATGACTACCGATTTTCTTAATTAAAAATGTCTCACTATGGGGACAATGGCGCTGGAGGATTTAACAATTCACGATTGACAGCAACGAAAATATTGTTGATTGTTATTTGCTTTTGTCTTTATCATTTGCTGATAAAGTTTTGCTGGAATAATAACTGGAGATTAACCTACAGTATGAGTAAAAAATCATCGATAAGAAAGATAATGAAGATTTTTATTGCGAAATCCTATAAGTAATGGATATTTTAATACGTTATATGTATAGCCACTACAAATATTGAACACATCTACATAGTAATTATTTTGTTCTTGTTAACCGAGTCAATGAGAGTTTACGAGAGAATAAGAGTGTTCTGAAAAGCTCTTCCACCCGTTTCCATCTTTTCCAAGTCCAGGACAACACGGCTGACTTTGGAAGTCACCGCTTCAGCATAGTAGAAATACGTTCTCGAACTAAACAGTTTAGCTCTTCAATTCTGTGCCGAGGTCTCACTACTAGATCACATCCCTCCGTGAAAAACCCTCTCACTCAATCGCAATAATATGGGTCGCCATGCAGAATGATATGCATTCTTCTTCCTAGCCATATTCCCAATATTATTTGAGGTCGGCTACTAGTTCAACCGGTTTTACCTGAATATCAGTTTTTCCACGGAGCGACTGGCATCGTATCTCCACAACTCTAAGGGAAAACTGAAATTCACAGATTGAACTAGCTGTCAGTAAATTTGAGGACACTGACTTCCCAATAACGATTGCCATAGATGTGTCTGGACAACTGGAACCGACGGCTTTACGTGCTCCCCGAGGCATGGGTGTAAATCACCGCCAAACTTCCAAACCCCGAGCATTATATTCGTAGTAAGTATAGTGGCCCCCACTCTTGGATTCTGCTCATGGTTTTGACAAGGCAGAGTAGAGTCATTTTCATTCTAAAACCACCGTAGCTAACTTAACCCAGAAATACCAACAAATTACCGTCAAAGTAATTCCATTACCTTCCATTTAGCAAAGGATACCATAGTTTATCTCTATAACGCTTTTATACCTTCTAAGGTGTTTAATCCTCTTCCATTACCAATAGTAAATCGTTCAGTGTAGTGATAAATTACAAGAGATTTTCTTAATTAAAACGCTCGTACTGCTGAGACAGAACAGGGAAATTAGAGACCTGCGGAGCATTTATTGTGAGGGCCAATTCGCTTTAAGGGTTACTCTTAGGTACTAGCTTTAAAAAGACTTGATACTATAAAATTTATAAGTTAATTAAATAGTTTAAATTATCTTAGAAAGGGGTTGTTTATTATATTTAACTTTCTGAGTATAAATAGAAAATAATTTTAACAAAAAGGAACCGACTTCTATGAAAAACTATTCCGAGTACCCAAATCGCGATAATTGTGCCTATGATATTTGAGGAGTTCCCTCGATTTCCTTGGGATCCCATCATCAAATCTCGATATGATGACGATGGGACCACCTGTAAGCTACGCCTATTCCAATGCAAAAATAGTTTTTGAAATCGGTTCCTAAACGACGAAGTTATCGCTGATCATACATAAAAAAAAAAAGATTCCGACGAATTGAGAACCTCCTCCTTTTTTTTGAAGTCGGTTAATTAGAATCACACTATTTGAGTCTTCGATACAACACAGATGTAATGAAGGAAGCAATTAAGATACTTTGAAAATGCACATTTCAAATATTTATTATTTCAAATTATATTATAAAATTCAAATCATATTTTTATATGAATCTACTATATAGGAGATTCTGTTCAGATGATGATAAATTATTTTGAGAAAATCAGTATTTTTTATAGGTTTCCATTTACATTTATACATTAGGGATTTCAAATTTTAACTATTTTTCTCTCACTATCTTTTAATAAACTCTGTAAAGTACAGTTGGTAATAAAAAATAAAGTACCATTTAACGCGCGGATCTTTGTATTAATATTTTTAGGCCAACTACAATAATCGTATCGACATCGGATCGTGCTCTATAAAGAGGCTTCGTATATTTTTAATTAAAAAAGTATCTGGATTTGTATTGTAGTCTACTGTTTAGAGCTTTATCAGTGTTGTGGTCACACTCCTGGGACGCATAAGTATGATGAACCAATTAGTAAGACAATGATTCGCTTCCATTTCTATCATTTTGTGTAAATTCTTAATGTTATTTTTGCGTGTCGTTTTTAGTGACATATTTTTGCTAATAACATATGTAAATAAGATTAGATGTAGATGATTATATTTTTATGTTGACATATGTTTGTATCATGACTAGGCTGTTGGACTAGTTAGCGATGCTAACTGCTAAACCAGATGTTGTGAATTAGATTTCCACCCAGAACAAATACTGTATAAGTCGTCATCTGTTTTTCAGTATGTTTCATTTGTCCTTGTAGTATAATGATTGATGTGTGTGTACAATAATTATAAAATATAAATAAACTTACTACTTAAGGAGGCGTACTACTAAAAGTGTTTAGACGGCTTAAACTTGTCATTCATTTTTTCAATCTATCCATATGAAAAGTATTTCTTTCAGCCACCTAACATTGTCTAACATACATATATATACCTTTTTCTTTTCATAGATTTACTAACTTTCGTCCACGGCCCCTGCCGCGTGTATGTCGATTATCGCGGTATGTCCTTTCAAAAATAATATCTTCAAACATGTCTAAATAATTACTCCACAATTTTTTCAACGTTTTTTATTCATACCTCACGATAAAATTGTCGGCTATTTTATGTCTTTTACGGTTAACAAGAAATGCAGACCTGTGATCCAATGACGTAAACCTATCTCAGCAATAAGCCGAATAGTGTAAATCACTATGATGCATACATACTATCACAATGAGTGTAATAAACGCAACGCTTAGATTCTACATAAGCTTTCCATCAGGTGGAACAGAATCACTTTGCAGGCACATATTTATAAAAAGTTAATACTATCCAAATTAAATGCGAGTATGAATTAAAAGCGTGTCAACAAGAGCGCCAAATTGGAAAATTCTCGAAGTGTCCGCCATCCCATTGATTGTGCCACGACAATAGCAGTTCAGAGCGCACTAATCTTTTCATTAAAAACCGATTATACGCTGCATGGCCCGTTGCACTAATAGGAATAAAGAAATGTACAAAGTTATTAACCTATTAGCTTCGCCTTTATCACGAGGTAGTAAGATCTAAATTCCTAAATCAGCTATCGTTATAAAGTTTTGTATTTTTGCCAAGCACCCTACAATATGCCACCCGGCCGATCTGACGGTACGCGATGACATTTCAATTTGAATTCTTGTTGCGAAAAACTGAGATGTTATTAAAAAAAGTTTGCCGTTCGGAAATATTTGACGGTTGATTAGAATGTCTCCGCTGTGTGGAGTACTTTTTTAAGAAATTAGTTTTTAAAGTTACGTACTTTTCGCTCTTGGATTTGTTTGTAAAAGTTTTGCTCCCCGACTGTACACCGAAATATTTCTAAATATTATTCCGCAAAATATATAAAGCTGTCGTTTATTGCTGTTACTTTTCTTTGCTCGGTGAATTGTGTTTTTTTTTAAATCAAGCCTAGTCGTGTCTTTAATCATATCAATTGGCACACTGCACTATAAACTATTGTCATCCAGTTTTTCCTAAAACATTAAAACGTTACGTTAAACGTGAATTTGAGATGACAGTTCGGCCCCCCTAGGGAAGACGCCAACGTTTTTTCTGCAATCGCTTACGCTTCTATTCTGTTGTTTGATTGGCTAATGTTTTGTTTTGATCAAGTGACTGAGTGACATTAGCCAATGAAACAAAAGAAACCTATCAAACAAGAATAAAACGTTGGAAACTTGCCTAGCTAGGCTGATCATTTGTCATTTAACAATAATAATTCTGACAAGGCAATATGATGTGTTGACCTACATTATGGGTTTTATTTTAATTAATGATGATTTATAATTGTAATCATGTATTCTCACCGACATTTGTATATGAAAATATTAACAACTATACCAGCAACGAGCTAATTTACAAGTACATTTTAAATGGTGACTTCATTTTTATATGAATTACCTAAATGAGTATGCATGTTCTTTATACACATTCTGTTACCTGAAACTAAACGTCTACTGGATTCATTAAATCTGAAGTTCAAATAACAATTGATTCTCATCCTTTTTCAAATATTTTTAAGAGGGAAAATCGCAGTGCTTGCTTTTTGTCGCTAATTTTATTATTTTTATGTTTCCAAACGAGTAGTTTTACAGGTTTTGTTCTGTGGGCTAATTTCAACAGTAGTTCACATTTTGCTCTTTTGTTAGTTTGTAATCCAAGTGCGTAAGTTTCGAGAGCGAACTTACAAGTGGATTAAAGCTTTGATCTAGTTACTAAATAGAAAAGTTTGTACGTATTGCGGTCGTTTTGCATTTTGTTACTGTGTTTTTCTTCTACTCAATGGTTAAAGAGACGGCTTGGTAAAAATTTACGGTATTTATTTTATGCCTTTATTTTTTCTATGAAAGAATTACACCTAATTATAATAAAGTACTAATATGTACTAGTTTTTTCCTGCCGCTCCGTATGCTAATATTTTCCCATGACAACCAACGGACACGTGTTGGTTATTGCGGGAAAATGGTAGCATATATTGTTCCTCAAAAATGAAAGTAATCAATATCAAATCAATGCATCTTTATGAGAAATTTCATTAAAATCGGTTAAGCCGCCAAAGCGTAACAGACAGACAGACGTATAGATAGAGTTCCTTTCGAATTTATAATATCAATATTATGTATATTTTCTAAATACCCTATGTATTTACATATTGTAAACTAAATCCACCTAAACACAGCATAAATTTCGCTCATAACATAAGCATGAGTCCTGGATACGACTCGAACCCATGATCACGACTTAGCAGTCAGGAGTACCAAGCACTTGTCCAATTAATATGTATATATATAAAATAATAACATTACACATTTGGTTTCGTTAAATGTCGTATTTCACACAATCACAGCTCACAGTTACTAAATGAAGTTAAATTATAAATTTAACCACAGAGTGATATCATATGCGCCAACCACAATCCGGATATCCTGTCTAAATCAAAACCGGCAATCCGCGCCAACTATCCGGTTAACTCTATTTAATTTCACAAATACTAACAATGACTGCCTCGTAAGTCTAGCGGTTGGTGCATGCAAAGGCTGATCAAGAGGTTTCAGGTTGAATTACCGTGTCGGACAATTGTCGGTTTTTTTTTTCATAAAAAAATCTCAATAGTAGTCCGGAGTATGAAAATGGTTATGTTTCACACACGTGCCACGAAAGCACGTTAAGCCGTTGGATCCGGTTGTCATGAGCACCTATGGCTATCGTTATTAGAAAGTCAGTGCCCTGGAATATCGGACAATTACTTCACTCTTGAATTAAATTCGCCACCAGGTTTACGTGTTCGTGGAAAAAACCAATATGCAGGTAAGCTGGTCAAACTAGAAGTAGACCCCAAATAATCTGGGCAAGATTAGCAAGTTCAAGATGATTTATTTATTTTTGTGTTGTGTGTTGTTTTGTGCTGTGGCGGCTTCACATACAGTGCAAGCGATTAACATACAACAGCGCCATCTACCGAAGAAGCATTGAACTAAGAAGAAAATACGTAACGATCTATACGGAGTAACTACTAATCCTGAATCGCGAAAGAGACATTCTCGCGCCAATTAGCATATATACAACATCCCAACACCAACTGTTGGGCAATGGCGCGCCAGGCATGATCACCTCGGAGGATCCTCCCTTTATGTTGGAGGAACACGACACCCGTTCCTCCACAGTGCTATTACCAGTATTATTTGTTTTGGAATATTGAGTGTAAACCTGTTTGTAAATTCCGAGTGTTGTTGCTTCTTGTGTTTGACTTATTTATGTTTCTGGAGCAGTTATAGTGACATGATATTTGTTGATCCACAATTCGACTCACGTATTGCTTAATGGAAAGTGAATGTTTGTTCTGCTCAATTCTATTTTAATTACTTTTTTTTGTTAAAAGTTCTCATTAAGTGAAATTTATTGTTAATTTCTTTTGAGGAAAAATTAAGTTCTTTAAACACATTTATTAATTGGTTAACCAGTAGGTATTACACTAAAACACTCGCTAATACTAGACGAAATCGTAAGCTTAAGTAGTAGAGCAATGCTGATTTTAGCTCCAATGGGAAGGCATGTAGGTGCTGGCTCGAACGGGGCGGTACAACGCTCGCATAAAAGACTAACCTAAAATGACAGCATTGGTGTTGTCGTGTTTCATTGAGGAGTGCGAATCCTGAGACTCAGTCAGCCATAGTGTGGGTCACATAAATATAAAATAAAATATTGTCTAGTCGTCTAGTCATTTATACTATTATAAAAGATTTGAGAAGTTATATTATGTATTGAAGAGATAGAAATGTAGGTAAGATACTAAACACGCTCCTTTTGTAAGAAATTATCATAAGTGTCAACCCTAGTTTGCAGGCGTTTTTAAACTCTGAAGAGCCATTCTCTCGGGCAACAACCCTCCGTATACAGCACTGCCACAACCATTAAATTCAGCTATGTACATAACTCGGGCTGTGAACGGATACACAGTGTGCAGGACTGTTTCCTTAAAGAATAGCACAGCTGATAAGCCCGCACAGTAATCATTGCCTCTTTAAAATTCAGATCTAAACTCAGTTAACAAAAAAAACTTGCCCTAGATGTAACGGAAGATTTTTAGACATTGTGTCTGTTGAGACTTAAACTCTTATTAAAATTGTGCGCTGAAAGTCCTTATACAAATTGCCGACTAGTTTTGCTATTGTTAGTTTCACGTTAATATGATAACTGTAACGATTATCAAACTATCCACTTTCTTTACGACACTAAAGCCCCTCCGAACTTACAAAAACTACGCAACACTCTCGCGCCCCTATTATCCGAACACATTAAGTATACAATCTCCAGAAAATATCTCATTAACAAAAAGCCCACTTAGGAAACTTCGGCACTTACAAAATAAACCGCACATATGGCAAATGTATCGCCAAATAAATCAAGCCCAATGTCCAATATAACTAAACCCATTTCACTATTATAAGTGATCATAAAAGCGGGTCTAGTTAAATTTGCCACTCATAGGTCCAAAGTTTTTGACACATGGTTCTCTATTATATGTAAGGATTGAGGTGTCATATTTATGTGGACATTCCACCAGTCTGTTATTATTTCAAGTACTCTTATCGACTCAATCTCTTATTTGTTCGCACTTCACAAAGAGTGTTTAGCGGGATGATTTTATCATCTAAAATATAAATGATTTTCGTTCCATGACAATGGAATATATCATCTTCTGAGCCTCTATTCCCAAGTTTATTTGGGGTCGGCTACTAGTTCAACCGGTTTTACCTGAATTTCAGTTTTTCCACGGAACGATTGGCATCGGACCTCCGCAACCCTAAGGGAGAACTGAAATTCGAAGATTGAACTAGTTGTCAGTATATTTGAGGGCACTGACTTCCCAATAATGATTGCCATAGATGTTCATGACAACCGGGACCGACGGCTTTTGACTTTTAATACAGTTAATCAGCCGTATGACTTTCTTCATTCTTTCTCCTCTACCACTCGCGAGTTCTATATTAGTTCTGAAACGCTTATAACCAAATGGCTTTAAGTTATTGATACCTAGATGGGTGACCGTTTGTTGCAAATGTTATAAGCGTTTCCGTGATTCGACGGTCATGTTAAGCAGTTGATCCCGGTTGTTATCACAAAATAAGCTAAATTGGAGGCCTTCGGAAGGCTTAGAAACATCTAACGGCAAGATTACCTAGCCACAACGTGTTTTGCTAGTCCCTAACCCACACTCGGCATGAGTGGAGAGGTATTGCCTTAACCCTTTCATGACAGGAGACCCAGCAGTGGGACGCTATGGGTTGTTGATGATATAATACCTCCTTCATCATGCTTGGTCTAGTCTTGTACCTGTCAACTTTACACATCAAAGTTTCTTCACGACTCACGGCATCATAATTTCCAGATTTCAAAATATATATAAAAAGAATTCTTGAAGTATACTAGAAAAATTATAAACAGAAAACAAATTTATTTTTCTTAGGTAACTTCACCAGAT
This sequence comes from Phragmatobia fuliginosa, assembly GCA_932526445.1. Taxonomy (NCBI): domain Eukaryota; kingdom Metazoa; phylum Arthropoda; class Insecta; order Lepidoptera; family Erebidae; genus Phragmatobia; species Phragmatobia fuliginosa. The sequence goes on from OW052073.1 coordinate 1,094,118, forward strand.
TAACAGCTGACCAGAATACGGAATTATCTACTAACATTCTTGCCAAAAGTTGTTTGTTTAGGATCGACTATGAACCAAAACACTGAATCAACAATTAAATATTCAATAAATTATAACTTGGGGCAAATAATTGGGGTCACTTATTGATTTCAAGTGGTTTGAACAACTTAAGATCGGAAGATATAGACAATAAAACCTTTTGTCTATAAATCTATTGAAATGAACTTGATTTTCTCAGTTCATTAACATTTGGTAGACGGTATATTTACTACTTGAATTATTTGTATAACTAAAAGTATAGATGTTCCCAATTGAAGTTCTATCTATAATATAATTTAAGTCCGTGTGGTGACGGATTAAGAATACAGTGTCACCACCCTTATTCATCCCGCGGGTGTCGTAAAAGGCGACTAAGGCATAAACTACGCAAGACAACATCAATGCAAAGAGAAGGAAAAGTTGAAACCAACCCTATAACAACCCGTCTGGCCAGCGTGGTATAGTAGGCCGATACCTCCTTTTCAAGGAGAGGCCTATGTCCAGCAGAGGACTGTTAAAGGCTGTTGATGATGATTGATGAAGTTCTATCTATGTTGTAGCAGTACAGTTAAAAACCGGAACTCACTGCCAATTCATGTGTTTCTTCCTACGATGGCGTGAAAAAGCATCTCACTAGGCAGCCATAATGTGGGTCGCCTTACTGCTTGAGTTCGCAGTGAATATGGCGACTCCCACTTTTGGATTCTACTTATGCTTCCCATCAAGGATAGTGGAGTCACCTTGGCACGCGTTAAATAAAAAAAAGTATACTTGCTGGGTCCCGCGGTTTAAACGCGGTTATTCTTGTAAATCGCGAGTAACGCCGCGAAGCTCAGCAAGTCTAAAACAGCCTAAGCTACTCCTTATTTCATTAGTTTTCTACCAGTGAAAGTACTGTCAAAATTGGTCAAGCCCGAAGGCCAGACAGCCAAAAAAAACTGTTTTTAATAAAACTACTGTATATACTTTCATTTGCATTTAGTAAATAACTTACAGTCATTTCTAATAGAGATAAATCTGACCGTTGCATCCTTACTAATATTTTTAATTCAAAAATTACTGTCAGTCCACCAGAATTTATAGTATTTAAGCAGACTACGATTTTAAAACATTTATAACAACACCAATTTCATGACATAGATTTTATAAAATTCTTTCTTTTAGCTCTTAAAAAAACAAATCTTATCCTGAATCGCGAGGCACTTTTCAAGCAATCATGAAAGAAAAAGACAAAGAAAGAAAGAAGACCTGAATTTTAAATATATTGGAAACGATCACCGATGGTAAGCATAAACGGCGCGGTCAATACCTAGATGGGTGACCGTATGTGGCATAATATGTTATGAGCGTGTCCGTGATTTGGTGGTCACGTTAAGTAGTTATTCCGGTTGTCATCATAATATTACAGTCGTGAAGCTTAGTTGAAAGCGGCTTAAAAACATCCAACGGCAAGATTACATAGCCACAACGTGTCTTGCCAGTCCCTAACCCGCACTCGATGGGGACCATGGCTTTAACCCTCTTCTGAGAAGAGACCCAATCCCGGCAGTAGGACGTTATGGCCTGTTGATAAATTTAAACATAAATTGTTGAGTCACGTAGGAAAAACATTTTGTATTATCCCCACATATAATTGATACGAATTTTACATATTTATATATCACACCACATATTATATAATTCCAACTATTCCCATTATATTCTATTTCCTTATGTCGAACTATCATCCTCTTCATTAATTCAATAATAGAGCGGGCAAGTGAGGCACCTTCTAATTGTTTAATCTGCATCTTGTACCCTGTATTGTTGTACGGCCAGTTTTCGATAGCTCTCGCTTCGCTAAATTTGGTGGATAACGTTTAAGTTATAAGATATCATGGATATATGAACGTCATGAAGTAGCAGACATTATAGGTCATTGATAATATCCTACTTATGTCATTTAGAAATTAAATCTAGATTTTGGTGTTTGTCAGCTGCATTGAAGAGTAACAGAAAGTATTGAGGTTGCAATACAAAGTTAGTAATTGAAACCGACTAAGTGCTTGTCAGGCCATGCATGAAATAGTGTTCTGTATAGGCAAGTGTATTTAAAATTGAATTACGTAAATAATTGTTTTATTTATATATTTCACATATGTTGTTATTATTTCGGCAGGTCGGCAGCACGAGATACCTTTTCTACCGACTCACGCAAGTCCTTTCTGGGCACGGTTGCTTCGGAAAGTCACTCGGTCACCACTGCGACTGCAGTTACCGGAGGAGATCTCTCACTACGGGCCGACACACGCTTATTTTGATAGTAATAAAATGAAATATAATTAACTTCGGAAATTGATACGAAATAATATTATGGCACAAGTATTTTGGACAACCCTCGTGTTTTGAGCGTTCGTACCTATAAACAAGTTGTACAGTACAGCTGTTCTCGGGTCCCTCCTATTTCATGCACAAAGCGGCACACTGTTTCGTTTTAGTCGGTTCTATTCCCACACACTGCTCAACCACAAACCTCGGTGGGTAAGGGTCGGAGGGAGGTTTTTATTTATATCAGTTGTCTAGTACCCATAGTACAAGCTCTACTTAATTTGTGACTAGATGTCGTTGTGTGTAAGACGTCTTATTGCCAATATTTGCTTACAGGACCTTGATGATAACATACGCTACTGTTCCAACACTTGAACCATATACCAACTATTAAATTACAGCACTGAAACCAGCCCAACTTGAAGTTGAAGCTTAAGTCACGGCTCCGTTAAGTTAGTTATGTTAACTTGACTCCAAGTTACCTTTGGTCAGTGATCCAAGTTGGAGCGCAAATTATACTCTTAGGCCATAACTTACCAGAACGTGTCAAATAATATGATATTAGTTTAACATGAAGTTTACACTTAAGTTGAGTTCAGAGGGCATCTGTTTGAGTACGTGTTAGGTTAGTAACGTACGGACTATCGTGGTGAGCATTGTACTGTGCGTGATTTTGAGTGTACAAAGATATAACTTATAGTATTATACCTAAATGTACATTTGTAATTTTTAATTAAATAAATGAAAAATAATAAATATTTCGGACATCTTACACACAACGTCCTAAAGTCCTAAACTAAGCTGAGCTTGTATTATGGGCACTAGACAACTGATATAAATACATATTTTCCTAAATACATACTTAATATACATAGAAAACACCTAGACTCAGATACAAATGAACATTGTTTCCGACCTAGAAATCGAACCCGAGACCTCTTGATCAGCATCCGCATACAGTAACCGCTAGACAAACAAGGCATTCAATTCAAGAAACCTTTTATAGAAAAAGAAACACAATTCCTTTTCAGTTGTAAACAAAATCAAGACAATTGTATTTACAAACAATTTATAATTTTTGTAGCAATTTATAAAATTGCGGGACCAAAGCGAATTTATTACTTTTAATTTTGCTTTATATTTTTTTTTTCTAAAGCCATAGTTTTAATGTATTATATCTTTCCATACACAGACACGTACCAACTATAATATGGTTATTATAAACCTGATTTCAATATTATATGGGGAGTTGGCGCTTATAGTTCGACTACAGAAGCTTGTTTGCCTAAGAATAAGATATATAATACATAAATTTACGTGTCACGTTTATAATTAAACTCCGAAATGGCTCAACCGATTCTCATGAAATTTTGTGTGCATATCGGTTAGATCTTCGAATCGGTCAACATCTATTTTCTCATACCCCTAGGACACGAGCGAAGACGCGGGTATCAGCTAGTAATGGTATAGATATTTATAGATGTAACCTGTAAGTTTTCATGGAATAAAACAAATATTATAAATGAAATGAAATAGAGAATCCATTTTATTCAATACAATACAACTAAAACAGATTCAAGAAACTACATAATACAATTTGTATACAATTAGTTCTTCATTGTAAAGTTTAGTAGAATACATAAACTTTAGCAGTCGGACTATTGTCAGTTTGTAGTGACGCACTGCAAATGTGTACTGAGGATTAGAGCATGCATGTATACTATACATACCTTGTTTAAATGTGAAGTAGTTCTTACAGACGGGCGGTTCGTTGGACCAAATTGGTATATGTTAGCGTCTGAATCACGCTTACGGAATTTGCGTAGCTGCGAGTAAACAATAGTCTTAGGCTAAAGAAAGGACGACTCAGTAACAATCAATATTATTTTATTTACATCTTTCAGTAGTTACCTTTAAAGTTCAAGATGTTGAAGCAATGCTTACCTGTAAAGAAAGAAAACAAATTAATCAATTATTTAAAACTAGCTTTTGCCCGCGGCTCCGCCCGCGAGTGTGTCGATTTTTGCGGTAAAAAGTAGCCTATGTCCTTTCCCGAGATCCCATAATTCTCTATACCAAAATTCATCAAAATCGGTTTATCGGTTTGGGCGTGAAAACGTAACAGACAGACAGACAGAGTTACTTTCGCATTTATAATATTAGTAGGGATTATCGAAATTATCTTTGTACCTAATTGTATTAACGTTAACGACGTCTTTCATCAGAATTGTATACTGGTTTTCTAGTTAGATGGAAACCTACGAAGTATACAAACATGCTAAAAGAGTACATAAGGTTTCATTGCAATAGATTAAAATATTAAATGTTAAAAACCCCAATCGCTCGTTTGTCGTGTCCCCGGCACACTCCACAAGCGCGATTCAGTCGCACTCGCGGCGTCCCCCGTTTGTTTTACTACTCGCAATTAAACCACGCGAGTGACGTAGATTGTCGCCTCTTGGGAAGTCAGGGGAAAAAAGGGAATATTCGCCACAAAAATGTACTTTTTTCCGCATTATGTGAATGACGCTTTGTTGCTTGAGATTTATTGGACTGCATTCGTGTTCTGTGTTGCATTCAAAGATTCAATTGCGTTGTAATTTAATGTAATTATTTATCTGCCTCTCTGTATAGAAAGTCATTAAAGTATAAAATATACGTTCTTAAGAGAATAAAGATTTTTTAAACTAAAGTATAATGCAAGAAGATGCATTTTTTATTATTACAATAAATGTCATGCGGTATTTACGGTACTATTTGATGGATTAACCTTCGAAAAAAGAGTGTACTGTATTCTTAAACCCCGGTTTGTTGTTTGAATTCTGTACATGATGAATTTTCAAGCCACATTTATGTAAGCACAAAGTGATCGATTTGACCGGTGCGGTACTACCTTGGCAAAGGAGACTAATTCAAAAAAAATCGGCCAAGTGCGAGTCGGACTCGCCCATGCAGGGTTCCGTATCAACAAGTAACATTATGTAAAAGTTCTTGTAGTTCGTTGATTAAATGAAAGGTAAATTGCTGTTTGCGCTTTATGACATATTAAAAAAAAACTACTTACTAGATCTCGTTCAAACCAATTTTCGTTGGTAGTTTACATGGTAATGTACAACATATATTTTTTTTAGTTTTATCACTCTCTTATTTTAGAAGTTAGAGGGGGGGGGACACACATTTTTCCACTTTGGAAGTGTCTCTCGCGCAAACTATTCAGTTTAGAAAAAAATGATATTAGAAACCTCAACATCATTTTTGAACACCTATCCATAGATCCCCACACGTATGAGTTTGATGAAAAAATTTTTTTTGAGCTTCAGTTCCAAGTATGGGGGTCCCCAAAATGTATTGTTTTTTGTCCATGTTTATGTAAAAATCTTAATGCGGTTCACAGATTACATCTACTTACCAAATTTCAACAGTATATCTCTTGTAGTTTCGGAAAAAAGTGGCTGTGACATACGGACGGACAGACAGACAGACAGACAGACAGACAGACAGACAGACAGACAGACAGACAGACAGACAGACTTGACGAATCTATAAGGGTTCCGTTTTTTGCCATTTGGCACCGGAACCCTAATTACGGCATTCATGCTGTCATATTTCATTGGTGAGTGCGAGATTGGAGGCCAAATGTTGCATTAGCATCTCACTAAGAGGCCATAATGTATCAATATGCTGCTCTGCAACATACAACATACCTTTAATAAACGTCAGATATGGTTATCACTAAGAACACTACTAGCAAAAGATAATAATTGAATATGCTTCACAAATATTGTCATTTATTTATATCTAAATGATACTGTAGGGAACTACACCAAATAATTAGGGTCGATGAATCAGTTTTAATATGTTGGGGAATGAGTGATTGTTGGTTGGTTCACAGCGGGCGGTGACCTAGGGCACCTTTCTAGCGTATGTCTAAATCCAGTGATATCAAGCAGGAACAAACGAATTGGTTCAGAAACGGGAAAAGGTTGGGAGGACTTACCAGTCGGAAGCACATCCACGAACCCGGTTCTTCAGCGCACGTTTGGTTGATTCAGACACGATTCCCACACAGCCCAGGCAGGGGACCACACTCCACACGAAATGTACACGGTTTTCACAACTTAGATCAGTGTATTTCCATTGATTTTAGATATTTTTCACGAGCGACAACGTGACCGGCACTACGCGGCCATTAGAGTTTTTTATAGTTCTTGCGCACCAGGTGGCGCTGATTCGAACTCGCTTCATGTGCAAGGGAGATTTGGATGTGTGAAGTTAGGTAAAGATATTTGGACAGGAAAACAACAATAAGGACTGTTTCCAAGCCGCAACATCTCCCCCCACTTGAAATCACCGAGGGATTTCACAAGACAACACTGTCCGACAACCTCTAGGAACCTCGTTGCTCAGACAGCAATAAGATACATACAATCGAAACAAAACACAATAAACACTAGCGTTTGAAATGTGCATTAAATAAGAACTAGGTAAGTTACGCCAAGTTTGCTTAACTTAAAGATAAGAACCGTATACTAACTAAAACTAGGTTCACTAATAATAGAATAAGAATAAAATCTAATTAGCTATTGGTAAAGGACAAACCTTGACTACTGGTCGTTTAAGTAGACCCTTTTGGGTTTTTACCGTCACAACTCGAATAATGTTATCAATTCCGGGATGAACGTCAACGATACGTCCTAGTCGCCATTCATTTGGAGGTAAGTTAGGTTCCTGGATTGAGACAAGTTGCCCAATCTCAGGACGACGATGGTCATCTTTGAACCATTTAACCTTCTGTTGTAGGGTATGCAGATAGTCGTTCTGCCAAACATGCCAGAAACTTTGCGTAAGTTTCTGAAGAAGTTGCCAACGAGTTCGAGGATGTACTTCTTCTAAACGTGGTTCCGGAAGAGTAACCAATGGGCGTCCAACAATAAAGTGACCGGCAGTGAGTACATCTACTTCACTAGGGTCAGTCGATAGCTGACACAAGGGTCTAGAATTGAGCATAGCTTCGACCTTCGTTAAGACCGTAACCAGTTCTTCAAACGTTAAGACTTGAGACCCAATGACTCTTTTGAGGTGGTATTTGGTGGACTTAATACCACTCTCGAAAATGCCACCAAAGTGGGGCGCGGAAGGAGGATTTAATTTCCAAGAAATTCCACGAGACCCTAATTGAGATGAAACCTCCTCCTTATTATCTAGCATAACTTTGTACATATCTTCGAGATAGCGTTTAGCCCCTACAAAGTTTGTGCCACAGTCAGTCACAATACTGCGACATATTCCTCGTCTCGACACAAATCTATCTAGCGCAGCTAGAAACGCTTCTGTAGACAGTTCCGAAACTAGCTCGAGATGCACTGCCTTGACAGAGAGGCAGACAATCAAGCACACGTAAGCCTTATGGACACGAGCGTTACGTTTCCGACTTTCTTTAACCAGAAAAGGTCCACCGAAGTCGATACCTATATTTTGAAAACAAAAGCCCGTCTGGGATCGACAAGGCGGTAAGTTTCCCATCACAGGTTGAAAAGGAATAGGTTTAACCCTAAAACATGTCACACATCTAGATAAGTGTGAGCGAATTAGATTTCTAATTCCAAGAATCCAGAATTTTCTTTGAATTAGCGATTGCAAAGTGCGAGGCCCACAATGCAAATAAGATTTATGATAATAAGTAATTATGAGTGAAGCCAAACTAGATTTTTTAGGTATTAGGTACGGATGTATATGCTGGTCAGATAAATTGAAGTTTTGAAGACGTCCCCCCACTCGGACTAGACCCGAGTTGTCAAGAAAAGGAGACAACTTTTGCAAATGTTTGGGAAGACATTTCTTAGAAATAAGTTTAGAAATTTCATCACTAAAATGGGACTGTTGAACAGATTTTATAAGTGTAATTAACGCTTGCTCTAGCTCGTCAGAAGTGAGAGCACCATGATGGCGTTTGTCAGGCTCTTGCCGCATATTTTTAACAAAGCGAAAGATCCAAGCCACTGTTCGCTGTAAATGAGTGAGTGAAGAAGAACGTTCTAACAGCTCTGGCAAGACCTCATGAATTGGTTCCTGACTTTGGACTACATGAGAACAAGATTTTACTTCAGGCATTTCCCCCAGATGTTCAGAACGGAATGAAGCCGGCCAGGAATTGAGACCTCTGAGCAGCCACTCCGGTCCTGACCACCATTTCTCGCATTTCACCAGCTCCTCGCAAGAGAGGCCTCGGCTGGCGTAGTCAGCAGGGTTGTCGTGAGTAGACACATGACGCCAAATCGAGGGTTTGAAAGTATCAGTTATCTGAACCACACGATGTGCAACAAAAGTTTTCAATTTATGAGGTTCTGTGTGAAGCCAAGCTAACACAGTAGAGCTGTCCGTAAATGCAAAAACTTGAGATACTTTAATTTTAGAAGCAAGCAATGATTTAATGTGATGAAGAGTGCGTGACAACAAGGTGGCGCCACACAACTCTAAACGATTAACCGTAAGAGGTTTGATTGGGGCTACTTTAGACTTAGCAATAAGTAAGAAGATTTCAACACGATTACCAAAGACTGACCGCAAATAAATACAACATCCGTAACCTTTAGATGATCCGTCACAAAATCCAACGAGTTGATGATCGGCTTCTAAATGAGTAACCATTTTGCGAGGAATTTTAACAAGCTTTAAATTAGATAATCCAGAAATGAACTTAGCCCAGTCACAGGACAGTTCCTCGGGAATAAGATCATCCCAAGATAAGTGAAGACGCCATAGGCTTTGAAGGAGTAATTTCGCTTGTAATATATAAGGTGCAAGCCAACCCAAAGGATCATAAATTCGAGCAATGTTCGATAGGATAGAACGTTTCGTAAATACAATGTCCACAGGTGTGACAGAATATGTAAAATAATCACCAATGGGGTCCCACTGGATTCCTAAAACCTTAAGGGTCATAGAACCGTCATCGCTGAATGACTTTGGAATTTGACAATGTTCAACTGGTAGTCCATCCAAGAACGTAGGACTATTGCTGCTCCATTTGCGCAACGCCAATTGAGCACAACTGAGGAGATTGATCAGCTCGTCCTTGATTTGACAAGCTGCCTCGACAGACGCGGCACCGGTAGTTATATCGTCAGTGTACGTATGGTGCAGGAGAGCTTCAGCAGCACGAGGATATAGATCTCCGTAGTCGCTAGCCAGTTGACGCAGAGTACGGATCGCCAGGTAAGGTGAGCTCTTAACACCATAGGTTACGGTACGTAACTCAAACTCTCGAATAGGTGAGGATGGTGAATCACGCCAAAGCACGTGTTGCCACGCTCGATCCTCAGGCCTTATCAAGAATTGACGATACATCTTAGAGATGTCACAAGTGAACACGATGTGATGAACCCGAAAACCAGTAATGATGTCTACAATATTTGGTTGCAGTTTAGGTCCAGTATAAACAATGTCATTGAGAGATAAGCCATTAGTCGTCCTATGACTAGCATTAAACACAACGCGAAGTTTCGTCGTCGAACTTTCAGGACGAAGCACACAGTGGTGCGGTATAAAGTAGCGACCGCTGGGGATGCTAGTCGCTATTGCTTGCATATGACCCAGTTGCTCATATTCATGCATAAATTCACAATAATCAGAGTTTAGTAGTTCTTGCCGACTTAAACGTTTCTCAAGGTTAATAAACTGCGACAACGAACTAAAATAAGAATCTCCTACATTAGAGTCAGGAGTTTTTAATAAAATAGGTACCACATAACGGCCGTCACAGTCTCTATAAGTAAGACTGGAATAAAGGCGTTCGACCTCATCATCTTCTGGAACGGAAATAGGTTTATGGGGAGGTTCCTCCACTTCCCAGAATCGCTTGACCATCTCATCAAGTTTACGAGAGGAAGCTATCAAAGAAGTGACACCCAAGTTAGGACTGGCAACACTTGTTGGACCAGTGAGGACCCACCCAAAGACACTATGCAAAGCAGCAGGGTAGCCGGGTTTCGGCTTTAACACCTGTCCGTCATAGATGTGATGGAACAACTCAGCGCCGAGCAACAGGTCGACATCAGCAGGTTTGTCGAAGTCACGATCAGCTAACATTAAATGTTTATATTCATTACGAACCGTTTGTGGAATAACCGAGGTCGGCATAGCCGATGTGATGCTATCGATAACAATAGGTGAGATATGAAACTGCGGATCACTCGAATCACACGGGCGAATGGAGCATTGAGTCACTCCCCGGACTTGACACCCCGTATGTTGTCCTAGTCCAGCTACAGTAATATTACAACGACTCAACTGAAAGCCTAGCTTCCTCGCACACTTCACAGTCATGAAGCAGTCCTGAGCACCACTATCGATGAGCGCTCGAACCGGTTGCAACGTGCCAGAGGCGTCTAGCACGCGCACCATGCACGTACCGAGCAGTACCACGCACGAGTCGCGAGCTTGTCCCTGGAACGCACTACAAGTGGCGTGGGTGCTCGGACCGGTGGCTGCCGCAGTCGCTAACGGAGGCGGGTCGTCGACGTGGACCAACGTGTGATGATTATGACCACAGATAAAACAATTCATTTTTGATACGCACTTATCGACAGGATGCTTACGCAAACAATTAATGCATAAGTTCTTTTGTTTTACAAAGTTCAACCTAGTTTGTGAACTTAACGATTGAAATGTGGGGCACTTATAAATACTGTGCGCTGCACCACAGTGATAGCATTCTAATGATATCAAGCTTCTAGAATGCCCCGATTGAGCAGTGAGCACAGATCGTTTCTGCACTCGCTCTGAAACATTTTTGATCTGTTTCCCGTGTCCTCCATAAGGAGGCGCGGACCGCGTAGTGACACTAGCAGGTTCAATCACGCTGGTCGTATGGTAAGTAGTTTCTAAAACTCTAACATAGTCTTGAAGAAACTCCATAAGCTCGTGAAAAGTAGGAATCTCCGATTTATTTTGAAACTCAAAGCGCTGTCGCGTATAGTTATCAAGCGCGCGAAACGCGGAGTTAAACAAAATAAAATCACTTAGATCATCTAGCTTTAAGGCCTTGAGGGCATTGACCGACTCACAAAGTATATTAGTATACGACTGTAGTTCATTGAAATTAGGATTTTTTAAACAAGGATATTTATTTATTTGATCTAAATACGTCACCGCTAAAATTCTTTTATTATGATAACGCTTTACCAACTCGTCAAAAACTATTTCATAATTGTCCGATGTAACCTTGACCTGTTTAGCGATCCCAAGGGCGGATCCCGATAAACAAGAAAGTAAATAATGAAATTTAGTAATCGGAACAATCGATGAATTATTATGAATTAAACTTAGAAATGTATCATAAAAGGTTTGCCAATTTTCTATTTTACCATCAAACTTCGGGAGGTCAATTCGCGGTAACTTAGCATGTGTCTCGCGGCTAGTGTCGGAAGTGGGTACCGAGCTGAGCGCTCCCCCGGCCGGCGACCCAGGCGGCGCGGGCGCGAGAAACTCTGTCGAGGCACTAAGTACTTCGTAGTACATGTCATCGAACGCGGCCATAGCCTGCATATTGACGGACTCCGTAGGCTTTAAAGTTAATTTCAAACTATTTATTTTCTCAGTTAATATAACATATTCTTCTCGAATACTCTCTAATTTCGAATATCTAGCACGAAACTCCTTAACTTTTGACGAATCTCGATTCTCACGTAATAATTTAGTTAAATCTATAAGAATCTGTAACGACCTAAATACATATTCGCGCTGTGACGTATAAAGTTTAAGTACATTCTCCTTTTCGGCTGTCATTGTGATCAATCAAATGAGTCAAACTGCAAATAAATATGTCTCACACCTCGTGAACTAATAATTAAATATGTAACTGTTCACAAACAAATAGGTGGCAGGAAAATGTCAGACAAAGACAAGTTTTGTTCTTTAAATCAAAACTAATACAATATCTAGATATCATAGGTATTTACCTAATTTCAATTGAGTTGAATAACTTTCAACTATTTATTTATGTTAAAGAAGATTCTTAACATAAATGAGTACCTAACTTCTACCCACAAGTAGGCACTTTATAAAATAAAATAAGTCTAACCGCTCAATGCACATTTCATACGAAGTATAATCCGAACAAATAAGATAAGTAACACTGTCTGAGCAATATGAACCAATCAACAACTTTATAATTTTGTCGAATTACATTTAACATAAATGAGTTACTAAATGCAATGAAATAAGTACGATTAACAACTTTTATTACACTATTTTGATTAATAATTGTAAATAATCGATGAAAACTAGTTAGCGGACTGTATTTTATAAGTTTTTGTAACTAATTCAGATGATCCGACTCGTTAGGACCACTTATGTAGTTACTAATTTAGATAATCCGACTCGAATGGACCAATTATGTAGGGAACTACACCAAATAATTAGGGTCGATGAATCAGTTTTAATATGTTGGGGAATGAGTGATTGTTGGTTGGTTCACAGCGGGCGGTGACCTAGGGCACCTTTCTAGCGTATGTCTAAATCCAGTGATATCAAGCAGGAACAAACGAATTGGTTCAGAAACGGGAAAAGGTTGGGAGGACTTACCAGTCGGAAGCACATCCACGAACCCGGTTCTTCAGCGCACGTTTGGTTGATTCAGACACGATTCCCACACAGCCCAGGCAGGGGACCACACTCCACACGAAATGTACACGGTTTTCACAACTTAGATCAGTGTATTTCCATTGATTTTAGATATTTTTCACGAGCGACAACGTGACCGGCACTACGCGGCCATTAGAGTTTTTTATAGTTCTTGCGCACCAGGTGGCGCTGATTCGAACTCGCTTCATGTGCAAGGGAGATTTGGATGTGTGAAGTTAGGTAAAGATATTTGGACAGGAAAACAACAATAAGGACTGTTTCCAAGCCGCAACAGATACTTAACAATTCTAGTTTTAAACTCTAAAGGTAAACCTTCTGAAATGACCAAAAAAGTTTATTGGCACAATACTAGATTAATCTTAATTCAATTTGGTGAGTACTGAATTAAGGAGGGACATAATTTGGATAGAACCTTAGTTTAGAAGAAGTGAAACTGTACCCGGACAAAGCGTGGCTGTATTGTTTCTGTGTGTATCAAGACTAAGTCGTGAGGCCACCAGGGAAATCTCTTCAATGCCTCTGGTTTCAAGCACCGCAACAAATTTAATTTGAATGTTTGCTAAAAGTGTTTATAGCAAGCTACTGTAGTTATTATTTTAGAGTTATAAAATGTTTAGTCACGTCTATAGGTTTGGATATTACTTACATTTTCATAAAAGTTTTGACGGGGGCTTACCCGAGAGGATTGGACTCAGTCTTTCGTTTCACAAGGCAGTATATATAATTACGAAAAGATTTAAATACAAACATTAAAAATTCAATACGTTGTCCTTGTATTGTATGCCCGCTTTATTAGAAACTTATGCCTCGAAGACCACGTAAAGCCGTCGGTCCCGGTTGTCATGAAGAATTATGGCAATCGTTATTGGGAAGTTAGTGCCCTCAAATATACTACAACTAGTTCAACCTTCGAATTTCAGTTCTCCCTTAGGGTTGCGGAAGTCCGATGCCAGTCGCTCCGTGGAAAAACTGAAATTCAGGTAAAACCGGTTGAACTAGTAGCCGACCCAAAACAAACTTGGGAACAAAGGCTAGGAGGATGATAAAATAGAAAAATAAAGAGATCAAAGAGCAAATATTTTATTTATTTTTCCTTGAAATTTTATATCGTTCATGTGAATATAATATAGTGTGCTAAAATGAGGTCTGAATCATAAATGTTAAATTCTCATCTCAGTCCAACAAAACTCTTTTACGCATTTCTTCATATTTCCCTAACAACGAAATAAAATGATATTCGCTCTGAACCCACCAACGCGAGCCTATTCATAATGAATATCATACCGCCTTCCGTCTTAATATTAGCATCGCAATCCGAGAAGCCCGTTAAGTATGAATAGGTATGGCATTAACAATTTAAAATATACGTTTATGTCAGCGCCCCTGTGTGTGTACGTATTCTGTGTGATTTATACGATACTACTCTACATTCTATTTGTTTTTTAAAGCACCTCAGGGCTTTTGAGACTGCATATCACGTAGCACCGAAAATCCTAATTTGATTATCGGCGTTAAAGTTTGGGAAAGAGGAGGCATTCACGGAAAGTTAGGAGTTTTACTATTTTTTGAGCACGAGGAATTTTCGTTTGTAGGGTTCTGGGGTTCATAACTCGGAACCCTCATAGTTTCGTCATGTCCGTCCATCCGTCCGTTTGTCCTGTCCATCCATGTGTCCTTAACTTACCGTCAAACGGTTAGTGCTAGAAAGATGTAACTTTCTATAAATATGTGTTTTATCAAGTCGACAAAGTGCTAAAATAAAAATATTTGGTGTACCTCCCGTACGTAAAGTGCAAAAAGTGTAAAGTAATGAAATATTGAGTAAGCTTTACAATTATCTATCGGACCCGATTTTAAATAAATGTGCTAATATAAGTGATTCCGAAACCCTAATCTATGGGTAGCCCGATACGCACACTTGCCTGATTTTTGTATTCTCTTCTAGTTAAAAAGTTTTAAAATGTTTGCTTGTCATGTTCCATTTCCAAGACGCAATCGAAATTAAAAGACTGACTGACCGACTGAAGACTAGCCGTAGAATGAGTAACAAGCGTATATTGTGTTGCCAGTTAATTGAATATACTCATTTAACAAGATTACCGTAAACTCGAAAGATCTAAAACTGTATGAGTAGAAATAGTACAAGCATTTCTACAATTTGTCACTGCCAGCCTCATAAATGTTTCATCACGATGCCTTGTCTCTCACGGGGACGTTTTGTCTACATTCAGTCTTTTGCAGCCTCATCTACCGTATTATCAACGTGACAAAGCTCATTTTATTTTGTTTTTATTTTATTTTATGATGGTATTGAGAATCTATGGTTTGCAGGTACGCTCCTGAAGCTTTTTGTTTTGTTTTTATTGAAATAGTTGTGGCAGCCTATGTTTGGGGTTCTTGACCTATCACAGTGGGCTGTGAGCGTAACAACTTAATGTAGATCGATACATTTGTGGTTATGCGTTCGATAACCGCAACACATATTCCCCACATGTAGAAATATAATATTAGCGTCTATTTTCATTCATGCTCACCTTTTATTGTTCTAAGTGTGATGTTAACTATCCTATCTTAGGCAAACCACCGAAACATGCCATTAAAAAAACCTTAAAAATTGGTTAGATAGTTTCGGAGTTCGTTGTGAGCAACATCATGACACTAGTTTGTATTGTCTTCTACGAAATAATTTAAAAATGAACATGATTTGAACCTGAATGTAATATTTATGTGTACATGTATGTTACTGAACTCCACCTAAACGGCTGGACCAGTTTTGTAGTTTTTTTGTATTCAAATGGATTCGAGAATCGTTTAGAATCGCAATTAGACCCGTGCTGATGGTGGCGCTGCGATTGAGTTCTGGGATATTTTATTTTTTCGCATGTCAGAACATAACTTCAAAATTAAGTGGTACGAAGTTTTGCCGCATCAGATACTTTATCTATAATATACTGCGTATTTAGTCAAAAATAGGGGTCAATAGTTTAGTTACTATTACAGATTACACCTTATTTGGAAACAGAAACCTGTGTTTGAGAAATCGCATCAGACTGTTTGAATAGTTTACATTAAGCTAGTAAGTACCATTGCTTTATACCAGTAAAAGTTCTGTAAAGAAATTCAAAAAAATATTAAAAGGCATCAAATATTAAATCCACTCCTAACTACCGGCACTATGAGCATTATTACTGGACCACTAAAGAGGGTATCTAACGGTTATACATAGGTGGATAATGATAATGATTATTAGAAATTTGTACCCTGTTACCTATGTTGCTGTTAACGGCTTAACATTAGCTTGTACCTTACTTCTATTGTTAATTTTTCCTTTGATCAAGGTTAACTGCTAGCAAGCAGCTTCACACTGAATGTTTTCACTCTACCCGCGGATATGTTTGTCGTGATTTATTAAATGTACCTTTTAATTAAATGTTAAGTGAAATTTATTACAAAACATAAAAAAAAATGTTAAAGAAATTGCATCGAAACCGGTTTTACTACTTAGGAGACTAGCACCCACAAACACAAAAACAGAAAAAAAAAAATCTAGAAACTATAGCTTTGAGTTCTATTACTTTAAAAAAAATAACTTTCTAAGTTTCTTTTCATTAGTTTTCCTTCAATATCTTTAATGTACAGACATCTTATTACATTTTTGTTTGAGTTGTTTAGTATTAAAGCAGTAAATACTGAATTCTTGGTATTCACACGCAAAGTGCAAAAACTCCCGGCTTAAGATACTGCGTGCATTTCGAGTTGTTTTCTTTCAAATACACTTAGAAAGAAAGAACATGCTAAGTGCAATTTAAAATGCAATTTCAGTATAAAAGGAAATACGCACTGCGCTTTCAGAGCAGCCTGCCTAATCAAGTTGCATTCTACGAACGTAAACGTTATTAGAAAACTAACAAATGTATTGTACTGGCGTCTTTCAAGGCCAAGTCACGTGGTCAAAACCTAACATTCGCCAACAGGAGGCGTTAGCGATTGAACGACGAGAAATGCTTGCAACTTGGCCAATTGGGCAGATATAATTATCTGCTACAACTATTATAATATGTATCATTCTTGATAATTCTGAGCCACGGAGTCAGAATTTAAAAAAAAAAATTTAAGTTTATTTCACATCTACAGGAACGAATCAAGAGCCTGCTGATAGAGTTAAGTACTGGAAGCTCAGTGGACGGGATTGTTTATCTTCAGGACTTAAACCGTCCCGTTTTGATCTGGAATCCTGCTGAACAAGATGAAGATGATGTACCTGGGTTCCCTTGTAACTTGTAAAATCAAAAGTGGCGGGAAGTTCTTTGTCAGAACCTCTTTTGTAAGAGTACTAGTCAAGTGTAAATATTTTCTTTATATAAACAAACCCGTTTCCCGCTACCAATAGAAATCACGCGCCGAGGACTACCTTTGTCCCTAAAAATTAAACTCATTTTTTATCAAAATCGATCACAGCTCCTTAGCGCGTTTCCGAACGCAAGCTTGTCGCGTAGCATCGCGTTATGTCACTGTCGTTTCCGGCCGCCCGTCAATATGTCCGACGTCGCCATCTTGCTTAGGTGGGGCTTCCGGCCGATTTGGCGCGTATTTTACTTTTCAGTGAACTCGGTCCCATTGACCGACAGTAAGAGAAGGGTTGATGTAGACTATTAATTGTATTTGTAACGGTCTAATTGCTCCCTTTTGGTAGGAATCGTCCTTTTATGGTTGGTCGTGTGAATACACCCTTTTTGTAAAAGAAAACGTAAAATATTTCTGTTTATTTTTCGATTCGAGTTTGTCAATTCCTTTTGTACCTTTACAATTTTAAATATTTCTAAAGTAAGTCTGCATTTTTAGGTTTGTAATATTAATTTATACAAATAAATAAAATTTAAATGCCTCTTTGTCACATCAAATTAAGTTTTTTTTTTTAATTTTGTCTGTCCGTTTGTTCCGCCTAATACCTGAAACAGCTAGACCAATTTTGACGAAACTTTCGCTGGCATAATATAACCGATGAAATAAGAAGTAACTTAGGAAATAAGGTTATTATCAACAACGTGAGTATTCCAAAATTATTATTATTGTTACAACTTTGTCTAACATTCAGTTCTACAAAATTATTGTGCATCATTCGTGTAACACGCTACAAACATAGTTCTCACACGTGCAATTCCAATTTTGTTTCAAGCCCAATATTACTAAAAGTACATATCTTAACAACACTAGAAATACTTAATCATAAAACGTAATTCAATAATAAAATGTTTTGTTTACCCATGGATAATTTTATTTTAGATATTTATAATTTGAGGACATGCTCATAGCCATGTGGCCTCAGGTAATTGAAAACCATCTTCGTGGGTAGGCAACGACGACGCGGTCAGTGTCTAGATGGGTGAAAATCTATGGCATGAAATGTTATGAACGTTTCCTTGATTCAGAGGTCACGTTAAGTAGGTCCTGCTATTATCATAAGATAACAGTCGTGAAGCTTAGTTGGAGGGCCTTAAAACATCCAACGGCAAGATTACGTGGCCACAACCTGTCTTGCCAGTCCCCAACCCGCACTCGGCCAGTGGGAGGACGTATGACCTTAGCAGTGGAACATTCATCATCATCATCATCATCAACAGCCTTTAACAGTCCACTGCTGGACATAGGCCTCTCCTTTGAAAGGAGCTTTGGGCCTACTATACCACGCTGGCCAGACGGGTTGATATAGGGTTGGTTTCAAGTTTTCCTTCTCTTGGCAGTGCTGTTAGCTGTTTATTTTGTTTCTTTAGTCGCCTCTTACGACACCTATGGAATGAGTAGGGGTGGTGACACTTTGTATTCTTAATCCGTCACCATACGGACAGTGGAACATTATGGGTTGTGAATTGTTGTACACTTTTAAATCGATGGATTCAATGCTAGCGTCTTTTCTACCAGTCAGTGCTGGTGTAGAAGTCTTGTAAGGCAGGAGCGCATAGGTCACACAATTTAACGTACAAATCACCTACCGTTAGTAAAAGCCTTAAACAACCCAGTTAAAGAAATGCATTTTACTTTTTATTTTAATATGAGGAGAAGCCTGAATTCACACACCAATTCATTATATACCCGTAAATACGAAAATTCTAAATCTCTGTTAATGCCTCGGCACAAATCAACAGCAAACAAAATATAAATCTTAGTTACAAACTCATTTAGAGTCATCTTGCAAATTGAGCTTTAAACCGTCGGCTGAGAGTTAATATTGTTATGTTATGAAGTCTAATTCGCAACAATGCTGAGTGATATGCCTTAACAAATGAATTATTTATTCAGTGGAGAAATTAACATATCAAGAGAATGCGAGGTATCGTTGATGTTAGAAGAACGGTGACATAGAAGAGTCTCGTAGATAACAAAAGCAACACTTTGTTTTTCAGAATACAATTATATACATTTTGTACTTAAATGGAACTAAATTGAATAAATTTGTGTTTGTTTAATGTCTCACTTATCTTCATCATTTTTAACCGACTTCAAAAAAAGGAGGAGGTTCTCAATTCGTAGCAATCTTTTTTTTTTCTACTCAAATATCACAGGCACAATTGTCGCGACTTGGGTACTCGGAATAGATTTAACTAAAAAGGTCCAGGCGCTGAAGATCAAGATCCGCCACAATCAGTGGTGTTTTAACTTGTCTCAGTCTTTTTTATACTCTTATTTAATTTTTTAAAATAAATTAATCATGCGCCTAAATAGATAAAAATCTTGAGTTAGCTAAAATTAAGCTTATTAAGATTGCTATATTTTATTAAAAGAATTCAAAAACGGTAGTTCTCTGGTGTCTAACCAACTAACTAACCAGCTTTTTGAATAAGGATAGGAATTACGTATTTCAGCTAAAGTGAGAACTAATCACTCAAAATTAATGAGGATTTCTATTTGGAGTACAATTTTTGAAATCGGTTCTGTAAATCCAAAGATTTTCCCTACAACGTCACAAACTTACAAACCCACAAACTTTATCGCTTTATGATATTAGTATGATTATGACTTTAGTGATATATCTATTTACATCTAGTAAATAGATATATCACTCAAATATATTTCAAATTATACGCTTCACACTAGTCATAAGAATTATAGGAATATAAAAACTTGAAATTTATTTTGAATACCACTTCAATTATTATTTATTATTTCCATACTGATTTCATTTTTTATCTGGAGGATTGTATGAAACCACCAAATATAAATTCTAATGTATAAAAATATGATCTCTGCTTACCATATCCAAGTTTCTGACTCGAACGTCATCCAACATGGGCGTTGTTAATCTCACCGCTGAGACGTGGTTTTACCAAATTGAAATTTGCTGTTGTCAGTCGTACACTCGCAATGTTCTATCTACAATGGTCTGTTTATTTTATATAAAGCCCTTGTTCTTGTCTATTTAGTAATTTGGAGGCAAACTGTCTAAATAAAAGGGATTTTCTTAAGCGACGTTTGGATGAATTAAACTTATCGGTTATGGATGATTAAGGATGAGTATTTCCTTGAGTAGATGAATAAAATATATTTAAATCATTGAAGTAATATAAATAAATAAATAAATGTTACGGTCATTTTACACACAACGCCATCTGGTCCCAAACTAAGAAGAGATTTAAGTATGGGTACTAGACAACTGATATAAATACATAAACATACTTTTTATAATTAAAATAAATACATATGAATGCATAGAAAACACCGAAACTCCAAAACAAATATTTGCGGATCACACAAACATTTGGTCCGACCCGGGAATCGAACCCGAGACCTCAAGCACAGCAGTCGCATACACTACCACTGCGCCACCGAGACAGTAAATATGTTATGTCTTGTCACTTTAAATTATAATAAAATTTATTTTTAACTTTTTGCACAAGCATATTTTTTTAATACCATTATTTAAATAAAGACTTTAAACAAGGAAATATAGAAAATGAGAAGATGAGTCGTGTCACTCGTAGATAATTGTGTACAAGACCTCATAGTAGAAAAATTATGTACTGTGGGAACCAGAGTTTTAATAACTTTAACATAAATATGTTTCCATACTGTAGATAAGTAGCATGTTAAACTTGACAATTGATTAAGTCAGTCATAAAATTCAGGATTATAAATCAGCAGAATAATCATCTAGTCGCATACAATAATTGTTCTCAATACTTAGGGATAACAAAAGACTTCGTTCCGAGGACTATTAGACAATGACACGTGCACTTCCAACCGATTGCATCCCAATAGCAGTACTTAATTGGCACATACGTTTAAATACAATACGTTCTAACTACTCACCCTCTCAAATCAATGGCGTGAAGATATATGGATATCGAGTATATATTAAAAGTGGTAATTTTCAATCAAGCGGTCGATTATTTCCACTATTCGTCAGTAGGGGACTGAAATTATTTTCTCCCCTCTTTAGGGTATCTAATGACTTGTGTAGGGTACGTTATTAGTTTTTTTTGGAAATACAAGAAGTGTTGATTTATTCTTTAATATGTGGTGGCATTTGTAGTTGTTCCTTTATGAAATGCGGCTGTGGCTTCGCCTACGTGTTTTCTGATGTATGACTTTGATTGCCTTTTACACCCACTTATGGATGGAATTTTAAAAATCCTCTCTTATTGTTCGCCTACGCTTATCAAGGAACACACGTGCCAAATTTCAGCTTCCTGCGTTCAGCAATTACGGCAGTTCGTTATCTGTTAGTCTGGCAGTAACAGAATAGTTTTATGTAAATTTATTTGGTAATTTTAAGAAAATAAATGTTAAATAATTTTTGAGATAGAATATCAATATTTAATCAGCCTATCGCAAACCCCTGCTGGACTAAGGCCTTTCCAATTGCACGAGACTTAGATCCTCAGCTACTCGCAACCAGGTCCTGTCAGCCATCTTGCTTGATATATATGATGATGATGATGATGATGTACTCCTATTAATGCTGACTATTTCACGTTTGCAACTTACGGACGAGGGTCAAATTATTATTGGATTTTTCTGGCAGTTGTGGTGAATAGGAAGAAATTTATAATAACAGCTCCAAGTAAAAAGTTTGGCGGTTTAATTACACCCGTACCTTGGAGAGCACTTTAAGCTGTCGGTCACGGTTGTCATTAACGTCTACGACACTCGTTATTGGGAAGTCAGTACCCTCAAATACACCTTTGTTGGTTTTTTCAAAGGCAACTCCCACATTACGAATATGCATCCTGTGTCGCGGGGGACTTTATAAACATACAAAACGGATAAAAAGAACCAACAGACCCAGAACAGTAATTTCTTGATCACACAAAATGTTGTCCCACGTGGAATTTGAATCCACGATAATAGATACAGTAGAAAGCAGCGTTCCAATCGCTTTAATCACTAGGCCAACGATGCAGTCTTATATACTGGCAGCTAGTACAATCCTATTCAGTTCACCCTCAGGGTTAAAAAGACCCGAAGACAAGCGATGGAATTCTGACCCCAAATAATGTTGGTTATAAATAAGGGCTAGGAAGATGATAAAGTTCACAAGCAAATTCAATCTTGTAGTAGAAGCCTTATATTGTACTTATACCCATATATATTCTTTACCTCAGTCGCCGAACTCCACCGTCTGACCACGAACGAAAATAACAATATAGAGAAAGCTTTGCGCTGGGGATATCGTCAATCGATTGTTGCGGTCAACCTGGATCTGATAAGGCCCGTAAAAGGGCCGTTTCACAGATTCGCTTTAGTGTAGTGGATTTGTAACATGCCGGTCGAAATCCTAGTGTTGTTTGAACTTTTTCTATGATTGTATTTGTAAAACGACAAAGCAAAGACAAACCTCAAAACAATAGCATTCGTGTTGTCGTATTTCGTAGGTGAGTGAGAGTCCGAAGACCTAATGATGCAGAAACATCTCACTAAGCCACCATAATGTGGGTCACCATACTGCATCTGTACTCACAATGAGAATGGTGACCGTTACTCTTGGATTCTACTCATCCTTTCCATTTGGCATAGTCCCCGTGGTAGACTATTAAAAAAACTAGCTACAGTAGCAACTTTGCTTCTAAATGACGAACTTACTTCCTCATATTAGGGAAGTCGTGTATGCACAATTATAAATATCTTTAATATTATTTTTAAATTGTTCACTTCATTACTTTATTTTTAGTTATAGTTATTAATTTAGTTCTCCTTATAAAATTCTAACATTGTAACAATTGTGTAACGTCGTCATCTCATCAAATTTGCAATGCCTGGAAAAGGCTACTAAGTTGAGACAAACCATATTATATATAAGATTACAAAATGTACCTATACTTAGTTAGCAATAGAGATTTTGAATTTTGAATTATTCCAAAGGAAAACCAGAAAGGTATTCAACATATCGATTTTGAGTTCATTTTATTTATTTATCAAGTTCCCCCTTAGTGGTATCGGTCATATTGTACTATTGCATCATTTTATATTACGGAACAATTGAAACAAACTCTTTACCAGTTTGTCTGACCAGCGTGATATAGTCCACCAAAATTTCCTTTCTGAGGAAAGGTTTATGTCCAGCAGCAGACAGTTAAAGGTGTTAATGTTGACGATACCATTTTAATTGTAGTCCCATGGATGAAATAGGTCTAATTTCAAAACCAGCGCTTATTAGTTACTATTAGGTCGAGTTGACTACGTAAATTCCAAAATTTAATTCCAAAATTATCCTTGATTCCAAAATTTTCTCTCTCTCACACCATACACAAAATACTCTATCTGTAACACAAAAAAACTCAACCTCCAAGTTTATATTAAATCAAAAGCACTCACTACATACAGCATTCACCATCCGTCCCTCAGGGAACCACCTGGTACTTCAACAAACATTTGCGCCCTGCATTGGATTTGTCAGTAACGACTGTTAAAGTCATTTCCTATCCAATTTCCAATGTTTGATCCAAATCCCCTCGCCACACTATTTCATTTCCATTAAACGCAACATTTTTCATAGTTAACACATTCACCCTATGCTTCTACTTATTGTTTCGCGATAAGGCACATTCGGTATGAAGTCACCCTTTGTGCCATCTTATTTGAATTGCATTAGGGCGGAATTGACGAAAAGTGTTGAGAAGTTCGCGGGTGTGATTTCTTGAAATGTAAATGAAAGCGATTAAATGTGTGAATTAAATTTTTCAAGTATAATATTCTCTGTTGTCAGTAGAAGTTCAAGAGGTCTTGGGTTCAAATCCTGGGTCGGGCGAAAAAGTGTTTTTGGGTTTTTCTTAGGAAATTCCTAATTGCAGCCCGGAGTTAGCAAGTTTGACGGTGATTCACGCCCGTGCCTCGGAGAGCACGTAAAGCCGTCGGTCCTGGTTGTCATGAACATCTTGAGCAATCGTTATTGGGAGGTCAGTGCCCTCAAATATACTGACAACTAGTTCAATCTTCGAATTTCAGTTCTCCCTTAGGGTTGCAGAGGTCTGATGCCAGTCACTCCGTGGAAAATCTTAAATTCAGGTAAAATCGGTTGAACTAGTAGCTGACCCCAAATAAACTTGGGAATAAAGGCTAGGAAGAAGAAGTTGTCAATATATATTCTTACGATTGTTATATGTGTACAAAAAGAATGAATATGAATTAAAAATATTTGAACTTCTCTCATAAGTGAAAGAACAATTTGAAAGGCAATTATTTAAAAGAAAGTTAAGACTGATGTTAAAATTACAAACAAAACAAAAAAAATGCTTTAAAGTTAAATAACTCGCACACGAATACTTAAATCCAAAAATCATCTTAGCAACCTTTTAATATTTTTTAAAGAAGTATTTAGAAACAAAAAAATCGTCCATACTTTACGTGTAGAGGAGGAACACCAAAAACTTTATTGGGATTTTATTTTAACACTTTCTCGACGTGATAAGAAGAAGCCGTTTAAATTCAATTACAAACACACGAACAGATTAACGCATATATAGAATTAGAATTAATGAACTTAAGTTTTCTACAGACTTAATAAAATTGAATTAAACATCCAAGTGAAAGATACCACTCTGGTAATAAATAACACGGCTGCCGACCTCCCTAGAATCCCTGGAGGGCCCGGTCTTGGCAGGTATACTGCCGAACACCCATGAATCTTCAATGATCGTTTAAGTTTCCGACGGACGAACATTTTATGTAGCACGATTCCGGTGCCCAGCTTCTTGTGTCACTAAAATACAAAATTGTATGCTTCCCGTTGCCTAAAAAAATTAGTTTATGTGTAAACACAAATAACGAAAAATGAAAGACTGTAATTTTGAAACTGTAAACAGTTTGTCGGCAGAAGTTCTCGCAGAAAAATGTTCCAATTTAAATACAAAAAATAATATTACTCTTAATGTCTCACAAACAGGGTTCACATAGATTTCAACGAAATATAAAAAAAAAACGAAATTGGAGATCCCAATCATACCGTGTTTATTAATTGCCTATGTAAAAACTGTAACATTTTATGAATCTTAGAAAATAACTTTTTGTATACTATTACTATGTTATGACTATTTTATTGACTCTCTATCACAGTTTATGTAACATTATTTTAAACCTCATCTGCTTTTAAATTCTTTTCAATTCTTACCTGTTCGACGTCGAAAATTCTAAAAACAATTTCAAACGCTTTTAAATCGACTTCTTCATATAAATGTAAATGTATGGGGTACAGAATTACCCCGCGTATCGCAATGGGGTCTGATTCCCACACTCACACCGTCCATGGCATTTTTATAGGATTTTTTGGTCCAAGTCAATTGGGTTTTGTGTCATTGGTATCTTGTCTTGCTCACACTCACACATTATGTATATGTCTATCTCTGTCGTGTTGAGGCTGGCGTAAAGTTTGCTGAACTCTGTTATTGGATAATTGGACTATGCTACAGATACTTTTGCAGGTATTCATTAATGGATTATTTAAAAAACATGTTATATATGCATCTGTATGTTGAATGTAAATTATGCAATGTTAGAGTTGCATACAGTTGTGACATTAAATTAGCAGTTTTTAGTGTATAAATACAAATTGTTGTTTTATTTCGTTGAAAAAAAAAACTTCTAAAACTTGAAAACAAACCGTATTTTAGCTTTGGATAAACGAAGTTTGGATAAAGAACGTTTGACAGACGTTCTTATGTCGAGCGAGATTCTAGCAAAAAACGTGCACTCTTGTAGTTTACTTCAAGATCTGTATTGAAAAGTAAATCGTATCGAAGCATTTAAATTCACGACAAAATCTTGTATAAAACAAAGCCAGTGTAAAACACCTGTCATCTAAACATGGCCTAATTAGGAGTGTGCTTGTAGCATAGCTTGTCAGTAAAAAAATATTATATTAAAAGCTTGTACCGATTGAGCAATAAACGCTCTAGAAGTAATACTTAACTTTTATTTTTAAACATTGCGTGTAACAGAACATAACGCAACAAATCAAAACAGTTTTGCATAAATAGTTACACATACAATTTTGGGCGAATTTCCGAAATGGCCGTCTTTCACTTAATTTATTCAAATTGGCGGCGGTTCGGTCCAACATTATAATTTGCTAGTATAAAACGTTTTTATTACATTGTGTATGGAGTTTGGTTATAATGAGAGGCGACACGATTTTTCGATATGATTCTAAATAGTTCTCGTTTGTGATTTAATATAAACTTGATAGCAGTTTCAGATTATTTGAATATTTGATTATAGTATTAGATAAACATAGACCTTGATAACAACAAGAACAGTTAATATAACATTTTATAAAGTGTGTTAAATAAGGTATTTAGTATACGACGGGAAGTGGAATTGGACATATAGGTAGATTAGGTTTGCGTAAAATACTTTTGCAAAGTCATACTTTGTCTTCATTGCTTTGCATACTCCTATGGTATAATGGTTTAAGCAATCGCCACGCTGCTGAACCCCACATGTAATGAAACTATCTAGGTGTTTAGAACCATTACTTTTTGAAGTCAGTACCTAGTAGCTAACGCCTACAACATCAGCTATGTAACGTCAAACTTGTCAAGTGATAAATCTAACATAAGGGAAGCAGGACCCTTGATTTAATATCGGAAATATGGACGCCAGATTGCGCATGTCGACCTCATTATATACGGATCTATCTGACGTCACAGGATATAATTAGCCGTATGGTACTACAGCTTATTGGATATCTTGGATGCGGAGGTAGAACACATCAAAACATATTTTGGTTTATAATGAGCTTATTATATACTATTTTGCTTAGGTAGTAGTCAACTACCCATAATGTCTCACTGCTAGGCGCGGATCTCTTCTCAGGAGAGGGTTATAGCAATACCTCCTCACGCTGGCCTAGTTGGGGACTGACAAGCCGTCTTGCCGTTGTAGCCGCCCGAACTCCTCCAACTAAGCTTCACGACTACTATCTTATGATAACAACGGGGACCGACTGATTAACGTGACCTCCGAATCACGGAAACGCTTATTACATATATCATGTCACAAAATGTCACCATCAGATTGCCTTGTTGGTCTAGTGGTTAGCGTATGCGGCTGCTGATCAAGAGGTCTCGGGTTAGATTCCCGGGTCGGACTAAATATTTATGTGATCCACAAATATTTGTTTCTGAGTCCGGGTGTTTTCTATGTATAATATGTATCATCCTCCTAGCCATTATTCCCAAGTTTATTTGGGGTCGGCTACTAGTTCAACCGGTTTTACCTGAATTTCAGTGTTTCCACGTAGCGACTGGCATCGGACCTCCGCAACCCTAAGGGAGAACTGAATTCGAAGATTGAACTAGTTGTCAGTATATTTGAGGGCACTGACTTCCCAATTACGAGTGCCATAGATGTTCATGACAATCGGGACCGACGGCTTTACGTGCTCTCCGAGGCACAGGCATGAATAATATGTATGTATAAAAAAAAAGTATGCTTATGTATTTATATCAGTAGTTTGGTACCCGTAATACAAGTTCTGCTTAGTTTGGGACTGGTTGACGTTTTGTGTACGATGTCCGAAATATTTATTTATTTATCTGGGTCTGACCGCGCCGTGGTTGCTTACTCTCGGTGATTGTTTCCAATCGCCGAAAACCACTCGACTATGAGCGCTATGATATGATAAGGTAGTAGAGTCATGCTGATTTCAGCTATAATGGGCCAGCTCCTCGATGGCATTACTACCCTCAAACAGAAGATCAACTTAGAAATGACGGCATTTGTGTCATCGTATTTCATTGGTGGTCAAAACTGAGACCCAATAATACAGTTTAAATATCTTAGCCTAGTGAGTTAAATAAGTCCTTTATTTCAATTTCCCATGTCATATATCGTCTACACATCCTCCCTTTAGAATCATTGATTACAGGTATTGACTTCGATAATCCCACTCACTCATTGAAAACCCACCAAAAATTACTTAAAGCATGGGCTTTAAGTAATTTTTGGTTGTGATTGATCGTGAAAGAGTGATGGTACATGGGTACCATCGCTCTTTCACGATCAATCACAAAGTCTTAGAAGAATCTTCAGTCTTATCTTAATTTAGACTGCCTTGTTGGTCTAGTGGTTAGCGTATGCGGCTGCTGATCAAGAGGTCTCGAGTTTGATTCCTGGGTCAGACCCAATATTTGTGTGATAAACTAATATTTCTTTCGGAGTCTGGGTGTTTTTCTATGTTAGGTATGTATGTATTAAAAAAAAGTATGTTTATATATTTATATCAGTTGTTTAGTACCCATAATACAAGCTCTGCTTAGTTTGGGACTAGATGACGTTGTGTATATGATATCCAAAATATTTATTTATTTATTTATATTTTACCTAGATTACTTTGTGTTTCAAAAAACAGTGTTTGTTTCAAGTTTGTTTCCCTGTTAGATTCAAAGTCGCTTTTTCACAACACGAAAGTAATGTTAAACAAAAGACTGAAAGCTTTGTACATTATGCATCTAACGCAAGGCTTACTCCAATCTTTGCCAACAAAAGGAGATATTAAAATATCACGCCGACTGTGAACATCATAATTTTTGCAAACAAAAATGTCACCGTCCCGTATGATAGGTACACCGCAGGTCAGCTCGGGATGGGACATTTTACACTATAATTAAATTGCCATATGATTAAGATTTTTTATTTTTATATTCAAACAGAAGGATTTTTTGATAGTAAGTCACTTCCATTCATGAAATAATAAATAAAATAAGTAAATATTTCGGTCATCTTACACACAATATCATATAGACCCAAACTAAGCAGAGCTTGTATTATGGGTACTAAACAACTGATATAAATACATACACATACTTTTTTTTGTAAATTCATACATACATAGAAAACACCAGACTTCGAAACAAATATTTGTCGATCACACAAATATTTAGTCCGACTCGAACCCGAAACCTCTTGATTGGCAACCGCATACGCTTACCACTATACCATCAAGGCTGTCAAAATTAAATACGATTTCAAGAGTCAGAAATAAATAGAGGATTATCCTAAATTCAGAGTCCAACGTACTATTTGCACCTAATCTGATATAGAAAAAGTTCATAGTTTAAATAGTTTAATTTACATAATTTTCATCATCAGCTGTGTACTTTTAATTTCTCAAAACATATATTTTAAGTCTCAGTTGACCTCTTAATTCATTGCTTTGACGTTAGATAGTTCAAAAAGCAATCTTTTGTATGCTTTCCCTGTTTACTCAATAGTCCTAAACGACATAAGCGGTCATAACAAAAGCCTTGTCACCTCAATCTTAAAGCATAACTTTAGACATAAGGATACCGTTCCACTGTCACTTAACCGTTTAAGCCTCCGTACGCAGACCAAATGTCGATAAACTTTTAAGGTACGGTCGTCACGGTGTCCCCGCACTTTTATCTATTATTGTTACGGTTGCCGTTCGGACCTAGAGCGCCTTTGTCGTATAACATTCAGTCATTGTTCACTCCGCAACCTTACATTTTATCACCACTTTGACTTCTAAAATAAAGCAATACGGTTCAATTTTCTGTGACATGTCATGTTCCGGTCAGAAAACTCGAATGAAAATGAAGCGATTCGGACCGTTTGATGCATTCTGAAAGATTCGCGCTATTGTTGTGTTATATTAATTCTATGTTTTGATGTGGGTTGAGGTTTTGCGTTTCAAAGGCGCCGTCTATTCATGTCACTATGTTGAATTGAGTACGATTTTGTTTGTTATAAGAGATGTCAGGAGGTACAATTTTAACACGCCATCCTGTTTTGAGATGTGAGTGATATAATTGGGTATTCTTGAGTAGTTTCACTAACTTAAATAAATTTAAGTAGTGATTACTCTTCAAAAAAAATCGCCTAATGTAAATAACTAACGCCATATAAGAGTAACCAGCGCGTGTGTAACTTAAAAGTACATAGATTTTGTACTGACGATCCTTACTTTCAACTCACAGAAAAATTTATACCGACAGTAATCAGGTGAACTTTGAAGAAATAAAAAGGAAGCAGCCCTTTTGGACTGAATCCGGCAGTACTAGGAACATTGGCCCTCGTTAGGCCATGTTATTGCTAAGCAGTAGACACTTATATTTATGTCTGTATCCCGGATTAACAATAACATATAATAAGCATTCCATAGAATTATGTTTCAACTTGTCGCATATTCATTTAATTACACTTGCGTAAACGTATTTCATAAATCATAAACGCTAAAAAGTTATTATAATTTTTGAGATACATTAAGACTAACTTCACCCTTCGATGCTACCCGATTTTACCCTTAGAGCTACAAGTATTGTCAAAAATGAAAGTAACTTAAGTAATATCAGCTAACTGCAAGTGAAAGCCTCGACTTCCTTTCAGAGATTAGACATAACAAACAGGCAGATTGACATTTAAAAAATAGTTTTTTGAAAAAAGTATATAACAGTCACTTTAATTATTTTTTATCATGTTTATGTCGCCGCCAACTAGTTTAATTAGCCGTTCAATCAACAGCCTGTCCTCTACTGAGGCGTCTATTCATATACATAAAAATTCTCATGTAACCTAACCGAAAAGCCAAATTTTAGTCTGTTGTTGTTTTAGCCAAATTGATTGCATAACGCTGTTTAGTACAGAGGTGTATATATAAAACTTACCTTTGTTGTAAGTAGATGCTCCTTCTATGTTGTACCCACTGAAGCAGTTGTTTTTTTTTTTTTTTTTTTTTTAAATTAGCTTATGTTCTAATTTTTAATCACTATAATTTGCATCAGTCCTCTAACATGGTGTATAGTATATTAGTGGCAGCACCTTGCCCCCATATCAGGTTTATAAACATTAAAACTATGTAAACATTGGCGATTTGAAAGGAGTGGCCGCGAGTTTTTATTGCCATGTTCTTTTCTCCGGCTCTACCTATTGTTTGCGAACATGGCATAAATGTACATGTAGAATCTTGACCTGTCACAAGAGATGTATTGCATCCTAAGTGAATAAAGAATTTTGAATTTGAATTTGAAACCAGATTTTAGTCCGAGTAGTAATAGTAAAAGAAACCGGAGGCCAAATGAATGATCCAGAATTATCTACCCAGGCCGCCATGGTATGGGTCACCATGCTACATGGATTCTACTCATGCTTTCCATCACACAGATTAGAGTCACTGTGGTAGGCTAGGATTAAACGACAAATTAAGCTAGTTGGCTACGACATAAACGTCCATTGAAATGAGGACTTATACACAGAGGCTTCCAACTAATAAATAGTAATGTCAAAATAAGTGATCCAAATCCAAAACAAAACACTATTTGCAAAAGATCGCCAGAGTTTACTCGTCTTCAATCTAAACGATAACAACAAAATAAAAACATCACATGTTCTTTAATCTTTTACACAAAGACTCGACGCAATCTAAGGTTTTACACGGCACAAACTTAAGGACCGTTTAGGACGGAGACCTTGTACCGTTCAATGAAAAATTCCTACGATTCCGAGCGCCAGAACATTTTATCAAGGTGAGGTAAAAATACGGCGCGCATCGACGACGACCCAAGTAATAAGACAGTGTCACATTTATTTTTCATCTATCTATAACTATCTATAACTAGACATGGAAAAAAATTGTCGTAAATATTACTAAAATCTTTTAACTTTAAAAAAAAAAAGATTAGAGCTATATTGTTTAGGCATGTTGGTCTAGTGTTCATTAATTCTTATTGTTAAATAGATTTGAATCACAAAGCATCCTTTACACATTTTTATCGTGAATATATTATATTAATAATATTATTATACCTATATAGGTATTGTTATCATTTTATTATTAAATATTATTTGTTATTTTTCCTCGACTCTTTCTTCTAAATTTACTAGTTATAGTAAAACCTTAGCAAGTTTTGGCTGTAAGGTAATCGGATGGATCAAACCATTTTTAACTTATTACTAGTCGAAAATAATATTTAGTAGAAAGATTGTTGTCGGACTTCTCAGGGCTCTCACTACCTCCCCCTCTCCTTCTATGAGAAAGGTGTGCTTGTAAAAGAGATTGCGGAGCAGGACTGGGAGAGGTACAAAAATCTCCCGGTCCGCTAGCTCGGGAATGGGTCTGGTACAACAGACGCTTCAAGCGCCGGAGGTTATAGAACGAGCTCCGTCCTATCTGGACGTGGTATCCGGGGAGATTTCCGCACATAAAAAAAGAGCTCTCACTACCCTTAACCATTGCAAAAAATGTTCGTTAGCAACCGGGTTGAATGGCTTAACGTGTTCCTTGGGTCCTAAAGGTCAAAAGTGGTTACCCATCATAGACCGACCTGATTAGGGTTATTGAACTGCGCAATGTATTATCCTACAAAGTCACTACTGAGCATCAAGCCCTGTTAAAATAAATCAATTTATTCCTAGAAATACCCTACCAAGGCATACATTTCAGCAAAATCTAGTAGTGACAATTTATACTGCCACTTTTGAGATGAAACTTACAGTACATTCGTTCGGTCTATTATACATCTCAAAATAACATAAATATAAATATTACAATACCCTTATTCTAATAGTCCATAATTTAATCGCTATGTAAATATTTAGCAGTATCCAAAAATATAAAATCTCTGTCGCTTAATATTTATACCAGTCTGTAGGTAAATTATCCGGTTTCGGGCCGTGAATTATTGAAATAATCCCTCAGTATGAGACCACGTAATGACTCTTCATAAATATCGCTAATAAGGTACATTTATACGAACGCCAGAACAATTTAATTTCATTTCGTTCGCTTTCATTCTCATCATTTGATGTCGCTTTGAATATAAATGCGCTGTAATGTTATGTCATAGCACTCACAGAGTGGTTTTATTAGGGCATAATTTAAAATTATTTTATTTTTGAAACTTTTTATGGAATAAAATGTGCTCAAATATTTAAACGAATAAAACTACTACATAAATATGAGTAACTAATACATTTACTTGTATAAACACACAAATATACATCCTCTTCACCAATTACATATTCAAAACGAGCAATGAAATTTTCTTTTCTTATTTAATTTTTAATTTAATATTGCACTTCAACATTATGTGATGGGCGTCACATAGGCTGGCTGCTGTAACGCAGTTAATACTGGCATAGCAGTCAACGACAACCTCTTTACATTTTGTCTTTTAAAACATGTCTTAGGTAAAGAGAAAATCTTAATCTTTCGTGCAAATAAATATATTACTATTATTATTAATTCGTTAATCAGTAAAAAAATTGTTACTTAAGAGAGGTTAGCTACATCTCATCCAAAAAAAGTGGTTCAGCTACTTTTACCAATCTCCTACGCACTGCCATTATGGGCAATCACGTAGACAATTTGTACGCGTTTGTTAAGCTCTTTTGTGATAGATTGCCTGCCGATATGCGCCAACTGATTGACGATGAGGAGATATTTCTATCAACAGAGAGAACTATTGTGAGATTTATTTACGGAATTTGAGAGGAAACGGGACGTGTATTGACACAGGGGACCTTGAGCTTTATTGAAACTTTCGCCACAGATTAAGTAAAAAAAAAAACGGTTGAAATTTTTCCGCAATTTTGTTGTGTGGATAACAACTTCCTTGTAGGGAGAAAATATACTCTTTATACAGCAGAGAAAATAACAAAGCGCCTGTAAAGTCATATATGTCGGAATCGGTTTTTAATATAGTTTATTTCATTTATTTCGGATCACCACAACAAATGGCACACACATCAAATATATATATAAAAATAATGCATACCCTGATCTCATTCAGTTACAGGTAATCAGTTAACAGAGTTTTATAATGTTAAAAACCAGTTTTGTTCTTTATACAAAAAAGAGTTATTTCCAACTACATAACCAAAAACTCTTCATAACTTCGTTTCTTAACTAAATTCAATCAAGTCAACAACAAAACATCGCACTGATCACCGCCAATAGGATTGTTTATTGGGGTATCCATGATTTATGTTGTTCCGCAGGACATGTCCTTGCCAACGATGGCCTAAATTGTCCCGGCATTTGTCCCAGCCTTAGTAAATGTGTGGTGATAATTCACAGGGACCACTCAGTGTGTTAATGTCGGAAAAGTCCAGGACAAAACGGTACAAATTGTTCTTGTGTGAGTAAATAAATACGAAGGAATAATGAAATTATCTTGTGTGGGCTTTTCTTTTCTAATAAATAATTAATATTACTTACTTATACACTTTACGAAGAAAAACTTTATTTTGTTTTAGATTTTTTTCCTTTCATTGGACTGTTGTATCGCATTATATTTTCTTTGGCATGAGAAGAAAAATACCAGACATTTCACCTGATGGAAAGTAGGTACTTAGTAAAAGTACCTTACCTACTTCGTAAAAGTGAGTAAGTAAAAAAAATATTAAAATATTGAAAACGCAAATACGATCTTTCTAAGGTTTGAAAGTTTCTTGGGTTATTCCCGTTTTATTGTTTTCTTAAAAGATAAATAACTTAATTATAAATTCTGACTTATAGTCTAAAGATGAACTACCCGATTGCAATATTTAATTTAAAATGAAAAATTGCATGTACATATCTGTTGATAATGTTCAACATAAATTTCGATTTGAGATTTTCGTTTGTAGCTGGTAAAATTTCCTTCAATCAGATTAAAGCTAGCCTTTGACCGCAACTTGTTCGAGACAAATCGGTATATATTTTCGCAGATATTCAAAAAACAATTTGAAAGATTTATTAACAAAAAAAGACGCCGTACAGGTTACAACATATAATTTTATTTAGTCCCAAATGACAACTCTCGCATCAAGGTCAAGCATAATACTGTCAATAAACGATTGAAAATTTCAACCACAGTTTTAATGTAGCTTTGATAAGCTTTTTTTCTAAAATAATGCATCTAGAACCATTGCACACGTTGATACGTTTAGTACACTAATTAATCTTATTATCAATTTTTTCTCTATGAGGAAATTCCAGGGCATAAAGAAAGTGAAAAAACTACTAAAACTTTATCACAAGTTGTGAGCCCTGTTAAACGAGGTGCACTATATGTACACAACTCGTAGGTATCGGAGCAAGGACTTGCAAGAGCCCTCCACAAATGGGGTAAGGGTTTTCCTTCCACCTTGCGGTATAGGGATGGACAATTATCCATAGTAGTTATTTTAATAATACTTAGAAGAACATTAAGTTTAAAACTGATTTTTAAGTGATACACCCAACAATACAACACGCTTGTATTTTACAGCAAACGCTTCTCATTCTAAGGATTTATGTGTTTTGAGATCTATTATATAATGTTCTGATTAAAAATACAAAATTTTGAAGAAACTATTTGCTTAACTAAATACAAAAGTACAGATAATTAGCAAAATATAGCGAAATGAAATTGTGAAATGATTATAATTACAGTTTATTCTACTGTTAAAAGTCGTTAGAAAAAAAAATACTACACAATTAAACAAGCAGCTTAATTAATTTTATCGATATCATAACACCGGTATCTCCCAACACTAGTACACATCAAAGTAATAGGTACAAGCGTTTTGTGCTCGAAGCAAGTCGCGCCGCGCCGGTACCTCACCTGTGAATTACACACTCGGCTCATATACTTAATACTTACACCTTCTACTGGAGCTCAAATGTAAGTTGATAATTTTAATGGGTTTCATTTCATTTTAAAACTCACTTTCGAGATTAAATTGTATTAAACGAAATTTAATTAAATTTAAGTAAAACCAAGAAAGTAATAACAATTACATATTACCTGCCTTTTTAGGAGAGGCCTTGAATTTATTTAGTCGCAGTTATAAATAAGGGTTGATTCAACAGGAACTTCAAAATCCGAATAAGTTTGTAAATTAAGCTACTGAAAACCGTAATAGAAGCTAATTCGTGGCGTCTTCATCAATGAGGAATACGCTACAAGGACTTCCTTTTACAAAAGTTACAGTAATCGTTTTTATTGGCTGTGAGCACTGCCACATTGATTGACATCTGAGACGGATTGCCTCTTGAATAACCCACAAGAGTTAGAGTACAGTTAACTAATTTTGTGTTTGTAGGTATATGAGCTTGCCAAATTGACTTTTTTCTGCCTGATGGAATGTATCCTTAGATTCTAAAACTAATATGGTCACCATACTCATTGTTAATAAACAGAATGCAGCATGGTGATAGACGCCATGACAGCCCATTGAGATGCAGCTGGTAGATGCTATACTAAGTATTCTATACTCATCATCATCATCATCAACAGCCTTTAACAGTCCATTGCTGGACATAGGCCTCTCCTTAGAAATGAGGTTTTGACCCACTATACCGCGCTGGCCAGACGGGTTGGTATAGGGTTGGTTTTAAGTTTTCCTTCTCTTTGCATTGATGTTGTCTTGCGTAGTTTATCCCTTAGTCGCCTTTTACGACACCCGCTTGATGAATAGGAGTTTTGACACTCTGTATTCCTAATCCGTCACAACGCGGACTTGTGTGCTCATGTACATAGATGCTAAGTATTATATACTCAATATAATCAATTATCCGAGTGTACACACAGATAACTTCATTTTTGAATAAATTATTTTTTTTAACCGTCTCTTTATTAAATTATACAGATATTGCTTTGGTAATTTACTACCAGTTCGTGAAGTATCATGAGGTGTCCTCTAA
Organism: Phragmatobia fuliginosa; assembly: GCA_932526445.1. Taxonomy (NCBI): domain Eukaryota; kingdom Metazoa; phylum Arthropoda; class Insecta; order Lepidoptera; family Erebidae; genus Phragmatobia; species Phragmatobia fuliginosa. The sequence goes on from OW052073.1 coordinate 1,131,226, forward strand.
AAACATCTCGTAGAGATTCTCCTTTAATATAATCTAATTCTGGTACCGTAATTTTTTTAGATGTTTCATAAAAGTCACGACCCTTCTAATGAGAAACTTAATATATTTATGTAATAAAGATGGTAAATTGGATTAAGGAATTTTTGTCAAAGGGATGTTTTAAGATGACCTCGGTTTTATGAATTTTTAATGTAAACTTACATTTTTTAATCAATTCTAATCTATACAAAAATCTGTACTTTTAGTAATTTACTTTAAATTCGAAGGGTTCAAACAATAAAATAACTACTTAATGTTTTCATTTCCAATGGCAAATTTTGAGGCACAAAGAAATTCAATTTTAAACAGATCCATTCAACGTGTGGAATACCTTTCAATTCTCTCTCTCACTCTCTTTCTCACTACTGTAGCTATTCACTCCTAACATATAACTTTTCTTATCCTGAGATTACAAAATGCGACATATAAGTTATGGAACGTTTCAGAACTCACCCTTTTGTTGTCTCGGAACTTTAACCAGCCACTGATGACACTATTATCAACACCTGAATAGTCTTCTTCCTCAACATCTGCTCTCCTGGACAGCAACGGAGATCCACCAGGACTGTCCAGGACCTCCCGTCTCCTCATAACAGGAGTACACTGTTGGGACAACCTCCCCTCATTCACCATATCGCTTCTCCTACCCAAAACTGGGGTAGCATGAGCTGAAACTCCACCCATAAGACCACGGCGACCCAAGAATGGGCTTCCATCCCATGGTCTTTTGGAATTACTTTTACACTCTGTATGCAAGCACAAAGCATCAAAGTTTGCCAGTTCCACCGATACCCTGGTCTGGAGACCACTGGGGTGGGTGGTGAGAATAGTCTGCTTAGCGATGCTGCACCCGTGACGGTGTAACTCCTCGCGTCTTTCCATCTCGAAGAGTTAAATCATTAGTGGGCGATTAAGTGAGATCCATTTCTTCGTCTGCTGACTCATCTGCAAAAGAAAAAACTTTTTTTAAACATTTACCTAGAAAACACTTAATATATTCGGTTCTTATACTTAACACAATTTTTTCTTTTTTGTATCTTTTTATTAGAAATTCTTAAAAGTCATCTGTCCATCTAGATGTTCCTAAATTTAACATTCATCCATTTTCAGATATCTAATAGAATATAATATAGACAATTGCATTAGTAGCAGGTAATATTAAAAGTACTGAAGTTCTGGAAATCCAAACTAATGCCAAACTATTAAAGTTGCAGCAGTTACGAGTAACGACTGGCTGTTACCATCACCTGTCAGCTTTTAGGAAGGTAAGCTTCATATTAGAGATAAAATAGTTTTGGAATAACCACATCTTGTGGCTTTGAAGACTTTGTTTCACAAAACTTCGTAGATGTAAATGTCTGCGTCAGTTGAGGTCCGTTGCAGTTTTGTTGCACCGCTGCGTTCTTGATAATTGTTTTTAGATTAAACTTTCATTGTTATTCTTAAATATGGCTTATTGAATACCACGTTTTTTTTTTAATAAATAACCAATAGTAAGACATACCATCTAACACACGTCTTTTTTATCTACAATTGAACTGACATTCGGTACTACCATAACCAGACTACTAATAAATATGTTTATATATTTCTAATTCCATACATACTATGACTGCACGATTGCCGTAGCGGTTTTAGTGGTCGGTGTGTTATTCTGAGTGTGATTGTTCTTTGCATTCGTTTCTTGTATTTTTGTAAAGTCCCCCGCGACACAATACTATTGGACCAAGAGCCCAGAGCCGCCAGACCTACGTCATTAGTGCAAAGCTGATTTTTTTAGGATTATTAGTACAATGTCTTGTTAAGATGTATGTGTACCCATTAGCTTGAAAGCGGGGCCGTTTCTGAGATAGCGCGAAGTAAAGATGGATAAAAACCTTACTTACCTACGTTAAAGGTGCAAAGCTAGTATTTACATATTTTGTCAAGAATATTATTTAAAATTAAAATCCATTACTGCCAGACACTTTCCGTGGGCCATTACTTCTGCCAGACGTCTTGAAAGTTGTGAAAAAATTAGGTAAACTACGTTATAGTAGCAAACCTACATTTTATACATATTATATAAGGTAGGTACTATTTTAAGACCCTTTGTATGCGGCCTGACCAATCCGAAGGGCCAATCATCCCCCCAGACACCTTTAAATATTTGTAGTAATTAGGAAGCTGAGGTATATCATCTTTGGTATTATTTCAAGTATATATAAATATAATAGAATTGTAAAATATTAAATGGTTTTTACACGCTTTTTATTAGCTTCACCTGTATGTTTGTTTGTTTGTAACCAACTCCTTTGGGTGCGATTTTGACCCACTTTAAACGGCCAGATTTCGTTCAAACTTTGCAGATTTATCGGGGACCGCTGACAATACACTAATATGAAAAAAAAAACTAAAAAAATCTTTAAACAAATTAGTATTTTTCTAAAAGATTAGTTTTAAAAAACTAAACAAATAGGCTTTTAACCTAAAAATAGAAAATAATTTCAATGTAAAAAGCGTAGGGCGACGTTATTGAAATATTGTCAGAAAGCACCCCACGTTTTGTGTTTGTGGATCAAAATCGCACCCAAAGGAGTTGGTTACAAACAAACAAACATACAGATGAAGCTAATAAAAGGCGTGTAAAAACCATTTAATATTTTAAAATTCTATTCTTGAAATAATACCAAATTTGATATACCTCAGCTTCCTAATTACTACAAATATTTAAAGGTGTCTGAGGGGATGATTGGCCCTTCGGATTGGTCAGGCCGCATATAAAGGGTCTTAAAATAGTACCTACCCTATATAATATGTATAAAATTTAGGTTTGCTACTATAACATAGTTTACCTAATTTTTTCACAACTTTCAAGACGTCTGGCAGAAGTAATGGCCCACGGAAAGTGTCTGGCAGTAATGAATTTTAATTTTAAATAATATTCTTGACAAAATATGTAAATACTAGCTTTGCACCTTTAACGTAGGTAAGTAAGGTTTTTATCCATCTTTACTTCGCGCTATCTCAGAAACGGCCCCGCTTTCAAACTAATGGGTACACATACATCTTAACAAGACATTGTACTAATAATCCTAAAAATTTCAGCTTTGCACTAATGACGTAGGTCTGGCGGCTCTGGGCTCTTGCTCTATATAGTTGCTACATATATTTACTAATACGGGAGTTGTCTTTTTGAAATAATAATAAAACTACTATAAATCAATATCAATCAGATACAGAGCAAAATATGGTCGTGCTCATCACACATTATTTGTCCTGGATTGTAATCGAACCCACTCCGGCTTAGCAGTTAAGGTCACCGTGGGGCAAAGCTTGTCTAGAAAACTAGCCTAAGTTAATCCTTACATCATCAGCTATCTCTCAGTGGAAGTTTTGTTATTATTAACCGAAACAAAACGACAAACAATAATTTTAAAAAATGCACTTTTGAAGTACCTTCAATTAATGTAATGCGCATTTATTGAAAAACTGTTAATTTGACCACCACCCCTATTCATTCCATGGATGTCGTAAAAGGCGACTAAAGGAACAAAATAAGCAGCTAACATCATTGTCAAGAGAAGGAAAACTTGAAACAAACCCTTTACCAACCCGTCTGGCTAGCGTGGTATAGTGGGCCAAGACCTCCTTTCAAAGGAGAGGCCTATGTCCAGCAGTGGACTGATAAAGGCTGTTGATGACGATGATGATGTTAATTTGACTACAATCTGACTATGATCTGTTTACAAAAAGACCTAATTGAATTTTATTTATTTCTATGAATATATTTTCGTAACATTATCATTAGTAATTATATAAGATTTAATGCATCTATCTATCTTATAAAATTCTACACTACTCTAAAGTTTCCTCGTAGAGAATATTGCGTAACAATATTTGCATAAAATACACAAACGAAAATAAAAGGAAGTTCGTTTAATATTTTACCAGACTTATTTCGTACAGACTTCTGTAGGTTCGGAAATTCCCAAAGACTCACTTACAACTCACAAAACTTGGGAGTTTCATCAAAGTTCCTTTCTAAGTGTTCCTAATTGTACAATTAAAGTGACAATTTTGTTTAATGAAATTATTCAACTGTTACCCCACGTAGATTACTATTGTCTCAATTTTAGAACGAAGCTTCTGGTGGCTACTCTCACTTATAACATTACAGAGGTAATGGAAGCTTCTAGAAAGGTATAATTTCTCAGTTAAAATGTGTGTATAAAATTTATTTAAATTGAATAAATTCATGACATCATATTTCATTAGTTATTGCGTTTTCGTGATTCCATATATTTTACTACCAGTCTCAGAAGACTTATAATACATTATCAGTACTAATTATAATAATTAAATCATTATCATACAATTTCGGATGTGTATCATTATCATCTAGCTTCAAACTAAGAAGAGCTTGTTCTATCACAGTTAGATTTACTGATAGAATACTTATACATCATATATTATTGGGGTCGCCTTAAATACATACATATTTGTGAAAGTATCTATAAATGATTTCCTTACAAAAATACGTATATTTCTAACATCTTCTTCGATTTCTGCAACTTATTCAATCTAACGTATCATGCTTGGTTCAGGCCCGCATGACTCGTATTTTAGCCTTCTAAAAAGGGAGATAAATAAAATTTTAAAGAATAATAATAAAGCCATTTATTCCATATTACCATTAAATTTAGAGTTTAGTGTTTGTGTTTGTGGAAGAACGGGAATCGTGTTCCTCCAACACAAAGGGAGGATCCTCCGACCAGGCGAGGTGATCATGCCTGGTGGGCCACTGCCCAACAGTTGATGTTGGGATGTTGTATATATGCTAATCGGCGCGAGAATATTACTTTCGCGATGCAGGATTAGTAGTTACTCCGTATAGATCGTTACGTGTTTTCTCCGTAGTTCAATGTTCCTTCGGTAGATGGCGCTGTTGTATGTTTTTTGCTTGCGCTGAATGTGGAAGTCGCCACATCACTCCCCTCCAAGACCGGAGGTCGATATAATGAGACAGCTGTCTGTGCTCTGTTGTGGAGCTTGCCAGTGCCAGTGAGTCGGAACTGAGTGCCGCTAGTTCCAGTGAGTCGGAACTGTATGCCGCTAGCCCCAGTGAGTCGGGGCTAAAGTCCGCTGATCCCAGTGAGTCGGGCGTGCGGTGCGCGGTGCTGCGGTGAAGTCCCCAGTGAGTCGGGGTGTGGCTGCGTAGTGGCTGGCTGCTGCGTAGACGGGAGAGAGATGCTCTTCTTACGTGGACCGTAGTTGCAGTGTGCTGTGCCTAGACGCTGTTGAGGCCGTAGGGGTAACCAGGCTGGAGCCGTCGCGTCCTGCGTGTGGTGTCCCTGTGGAGGCCGAGGTTGCTGGCTGGCTGAGACATCGCTGTGGGAGTGAACAAGATGGCGCTGCTGATCTGCTAATTTTGAAGGCTGCTTCCAATCACGTCGGGGTCACCACTGTGGAAGAACGGGAATCGTGTTCCTCCAACACAAAGGGAGGATCCTCCGACCAGGCGAGGTGATCATGCCTGGTGGGCCACTGCCCAACAGTTGATGTTGGGATGTTGTATATATGCTAATCGGCGCGAGAATATTACTTTCGCGATGCAGGATTAGTAGTTACTCCGTATAGATCGTTACGTGTTTTCTCCGTAGTTCAATGTTCCTTCGGTAGATGGCGCTGTTGTATGTTTTTTGCTTGCGCTGAATGTGGAAGTCGCCACATGTTAGTATGATTTTTGTTATATTAATATTACTATTTTGTTAATTTTTCTTATTTAACTGCCTCGTTGGTCTAGTGGTTAGCGTATACGACTGCTAATCAAGAGGTCTCGGGTTCAAATCCCGGGTCGGGTCAAAAAGTGTTTTTGGGATTTTCTTAGGAAATTCCTAATGGCTGCCGGAGTTTGGAAGTTTGGCGGTGATCCACGCCCGTGCCTCGGAGAGCACGTAAAGCCGTCGGTTCCGGTTGTCATGAATATCTATGGCAATCGTTATTGGGAAATCAGTGCCCTCAAATATACTGACAACTAGTTCAATCTTCGAATTTCAGTTCTCCCTTAGGGTTGCGGAGGTCCGATGCCACTCGCTCCGTGGAAAAACTGAAATTCAGGTAAAACCGGTTGAACTAGTAGCCGACCCCAAATAAAATTGGGAATAAGGCTAGGAAGATGATGTTAATTTTTCTTATTTTGCAATATGGACCCCTTGTTGGGTAAAGGCCTCCTCCATCTTTTTCCATAGCTCTCTGTCTTTGCCGGTGTCTATCCATTTGTTGCCTGTTACTTGTATAATGTCATCAGCCCACCGTCTAATTGGTCTACCAACATTCCTCTTCCCTGATGGTCCTTTCCAGCGCGTGGTTTCTATCGTCCATCGATTGTCCGGACATTGGGCTATATGTCCTGCCCACTTCCATTTTTGCGTGAGTGCATAAGTGAGAGCGTCCGTCAGGTTTGTTTGTCTTCTAATAGTTTTTTATTTTATGTATTCTTCTTCAACATGCTCCTTTCCATAGTTGATTGGGTAGTCTTAATTTTGAGTTTTATTTTATTAGTGCAAATCCAAGTTTAGCACCCGTATAGCAAGCATGGCAAGAGACATGTATCAAAAATAATCTTTTTAAAATGTAAACTGTAGATACCTTTTAAAATTTCTTTAAGTGACCAGAATTTCTTCCAGGTAGCATTAATTCTTCTTTTTACTTCTTCTTCATTACTGGACTTCTTGAATGATAATTGCTTGCCTAGGTAAATATAGTCGCTAACATATTCTATTTTCTTTTTTTTCTATAGAGACAAGGAGAATAATGACCTTAAATAATTTAAATAAATCTCGGTTTCCACTAAATCTCAAACTTGACATTGAAGTGAAAGTCTGCACGATTGGCCTATTGGTTTAAGCGATCACCACACCGATTTCTACTGCGTCTAGTATTGTGGGTTCAAATCCATCATAGAACAACACTTTGTGTGGTTAAAAATTGTTGTAATGAGTCTTAGTGGTCTTTCTATCCGCTTTAAGTATGTTCTTAAAGTTGCCCGCGACACAGTATGTATATTTCTAAGAAAGTCCAGTATGTATAGAGAAAGCGTTTTAATAACTTCAGCTTAATAATTCACATACACTTCTTACAATTCAAATTACTTATTCAATTGAACATCATATCAAACTTTATTCTGCTTTAAATATTCATGTAGGTAATAGACATGTAATAAAGGCCAAGTTTCATGGTTAATAATTCTGCACAGTTTGTGTGAAAGGCTGGCATGTACGTGTACGTCTGACCTTAGGCACGTCAATGTCTAACCGTAATTAGGGTCTAGTATAATGAAGAAATATTTATTACAAAACACGGCTATAGTAGATTTACTGTATACAATAAATAAATAAATAAATATTTCGGACAATTACACACAACGTCATCTAGTCCCAAACTAAGCAGAGCTTGTATTATGGGTACTTAACAACTGATATAAATACATAAACATACTTTTTTTTTATAAATACATACATATTATACAAAGAAAACATTCAGACTTCGAAACAAATATTTGTGAATCACACAAATATTTAGTCCGACCCGGGAATCGAACCCGAGACCTCTTGATCAGTAGCCGCATACACTAACCACTAGACCAACAAGGCAGTCAGATGACAATGAAATGATGAAAGCCAACATTCCAAATTTCCATTATAACTAGTCATAAAACAGTATTTAATAATGATAATTGAAGAGATCGTAGATCTTGGTCCATTGGACGAGGGTAGCTTAAGCTATGGAATATTTGAATAGAACGGAACCCCTTAATGAACTTAAGAAGTCCTCATAATTCTTTGAGGGGTTAAATTTGATGTCGTGATCATTTATTACTGGTTTTAATGGGATTAAAGAATGCATAGAATTGTTGATACTTAGTCAGAAGTTGGAAGCTTTTAGTTTAATTTAAAATGCAGTACGTATATTTATGATCAATATTGTGCATTAAAGAAGCTAAAATAAAGATGAATTGGTTTAGTTCTTAAGTTTAACATAATACTAGCGGCACGCTATGATGACCGTTTTGACGTTTGTGCACTCATGAAGTTTCGTATTAATTAGTAATTACATTTAAAGCAAATTGCTGTTCTTTATTGTTACCAGTGACGTGCAGTTCATAAAATTTATCGAATGTATTATTTTAGGACACAAAATTTATTTATTACATTGATTTCTAAACTATATAATATATTAGGGTCCTGCGAACATTTATTTTTTACTAGCTTTTGCCAGCGGCTCCGCCCGCGTGTATGTCGGTTATCGCCGTAAAATTTAGCCTATGTCCTTTCCCAAGTTCAGTTCTATCTTCATACCAAATTTCATCGAAATCGGTTGAGTGGTTTAGGCGTGAAAGCGTAACAGACAGACAGAGTTACTTTCGCATTTATAATATTAGTAGGGATTTTTATAAGATTATAATTATTGGTGTACTTATTTACCACACAACTCGGTATTTGTTTCTCAAAATTCAATATTTAAAAAAATGAAATTTAAAAAGATCTTCGATCGTGAAATAAAGGGATATGCTGCAAGACACAATACAGAAGCCCACATTTACCACAACAAAAATGCTAAAAATATTAGAAGAAGTTTGTGAACATGTGACTAAAGGAGACTGGGAAAAGGTGATGGACTGGGAAAGATGTGAACTTAGATAATATTTTAGAACACGAACTTATAATTAACGTAGATGATGATAGCATTAACGACAGTGAAAATAGCAGTTTGGACGAATCTGAATAAATATAGCCTTTTGTGGCACCTTTCTTGGTCTCTTTTTGTATTAATTTGTTTCTTGTGTGCATATAAAGTATGTATATTCATTTTCATTCCAATATTCAGATCGTTCAAATAGATTAAGTAAGCGTTTATATTTTAGTTTTACTAAACCTTTTTAATATATTTTAACTTACAATATAAACTTATAGATTTTAGTAAAAAAAAATCGAGAATAAATTTTAATTTCACATCACTATTGTAATATGTCAAAACGGCCATCATTGCGTGCCGCTAGTATAATTGATTTTTGAAATAATGTCGATGTATTCAATAGCCCTTTTTTTGTTATTCATTCATTGATCTTAGCTGAAACACGCACAATGCTGCACACTGGCCTTCCTTAAGGCTCCCTACAGTAATCGGTCCTGTGCTGTTCACGTCTAAATAATCTCTAAGCCTTACTAAAACTTGTCATCAATATCCCATAATGGTCCAATGCGGGGCTCAGATCTTTACTCAGGAGAGTTCTTCACAATTGTTATCCTATATTAACAACCGGGATCGCCTGCTCAACGTGACCTCTGAATTAAGAATGCGCTCATGGTAAAATGCCACTAACGATCACCCATCCAGGTACTGACAGCGCCGTCGATGTTTACCATTTATTATTGTTTCTAATCACTTAGGGCTACTTAGCTATAAGTGCCTCTGTTATGTATAAAGATAAGATTTTATATTTTAATCTTACAAGAACTATAATAAAGAACCACTTAAGTATTCTGGATGTTAATCTCACTCTAAAAGTGCAATTGGATTTTCATTCAGAAGAAGTAACCGCAAAATTTCACCGAATAACTTAAGCGATAACATCGTTATCGAAAAACTTGGTACCGACTCTAACCCACCCTTTGCAAGATCCTTTAAGAATTAAACTTAATTATTCAAAATTCAGCTCATTACTTTTTCTTTTAACTGTAAAATTCTAAAATTGGAACTTTAACTTTGAAGTTCTTTACGCTTATGGTGTATACAAACGGATATGTCATTACAAATGTATGAAAAACGTTTAAACTACGTTTACGGTTAGCAGTAACGAGGATCATTATCGTTATTACTGTTAGTTCAAGTCCGGTAATGACATGCTTACTGTCGTTGAATGACACATGATATGCCGGCAATTTGAAAGAATTGTTTGATGTAAGTGGTACGGACAATGCTTCAAATACTCTTTACATGATGGTTTTATACATAAATTATGGCAATTGGCTGATTTTTACATACATACTATACCTTGAAATTGTTTTGTCCTTTCCTCTCAAGGCTAGTCAAGTTAGAAGAGGATGAATTACTAATCTGTTCAAAAAAAATAACTTACAAAAATGTTCACATAACCTACTTGCAAAATAAATTTTCATTTCATTTCACGCAAGCTTATATCCGGCGGTAGGCAGAGGTCTCCATCAATAGCCTGTATTTTCCAAATCGTAACTATAATTTTACTTATATTTCTATGAGATTCTTAATATTAAATGCCCATAATTTAATTCTTGTCAGGCCTTTCTCTTACGCAATATAAACTTGAACGGTCAATTGTGAAGTTCAATTTGTCATTTCTAAACGAAGGGTCTGACTTAATATTCCCGAACGTTCCTAAATTAATACTATTCACAGGGACCCTAAAATATGACCTTAGTCCTTTGTGAGATTTTGAATAAAGGAAATGGAAATGATGAAATATTGCGCTGTTGTTGTATTTGTGTAAAAATGAATTTATTTAGTTTGTGAGTTTTTGTCATTCATTCATTCATCTCAGCCGAATATGCCTTCCCCAAGGCTCTCTACAGTAATCGGTCCCGTGTTGCTTACATCTAAATAATCTGTAAACCTTATGATATATAAAAATCAGATGCAGTAAAATTCTTCAAAATATACAATACGAACGAAACAGGCACTATAATTATGGCCAAAAAGTCTTAAGAGTACCCTATATTTTACCCTTAAGGGACCCTAAAATATGACAATTAGTTAGTTCTTTGTGTGATTTTGAATAAAGGAAAAGGAGATGACGAAATATTGCGCTGTTGTTGTATTTGAGAAGGTACTATTTATTTAGGATAATTATGGTCGACGACCAGATGAGTCAACTGATAGTAAGTGAGTACCGCCGTTCATGATTTATGAAGCCCATGAGTCACAAAGGTATGGTCAATCTTTAGGTCCAGGTCATTCCTCGGCGAAATTGGTCCTAGTTTTCTAAAAGAACATGATCCCAGTCAAGTCAGCCTACTTGTGAATATGAATGTGAAATATTAAATTGGTTCAAGACGATATGTGATGGCATCAGCCAGTATTTTCTTGATCTGCTTTGATTCAGTACAACTTGGTTAGTAATGTTAATAGGTAAAAAGATCCATCTGCTGATGACCTATCTTATCTGTATCAATGGTCTTTGATAGCAAACATTTGCCTCTTCTTAGAAAGGAAGTTGAAGTGTCATCAATCAAGAAGTGTTTCTTACCCAGTTTGCTACTAGTTCCACGTAGTGCCACCACCAGAGTTCAAACAAAATATAGGCTTATAGTACTGCATGTTCCAATAGTTCTAATATCTGTGGTACCTACATACCTGACTATTTGCATATTAAAATAGGCTTTGCACATTTAACGACCCTGCTTAACTGTCACTACAATGCAATGTGTGGCTTAGCACCATGCATTATGTATACAGTAATGCATGCAGTCTGTCTGTTTGTCAATTCGATACGCCATGTGTTTTGTGTGTGACGTCATCTGACTGGTTTATGAATGTGGAAGTTGTATATAATTGTTTTATGTGATAGAAGCAAGTGATTGGAAGCAAGAAGCATTAGATGTTACAAACAATCGCCGAGGGCAGCACCTAGATGGGAGATAGGTGCACCTAGCGTTTGTGGTATGATTTGACTCCTGACTCTCCGTGACTCTCACGTTAAGCAGTCGGTCCCGGTTATTATCATGACAGTCATGAAGCTTAGTTAAAGGCCTTCGAGCTGCTCAAAAACATCCAACGGCAAGATTATATTGCCACAACGTGTCTTGCCAGACCCGAACTTTGTTCTTCTCCTGAGGAGAGATTGAGCCCAGTAGTGGAACATTATGGGTTGAAGGTGGGGAGCAAATGAGTAGGCTGAACAGCCACCCATAAATACCTGTTACTCAAGAGGAACAAAGTGCCGTTTCTTGAATGTGTATTCTGCCCTTCTCCCCTTCTATTTCAAATCTTGGAGAGAGATAATTTTGGTCTTATATAACCTGTCTCATTGGTCGTAAAACAAAGAAGGTTTTTCATAAAGAACTGGTAGCTTTTCTATTTAAGCCAAAATTAACGAAATTTATACATTTGAATTTATAATAAATTTTACATATGCTTCCTTGACTGGTTCCAATATAATTATTAAAATTAAAATACCTATGATTCAGACTAAGTAGTTGCGAAACTAACCACCAAACAAGTTTTCAAAAAAGTCGTAAACAATTAAATTTTAAAACTCATTAACTTGAATCTATTGAAATTTAAATCCTCAAATTATTTCATCACCGTAAATACAAAATCCCGTAACTGTGCAATCCGACGGATTACACTGCAATCCACTTTGCAATGGCCAGCATTTCCGGTTTATTGCACACTTGCAGATTATTTGCCATGCATTGAACATATGTACCTTAATCCATTGTATTTACACGCGCTTCTGTTATTGAATAATTTTATTTCTAGTTAAATTAATGTAATTAATGTAAATTACAATTCGAGAAGATTACTATTATTGATTACATGATTTATTCTGTTGTTTATTTCTGTGAGACATATGCAGCGTCACTCATAAATTATAAACGTTGAAATATCCTACTAATATTACAAACGCGAAAGTTTGTGAGTGTGTGTGTATATATGCTTGTTGTTCTTTCACGCAAAAACTACTGAACGGATTTGGATAAAACTTTACAGTAATATAGCTTATATATCAGAATAACACATATACTACTTTTTACTGCAATAATCGAGATAAACGGACGAAAGCTAGGTGATTATAAAAATATATTGAAGCGTAGATGTCAAAATGTATCACTGTTTATCTCCTGTCAAAACTTCACAAGTTGCTATGCATAATAAACTTGCATAGCAACCATAATGATACGCGGGTAATACCGCGGGGTGCAGCTAGTACTTAATATAATTCAGTTTAATGCAACAGTGTATAACAACTTTTAAAGTTTCAAAGTAGAAAAATAAAAATATTTTCTAGTCCCATACTAAGCAGAGTTTGTACTATGGGTACTAAACAACTGATATAAATACATAAACATACTTTTTTTGTAAATACATACATATTATACATTGAAAAACACCCAGACTACGAAACAAATATTTGCGGATCACACAAACACCGTTGGTCCGACACGGGAATCGAACCCAAGACCTCTTGATCAGCAGTCGCATACACTAACCACTAGACCAACGAGGCAGTCAAATCAAACCTAAGTCAAAATCGAACCCAAGACCTCTTGATTTGACGCAAATATCATCGTCAATATTCTAAAATATCAAATGTAAGTTATAAATTAACACACACACACACACACACACCAATTATTATCACCATTTCTGTTTTCTGTAGTGTATGTAAGTAATGTGTACAGTATACATCATGTGGCTATTAAGCTGCTACTAAGCACCCCATTAATTTGCACGCTAGTGTAATATCGGCCATTTACAAAGATTTCATACGACAAAGAAAAAGATAAAAGGAAGATATATCTTTACTTATCTTTTCAATTATCTCTTTCCGTTTGATTGGACGAATTTATTTGGTACATTTGGTCAACCTTTTTCCCGCGAGATCTTTGAGAAAAATCTGAAGTAGAAACTTTACTCGTTTGAAAAAGACCATTGTTTCGTTTGCAAGTTTTAACTGGAGAAGATATCAAGCTTGTTTCAGTCCTTTAATTACTTACATTTAATCAGTTTATATAGACATTTCTAAGGCAAAAGGTCTCAGAAACATCTTTAATCATTGTACGAAGACCCATCTAAGATTTTAGCTAAGCTCCCGTGTTCGTTCCCTTTACGCCAATTTACTCCCCTATTATTTTTAGGGTTCCGTAGCCAAATGCCAAAAAACGGTACTCTTATAGATTCGTCATGTCTGTCTGTCTGTTTGTCCGTTCGTATGTCACAGCAACTTTTTCCGAAACCATAAGAACTATACTTTTGGAACTTGGTAGGTAGATGTAATCTGTAAACCGCATTAAGATTTTTACATAAAAACTAAAAAAAAAAACAATACATTTTGGGGGTTCCCATACTTGGAACTGAAACTCAATTTTTTTTTTTCATTAAACCCATACGTGGATCATCATCGTGGAACCATCTATGGATAGGTGTTCAAAAATGATGTTGAGGTTTCTAACATCATTTTTTTCTTAACTGAATAGTTTGCGCGAGAGATACTTCCAAAGTGGAAAAATTTGTCCCCCCCCCTGCAACTTCTAAATAAGAGAGTGATAAAACTTAAAAAAATATATGTTGTACATTACCATGCAATCTACCAACGAAAATTAGTTTGAACGAGATCTAGTAAGTAGTTTTTTTAATACGTCATAAATCGTAAACCGGAATTTACCTTTCATTCAATCAATACACTAATTTATAAACATCGATCAAAGTTACAACGAACTACAAGAACTTTTATATGAAGTTAATTGCTGATACGGAACCCTTCATGGGCTAATCCGACTCGCACTTGGCCGCTTTTTTTTAACCTTCTTAAAACCAGTCAGAACCTGTGGCAATGTTACACTTGGAGAAGAACGCAAAATAGGAGGAGTACATTGAAATACAATAGTACTGTTAGAATAATCATTTGTTCTTAATCTAAGGCTGTCAGAAAATATTCTCAAGATACGCGCATCACGAATTGTATAATAAAACATACTTGAAAATATACAGCAAGTAATTCGTCACTAAAACTAAACTAAACAAAACATTAAAGAAAAAATGAATGAATTTATAAGTATTTGTGAATTAATAGAATTTATATATATGTGCCCAAACCGCACGCGATCAGCGTAGGGACGTATGGCCTTAACCTTCTCTTGAGAGAAGACCCACGGCCAGCAGCGAGACGTTATGGGTTGTTGATGATTTATATGTCTTTTCTTAGGCTATACACTATCTGTTTACTAACTTTCATTTAAATTGGTTCAGTAGTTTTAGGGTTAAAGCGCGACAGACAGAGTAATTAATACTGTAAATTATGATTAAATACATTCACACAATTTCTTAATACTTTTATTATTGTGACAGTTATCCGAAATATTTATTTATTCATTTATTAACTCTAGTAAAATAATAAAATGTACAAATATTTAAATTCGAACTGTTCTATTTCAAATAATAGAAGTACATATTTTGCATCCCAACTTCTGGTCACGCCTTAACGCGAAGTCCCAGGCACGTAGCGGTACCAACAGAGCTATTCATTTTATCAAGAAAATATTTTTAAAAATTCCAACGTCCTTTTACTGATCTATAAACAAAAACGTTAT
The DNA here is from genome assembly GCA_932526445.1 of Phragmatobia fuliginosa. Lineage (NCBI taxonomy): Eukaryota > Metazoa > Arthropoda > Insecta > Lepidoptera > Erebidae > Phragmatobia > Phragmatobia fuliginosa. The sequence continues at coordinate 1,146,594 of OW052073.1, forward strand.
CTACCAACAACTTCTTACACACAAAGAAAAGAGAGACGCATTGCTTCTTTTCTTTAATACCACTAGACCCTTTGAACTGCCATCAAAATAATCGTTACGGGTCGCTTCATCCGTATTCAATTTTTATACCAATTCCTTCAGAAAAGACTTCCTTTTGCCAAATACTTGGAACCCCTTTTAATTGGTAAAGCTCCGGATGGAATAATTTTAATTTGCAAAATATTCATTCATGTTCTCTTTAGCGCAATAAAAATATCGTATTGCTTGCGGCCTCGAATGAGTAAGAAATATCTTGGAATTTTTCTTGCCACTCTCCGAGTTATATGGCAAACAAGAATAAAAATTCAGCTGCCTGGAACATGAAGTTTTAAAATGCATAGCACCGGCTAAAGGAAATATTTTTTCTGTACCACTCACTTGAATATTGCGCGTTAAATTAAATTAGGTTCGTGGTGAGCAGTTTATACTTTTTGAACTAAGGTAAGGATGTTCACATTTAATTAATATTTAAAATGTAAAAAACTAAATTCTAGGTTTTACAAATTTGAATTTCTTGAATTTTTACAGCTTTAAAGGACAATTTTGATGGCCAAGTCAAAGTTTTCATCAAACTTCTAAACCGAAGCTCTCTAAATTGTGCGAAGTGCTCACACAATGGTAGCGATAATCTTACAACTGTTTGACTGAGCCAAATGAAGCGAGAACAATCACGTATTGGTTTAGGACGGACGTGCGGGCAGAACCCAACCGTTTTCAAGACAACTTTCTTATTCAACGGAGCGAATATATTGAACGCTCCTTATCTGGCTAGGTTATACTGTATATGATCTAATTGAGACATATAGGGGTATATATGGATGAAATGGAGTAATTGAATAAATGAAAAGCCATTTTTAGGGTTCCGTACCTCTGAAAGAAAAACGAAACCCTTATGTGATAACTTTGTTGTCTGTCTGTCGGTCTGTCAAGACTCAAGACCACTTATTTCGGGAACGCGTGAAGTTAACGAGTTGTAATTTAATACTCAGATCTACGGTCTCTTGAAGTAGTATAAAGACTTCAGTTGTACAAACCTCTTCGTTTACGTCAAAAAAAGATTCAACCATTTCTTAAGATAGAAACGCATATTTCGGAACTGACCTAGAACTATGAAGTTTAGTAAGGAACATGGTTATAGACCACAAATTTAATAGAAGTAGAAGGTGTCTTTACAGTTCTGTCTATCTCCCCAAATTTCCTTAAAATCGATGCTGCGATTTAGCCGTGAAGGCGTATCACGGCTAAATCGCAGCATCGATTTTAAGGAAATTTGGAATGGATATATACTTTGGTATTTGTGGAAGGACATACGCTTTTGAAAACATTTTAAAAGTGTTTTTGTTAATATTGTTATAATTGACATTTCTAATCTATATACCAATACCAATTTATGTTTATTTTATCTTGTTTTTAAGTTTATCCTGTTAAATTGTACTCAGGGTATTTGACATCAACTAATTTAGTTTCACTTCAACTAAACTTAGCGAATGAAACATTTAGCCTATCATACATAGATAACCTAGTAGCAATTACCAACAATATAATTATATTTCTGCACGCAACATTTATATTATTCTTCACATAAGACTTTATTAATTACATCAACAAAATAATTATCTTATTTTTTCATAAAGAAAACTCTCGCATTAGAAACATTTTCCTGTGTCGTCGAGAACTTTACAAACATACAAGAAACGGGCAAAAAGAACACCCAGACTCAAAATAATATTTTGTGAATCACACAAAGTGTTTTCCCATGTAGAATTTGAACCCACAATACTTAGTACAATAGCGAGCGGCGTGGCAATCGCCTTAACAAGGCTAGCCTTGCAGTCATACATCCATGTAACACCGAGTCATTTAAATAAACATGCATATAACACCGATAAAATATAAGGCAAATGTCCTCATGAAGAGACCTTTTCAAGTGTTATTGGATCTTTGAGAGGCTTTCGACGAATGTGACTCACATTACAAAATCAATGATTTGAGTGTAGACCAGATTCCGAATGTTTCAATCAGTACTGGGATCGATCGTGTTTAAATTTGCATCCAATGTATGATACATTCAACATTTAAGGGTGGCCACTGGCCAACATGCAAGTAGTTCAGTAAATATAGCACTCTCATGTAGTATTTTGAAATTAGAAGGATCGGAAATTTCATGAAATGTGTTATTTCATTTCTGTACTGATCTTCAAAATTGTCTTTTCAAATGATGAGAAATTTAATATAAATCAACAATTTCTTGTTTGGGCTCGCTTAGATTATTTCATTTAAAACTTGCACAGTTCTTTTAAGTCTGTACAATTTTAATCTACATTGTCATGAAGGTATGGCTTTCTTCCTTTATCACACCCGTCTTTGAAATAAAGAATTAAAGACTTCCAGGCATTAAAGTACCAGGCAATTCTCAATGTTTGTCGTCAAAACTGACGCTTTTTCTAGTTTACAAAAGTACATTGTCATTCAATATCAATCAAGCCTGAATAAATTCATTAATATATAAATAAATATTCAAAAAAAAAGAGACTTCAAAGCCGTTTCTACTGAAGGTTAGATCAACTCGATTATCTTCTTTCGTAATTAATATATTTACCTTAGGTAAGATTGCGATCATAATAGTAAAAACTGCATTTTTTTATAGTTATAATGAAATAGGCGTTTGTCTTCCATCTCACCTGATGGAAAGATTAATTTTATATCTTAATTTATTATTCCAATGGATAGACTGTCGAGTCAGTAGGCCATTTTCTTAAATATATGGATTCCAAGAGCCACTACAAGCATGTCATTTGTACAACATGTTAATGCTATCTAGAAGCAAAATCTAACCTTACAATAAATGAATTTTATTTATAACCTCGGTCTATTATTTACTGACTGAATTGTTGAGCGCCTGTGGCTGTATAGATTATTTTCGTTCTGGAAATGTAGAGGGACTTAATCGGCTATTCGTAAGTATCGTAAGTATTTTAGTTTCGATGTAAATTTGTTGTCAATTTTTGGTGTCTGAGCGAGTACTGTCATTAAGTTCCGAAAGGCTTTAACTTGAGTTCAAATAAGTTAAGACACCAAACTGTCGATTGTTAAGTAAAATGTAAGTAAAATAAACATAGATAGTGAATGACTATTTAAGTTACACTATTAATATACATTGCGTATAATATACGTACAATACGCATACGATTTTGAAACTGAGTAGGAATTAAAGCCGTGATCCTTTAATACAGAGGGAGCAATGTTTTACATTTCAAAAGGTAATTAATATGACTAACAAGGTAATCAAAGGTTGATGTCAAATAGTTGTCGTATTATCATCTCAATTTCTACCGCGATCAGTATTCATAATTCGTACAGTAGTAGCGATATGATCCTTGGGGCCAAGTTATAAGCGAAATTCAAAAGCAGAAGCGTATATTTTACGTATACTGTAACGTAGTACTCTATACTAGCTATGTATATCGTTTACTAGATATCACACAAAATCTAACAAAAAAACAGACAATACTTCTTTAGTGTACTATTAACGTCAATTAACTAACACGCTGATGCCATCATTTTAATTAGTCGAGCGGGTTCATTTGAAAGGTTTGAAATAATATTCCTAAGAATATTGTGTAACTTATATTACTAACATTCTTAAAAAAAAGAAGAATATTTTATATAAATTAAGATAGAAGAATAAACATTCAGAAGAATATTTAAGGCGGCAACTCAATATTAGGATTAAGCTGAGAAGTGAGTATACCTACAGTATGGTAACCATACTCGTTTTATACCTGACATGAGACGTCAGCAAAAATACTAAACTACTTAGCTTTTGACGAAAGTATACCCATGGCCACATTATAAACATAATAAATAACTAAATATCTTGGACATCTGTTTCATAACGCTATCTCGCCCAACCTAAGCAGAACTTATACTGTGGGTATGAAACAACTGATATAAATATGCATATATATTTTTGTATATATCTCATAAAACACCCAAACTCTAAAACAAATATTTACAAATCACACAATCATTTTAGCCCTAACCGTAAATCGAACTTTAGACCTAGACCACAGTGGTCGCTGTGCTTGAGGTCTAGGGTTTGACCACGGCTAGCGTATGCGACGCTATCACTACGCTACCAAAGCTGTCAACATTAACATCCTTAAATCGCTCGCCGCTCATAGCTTTCACCACCCGATCAGTAGACGCAAAACCGTGCAGTTAAACAATCTAGTTAACTCGTATATCAAAGGGTGTATCTTAGTTGTACTGAATACGGAATCACGTCCTTATCAAACTATCGTTAAATACGTTGAAATTACCGCCGAGCAGAAGCTCAAGACTAGAACTAAATTAGTAGTTGTATCAATGAAGTTAGGAAATTAGTCAATTTAGCAGATGTTATATTTGATAGAGTACAACGAAATATTATATAATAACTTCATATTAATATTTTAAGTTTGAAATTAACTCCGTATGTGTGTTACTTTTTACGCTGAACCACCGAACTGATTTAGATGAATATTATTGAAATGAAGAAAATCTCACTATGATGATGTCTTTAAAATATTTATAACAAAAATTCTGTATAATTTCAACTAGCCTGAAACATAGTTTTTGTATTTCTTATCAAAATAGTTTTGTGAGTATCTTGTAGGATTAAAATCCCTCGCAATTCACCAGTACGCCTTAAATAAAAGCGGCCAAGTGCGAGTCGGACTCGCCCATGAAGGGTTCCGTATCAGCAAGTAACATCATATAAAAGTTCTTGTAGTTCGTTGTAACTTTCATCGATGTTTTTATACTAGTATATTGATTGAATGAAAGGTAAATTGCGATTTACGATTTATGACGTATTAAAAAAAAACTACTCACTAGATCTCGTTCAAACCAATTTTCGTTGGTAGTTTCCATAGTAATATACAACATATATTTTTTTTAGTTTTATCACTCTCTTATTTTAGAAGTTAGAGGGGGGGGGACACACATTTTTCCACTTTGGAAGTGTCTCTCGCGCAAACTATTCAGTTTAGAAAAAAATGATATTAGAAACCTCAATATCATTTTTGAACACCTATCAATAGATACCCCACACGTATAGGCTTGATGAAAAAAAAAATTTTGAGTTTAAGTTCCAAGTATGGGGACCCCCAAAACGTATTGGTTTTTTTTCTATTTTTATATAAAAATCTTAATGCGGTTCACAGAATACATCGACTGACCAAATTTCAACAGTATAGGTCTTATAGTTTCGGAAATAATTGGCTGTGACATACGGACGGACAGACAGACAGACAGACTTGACGAATCTATAAGGGTTCCGTTTTTTGCCATTTGGCTACGGAACCCTAAAAAGCGATATAAGTTGCTTCAGAGATATTATGCAAACATTAGTTTTAGATGGTTTATAATGTAGGGGTACATAAATGATTGCTACCTTTCTGCCAATTTTGTATTGAAGAGGTATCTGTTTTTTTTTAACAACGCCTCAATCATCCACTCCAACCATCTACTAGCTGTCCGACCATCATATTGAATGTAAATCACAACTGAATTCAGTATTCTACAAAACAATGAACAGGTGTATTTTATATAGAACAATACAAATATAGAATCGAGTGAGATACGGTTAACAAAACAGTCTAACGGGGTACCGTCAGCACGAAACGTTGACGTGTTTGTTTAATTGTGCGTTTGTTAGTTTTCAGTTAACCGCTGAAGCTGGACGTTTAACAATACTGCTAAAATTGCTAAAATAACATTTTTCGTACCCGAATATTGAATGTTTTAAAGCGGAGATTTATACCTTCAGAATAAAATTAAATAGTTTTCATCATTCAAACCGCAGAAGATCCATGCTTCGATAGGTATTTTGCCAATGCAACCCGACTTCTTAAGGTGACCTCCAAATATACCATACCACAAACGGTCACCCATCTAAGTACTAACCGCGCCGTCCTTGCTTACCCTCGGTGATTGTTTCCAATCGTCTAAGGCACCTCGGTTATGAGCTATCGTTGATAGTATACACAAAATTACTGAAAATCAAAGATTTTAATACAGCTCGCAATAAATGATCACCCAGCCCCAGAAGCTCCTCCCTCTGGTTTGAAAGGGCAGATTAATTATCACATATTTTTTAAATTAAAAAGTAAAGTAAACTAATATGACAGTCAACTAATATATATATTAAGCCATCCAAAGTGACTCTACCCTGCCTGATGGAAAGCATGAGCAGAATTCAAGAGTGGGGGCTACCACACTTGCTGCGAATGCAGACAAAAATTTATGGCGGCTTAGTGAGATGCTTTTTCACGCCCCGCTTGAAGGACCCGGGATCACAGTGAGAAGGAAACACGTGCGCTGGAAGTGAGTTCCAGTCTTTGACTTTCATCATTCTAATAGTACAGTAATAAAAATAATTACATTAACAGTTACTTTTACAAGTATATATCATATAGGACCTCCACAAATCATAACTTTATGCTAAACATCTCAACCCAAAAACAACACATTCACGCACTACAATATGTCCTTACATACCCATAACCCTATCGCTGCGTGGCGTTAGGCGAAGGGTTGCTCGTAATAGTTTCCGGTTCACGGGATGAACTTATTGCGTCCGATTCCGGTCGGACAGGACCAACCCAGATGACGATAATCCATTGCGAGGAGTTAATTGAAAGTATTCGCCAATCAATTGATCGCCACATTTATTGAGAAAGAATGAGGCAGATCAATTTATTGATAACATATTTCTTGAACCCTCATAAACTGTCGCGGTCGTATTCCTTGGAAATTGCGTTGGTACCTTCCGACTATAACTTCCCTGTCCGATTCGATTGGGCCTTCTTGATTTTTCGGTTTTAGTTAATTGGAATGTCTCTTACATGTGGTAGAAAGAAATAAAATCTGATTTTCTTTAGTCAGAAATAGGAGTCTTTTTTTCTGGGGGTATTACTGTGTATGTCTATGTATGCGTGTGTATGTGTGGATTCATGTGTATGTATATATACGTATGTTTATATACCTGTCTGGTATCTTCATCCATTATTATAAACCCTAAAATTCAACAGTAAATTTGTGTATATTACTCAGAAGTATTAAATTTGAATAAATTAAAATTGTTTACTATAAAGATAATACTTACCTTTACAACTAACTTGTCAGGTTTTAGATCCTAAGTCTGCACCTACCACATCATATTCCTACATCACCTGAACGTTGACTGGCAGAAAATGCCTCATGGCATTAAGTCCGCCTTTGTGCTATATGTGCATTAAGTTTTAAATAAATAAAATAAAAAACAAATAAATTATAGGTTGCACGTGGAACATAACACAGAGAACGTACATACATCTATATAAATAGCTATATGAAACGAAATTATGATATTGAATAGCTAAATCTCGCGGTGTTACTTGCGGTTATTGTTGTAAATCGCGAGTAATGTCACGGGACGAAGTAAGGCCAAAAAAATAACCTAATTAACTCTTTCTGTCATCAGCTATTTAATTAAATTATCAACAAATCATAATGCACTACTGGGCTCCGGTATCCTCTCAGGAAAGGGTTAAGGCCATATTATGTCCCCATGCAGGCCGAGTGAGGATTGGGGACTCACGAGACACGTTGTGGCTATTGCTATTATAGACATACACTTTAATTTTATTTATTTGTACAGGTTTTAATATATAGTGCTAACTAACGTATAGGTATACCTTTGCATCTTTGTATACATCATCATCATCATCAGCCTATCTCAGTCAACTGCTGGACATAGGCCTCTCCCATTGCACAACACTTTGGGCTTCTCACATCCAGCTCCTGCCCGCCATCTTGCGCAAATCCTCACTCCACCTCGCCTGTGGGCATCCTACACTACGTTTACCGAGACGCGGTCTCCACTCCAAGACTCTTCTACCCCAACGGTCATTAGTTCTGCGGCTAATATGGCCAGCCCACTGCCACTTCAGCTTTCTAATACGATGGCCTATGTCTATGCATACACCTTTACAAAAATATAGTTTTCAAGAACTAATATTCTCTTGTTATCTTTATTAAATTTTAAACGAATGGATAAAAAAACTTATCAGAACTTTCAATATGTCCATGGTAATCTTTACAAAGAACTATTATGACGACTACGGAACCATAGAAAGGAGAAAAACATTAAAACTGAGATCATTAATTAATCTTGTAATTCTTCATTAATCTCATTAGGTTATAGAATAATAAATAAGCCCATCTCTGTAATTAAATTATCACACAAACAGTAGGACAGACAGATGACACGAGACACATGGCATATCCCCACTAATAATAATCAACTAATATTAAATGGCGCACCAGATGTACGCAATTATTAGGATATTCGGTAGTGTATAAGGTAATTGAGTTACAATCATTATGGCAATACTCGTACCATTTTATGGTAGCGGAGATAATGTTGATGTGATAGTGGCAACATTTATACCAAAATAGATCTGAAATAATTATGTTTTTTTAAAGACAGCTCCCGTATTAGTTTTCTATATATAATATGTATGTATTTAAAAAAAATGTTTATGTATTTATATCAGTTGTCTAATACCCATAATACAAGCTCTGCTTAGTTTGTGACTAGATGATGTAGTGTGTTAGATGTCCGAAATATTGTTAGTAACCTGTTTCGCGAAGGACTTTACAAAGATACATGAAAAGGACACACAAAACAACTATTTGTGTATTACACAAAGTGACGACCCATCATCATCATCATGCTGGACATAGGCCTCTCCTTTGAAAGGAGGTTTTGACCTACTATACCACGCTGGCCAGACGGGTTGGCAAAGGGTTTGTTTCAAGTTTTCCTTCTTGGCAGTGATGTTAGCTGCCGACCCATACGAGATTTAAACCCAAAATAAAACATATAAGTTCAAGTATAAAGAAAACAGGTCTGCTCTGTATATAATAAAACAAAAAGGTTTTTATATTAAAATTCAAGTCTCATAACTATAATTAAACTCTTGGCCACACTACAGAGGTTTGTCTGCCAACTCTTTGGAAGACCACAATTTTTCATTAGAATCGGCCAATTTATGCGCCAGCTTAATTAGGATTTGCGTTTGTTTTATTTATGACTGGCTCACAATTACATGCAATTTGACTGAAATTGTTAACAAGAAATGAGAGAGTTTTTTTACAGTTGTATGTTATACATTTTGTACTTTAAAATATCTAAATAGTACAAATATTTGACTGACCATTCAGCTTGTAGTATATGTTTTTGATAATTACTAACTTTGCAGAAGGGTGGCAACTTGAAACATCTATTAAGTAACAGATTCAATCCTTTCTCACAGGCATTGTCGTCTAAAATCTTTCTTTTTCTTTTCAATCCATTAAAGAAAATTCTGTCCTGCAGAGTACTAATCTAAACTAATGTGTTATGTTTAATATTATATTTTTATTCATAGATGTTATCACTTAGGAGGCCAAATATTTTTTTAAAGGCAAATCCTGCATTAAGAATATACATCCTTCATGAATGGACTTTACAAACATACATGAAATGGACACAAAGAACACCCAGACTCAGAACAACAGTTTGTGAATCACACAAAGCTTTGTCCCAAGTGAGATTTTAACCTACGACACTTGGCGCAGTAGAAACAGCGTGGCGACAGCTTAAACCACTTGGCCAATCGTGCAGTTTAACTGCATCCCTTTCTGTAAGTGTAATAATACTGGGTGTAAAAGCCGCAGAACGGTTCTGCGTGATGGATGATAAATCGGTACTTCATAGCAACGTGTTATGGAGCCGCTGGTAAAAGTTAGTTATTTGTTTTGACTGCCTGGTTGGTCTAGTGGTTAGCGTATGCGGCTACTGATCAAGAGGTCTCGGGTTCGATTCCCGGGTCGGACCAAATATTTGTGTGATCCACAAGTCTTTGTTTCGGAGTCTGGGTGTTTTCTATGTATAATATATATATGTATGTATTTACAAAAAAAATGTATGTTTATGTATTTATATCAGCTGGTTAGTACTCATAATACAAGCTCTGCTTAGTTTAGGACTAGATGATGTTGTGTATAAAATGTCCGAAATATTTATTTATTTATTTATACATATATTAGTCCTCTACACAGTCACATAATCACTATATTTATATTAAGTTTCTATTCACGGCACCGTACCTGTCTTAAAAAGTTTTGATATGGTTTTTTTATTGATTTATTATTTACTGCACCTACCTACTTGCGTAATTCATGTTGTTCATTATTAGCAAATATGAATACGAGTGGTCCCCAACCCGCACTCGGCCAACGTAGGGACGTATGGCCGTAACCCTCTGAGAGGAGACCGAGCCCATCAGTCGGAGGTCATGGGTTGTTCAAGTGAAGTGAAAAAACGAGTAGAATTTATGGTAATCCTCTGCAAAAAGTCTTCGCTTATTCTAGTTCTGTGATGACGGTGTACGATAGGTAATAAGTGAATCACCTCTTTTTACAGGTACATTCAAATGCACTTGTTAATTAATAAAATACTTTTTTGCCGAAATTATGAATGATGCTCGACTTCTATTGGTCATCTTCTGCTTCTTCTTGTTCCTCTCATATTACTGGAGGTTGGACATCAGCCTTGAAAACCTTGCTTTGTCCCTGGCGAGGTGAAAGAGTTCCGCGGCGCTCTTGACTCCGGTACACTCGCGGATGTTTCGAAGCCACGATTTTTTCCTACGGCCTACTCGACGTTTCCCCGCAATTTCGCCCATCATTCTGATTTGCAGTAAATCGTATCTCTCGTGTCTGAAGACATGACTGAGGTCGGCAACTTTTCTTGTTTTGATGGTCTTCATCAACCTGCGGGTTTGACCGACACTATTGGTCACTATTGGACACTATCTATTGCTCTACTAGCTGTTAAATCGGTCATGGTAAAATACTCTACGTCCTTCCTTAAGAATCAAAGTACCTATAAAGTTTTAGCTGTGAACGCGTAACAGACGGACTATTCAGCACTGAATTATTCTTACGGGAGGTTAGTGCGTATAACCTAACAAACTATGTTAATAATATTAATACAGGTTTTATGATCGTAGAACTTCAAAGTAAGTCAAACTGTACTACATAATGTTAGAGCGAGACATGAAACTTATATGTTAGGAGTTATCCAAATCGATAATATTAATATCTGAGGGAAGATATTTGGCTGTTATGGAATTACGGGTGCACATTCCTACCCCTATGTTATAAACTAAACCCAATACAGATATTATAGGGTTATGGTGCTCCCTATGTGGACATTAAAAAGGAAATAACTTAACAAACTATGTTGTATGTAAATTTATTTTTGTTTATATGCCCTTGAGTTTGAATGTACTCGTAGATAGAACGAATTTAGATTTCAGAAGTCAAAAATCGTATAGGAATTTGATATTTTTTTGCATTTGTTTGGCGTTTACCATTTTTGCTGGCAGGTGAATATTTAATTAATAAATTTTCAGTTGGTATGTTATGGGTCTAAAAATCCCCTCCTTGTCAGATTGTCCTTAGATCTGCCAACCTGGGTACGCAGCCTATTAACCGCCTTTCAGGTTAGCCAGGGAAGTTTATCTCCTGGAGGTAGTTTTTCTATTAAGGGGACGAAATTGGAGAGAGCAAATCCTTTACGCCATATGTTTTCTCTGGCTTTGAAAGGGTTGTTGGTGTCGGCGGGAATTATATGTTTCGACTTTTCATCCTTTTCTTAGTTTGATATAGGTCATGCATTAGGTGTCTAGGATCAGTTTCCTGTTTTTGCTGCTTCTTATGATGAAGGGGTGATGCCTGCTAGTGGGTACAGCATCTCCACCGGCGTCACACCACATTTCGTTCAGGGCCACATCCACCTTCTTGGCGTGGGCAGATCGCTGCCACACTGGGCACGAGTATTTGCCCGCAGAGAAACGCAATGCCAATCCTGTGGTACGCAGAACCGAAGGTTCATATCCCCATTTCGAGGATGTTAAACGGAGGAGTAGGTTGTTACATACACACTTATGTAGGTTGTATAATATACACTTATGAGGTTAGTTTGAAAGTCTACCATAGTACACAAAAGGTATACTATATTACAGTAAATAAGTCATCATCAACAACCCATACGTTCACTGCTGTTCTCAGGTTTCCTTTCAGGAGAGAGTTAAGGCCATTTGTTTTTAAGCTACCTAAAGGCCAACTAAGTTTCACGACTGTTATGATAACAACCGGGACCCATTGCTTAACGTGACCTCTGAATCACAAAAACCATCATAACATATCATGCCAGAAACGGTCACACACCGCACCGTCGCTGCTTACGCGGCTACTAGTTCAACCGGTTTTACCTGAATTTCAGTTTTTCCACGGAGCGACTGGCATCAAACCTCCGCAACCCTAAGGGAGAACTGAAATTCGAAGATTGAACTAGTTGTCAGTATTTTTGAGGGCCACTGACTTCCCAATAACGATTGCCATAGATGTTCATGACAACCGAGACCGACGGCTTGACGTGCTCTCCGAGGCACGGACGTGAATAACCGCCAAACTTCCAAACTATTAGGAACAAACAAGCTATTAGGAACACTTTTTGGCCCCGACCCGGGATTTGAACCCGAGACCTCTAGACCAACGAGGCAGTTTTATGAGTGCTTCCACTATATAAATAAACATAGACTAAGAAGAGTTACAAATCGATAACACGTAAACCAAAGATCGGCCACAGAGTATCGATTTGAGCAAGTCTTATACGTACGCGTGCAGTTAATGGGACCACCTAATCGACGGACCCGTGCGTGCGATGCAGCCCCACGTCTCGAACTATATAACTAATGTTATTTTATTGATACAACCCAATAATATATTATATTTGTTTTTATTAGGTTTTTTATTAGCGTGTACAGTATTTTCTGTGTGTGTTGTTACTATACCAAAATAAATATTTCGAAAATCTGTTATACAAGAAATCTAAAACTAAGCAGTGCTTGTATTATGAGAACTGTTCTAAGACATATACAAAAAGTGCATATTTATATGGAAGTTAAATCCGAGATCTCAAGCGCAGCAGTCATATACCACCACTGCGCTACCGATTGCAATTTCGATTTAGCGGTTTGGATGTGAAAGAATAATAAATTTCTTAGAAAATAATATTAGATAATAAGTAGTTCCGACGATTCACACAACATCATCTAGTCCCAAACTAAGCAGTTTTTACTATGGGTACTAGACAACTAAAATAAACACATGTATTCGTTCATATAGCTAATACATAGAAATCACCCAAACTTCATAACAAATATTTGCATATCATAAAGACATTTCGACAAGTCCGACACGAGAATCAAACCCGAGACCTCTTCATTAGCAGCCGCATACGATAACCACTAAACCAAGGCTGTCAGGTAGCTACTACTCCGTTTATGGCATGATAGTACCAGAGCAGCCCGCTCAAATAAACTACCTCATCCATGATACGTTTGATATGTAAAAAGACAACCAATTTTTATTTTCATAGACTTTATTAATAGCTATACCCGCGCTTATTGTTGTGAGTCGCGAGTAACGCCACGGAACAAAGCTAGTATAAAAAAAATTGTCTAAGTTACTCCTTCGATCATCAGCTTCCTGCCAGTGAAAGTCCCTTTAAAATCTGTTCAGAAATTATCCAGAACAATCAGATACAAAAAAAAATAAAAAATGCATTTTAACGTATATACTCTAATTTGCATAAAAAACTGTTAATTTGATATTACACACATACACTTCAATTTTAATTATTTGTGTAGATGCCAAAGTATCTTTACTGTCTGATGGAAAGCATAATTGTTTTCCAAGAGAGGTTGCCACTGCGAATATTGACCCAAGATGGTAACTGCTTTTTCACGTGCGGCTTAAAACACCCAGACTCATATACTTCAACCTCTGTCATTGTCTGAGTGCAAGTTATTTTTCATACCCGTCCCATATCGATTCAAAATATCACTCCGGCTATATCTAACACTATTTCAATTTCAACAGCGCTATAAATGTTTCTTGGCAATGAACGGTATGTTGCACAAAACAATGCAGCCCAAGCAATAAGGCTTCTATATCGAATAACAAATGTAAGCTGGATCGATTCTCCGGCGAGCTATTTTATATTCACGATACTTAGGGCTATAGTCATACTGTTATCGTGAGCTTGAATTCTCGTAACTATTTAAATAGTTTATTTTCATAGGGAATTAAATTTCGGACTCTCTTAAAAAATATAATGTTCACACACACACACACACACACACACACACACACACACACACACACACACACACACACACACACACACACACACACACACACGCACGCACACAGACAGACAGACAGACAGACAGACGCACGCACGCATGCACGCACGCACGCACGCACGCTCTCACGCACGCACGCACGCACACACACACACACACACACACACACACACACACACACACACACACACACACAAACACTTTAACACATTTTACCTTAAACTTTGTTGTATCAAAGACTTTGTTTGTATCTGGCACTACTTACTTTTCTATCAAGGAAGAAATCAGTAGTGTCACAGTTTCATACTTTTTCAGCTGTTATGATTACTGTTTTATTTAAGTTGTTTTTTTTATTTCATTGTTTTCATTTAAACAAATAAAATTATAACAAACACTTATATGTATATATCAATATGCATATTATCTAAAAGCCGTAGTCAAACATCTTCTAAATAAAACATCTAAGCAAGAAGATGAAAATGGAACGAAAAATTCCACTCGATACAAAAACTATTTAAGGAATTCACGAACCGTTAATCTGTTAAAAATAACATTCGCTAAAGAAAAATTTGCCGATAAGGCCTTGGTAAATATATAGCTCACAAAATATTTTCTAAATATAAAGTAAATGAAAGGATAGAAATGTGATAGATAGAAATATTTAAAGATGTTTCAGAATAATCTTTGTCCAGATTGATATGATGAAGTCAACAGGCAAGGAATCTAATATGTTTATGTCAGCAGTTATCACTATTTTATATTTTTTTTCTCTGGTTACGTTTTAATTTTAAATTTTTCACTTTTCAATATTAAAATGGGATATAATATTATGTGTAATATTTTATACAGCAATGCATTAAACTATTGTCTATCTAATTAGTTTATTCTGAATATATTTATATGGTCTAAACAATTAAATAAAATTGAAGCATATCTTTGTAATTTCAAATTAACAGCTTCACTAAATGCATATTTATGAAAGTTTAAAGACTGTCTCGTCAAATCAAGAGATCTCGGGTTCGATTCTCTGGTCGGCCGAAATGTTTATGTGATCCGCAAATATTTGTTTCGAAGACTGGGTGTTTTTTATGTATAGTTTGTATCTATTTATAAAAAAAAGAATGTCTAAGTATTTATATCAGTTGTCTAGTACCCATAATACAAGCTCAGCTTAGTTTGGGACTAGATGACGTTGTGTGTAAATGTGTAAATAGTATATGCTAAATTTGGAACAAAAACATTTTTAAGATTCTTATCTGTCAGTCTGTTTGTTTGTTCCTGCTAATCTCTGGAACAGCTCGATCGATTTTAGGGGCAACTACACGTGAAATTTGCTGATGATTTAAGAAATAACTTAGGCTTCTTTCTTTTAGAGGTATACTCGTAACGCCGCGAGGTTTTGTACACAATACTACTTTACAACGACAACAATCTCACTCAGCAAGTAAATATATTATCATTACATTAGTTATAAAACAACTTCGAAATATACCAAGTATACAGTAAAACAACCAAATTTTAACAAGATGAAATAATTGAGTGGGTACCCTCGTCCATACTGTCCGAGTACCAAGTAATCACACGCCTGGCTGGAATATCCGGCGAGTGCCCCTCGGCAGGTAGTCTCTCGAACCCTCACTGTAATACCCTAGTCAACTTTCATCACACGTGTGATAAGGTACCTAATAGGGTAGTCCACTTATAAGACTTATAAGTCAGTAGAAATTATTTGCTTAAAGTAAACACTAAAGTTTATGATCGACTTTTGAACTGATCTAAACTGCTACGATAGCTTAGTTGTTGACGCGATCGCCTCTCCGTTGAGTGTTGCGAGTTCCTTCACCGCATAGAGTAACACTATGTATGATTCACAAATTATATAATTATACATGCATATTGTAGGTAGTAGAGCCCGCTGATTACAGCACAAATTGGCCGACTCACACAGAAGACCATCCTAATAATGGCAGCACTCCTGCTGTCGTATTTCGTTGATGAGTAAGAGACCGAATGGCCCAATCATTCTGCATCATTCTCCCGACTTCTAGGGGCCGGGAGAATTATGCAGAAACATCCGACCAGGCAGCCATAGTATGGGCCACTATGTTGCATTGCTTACCCTCACAATGCAGGTGATGACCCCTACTCCTGGATTCTACTTATTCTTTCCATAATTTATAGTAGAATTACCTTGGTAGGCCAAAATTAGACTTTCTGTCCGTCTAACGAAATTGTTCTTGAACCGAATAATGAAAAAGTCGTGTAATATGTTAAACTATAGGAATATTAATTATTACTTGATATCCTGATTTTACTGAACTATTTAATCACTAACAGATAATAATGATACCATGGGAGAGCCTTAGTACGGCCCGAAGTAGTCGGGTCAGCAAGAGTGATATTTCCTCCTCAGAAAAAACAGGTTTGTTAAAAATAATATTGTTCTACGTGATCAAGTGAAAGCACTTTAGTAAAAAGTATTTTTAGAATGCTAAATATTGCTCTTAGAATGGTTCGTATTTGAGTATTACAATAAATTTGAACAGATCATAAATAAACTTCAGCTTTGACAATTATGGCTACCAAATTTACTATTCTTGAATTAAAATAGGTAGTAGAGCCACGCTGATTTCAGCACGAATGGGCCGGCTCGACCCGGCTAGTACTACCCTCACACAGAAGACCATCCTAATAATGACAGCATTCTTGCTGTCGTATTCCATTGGTGAGTGTGAGACCGGAGGCCCAATCGTTCGGCATCATTCTCCCGCCCTTCGAAGGCCGGAATTCGAATGATGCAGAATAATCTAACCAAGCTGCCATGGTAAGGGTCACCATGCTACATTGCCTACCCTCACAATAAGCATGGTGACCCCTACTCCTGGATTCTACTCATGCTTTCCATCAGGCAGAGTAGAGTCACTTTGGCAGGCTTAAATATAAAAAAAAAAAAAAAAAAAAAAAAAATAGACCATGTTTGATCAACAAATAAATATACGAAAAAGACCCACAAAGTTATACAAAATTCTATCAGTAACTTAACAAAATGTAACGTTTCTCTTTTGTTGTGTTTTATGTTAATACAACGAGGTTACATACACGATTAGTCTGTTTGTTTTCTTCTATGTCTTCTCCTCTAAAATACTGACCCAATTGTGATAAACTGTACTTAAGAGATAAATTTTACTTTTATCTCTAAAATGAAAACTCAGAGTGGCAAAATAAATATGCAGATATAAATTCTATGTAAAGTCAGTCTGTCAGCTAAGAGCATACAAAAACATAAAATTTAATCGTATTATTATAGTCAAACTCACTCAAACCTATTCTGTAAGCGTCGACATTAAATAATGGCTCATATAAATTTGAAATAAACCATTTCAAAATAATGTAGCATAAACTCAGAGCGAATCTAGACTTTATTTATTAAATATCATGTCATAACGACCGTTCCATTATAACCTCATTCATTTACTAATCAAATTACTGAAAATATTACCAATTCAACCAACCATTCGTACAAATTTGCGTGTTCATAAATAAGCACACATTATTATACCAATTAATTACCACTATTTAGTCTGCCACTATCACTTAACTAATATTATAACGTTAAAGAGTTCATTTGTATCTTTGAACGCAAAGTACTAGGACGATTTTGAAAATTCTTTCAATTTTAGCTCAGTTCTCGAGGCGCGCGCGTGAAACATCAAGAAAGGCCATGCTCAAGGCTGATATAAGAAAAACCCAACAAGAGTCCGACCCGGGAATCGAATCCGTGGCATGGTGGCCCACACCAGTCCGTTTATTGACATAGGTACTTCTGAATCACTGAAACCCTTCAAACTTTCTTTTTCTATAAACCTTAATCCACTCAGTTCATTCAATGTTTTCCTTATCAATAAAGAAAATAATCGTCCATAAGCTCTGTGCCTCATAAGTGAAGTGTTTAATATCATCATCATCGTTATCATCAGCTCATTGCAGTGTTCGGTTTATATATGGGAATATTAACCTGAATATCTCAAGAGATACACATAGTTTGACACAGGGCTGTACCAAACTAAATAAAAAAATACGATGATCATTTGACAATCTAATTTTCCAGTATAAAATTAAAAACCTCGACAAAAATCTTTAAGCAAAACATACTCTCACAACTTATGTAAAAACGCTATCGAAATTCTTAGAAAATTCTGAGTGAAACTTTATAAAGGAATGTTTATGTTAAAGGCTGACCTAAAAATGTTAAATGATATTCAACATTTTCTTATTAGCACATGAAACATTGAAAAGTATATTATTTAATTATAATGATATAACAAAAATATATAGACGTCCTGATATGGAAAACTATTAGAATAAAATAAAGTATATTGTAAGTACAAAAATTATTTTCACAAGTACTCAAATGCATTTAATTAATGAACACGTAGTAATGCCTACTAAAACCTACTTTGGATGGACAAATTGACTGTAAACAAACATGTTTAGAGTAATTTTGGTAAAAAGGGGAAAGAATAATTCTTTGATTATGGAAATAGATAAAAATGAACAGATAAACTATTTTATATATGTACACATACTTTTGAATATCCTATTCTATGTTACAGCCCTTATAATGAAGCATATTCAATATTTATCTAAACAAGTTATGAAAAAAATCATAGTTAATTTACAAATTATATCTATATTATCAAACTGTTTACTTTAAATTTTAAGTGAATAAAATAAAATTTGGGAAATGCCCATCAAAATTACAAAAATATTTAACATATTACGTATAAAACAAACAAATTATTTAGATACTTACTAAAATAATTAAATCCCAAATAAAAACACTTCACTAAATAAAACACAACAATCCAACACTTCACAGTTAAAAACAATCTCAATTATCAAAAACAAATCAATCTTGTCTAGAAACAAACCAAATAATAAGTTTCTACATACACAGTTCAAGAGTTTACGCACTTCACTATGCAAAATACTTCGCGGGATATTTCCGGAGAACGAAAATATCACCCTATACGCGTCCGACTGTCGCAACGATGCGACGTAAACTGAGGCATCAGGATCTACCCTTACAGTTTTCCGCGATAGAACGAGACAGTAATATCCGGTTTTCAGAAATTTTGAAAAGTGGGAAAGGGATGGAAATAGGCAGTTTCGTTTCGCACGTGGTACGATGCGGTCAATTGCAACGCTACGGTCATTGCCATAGAGTTATCATATTACAGTTTCATAGTTTATTTATGTGTCTGAGATTATCCAGCCAAATTACAAGTGCTTTTAAATAGAGGAAAACTTGGGAGAATTGTAATGTTTTCTTTTCATTTCTTTTATTTTTATTGATAAGATATTGTTTTCCTTCCCCGCTGTGAGATAACACAGGTATTGGGAGTCCCGTAGATAATGAAGTTTCCACGATAATGTTTGTTTTGTACCCCGAGGTGGATAAATATTGATAAGATTATTATTTTTATTATTTTTGTTTACAAATTGGTTGACAAACGAATACATGTCCTAATTACTAGCGTATGTTTCAATGTTTCAATGTTAATAACATTTCCAAACAAAGCCTTCTGTACTACAGAGGTGCAACATCTAACTACAGTTGAAATCTGATATCCCTGGACGTATAATCGTTATCTGTTAGTCTGTTTATCTGTTACCTTGTTACGGCCAAACCGTGGCACTGAAAACAATGAAATTGGGCATGAAGAATCTTTATAAATAAAAACATAGGCTACTTTTTATATTAATAACCAACTTACACGCGGGCGGAGCCGCAGAGAAAACTATAAATAATAATCCGTAACTTTATTTGTTTTCTTTAAACTTGAAAGTTGTTATTCCTAAAACTCTTTCAATATAAATTAAGAATATTTTAAATTTTGGCCGATGTCCAGCTATGAACTACAAAATGCTGTTAATGAAGCCGGAACTTAGAGGTATGCAACTTTGATATCCTTTTCGAGCTATTGTTATGCCTTTCCTTAATATCTTCATTTATTTTACAATACTCTCTAAACTTTTGTGTCTGTAAATCCCAAATAGACTATGATGGCAAAAGACTCGCCCTTTATCGCGTGCAATGATCGAAATTAAATAGATAGTGGCCAAACGACTCTAGCTACCCTATCGAGAATACACGCTTAATCATATTTATTTGACTGCCTTGTTGATCTAGTGGTTGGCGTATGTGGCTGCTGATCAAGAGGTCTCGGGTTCGATCTCCGGGTCAGACCAAATTTATTTATGTGGTTCACAAATATTTGTTTCGGAGTCTGGTTGTTTTCTACGTATAATATGTATGTATTTACAAAAAAAAAGTATGTTTATGTATTTATATTAGTTGTTTAGTGCCCATAATACAAGCTCTGCTTAGTTTGGGACTGAATGATGTTGTGTAAGATGTCCGAATTTATTTATTTTCTTGTACTAGCTTTCGCCCGCGACTCTGCCCACGTGTATATCAGTTATAGTGATTAAATATAGCTTATGTTATTTTTTTGCCTCTAGGATAACAGTGTATCAAATTTCATATAAATCGGTTTTTTAGCATGTAAGCCGGACAGACACAGACTTACTTCCGCATTTACTAGTATAATACTAGTCTTCTTCTTCTTTAGGTACCATCTCCATCACGGAGGTCGGCGACCATATGTCTGTATCTATCCCTTGCTTCGGTCATGCGAATCAATGCTTCTGTGCTTTCCACCTTCAACCAGTCTCTTATGTTCTTTGTCCAAGATATACGTTTTCGGCCTCTACCTCGTCTCCCTTGAATTTTCCCTTCAATAATTAATTTTATTATATTATATTTACTATTTCTATAAACATGTCCGAAATAAGCTGCTTTCCTCTTTTTTATTGTTTCAATTAATTCTACCTTTTTGTGCATAATTTCAAGTACTCTAACATTAGTGACTTTGTCTGTCCATTTAATTTTAAGCATTCTTCTATATATCCACATTTCAAAAGCTCTGAGTTTATTAATTAGTTTTTGTTTCAAGGTCCAGCTTTCAGAGCCGTAGGTTAAAATAGAAAGAATATAGCATTTCACCATTCTCCATCTGAGTTTTATGTTGATCTTTCTATTAGTCAACAGTTTTTTCATTCTTTGAAAGCTGTTTCTGGCAATTTCTATTCTTGTCCTAACTTCTTTTTCTGAATCCCAATTAATAATACTAGTAAGGATAAGTAATTTTTATATCTATCTTTTGGTTACAAATAATAATTTGAGTACCAAAAGTTAACTTGACATGCAAAGTTTTTCATTCAGACGTACGGAACTCTAATTACAGCAAGAAAGTATTAATACCCCAAAGAGATAAAGGGGCGTGCCAACGGCAAAAGGGAATAGACAATTATAGTGGAAAATTTTGAAAGAAAGAGACATTCAATTATTAAATAACTGAGCAATAATAAAAGTATTAAAATAATTCAATAGAAATAAACTTGCCAAGAGAAATTCTAGTAGTCAGCGTGATTGCCTCTTCGAGAATTATTTAGAAATTGTTCTGTGAGCCGGTTATGTATTTATTTATAGAATAATAATCCTACTCTATTTGTAACGGTTAGGTAGCCTATAATTTGTTTTGTATCAGTTGTATAAAGAACAAATATAGAAATCTGCGGGATTGATTTCTATTTTAATGTTACTGACCATGAAAACTTAAAACAATAAATTAGAAATCGTAACCATTTAAGTACTCGGGAACTGACGAATCGATAGAATCTTAATATAAAATGGTAACTATCAAAAACAAAAAAAAAATCGGACATCTTAGACACAACGTTATCTAGTCCCAAATTAAGCAGAGCTTGTATTATGGGTACTAAACCACCGATATAAATACATAAACATCCTTTTTTTTGTAAATACATACATATTATACATGAAAAACACCCAGACTCCGAAACAAATATTTGTGTGATCCACAAATACCACAAATATCCATAAAACCCGACCCGGGAATCGAACCCGAGACCTATTGATCAGCAGCCGCATAGGCTAACCATTAGACCAATAAGGCAGTCTATTTGACAAAGAGTAAACTGATCATTACTGTCTATGCTGGGCGAAGAATATAATTTAAGTTGATATTCAAATAAATCACGAAAATTTGAAAGAAATAGTAGAAAACCAGGAAAAAAGATTACACGCTATAGAGAGACAGGCAAGAAAAAATAATTTGGTATTTTTCGGCATAGAAGAGAAGGAAAAATCATACGTTAACTTAGAAAGAAACTTCATTATTTGGACGGAACAATATCTTTCTCTAAAAATAAGCTACAACGACATCCAAGAAATAAAAAGAATAGGAAAGAAAGATGGAAAACTACGCCCATTAGTAGTGACCTTCACAACTCTAGGCACAAAGATTAAAATTTTGAAACAGAAAAGAGCACTAAGTGATACACATTATTACATTAAAGAAGACTATCCAAAATATGTACTAGAGAAGAGAAGAGAGCTACAAGAACAACTGCAACAGGAAAGAGAAAAGGGAAATATAGCTAAAATTAAATATGATAAACTGATAATTTTAAAAAATAACACTAAAAGGAAGCTGCCTTTATCACCCGAGATTGCCAGCGAAACCAATGTAGAGAAAAATACGCAAATAAATAAAACACAACAAATTGTGGCTTCGGTCGGGGGGTCTAGCAGCTTCTCGGAAGGAATCACTAAACAAGGAATACTAAATTACATAGTCAAAAATACAACGAACAGGTATTATAATAAAAATAATCGAGCATAGCAATTCAGCGCCTCCTCCTCCTTCGACACAGAACAAACAAATACACAATTAAAAACAAGAAACAAACAAAATAATCTTCCAATCCGGCCGGTCACCGTGGAAGAGTACGACCAAAACCCTCCAAAAATAGATACCACAAAGACTAAGAATGGCAGTAAACAAAAACAACAATATATACACATAGCAACATACAATGTCAGAACCTTATCGTCATATGAACGCTTATTAGAATTAGAGGAAGCAATACAAGAAACAAAATACGACGTTATAGGAATATCTGAAACAAGACGGCTAGGTACCAACATAGAAGAGTATACCAACTTTATATTTTGTCACGTGGGTCACACGCCCGGTCTATATGGAGTAGGCTTTATAGTAAACAAAGTACATAAAAACAATATAGAGAGTTTTACAGGCATAACGGAAAGAATCGCTGTACTAAACATGAACATTCAAGGCTTCTTAATTTCTATAATACAGGTGTATGCACCGACGGAATCTGCTAGTGAGGAAGAAATTGAAGAATTCTACAAAACGATTGACAAAGCTTTGGACACTGCACACAATAATGTCATACTTATGGGAGACTTCAATGCGAAGATCGGGCTTTCTAAGAAAGAAGAACATTTAGTAACAAAGCAATTCGGGAGCGGGACGAGGAACGAAAGAGGACAGAGGCTAGTGGATTTCGCTTTGGAGCATGAACTTACTATAATAAACACATGTTTTAAGAAGAAACTAAGCAGAAGATGGACATGGAGATCTCCGGATGGAAAAACTAAAAATGAAATAGATTATATATTATCAAACCAACCGAGATTATTCCAAGATATCTGTACTATGAACTTAAACTACCCCTCAGACCATAGATTAATCAGATCAAAAGTAAAATTAACTAAACAAAAGAAAAGTAGAGTTAATTTCAGTGGTAAGTATACAAACCAACTGAAATCTGAAGCAGAAATAGCTAATTACAAGGAATCCTTATTAGACATGATATCTAGGCAAGGCCACGGAAACACCTCAGTGCAAATCCATTATGATAACATCACAACTGCAATCACCACGAGTTTAAAATCAGCCCAAACAACGGGAAAGGACCACAAACGACACAAAATACTATCCGAACGCACATTATCTCTATTACAAAGAAGGAAGGAAATTCAAAAAACTAAAAACAAATCAAGATCAATTAAAAATGAACTCTCCGCACTCTACAAGCTAGTTAATAAATACATCAGAAAGGACTACTCAACATATAGACAAAATACATTAGAAAAGCATCTAAACCTCACAGGCAGCACAAAAAAGGCCTATAAAGAACTCAGATCAAGCAAAACTTGGATAGAAGGACTAAAAGAGTTTGGCAAAAACATAAACAATAGAGAAGACATCATTAACACAGCAACTAATTTCTACAAAAACCTATATAGCAACAAAAATCAACTAACTACACTAAAAAATAAAGACACTTTTAAAACTATAAACATGCAAGAAATCCACAGTGAACAGTTTGACGGAGATAACATTAAAACAATTAATGAAAACGAAATCATAGAAGCAATAAAAAGGCTCAAACTAGAAAAATCCCCTGGTTCGGACAACATAACAAACGAAGCTTTAAAGACGGCTTACCTTATACTGGCAACACCGCTCGCTGAACTATTCAATCTAATATTACAAAGCTCTGAAACGCCTACACAATGGTCCGAATCAAATATTATTTTAATTTATAAGAAGGGAGACCCAAAAGATATAGGGAACTATAGACCGATAAGCTTGCTACCAACTCTGTACAAGCTTTTCTCGGCGATTATAAACTCGAGAATCAGCCCCGTAATCGAAGCAAGGCAGCCTGTAGAACAGGCGGGTTTCCGAAAAGGTTTCTCTACGATAGACCATATACATACCTTAGAGCTAATTATAGAGAAGTATCGGGAACAACAGAGACCACTCTATCTCGGATTCATTGACTACCAAAAGGCCTTCGACACAGTAAGTCACGATAACGTTTGGCAAAGCTTGAAAGAACAGGGAGTAAGCGAAGTGTATATAAAAGTGATCCGGAACATATATAACAATAACATAGGTAGAATAAAGCTAGACATACTGGGACCGAGCTTTGCAATAAAGAGAGGTGTAAGACAGGGCGACCCCTTGTCGCCAAAAATATTTATCGCCATACTCGAAAGCATCATCAACAAACTGAACTGGAGCAAACGTGGAATCTACATTCAAGGAACCTTTCTGAGTCATTTGCGTTTCGCTGATGATATAGTAATATTATCCGAGACAAGCTCAGAACTACAGATCATGATCAATGACTTACAATCAGTAAGCGCAGATGTAGGACTTGAAATCAATCTCACTAAGACCATGGCAATGACTAATAGCCTCAAAAAACAGATAAAAGTCAATGGATATCCACTAGATTACACAGACAAATATATTTACTTAGGAAAAACAATTAGTTTCGAAAAAGAAAACAACGAACTAGAGATTGAAAGAAGAGTACAGCGAACATGGAATAAATTCTGGAGCCTGAAAGAAATTTTCAAAAGTAACATGCCAATAAAACTGAAAACTAGGACAATGAACTCTAGCCTCTTACCATGCTTAACATATGGATGTCAAACATGGAAATTTACGACAAAAGTTAAGAAAAAAATAACATCCTGTCAGCGCGGTATTGAGAGAAGCATGCTCAAAATAAAAAAACTAGATAAGATTAGACACGTTAAGATAAGAGAAATAACAAAAGCTACTAATGCCTTAAACTACGCACAAAAGTTAAAGTGGAAATGGGCCGGCCACATAGCGAGGCTTAGAGACAAGAGATGGACCTACAACACTACCATATGGAGAGGACCTCAAGGAAAAAGGAAGAGAGGAAGGCCCTCAACACGCTGGGAGGACGAAATAAAAAAAGTCGCCGGTCCAAAGTGGTGGCAAATAGCACAGGATAGAGAGAAGTGGTCATCATTGGAGGAGGCCTTTACCCAACCTGGGGACCTTGCTAATAATTAAATATAGTTATAATAATATTAGTAAATTAATGTAGCAATGTAGCAGGATCAAATAAAGGCTTTTTTATTTTATTTTATTTTTATTATTCAAATAAATAATCCTTGTGTTCATAACAAGCTACACTTAAGCCGTCTCTATACTAGAAGTCACCAAACGTATGTAGTCCACAAATTTTAGAAGACATCTAAGCCCAAGGTGTCCCCTATATATTAGTACAAATATCCCTAAGAGTTACCTAACTTTCTCTAAGCAGTCCATTAAATTATGGGGACGTTGGTTAAAACCTTTTCCCAATATCTTTCGAATCTTAGTTTACCAAAACCATAGCATGGCTTTAATGCCCGAAATTAGAGCAGCAAACTCAAGTGTTGCCATAGGAAATAACTCTAATAAAGTGAAGGAAATAATAGTTTTATTTAAGCAAAGTACTGGCCATTTAACCATACACCCGGTCTTTACGGAACAAGCCTTACACAAATTAAGTATGTAGAGTTTTATAGCCAAAACTCGTGGAAACAGGGTAAGTTCAAGTGGCTGTAAAAAGTTTTGTAATACTGGTAACACTGAGCTGGGGAGCACGTGATTATACTACCAATTTAGGGAGTACCCTTATCGTTTAACGATGCTTCGAAAACACATTACGTGCTTGTATTCATCGATTATAATGTTGATAGTTAATTTTGTAATACAATGAAGTTAATTTTCACTTTCTCCTTTTCTCTACAGTACAACACGTATTGGCCTTGTAAGTCAACACTTTGGACTGCAAAAAATACGCACCAGAACTAATCGGTTCAGATCTTTCTTCTTGTGCCAAGCAGTTAAAAACTGGAACCCACGGCCATCTCATGTCATGCCACTTTCTTTCCTACTATGATCCTGGGTCCTTTAAGTGGGGCGCGAAAATGCATCTTACTAGGCCGCCATAGTGTGGGACGCCTAATTTATTAATAAAAACTAAAACTGAAATATATAATTGTGTATGTAATAAATAATGACCCGATTGTAATTTTAGTTATATAAAACAATTCTGACATCCAGCTCCTGCCAGCCACCCTGAACAAGTCGTCACTCCACCTCGCCTTTGGGCGTCCTACACTACGTTTGCCGAGCTCTACGTCTCTACTCCAGAACTCTTCTAACCCACCGGTCATCAGTTCTGCGGCTAATATGGCCAGCCTACTGCCACTTCAACTACAATTTATTGCCTGGATGCGAGAAGCCCAAAATTGATCAAAGTGGTGTGCAATGGGAGAGGTCTATGTCCAGCAACGGACTGCGGTTCGTTGATGATGATGATGATGAGAACAATTTTTTTTATTTACTGGGCCAGTTATCTAGTGTTTGCATGTATGTGGCTGTAATTTATATTCATCATCATCTGATAACCTAATTAATCTGTATGTATGTATAATCTTATGTATTTATAATCATATAAGTTTGGTTCTCAGCAACCTGGTTAATTTAGTATAGACTCTCTTTAGTATACAATTATACGACTTTGTAAAGTTTGTATCAAATTATTACAATGTAAAAAGACGTAGCTTTATATAAAAATACTAGCTGTGCCCGCGACTTTGGAATAGTGACTACGTAATAATAATTAATTAATTAAATGTTCAACGTGATTCTTTAAATTGTCATAGCTTTATTATTTATAACGTTTAACTTTATTATTTATTATTTATAACGTTTCGACCAGGTTGCACCGGCCGTGGTCACAGGCTGACTGACAACCTGGTCGAAACGTCAGGCAAATCAGAGGTACGTAATACCCTAAATAAGTGATCGCGTTAATTCCCGTAAAAATAATATTAATTATCATGGAACGCGAAAGTTTAAAAGCTAATTGATTGACGTTAAAAATATTAGTGACATTTAAATCTCAATCGGATAAGCCCTTTCTGAGATTAGCGTGCACAAACACATAGACAAACAGACAAAAATCTATCAATCATTGTTTTGGGTTCGGCTTGCCTTGATAAAGGTCCTAATAATATTTTTTTTCAAAAAATTCCATGTACAGACAGTGATCTGTTACATTTTTATTATATACTAGCTTTCACCCGCGGCTCCGCCCTCGTGTATGTGTATGTCGGTTGTCGCGGTGAAGGGTAGCCTATGTCCTTTCCCAAGTTCAGTTCTATCTTATCCAAATTTCATCAAAATCGTTTCAGTCGTTTAGGCGTGAAAGCGTAACAGACAAACAGACAGACAAAGTTACTTTCGCATTTGTAATATTGGTAGGGATTTTTATTAAATATTTAGATTTTAAGCACCTTGAAATAACCATCATAAGTAAAAAAACGATATCAATATGATTTCCAAATTGTTTGTATTCTGTTATATTTATTATATCAGTAAACTATACATTACACAATAAAACCAGTGTAATACCACCATACTAACCATTATTCTACAACATACCTTGTATTTGTAGCCTCGAGCTACGAACCAGCTACGGTCATGCTACGTGTGTGCTACGGTGACCGCTATAATTTCACTTAGGGTTGTCGAGTACATACGTTTGTTGGTTCGCAGATTACCAGCCCTGAAGCTGTGTGACTGTAATAATATTTTGTCAGTGTGCAGCAACTTTAGTCATATAGAAGACTTGTTAACATTGTTTGGTAAAAACGATATAACATACTTAAAAAAAGAATGAATAACTGAAGACCGAAAAGAAAACAAATATTTTATATCTGCGTTCTTAGTGGAAGTAATTATTTCATTGAATTTATTTGGAACTTTCTTTTTTTTTTTTTTTTTTTCTTTTTGAATTAATTGAAGGCGTAGTTATGCGACTGTTGTGCTTGAGGTCTTGGGTCTAATTCCGGGGTCAGACCTAATGTTTGTCTGAACTACAAGTATTTGTTTTTGTTTCTTGTGTTGTGAAGTATGTTTATGTATTTATATCAGTTGCCTAGTATACCATACCCATGATACAAGCACTGCTTAGTTTGGGACTAGATGGCGCTGTGTGTAAGATGTTCGAAATATAGATTTCATTTTTATTGAACCAGTAAGCACTATTTGGGTAATCTAAAGGGTAATTCTACCTGAAAATGTATAATACCTGCTAAAACACTCTCAGTCAGTCCGCTCGCGTGTATGATAGTTATTATAGTAAAGAATAGCCTATGTATTTCTCCAACTGACAAATAACCTCTTTTAAAATTTCATTAAAATCAGCGCATCAGCTCAGCAATGAAATCGTAACAAACAGAGTGACTTTCAAATTTATAATATCAGTAGTTGACCCAGCGAACTTCGTACCGCCCAACTTTAAAATTCCAGAACTTGATCGCAGCGCCACCTACCGGGTCCAATTGCGAATCTAAACCATTCCCAGATCCCCTTAAAGACACACAAAAAATTTCATCAAAATCGGTCCAGTCGTTTGAGAGAAGTTCAGTGACATACACACTCACACAAGAATTATATATATAAAGATTACTAGTTACCGCTTCTCTAACCGGAGTTTATAAATACTTTACAGGATTTGCAACCTTACTTCCTTTCCAATAATACTCATATACAAAACCAGTCACTTTTATAATACATGTATACTTGACTTGAAGGTGGCCCGCCAGGCATGATCACCTGGTCGAAAGATCCTCCCTTTGTGTTAGAGGGACAGGGCACTCGTTCCTCTACGATTAATAACAGTCGCGGGGTTGGTAAGTTGGCGTCTTAGCCCCAAGCCTTGGAGAGTGCGTAAAGCCGCCTGATCTCCGATATCCGTCCCATCGTATTATGACTGCCTTGTTGGTCTAGTAGTTAGCGTATGTGGCTACTGATCGAGAGGTCTCGTTTCGATTCCTGGGTCGGACCAAATATTTGTGTGATCACAAATATTTATTTCAGAGTTTGGGTCTTTTCTATGTGTAATATGTATGTATTAACACAAAAAAGTATGTTTATGTATTTATATTAGTTGCTTAGTACCCATAATACAAGCTCTGCTTAGTTTGGGACTAGATGGTATTGTGTGTAATAGATGTCGGAAATGTTTTTATTTATTAGGCTGAAAGAACAGAGAGTGCACTATAATATCTCCTGACTGTTCTCTATTGAGACTGACCGCCGTGGTCGAGAACGGCTAGGAGTGCATAATACTTGACTGCACGATTGGCGTATTTATTTAAGCCACCACCTCGTTACTTACTTACTCCGTTTGCTCAGCGACTCAAAGTGAGTCTTGGCTTCCTATACAAGAGAACGCCACTCCATTCGATCCTGGGCTGCCCTTTGCCAGTAGTCGGCTTGAAGCTCCCCAAGGTCCGCCTCTACTGTATCCCTCCAGCGATATCTGAGTCGCCCAACCGGACGTCGTCCGATCGGACGACCCAGATAGGCTTTTTTCACTCCTCGATCTTCTCTCATTCTTTCAACGTGGCCAAGCCACCGGAGCCTATGTGCTTTGATTTGTCCGATGATATTTGGCTCCGCCACGGCATCCTCAACTTCCACGTTTTTCCTGATCCTCCATCAGGTTTCCGCACGGGGCCCAAGATCGCTCGCAAGACCTTCCTTTCTGCAATGAGGAGATTGTTCTCCTCTTTTTGTGTCAGCGTCCAAGCTTCACACCCGTACATAAGTATTGGCGCTTATAACTGTTTTATATATTTTAAACTTAGTGTTTTTTCGTATTTTGTAACAAGTATGATGATTTCGTATATTTAAGATATTTCGTTTTCATGAACCTTCCAATGTTCGTTGGAGCCTATTATCTACTTTTTTCCTTTCATACTAGTTCACGCTTTTGCTGCTGCTTGTAATTTTATGCTTCATACTATATCTTTCTTGCACACAACCTTTCATACTTTTCAGGCGGAATTTGTGCTAATCTACTATCTATGTGTGATCTGCTTTTTTTTCTTCATTCTAGGGGGTAGTAAATATGACACAATTTATTATTTACACTTTTGTCCTTAGTTACTAAACTAATTCTATCCATATTTTACAGCTAAATTACAGTTTATAAATTAATACTAATATTAAAACGCTATGTTATTGTGCAACTTACTGTCTAATTTTATCGTCTTATTACTTTATGATTTACAATAATAATCTTTAAATTATTTTGAAATCATATTCTTATCTACTTTATTCCTTATTTACTAACTTAATTATTTACGCACAATATTCTATAATACTTATATAAATTCTACTTATATATGTTTCATGTGTCTTAAAATTTTGGACCCTATATGTGTGGAAAATCTAAAAAAGGAATGGTTTTAGAGACATTTTTTTACATCAAATTACCTTTAAGACTGTAAATCTACGATAACATCAACATAGTATAATCATATAACTGCTTGAGATATACTCAAACAGTAATATAATTTTGTACATGAAGGTAGTCTTGAAAAAATTGGAAGGCACACGGAACTTCCCTGATGTTTATCCTACAACGAAATTTGTTAGAAATATAATTAGGGAAATGGGTCAATAAGGCTTCGACACGACAGCCTTCGGTGTATATCATATAACTATAGTCTAACTAGACTTACACTATTTTTGACAGAAAAACTATTATTTTTATATTGCTTTTGAATAATAGACTATTTAATTCAAATATAAGAGTCTAATTGCAGGTGAAGATATCATCAATCCGATAACTAAATCCATTTTTTAAACATTGTTAATGAATGAACACACCTAGTGATAGCTTTATTTTTTAAAAAAAAAGCTTAACTTAACCTATTACAAGCTGTCAATTCAAATTATTTTTTTTCACAGCAAACCTATACCAATTTCGAATTCATACCTGTTGCTATATAGAAATAAGTAAGCAAAGCTACCTAGGCATATTCTCTATATTAAAATTGACATTTTGTACAGGATGTGATAAAAAAGTTGATAAAATTAATTTGAGTTCAAAAACCAGATGAGACAATTTGTGTGATTCACAAACTATTGTTCTAAGTCACGGTGTTTTTAATATCCATTTAATGTATGTTTGTCAAGTCCCACGACACAGTATATTTATTCCTCATGCAAGAGTCGTCTTTAAAAAAGGGAACAATTAAATGTGACTCTTGACTCGTAGCTGTTCAAAGATGACGATATTCATAACATTAGGTGAGTCTTCTGCTTGATTGTCCCCTTAAACCACAATAAACAATACTCGTCGTACTCTAAATACAAGGCTTGATAACAGGTTTTCGGCTAGTCAATTGATTTATTACATGTATTCGGTTACGCGGGTTTACAGTTACAGTTGGTTTTTGCTCGCGGCGGCAACTTTTTTTTTTTTTTTTTGGGATTTAATGACCTGGTAACTAAGACCTTTAAGTCAAGTCTTATTTTATTTAAACAAACATAGCACTTTCACTTTGCTTCATTTTAAATTGTTTTGATAGTATTTTTTATATACTTGTAAGTGGTAATAGTAATATAGGTTTGTAAGTGTTTTTGTCTTTTAATAACTGTTCTAGTGGCAGCGGGCGGGATGAAGAATCACACTTAATTTTCACATCACCGAGTTCACAGCGTTGATGTCCATTTCAGTGACTATTTTCTTACTCAATTACAGCATTGGAGAGGCATAGTTTTATCATACATTTCATATTGTATCAGCAAACATGTAAAGCATTGGCGCTTTTGCGGCCATTAAACAAGTCAAACGTTTCACAGTTTTCCCGCGGTAACGAAATTTATTTTCAAAATGATGGTTTAACTTGTGAGACATTCATGTTATTACTAAACTACGCTTTATTTTATTCATGCTAAACACTTAAATTACTAATCTCTTCCTAAATTTACACAAAAATCAACAAAACTTTCTAACTTCTATCGAAAAACAACTCCCCCCCCCCCCACCGCCATTTTTTTTCACGATCACGCGGCGGCAACAATGCGTTCATTATATCGAAGTCGTGATTAGTTGTTATATTATTATGTGTATGTAGTGTTGTAAGTGATGACAGATGAAGCAACGACTGATGAATGTGGATGAAACAAAAGACGTGTGTCAGGAGTAAGTCGATATCAGTTGTCTATGCCCCCTCTGGGAAATTATCTATGTAAACCACGAGCTTTTGATTCTCAATCTATAAACAGCATTTCTTTAAATAGGTTTTATAAGAACACAAATCATTGGAACGAACGAACCGCAGAATTTAAAGGGCCCAGATAACTCAATAGAGAAATTCTTTTGATCATTGAGGCGTTTTACTCCCACACTCCACGTGCTCCTGCACTCGGCCCTCCGACCCATCTTGTCAGTGAGTCAGCGTTTCCTCGCTCCGATAGTCGAAGGAAACTTGTTGACATCATATTTAAAAAGATTTACGCTATACTCTTTCTATATTCTTGTAAAGGATTTTACGAAAAAAAAAGCAAATGTACCAAAGCTATTAATACTATTATTTTCATAACCCATAATAGTACATTTATTGTAAAGTATAATATTAGTCTCACGAAGATAGATACATCATTGGTTTAATTATTTAAGAGCTGTAGCATAAAAATACACACACTAAATATATGAAACCTGTTCAATTCTTGTTCTTCTTTCTTCTTCTTCCCAGCCTTTACTCCCAATATTATTTGATGTCGGCTACTAGTTCAACCGGTTTTACCTGAATATCAGTTTTTCAACGGAGCGACAGGCATCGGACCTCTGCAACCCTGGGAGAACTGAAATTCGAAGGTTGAATTAGAAAAAAACCTCTTCAATTCTTCATACACCTTAAATTACTTGCATGTTGAAAACTTAACGCTCGATTCGTTAAAATCCTACTAATGTGTGTATGTGTATCTTTGTTGTTCTTTGACACAAAAACTACTGTACGGATTTGGATTACACTTTACAGTTATATAGCTTAGCTTATATTTCAGAATTACTCATAGGCTACTTTTCAATGCTAGCCTTTATTGATTACGCGGAGCAGAAGAGTTATAATCATATTAATAATACACTAACGTTTTTGTAATAGATAGTTATGTAACTAGTTTTAATATTATTACATTCTATGCCAAAACATTATAGTTAGTCTAGGCAGACTCCTCAGAACGTAATGAAGGAGGCTAGCTCCCATAAAAGCATTTAATGGTTTCTCTAAGGGATTTTATATTATGATCATAGCAATAGAAAATGGCTTTTATGGTGCAGATGTCGTTTTAATGTGGTAATTTGTATTTTAATTAAGGAGTATAGATAAGCAGATGTGTGTAATATCTATGGTTTCACTGTCGGGCGGTGCACACACTTATGATTAGCATATAATCTATGTACACTAATTGAGAGTATTATATGTGTGTGAGATTATGAATCACTTCAGGAACATTTAGTGTATGAAGTACCAGCACCTTGACCGAATACGAAGTTCCCAACCCTTCTACGAATCACACTCATGAAGTTCTCTATCATAATGGAATCGTAGAATATTCTCCAACTCAATACTCTCGTAAATGGTACTCCCCATACTACACGTAGGTACGTGCGAGTAAGACACTTTAATTCATGTTTTTAACCGACTTCAAAAAAGAGGTTTTCAATTTGATTGGTATTTTTTGCGATTTACGTGATTGTTCTATATATATATATATTTTTTTTTTGTAAAAAAATATTTCGAACATTACACACAACGTCATCTAGTCCCAAACTAAGCAGAGCTTGTATTATTATGGATACTAAACTGGTACTAAAACTAAACTGATATAAATACATGAACATACTTTTTTATTTGTAAATACATACATATTATACATAGAAAACACCCAAACTCCGAAACGAACATTTATGGATCACATTGGATTTCCGACCCGGGAATCGAACCCGAGACCTCTTGATCAGCAGCCGCATACGCCAACCACTAGACCAACAAGGCAGTCGTTCATTTGCAATTTGATGTAGAAAAGTTGAAATTTGGTCTGATAAAAATTTAATATAGTTTGGCTAAGTAGTTTTCATTTTATGAATGTTTTTGCTTTTGGCAAGATGCGTGAGTATGTCTAGACTCATACTGTTTAAGTGTTTCTTGGCGTGAACATAAAGGGCGGTTTCAGTCTAGCGTTTAAACGCGCGTATAAGCTCGTTTAGGAAGCGCATTTAGGCGCGACTTTTGCCACGTTTTTTTTAATGTACAGGCTAGATTACGCTGAGATATTATTAGAATTTTTTTGTTTTTGTTTTATGAAAAATTATAAGATTTTTGATTTATTTGCTTTTACTAGCAGTGCCCCACGGTACACTCGCAGGTTTCGTCGCTTTTGAATCGAATATTGTTCACTATGTCATTACCCTTTTGTACTAAAAGATGCTGTTTATTTTTTTCCCAATTTATTTTGTTCAAAATTAAAGTAATATGTGAAATCGGCACAGTCTTTTCAGAGATTAGCCAAAACAAGAAAGCAGACAGAAAAATCTTTGAAAAAACGTATTTAAAAAAAAACGGTTAATTTTAAACAACACGCAGACACTTAAACTTTATTAATTTGTATAGATAAATGCATTATATTTAGTTCAAACGAGTACTTAAATTATCAAGACATGATAAAATTTTGAACTCAA
Source organism: Phragmatobia fuliginosa (assembly GCA_932526445.1). Taxonomy (NCBI): domain Eukaryota; kingdom Metazoa; phylum Arthropoda; class Insecta; order Lepidoptera; family Erebidae; genus Phragmatobia; species Phragmatobia fuliginosa. The sequence goes on from OW052073.1 coordinate 1,182,245, forward strand.
CTCACGGCTATTTCATTTAAATGGCCAATATAATTTGACCTTCCATCGCTGACTTACATAGCATGACGGTATAACATTTATAGTTACTACATAATTGTAGAGTTATGTAATAAATTTTGAAAAAAGTAAATTTTGGTCAGGTATATATTACTCAATATCCCATATTTCGTAATATTGTCTGTGTTTAGAAATGTCTACGATGAATTGTTCTTACATAAATCTTAATATTCACGTTTTTTTAATGTATGTTTTACTGGCATGCCTTAGATAGGATAGTTAGTATCAAGCTTAGACTAATAATAATCCAGCGTGTTTTAAAAGGACGGCTAACTCAGTTGTGCGGATCAGCTAATCTTTATATATATAACTAGCTGACCCAGCAGACTTCGTACTGCCTCAATCGATAAATAGAAGGCCTAAACTTTTGTATAAAATAAACTTACAACAAACGAAAGGAATCCATAATTATTAAAAAAATTGCAATTCATTTTTATATATTCACCTTTTAAACCTTCTCTGGACTTCCACAAATAATTCAATACCAAAATTAGCCAAATCGGTCCATCCGTTCTCGAGTTTTAGCGAGACTAACGAACAGCAATTCATTTAAATATATATACTAGTTGACCCAGCGAACTTCGTACCGCCCAACTTTAAAATTCCAGAACTTGATCGCACAGTCCAGTCGTTTGAGAGAAGTTCAGTGACATACACACTCACACAAGAATCTTTATATATATAATTCTTCTGTGAGTGTGTATGTCACTGAACTTCTCTCAAACGACTGGACCGATTTTGATGAAATTTTTTGTGTGTGTTCAAGGGGATCTGGGAATGGTTTAGATTCGCAATTGGACCCGGTAGGTGGCGCTGCGATCAAGTTCTGGAATTTTAAAGTTGGGCGGTACGAAGTTCGCTGGGTCAACTAGTGTTAATACAAAAATACTATTTTTTACTCTCAAAACCTGTATTAAAAATGTTATTCGTTCAGCCACTTATAAAATAATGGACAATTGGAATTAGAATACAAAAACTAAAAAACAGTTTCAAATGCCACTTACAAACAAACAAATGAAGCTTATAAAAGCATGTTCAAATATAAGTCTTGTACAACATATACTTGTACTGTATTGCAAGCTCAAATCACATAGTACCCACATAAATAAATAGAAAACAACACTAAACCGATTTGAACACGACTGTGCGATCAACTTGGGCTATAGGAGCACTCGGTGACCCTATTAGTGGGGAGAGGCAATTCCCACTATTATCCCAACGTCGGACACACTCCCCGCCTACGGCTGAAACGACTTTCAGTGCCTTTTTTACGGAACATTCATTACAATAATACTGAGTGTGTGGGTGGAATTACCACAACGACATCTAGTTTCAATGAATAGAATAAATAGTTATGGTTATTGATTAATAGATGGCAGTTTTGTCCTTTAATAGGTTCTACGTGAAAAGAGTAAATGAACCTACTTAAGCAATAAAAAAACAATCTACGCATAAGCTATGATCGTAATGAGGACCCTATCTATAGGAAGACAAGTACAATTATCTTGATTTGGCATGTGTGTAAATTGGTTTCTTGTTGTTTAAGTAGGTACAAATTCCAATCATATGCATTCTAATATTAAACTATTCTTTTTCTCGTAGTCGTTCAGTGATCAAAATTTGACCAACAATTCCTCCACTCCTCCTAAATGTAAAATTTCATCATGAACAACCCACAACGTCCTAATGCTGGGCCTGGGTCTCCTCTAAGGGAAGAGAGGCCATACATCTCCACCCTGGCCGAGTGTTAGGAACTGACAAGATAACGTTGCTATTTACGTTGTTACGTAATCTTACCGTTGGATGTTTTCAAGCTCCAACTGAGCTTTACGACTATTATCTTATGATAACAACCGGGACTTAATACTTAACCTAACCTCTGACTCATGGAAACGCTTATTATATATCATGCCATAATCAGTCACCCATCTGCGTGCTGACTATGCCGTTGTTGCTTACACTCGGTGATTGTTACCAATCACCTAAGGCCACTAAGGAGCTGGGGTTGAAAGCTCTCCCTCATCCGCCATACTCACCAGACCTTGCACCTACCGACTATTACTTTTTCCAAAACTTAAACAACTTTTTAGTGGGTAAAAAATTCAATTACCGAGAGGCAGTACAAAATGCCTTTGAAGAGTTTGTTGCCTCCCGTCCAGCTGATTTTTAAAGGAAGGGCATCAATAAACTGCTAATGCGTTGGCAAAGATGCGTCGATTGCATGGGTGATTACTTCGAATAACAGAAATAAAATAGTTTGAAAACATTAGTACTTTCACTTATTGCATACAAAACGGCAATTTCATATGTAAAGACCTTTTTTTTTTTTTATTTTTTATTTATTATTTCAAAGAGTTACATACAAGTTTACTTACATTAAATGCATTCACAATCTCATTGGAGATTTACCGTGCATCAAGATTCATCAATTACAATAAATAAACCATGTTACATAGTCATATTACATACACAAACACATATCGTGGGTAGACATAAAATAAAACCTGCACCAAACATGTACATTGGCGCATGCCTATTATACCATACCTATTATATATATTATTATCTAACTTATCTTATCTTATATTTCAAAAGAAGGCAGCTAAATGCCAAATTTTACAATAGTCTTCTTTGTTCCGGGTTTAATTTAGAAAATTCTCAACGCAAACTCAACTTTCCTGAAGCAAATATTATCTTGATAAGAGAATCGCCTACAATCATGCCAAACGCGTACCTACACAAAAAGTTCCTAGAGGACATTTGACTTGAAAATACCTGGAATGACTTAAGATAACATTCTATCTGAAAAAAAACTTGTAAAATTTATATTTTTCTGCACATAGGAACGGTCCTATAACCACCAGTGACATCGACTTCTTTCCAACAGAGCGCGCAATTAATCTTACCCGCCATTTTGTTTTTAGACAACTTTTGTTGGGGACAATCCGCGGACAACGTCTAAATACTTATTACTTATATATTCAAATTATAATTTGTCAAGTTTTGTGTGTGCGTCTAATAGAGAGTTAGGTAACTCTTAGTAATATTTTAATTTTCACAGTTTACCTGCGTTAGGGGCTTCTAGCAAGAAAAGTAGTTGGTAAATTTATATCTCAAATTGTAATTCTATGGAGTTTTATTCTTCTGTCATTAGAGGCAGCTCTTTCATCACTAGGAATATAAGTTGTAAAGAGTGAGATTTTATTAAAATTTATGAAACAAGGGCAAAGAAATCTAAACTCTAAACACAAATTTATAAACGACATGTGAGGAAGGTACCCACAAGTTTAAACGGTGAGGTAGCCACGTGAACAACTAAGCCATTCTTGCAGTCAATACATGTAGTTGGTAATGATAAACCGTAGACATTTACAAGTCGATGACCCTTCCACTTGTTATGTTATAAATTCGAAAGTAGCTCCGTCTATCTGTTTGTTGGGCTGTCACGGCTAATACTTGAGAAAGACCTTGATTACTCTGCACCACATTAACTAAAATACAAGGGTCGGAGCCGAAGGCGAATGCTAGTAATACTTAAAGTCCTGGTACGAGTATTGATTGTACCAATCGCAGCTACATTGTGAGCTGATAATAGAGGCTCTTTATTTTGCAACGATATAGTCCATACACGCGGGCGGAACCACGATCAAAGCCAGTAACTGAATAATAAATACAACGTCAGCTATTTATATATTCACAATACTATTAAAACAATTCCATTTGTATAAGTCAACAATTTGCTACAAGACGACTCCGAGGCCTCCCCCCACCCAATGCTCCCTTAATGGATGCAGCCCACAATACATGGCTGGAGATCAATTTACAATTTAAACCAGTAGCCCAAGGGTAGCATTTTGAGTGGATATCGTTCTGAATGCGGCTATTGTATTTCTCATGTTATAATGTCGTTTTAATGTATTTTGATAAGGTCTTAGACATTCATTAAAAAGCTAAAAAATGTAAACGTAGATTTGTATCTTCAATAAGTTTACTGCGACAAAACTACAATAAAATTATAAGGTAAGTATTTAAGTACAAGTAATTAAATAAAAAATGAACGATTAAATATATCGCGTATAAGTAGAAGACATCGCTCACTTCAGTACGAATAGGCTCAAACGCGGCTGTACTCCCCTCTCACAGAACAATAATATAAAATGACAGTAGACAGTCTGTCGAGTTTCATTGGTGACCTGAGGTCTATTGATGCAGGAGCACCTCACAAGGCTGTCATAGTGTAAGTCACAATGCTGCATTAACTGCACTCACTATCAGGATGGTGACCACTGACGGTGGCATAGATAAATATAATAAAACGACTAATATTTTCTCAAATTAAAGCTCATTACTTTATGGACGGAGCGCTATCTTGTGAAATACCTGGAACTAGTTCAGGAAATAGATTTAAAGTTCTTTCGACTGCTTTGTTGGTCTAGTGGACGCTAGCCACTAGACCAACAAGGTAATCAAAGACCAACAATGCGGCTGCTGATCAAGAGGTCTCGGGTTCGATTCGAATCGTTTGTTTAAACCGCAAATATTTGTTTCGGAGTTTGGGTGTTTTCTACGTATAATATGTATGTATGTATTTATAAAAAGAAGTATGTTTATGTCTTTATATCAATTGTATAGTATATATAATACAAGCTCTGCTTAGTATGGGACTAGATGGCTTCATGAGTATGATGTCCGAAATATTAAAAAAAAAAAGTTTAAATTGGGTCGAACTATATTAAGACCATAGTGGTGGCAGCGATAGATTTACTGCACATGGTATTGTAAGAAAAATAAACTATTTTACTCTTGTATCATACTCATGCAAGCATCAGACAAAGTATGTTCACTTTGGGAGACTCAAACATAGAAAAATACAATTTGCCTTTTCTAAAGCCGGTTCCAAAAATAACGGGTCAGTCACATAAACCCGAATATCTCCCGAACTACGTATGCCATCCTAATGAAACGAAGACTGTTCAATTGAGAATTTAATTATACAGATAAAAAATAAAATAAAACTTAGTTACACCCACAATATTAATCTTAAATTAAAAAAAAACTAAAGTAGTCATATTTTTCTTAAGATTACATTTTTTTTATGATTGTTTTTTTGCTGTTTTTCATCACTTTCTTCATTTAATACTTTGTATTGCCTCCACGAGCTCTTCTGACAGCTTCCAGGCGATTAGGCATGCTGTACACCAAATTTCGGAGCCGGTGCTGAGGAATACCTTCCCATTCCTCCACCAGTGCTTGTATGAGCTCGGGAAGCGTGATTGGTGGGGGGTTTCGACCTTTCACGCATCTCTGAAGCTCGTCCCAGGCGTGCTCGATGGGGTTTAAGTCCGGGCTTCGCGCTGGCCACTGCATGAGTTCGATACCGACCTCTTCAAGGTAGTCATGTACAATTCTGGCGGTATGGGGACGCGCATTATCATGCATTAATATGCCATGCCGGTCCATCCTGGCCATGAAAGGACCTACATGTTCATTGAGGATCTCTTCCACGTACCTCTCTGCATTTAGAGTTCCATTTTGAATGAGCACCAGCTCGGTGCGGGCCTCAGCAGAAATCCCAGCCCAAACTTGTACGGAGCCTCCACCGTACGCCACTTTTTCCTCCACACACGCTTGATGGAAGCGCTCCCCTGGTCTTCTGTACACCAACTGCCTACCATCATGCTTATAAAGCATGAATTTAGACTCGTCCGTGAACATTACCCTAGACCAATCGTCTAGTGTCCAGTTTAGGTGTTCGCGCACGTATCTCTGTCTTGCAATTCGATGTCCCCGTTCCAGTTTGGGGCCATTTGCGGGCCTCAATGGTTTCAAATTTGCTTCAGCAAGACGTCTTCTTACTGTTTGAGCGCTTAAATTGCCACCTCCAAAGCGAATAAAGTGAGTTTTTAGACCAACAGCAGTTTGAAAACGATTTCGGAGCATTGTAGCCACCAGTTGTCTGTCTTCCCTGGCCGTTGTGCATCTTGGTCTGCCATTTCCTGGTCTTCTAAGGTGTGATCCGGTCTCTTGGTACCGCTGGACTACCCGCTGAACAGTCGACAAAGATACACCAATGTTTCTGGCTGTTTCACGCTGGCTCCGCCCAAGTTCCAAAAAAGTTAGGATTCTGGTACATTCCTCTAGCGTGACTGCCATGCTTCACCTCACAGAATAATAATTATGCACGTGGAAGACGTTCACGATAATTTTTTTTGTGACAGAATAGAAATGGAAAGCATCCATAATGACATGAAACAAAAATTTTGTTTTTAAAAATAGTCATTTTTTTAAATTTTGTTTTTCTAATGAAGTTTTTTTCATCAACCAGTTTAAATAATATGCTATTAGAAGCGCAACTAAAAAGTCTTTATTCTGTTTTTTATTTCATTGATCTAGCTTTTACAGTTCTGGAGGTATTTCAATTTTTGTGACTGACCCGTAATTTTTGGAACCGAGTGTATAATAAAACTATTGTAAAACTATATAACTTTCCATTATGTACAATTAGTACATTGAGAACTTTACTCTATTACAATTCAAGCTCACTAAACCTACCTGTAATTATTAATTCGCGAACGTTGACCTCTCGCATTGACTGTTACCCCCACAGAACAGCTGTTCCGTTGCCACCCCCATTGTAAACGAGCCGCGAGTACCGCTGTCATTGGCGTGTTATTTCATCTAAATTAGAATCATTTTCGGATAACGGTCACATGTCATTACAGTTGCTGTGCTATTTTGAGTACCGGTATTATATGGCAATTCATAATTGGTTATTATGAATTGCCATATAATACCGGTATATATATATTTATAACAATAAGTTTTATTTCATATTATGACTATATACAATACAAATGTTGCCACATAACATTTAAACTGTTGAATAGTTAACGTTTCAATAAGTAGGTCATCTTGTCTCTTGTTTATTTTATTAGAGAGATTATGCGAGATTAAACTTTATAAGAATAGACGTATAAATATATATTATATATATTGATTTATAGACGTATGTATATAAGGGACAATCAAACTTAAACATCAGAATTACACGTAGGCGAAGTCGCGGGCCAAAGCTAGTTATAGTACGAGATCCGGCTGCAAAATCTCTACGTTCATCGCGTAGTTAATCAAATTCACATTTTTACAGATATTTATGATTAGGAGAATACATTGATAACAGGGTACCAGTCAATAAGTGGCCGCAAGTGATTTTAATAAAATTAATGTTAATTATTTGCCAAAAAAAAAATCGTTCACTTATATTTAAATAAAATACCATTCTCATCATAGCAATGTTTGTAAAGAATTTGAAAATCGATGGGTGCCGTTGCACACTCGGCCTTAACTACTTCAAAGCCAGGTGTAAACAGGTAATAGTTTGGTGTATTTATACGTTCATAACGTATACGCATATTTTTTATATTAAATTAAAGCTATATTTTTTTTTAAATATGAAGATATATCGCTGCCTGTGAACAAATGGCCGCAAATTAGGGTTGCTACCTGTTAAAGCTGTTACTTACAGAGAGTAAGCGCGCAACGCCACTTGTTATAAGAGGATAGCCTGTGTCAGCTGTGTCTATTACATTTTATTTGAATTATCTATAATAATCACTACAGCCGGCCTTGATGGTATAATTTGCGACAAGTTTAAACAAGACTGTTTTATAAAAGAGCATTCCCAGCTGCCCATCAGTAAGTTCATCGAATCAAAGCCATAGACTAAAAATATGTGTACCAACTCGATTCGATAGTCAGAACTCGTTTGATATTCAGTTTCGGGGTTTCGATAACAATTTCTTCTTTCAATAGTATTGTGGATAATATATGTTGAAAAGTAACAAAAAATGTAAAAAAGTATTAAAAACTTGCAGTCTCCAAATAACCATAAAATTATATATTTTTAATTTTTTTAAAGTCATTTTAATAATCATATCCGTATTAAGAATATCTTCTGGAGACTTTACAAACATATATTTAAAACGAACACGAAGAACATCCAGACTCAGGACAACAAATTGCAGATTACACAAAATATTGTTGCAAGTGGTGTGTGTCACCAGGGCTTCGATGGGGGATTGTGTGTCGGAATCGGACCGACTGAAACCAAACGGTGCGCCACTCTGCCTAAAATGCCCTGCCCGTACTGCCGCGGGCACACGCTGATTTCAGCACAAATGGGCCGGCTAAACCGGGCAGTACTGCTCCACAGAAGACCTAACAAAAATCACAGACATTCCTTGGTGAATGTGAGACCGGAGGCCAAATTATTCTGCACCATTCTCATGGGCGCTCGAGAACAGTAGATTCATGCAGAAACACCTGACTAAGCCGCAATGGTGTGGGTCACCATGCTGTATTGTATGCACTCACAGTGAGGATGGTGAGCCCTACTCCTGGATTCAACTCATGCTTTCCATCAGGAGGAATAGAGTTACTTTAGTAGACTTAAATATATAAAAAATCTCTATTAAGGCGACGGACGGCACACGCACTACAGCGGATTCGCGGACAAAAGTAATATTATACTTCAATGCGGAAGTTTGTGAGAATAAATGTTTGTTAGTCTTTCACGCGAAAACCAACTAATTTGAATGCTAATGTGCGAAATTCGCACTGATAATATTCTAGACGGGGGGCATATATAACAGATTTAATAAAATAAATAGTACGTATTATTTTCAAATATTTATCACTATTCAATTATGTACGTAAGACGCAAAACTAATAATTAAAATACGCAAAAACCGCTCAATTTCGGTCAATATTTTGTCTCGCTCACACCCAGGAAGCGGTCAGCTAAATGAAGCAATCGCGTGATATACAGTCATTCTTCAATACCGAGCTCTAGTTGCCCTTTGTACGTATACAGGTTGTAGTTTTGTCATAGATCGATATTCGCATCTAGGTTGCTCTGATCACGGAATCTTTGTTATTTAGAACATTATTTTATTTTGCCTGATGAAACTATTCGCACGAGCGAGTTGTTTTACCTTCAGTCTGTAGTTTGGATTACTTGACACTGAAATACATTATTTTTGAGTACATTTGTATACGAATCAGTCTTTCTGAAATGTCCCCAGATACAACCCGATGGTGGTTATGTCTGATGAACTGTATCAAAACTGCACGTCGTTTGAGTACTAAAAGGCGGCGAACCAGGTTAAGCCTAGAAAGGAAAACCAATGGGAACTGGGAACTGGAAATCTGGGAACCCCAATGCTCCCTTGCAGACGCCCGTGTCGCCCGTGCCTGTTTCTGCTAGAGTGTCGGATGGCTCTTTTATACTAGAAATGTATGTTTAACAGCAGTCTGGTCACAGTGCAGGCTTCATTTAGTATGAAATTAAAAAGACGTTTGTGAAATGTGCTAGAATATTATATTGTTACTAAATTTCACTAGCGACTTCGCATGGGTTTAAGTCGATTATCGCGGTAAAGACTATTTCCTTTCTCAGGCTCTAGGTTGTATGAGTACCAAGTTTCATATTACCTTCGCATTTATAAAATTTTACAATAGTTATTAAGTGTTACCATGATTTTGACTTATCCCTATTATATTTAAAGACTTTTCTATAGAAACCTGACCGATGCCAACTGTCCTTTCACTTTACTCAAGCACGGCAGATTAAAATAAGGATTAACTCTTTACTATAGTTATTAAGTACCTTCACCATACATGAAACCTACATATCAATTGCCCAATGGCTAGATCAGTCCCTGAAAAAAAGTAAGTAAAAAAAAAGTCTTGTGGCACTCTAGGACTGCCACGGTAAAGCTACTGCATAGCATTTTATATCAACTTATGCAATTACATTTATTTATTTGTTTTTTATTTATGCAGTATTTTTTTTCTGTGATATTAATTCAAGTTTACAAAACAATATGCACTGTCTTTTTACCAACATACATTCCAACAATATTATTGCCAAACAATATAATCATCCCATTAACCGAAAGACAATGACAACGAAACAGAAAACATAATAGTAGTATGAACATATCTATGGAATAAAAAATAGGAAGTTTAAATAATAAAAAAAGGAATGACTGTGTTGTCAAGGCAACAGATAACGGCCGGTGGCGGCAGCACGAATGCGCTAATCTGCCTATAGAGCACGGAGCCGCCACATCCTTGTCGCACTGCAGTTACAATCATATTCTCTATCCTTTTTTAGGGTGTTGGGTTTTTTCGTTACAGAATTTTTTGATTCGGTCGCCGTGCTCAAAGCCCGCGATAAAAGCTATATAATAGTTTAAAAAAATGTGGTCAGAAATACTGATGCATACATGATTAAAATTGTTTAGTGATAACGTATGTGACGTTTACCTCAGTTATCTACTACTTGTCAAATACCCATAGTACATAGCTCTGTATAGTTTGGGACTAAATTGCTTTGTGTGTTATGTCGAAAAATATCACCATGTTAAGGTAAATTACGTTAATTACTTACCTAGAATTGTGTATTTCATCAATCTGATGATATGATGTGGCCTAAGAAACTAGGTACATCATGCACTCGGTATTCAAAAAGCTCTAAAAGTACAAATAACCTTAACATTTGATTTGACGGATACCAGAATGTTTCTAAGCGATATAACCCATTCAAAAAACTTAATTATCTCAAAACAAAGTCGATACATTAAATCAACAACCTGTATAAAATTGTGGCAGGTACGCAAGCCGCTGACGTGCGACGGTTAAAAACGAATTATAACGGAGCACCCTGTAGTCGGCCATTTGTCATGAGAGCTAGAGACGTCACAAAAATAGTTTGTTGCATTAATCGATATCAATAATTTAAATATTTATTTTTATTATATCTATTTGAGAATCATGTCTGAAAAAGAAAACAGTCTAACTACTACAACCATGGAAAAAGATTATTTAAAGACGCACAGTTTAATTGAATATTGCCTTTAAATATTATAAAAATACTTACTTCATTTCTCTTATTTTAAATGTATTTATAGAGCTACTGAAAATATTACAACCACACGAATCACCACAATTCGATTTTAAATCGATGCTCCCAGCACTATTCAAACAAACTATTCTCTTGCATATAGTCGAAGAGACAGGCACTATTAATTTGTAGAATATAACAAAAGAGATGAATTCATTAATTATTGATGATTGACGATTTGTGTGTAATGCGGCCGTGAACGAACTGTTCCGCGGTTCGTTTTGACTTGATTTGATTGATTGAATTGAAATTAATGCGATGTTTGATGTGATTTATGAAGCTATTGTTTTGAATTAGTAGAATCGGCTGGTTGACAGAGTTTGAATGCACCCATTTATTGGTAGCTTTTGTTATTTCATAATAGCTTTTGACAGTCCCCATGCCCATGTAAATATCATTCCTTAATCTGTGCTGACTTTTTCTATTCTATATCTTTTGCAACAAAGTTACAAATATTGTATATTTTTTTCTTCTTTGACAATGTTCACTCAAAACATGATACCTAGGTATGATACATGAAGATTTCAGGATATGAGATTTCACATAAAATACAAATAAATATATATAATTTTATATAATATGTACCAAACATGTACTTCTTCATTTAATTCCTGTTTTGTTTCATTCGCACTTAACATGATTAATTAAATGTACTCGTATTAAATATTTTGCAACAAAACCCTATCCAACCTGTCTGACATGCGTGGTATAACAGTAGACCAAAATTTCCTTTCTAAGGGGAAGCCTATGTCCAGCAGTGGACTATTAGAGGCTGTTGATAATGATGATGATAATGATCTCGAGAATGTGCGCTTGAGTGTGAGTTCATCTATTATATAAAAACAATCTTAATACACCTGTGAGTACCCGAACACAAAAGGTAAGGTAAATGTGTAGAAGTGTAGATACATCATGACAACGGTAGGTTACTTTTCCATCGGTAATTGAGAATTTAAGCCCAAGAATGTTTGCGGAAAACTATTTTAATCACACACAGTTGTCTCACAGTCAAAACAGGCAACTCTTTGTATTATTTCAAAGTTGAGTACCCATAAAGTTTGTTAAGCATTAGCTTCAAGGCAGCTCTCTGTGCTCTCCACAAAGGAATGCAAAGAGATGCAGTAGATTATCAAATTCTGGACCAAAGCTAATTAAGTAATTCTAAGCAGTGAAAATGAATTAAGACATACTCTATTAAAATTAATAGGCAACAGACTACCAAATTGTATTACAAAGGTCTACCTCAAAAGAATCACTCATTCTTCATTTTTAAGCGCTTACACTTAATCTGAAAAGATTTTTTTTTTTCGGGTCTTTCTTAGTCTTAAATACAAAATACTCATTTTTAGTATTTTGTATTTGCTTTGTCTTCAACTCAATTTACGTTTCTCTCAAAGTAAAAATAAACTAAATTAGTTGCAAATATCGCAAGGAAAAAGAATTTTACTCAAGCTCCTTAACTACATTGTAATCCAAATGAAAACACACTTTTTCTAGTTATACGACTAAAACAAATAGAGTTTAACTGCTATCTCGACTAAGTATCAGCTAAGTCATTTTTAATTACCAGGGTAATTGGTTTGCGTAGTGGTCGCGTAACGTGCTGGAAACAAATCTGTGCTGGCTTTGTGTCAGCGATTTATGCGTGATTATATTGTGAATATTATTTCTAATTACAAAGGACATAAGCTGTTGAGTGAACATAGTTTTTCTCTATAGACGCTTTATGAGTCATAATTTTTTTTAAACAATTTTTTTGGTTTTATAATCGTTGTGATTTATTGTGGTCCTTTTAGTATAAATATGATGAAGACTGCACGGTTGGCCTAGTGGCTTAAGCGGTCGCCACACCGCTTCCTACTGCGCCAAGTGTCGTGGGTTCAAATCCCACGTAGGATAACACTTTGTGTGATTCACAATTTGTTGTTCTGAGTCTAGGTGTTATTTCTGTCCGTTTCATGTATGTTTGTAAAGCCCCTCGCGACACAGGAATTTATATTCCTAATGCGGGAGTTGTCTTTTAAAAAAAAAAAAAAAATGATCATGTAACATCACAATTCAGACTTTAGTCTAGACACCTTATTTTTATTTTGAAGATAAGGTGTCTGTCTTATAATACTGAAATGTCAGTATTATAAGACAGATTGTAATTGTACTTTCATTATTCTCATGTTACATTCTTACATACTTTCTTCCTATAATTAAGCGTCAGTTGTTCTTTAGACATCGGGTTCGATTCTTGGGTTAGACCAAATTATTATGTTACCTAGTGTTCTTAACAGTAACTATGCTTAATTTGGAACTAGATAGCATTCTATGTCAGCTGTCTCATAATTTATTTAAATACATCAACCGTACGTATCCATTATTAATCCATTTCGGTAATATCTCGTCTTTTTCTATATATCAGAATTATTCACTTCTAATTGTAATGCCTTACTTTCTGTGAATCCTCTTTCCTGATTGAAATACATAGTTGATTTGTAAAAAAGCGTTGTCTGAAATTAAATGCATTGTTAGTAAACAAGAAAGCAAAAAGTACTCTTGATAATAATATAATCAGTGTTAACATTGATTACATGCATCAGATATATAATACACATTCCATAAACGGAATTATATTAGGTCACTTACTATATCTATTTGCCTATAGATATGTAACAATCAAATCTCCCATTTCCCTGGTTAAGGTCAATCATTAAGATTTTAATCTATAAAACATCATACGAGATAGCTCAAAGCACGACCAATCGAAACGAACAATGTCCTTAGCTGCCAAAAATACTTCGAAATCCTGTCAAACTAATTATCCGCTAAGAAAAAAATGGTAAAAAGCACATCACTTCGATTGGGAAACTCACTACAGAAATGAAAGCGTTCAGATAGTAAATCTCAATACAGACAAACCCGTTAGTCTTCTGGCTAGACGCCAGCTCCCCGACTATGATAGGCTTGGATAAGGATTGACGTCGGAATGAGAAGCTATTGGCTAATAACGATTAAATCTAAATTGCAGGCATGTGATACGGAGGATCTGCTAAATGTCATAATGTTTGGCGGTGAATCCGTACTCAGTAGTTGGGTCAGTATATGTGTAAGATGGTACTTCTACAAAAGTATCGTATTAATTTGTAGTATTTCAAAGAAACTTATAAAAAACAACAACGATTGTCTTGCCATGATCTATGTTTTATAAAAGTTATTGATAGAAGCTAAGGCCTCGCAATTAATATATTGATTCTGTTCAATTATACTTCATTCCACTCGGATTTCTAGAAATGTTCTACCTACATTTACTAACGGAAATAGGGCGACATAAATTACATACCATTTCTGTTTCGGATAAATTAGTAGTCAATAAAATAAATTTAAATAAATCCAACTCCTTCGATTCGATTTCGACTTCCAAGATAGTTTATTTTTTCCTGAGACTGCCCGATTGTTCTATCTCGTTGTGTTCTGTGTCTGGTCAGGTCTGTGCTTGATCCGTTGTACAGGAGTTACTGTAGTGGGTCGGGATTAGTCCCAATAAAAAAATTGCAAGATATCAATATTTTGCAGCATTACTACAAAAGAATCAACTTTACTTTCTAAATATCACCATGGCGAAGTCTTTATACTTTTGAAGACTCAAGGGTTACAAACACAAACAAGATTCCGAAGACAATAATAAAAAAATCATTACTGAGACTGAGATTAATGTGGTTACTGAGAAAGGGATGACTTGATAGCATAAATAAAAATATACAATAAGATTAAAACAACAATGAATGAAATCCGGTAACAAAATGCTGACCGTTATGACCGTGTTAATGTCCTATCCATAAATCTGAATTCTAAGTAAAAACTGAAGTCCGGACTCAACCAACGTTGAAATCCTTACAACACCGCGGAAGGCCAATAGAGAGCAATTCTGCATCTATCCAATAAAGAATCTACCCTAAACCATGTTGGTAAGGTTCAGATTTGCTCGCCATAATCAAGACAGCTCGTAAAGCCAAATAGACTTAATGAAATAAATCGATTAAATAACGATTGTGAATCGTTACAATGCAGTTTTTATTCGTTCCAGTTTATGATTTCCAATCTGCTATCAATTGTTTTATTGAAGGGCTAGCGACATTGTCGAATCGTTTTCGATGTAGATGCTGTAGGTGCTGCTGTGGTTTTGGGAGTTCAAGTAACATGTTGAAAGGTTTGTCGTTTTATTACTTCTTTTTATTAGTGTCAGGGTATAAATAAAGCAGTGCAGTAAATATATCTGAGTGGAGTGTCTATTCCTGATACAATTTTATATTACATCGGACATTTAAAACCAAGCAGAGTTTTTAAAACACCCAAACTCTATAACTATTTGTAGATCATACAAATATTTACTCTGACCCAGGCATCGAACCCGAGACCTCCAGTTTAACAGTCTGTATCACCGAGGCAGTCAATGACTAAAACATATGTATACAAAGGTAATTTGAAATATCGAGACATCATTACTTCGATGGATAATTTTTAGACTTCCGTATCCGCTGTACGTCTTTCACGAGGCTATATTTCATAAGCCGTGATGGCTAGACATGAAGAAAAATCACCAATGATGTATTTCCTTTGGCACTATTACAACAAATACTCAAAACAGAATATAATAAATGGTATTTAAGGGGGTCTCCATTCTCCATACAACAAACGTGGTATGGAAGTCTTACCACTATAAAGGTATATATAATGTACGTAACACTTCATGCGCGAGTGCCACTCGCCCTTTTTGTAATACTTTATTATACTATTCAGTACAAGTATAGTCAGTAACAAATATTATAAAACATTGAGTGATGTCCATCAGATGACATTTTTCTAATATTTTTTTTCGGATATACACTAAAGGTATAATAATTGATTAAGTTATTCTGAATGAAATTACGATTCTTACATCAAAAAAGTTTTTTCAAATTTTAGTCTGCCTGTCTGTCTGTTTGGTACGGCTTGCCTCTAGGATGGTTGGACTGATTTTTACGGAACTGTCACTGGCAGATAGTTGTTAAAATAAAGAGTAACTTGAGCAAATTTTTTAAACTTGCGTCGCTCCGCGATGTTACTCGTGGTTTACAACATAACCAATTTTCAAATTAAAATAAATTAAATAAATAACAATAATTTAATTAAATAAATATTTTCTCAAAATTAAACTTGATGCTCTTTACCACTAGACCCATAGTTTGAAAGAATTTAATAACGTTCTGAATTTTAATCGTAATTCATGATCAAGTTAGTAAAGATTGACCTACCTGAAAAGGTTTCTATAATTAAAGTACTCACATACTAGAACCCAACACCACATGCTAAACTAATTTGAAACATCTACTTCCACAAGGGTGCAAAGAATTTAATATAGCAGAACGAGTGACAGCCATAGCGCGCATAGGGGACCGAGGTTACCTCGTAACCCGCGCGCTGTCACCCGTCAGTCATCATTCGTCACGCATCCCAAACGCACGTCAAAGATATTGCGCTCAGATTGCGTTTAATTTGAATAGGGTGCAGTTACATGGTTTGTATTGAATTGTTAGATTTGTTTTGATAATCTGATCTGTCAGAAGGGCTTTTGACTTTTTTTTCTATCTGACAGGACCAGAACCAGAACTTACTGAATGGTGCGCTAGATTGAAGGTAATTGTAAAAAATAACAATGTTCTAATTTTCATTTTGATGGCTATCAAAAGATATGTCTGGTCATAAGGGAGACTCGGGAGAGACGGTCCCCATTTCATTTAATTTATATTTTTTCAACGATAAATTCATTTCGAGGACGACTTGAAGACTAGAAGACTTTAGAATTGAAGACGTTAAATACTTGACATTGGCAGAAATAGCTGATATTATTCGGCTGGTTGTCATCTCATCAAAAGAAGACAACTTCAGGATTCAAAATTTAATTGCAGGGCATAGGACTTGATTCGAGTTAAAATTGTACAGTGCATGGTTTTTAATGCAGGTGGCACGTCAGCCCAACACATGTCGTTTCGTTTCAAAAAAAGGGAGTGATATTAATTAAAAGAGATAAATAGATGGAAAAGCATCATTCATCAAACTTCTATTCACGAATCAACACAGATATGTGTATACAGGTGAATTTTTGAG
Source organism: Phragmatobia fuliginosa (assembly GCA_932526445.1). Taxonomy (NCBI): domain Eukaryota; kingdom Metazoa; phylum Arthropoda; class Insecta; order Lepidoptera; family Erebidae; genus Phragmatobia; species Phragmatobia fuliginosa. The sequence goes on from OW052073.1 coordinate 1,199,400, forward strand.
ACGGGACAGTAAGGGCAGGTACCTTAACCGTTATAGTTACAGGGAAACGCTTTAAGAAGACTATCCATAATTTTTTAAGATATTCTGAACTGCATTAACAGATTTAGGAAAAAATGTACAGCCAGCAAGAAAATTGACATTTTAAACAAAATCTTTTTTTAAATTATCTTATTATTTAATCTTAATATTTAATAATCGTTAAAACGGCGGTCATTTTAAGCAATTTATTTCGTAGATCATCTAAATGTAAGTGATGTTTGTCTGTATCTTAAATACATATTAAAATGATTTATTTCCGTACAAAGGAATGGGAAAAGTTTTTTTGCGATTTCTGATATTTCTAGTACTCAAACCTCAGTCGGTCCAGTCCTTTTGATCCTTATAAGAAACAGGATCGATTGGCATCAAAAAAAGCTTTTGTTTAAAATGACAATATTCTTGCTGACTGTACATTTTTTCAAAATCTGTAAATGCAGTTCAGAATATCTTAAAAAATTATGGATAGACTATCCATAATTTTTAAAAGTTAACATAATTCTTAAAGCGTTTCCCTGTAACTATAACGGTTAAGGTACCTGCCCTTACTGTCCCGTCTCAAAAAATCACCCTGTATATAACGTCTCAGCTAACATCACAAGACTTGGATTCTCGCTGAATGCCTAATTAACATCATTCTTCGTTTAACATGGCTCAACCAAGCAGTCAGTTATCCTGAGTATCAAACCAGAAGTTGTGAGATCGTATTCCACTCAGATTAAACTGAGACCAAGTTTCGTGTTTACGACTATGATAGTATCATGCAAATATTTTATGTATTAAGGAATACACAGTGTGCTTATATGCAGTTTGGTTACCTTGGTATAAGCCTCACTCATTTATGATCAGACGGCCCTGTATGTGATGCGTGAGGTCATAATGAAATGCTCCTGAAATTGGGTTTATCACATAAAAAAAAATACATTCGGCATGTTTTTATACAGATACTTAACGTACAAATGATGTGTTTCAATTATTTTAGTTTCAACCAAAGCGTTGAAACTGATTGTATTTAAGTTATGTCGAAGATAAAAATCAACTCATATATTAATCTAAAACTTATTCCAAACATTTCAAATTATCAAACTTTTCCCAATTTGATGGAGAACCCAAATTATAAAAGTTCAGTGTGCAGCCCGCTTCTTGTAAATCAATTGAGAACCAAATGGTTATCGACGTTTTAGATCCACCAACTCAATTTTGAAAGTAAAACAAAAAAGGTATATTCAGTTCAAAACGGGTTTGATTAAATGGTTTTCTTACTTTTCCGAGCCATTAGCTAATTGGAAATCTTCCAAAATACATTTCTCTCACTGCTTATCAAAATGGTCTGAAGCACTGATTGGTTTGGAGAAAGATGTTAATCATTTTCCTTACTGTGTTCTTACTGTTACAATGCGAATTTTTTTTATGTTATTACTTCTATTTTTAGTTGATATCCGTGGATGATCCACGGATTTTAAGGACCTAATTCAAATCAAACCTGATAAGGTTCATGGAGTCCAAGTGTTTGCGCTGTTTAAACAAGTAGCTAGCAACTGATTGATGCTTCTCGAGACCAGAAGGTCAGGCTTTTTCTAGCACAGAGATTAAGTAATTAACATTGAACGTGTGAATGCTGCCAGTCTTTTGGAAACGCTACTAGTTGGTGAAGATACGGGGTTTAATGACACTTGTATGTATTCCTTTTCATTATTTAGTTGTTGTATTACCTTTTAATTAGAAAGAAATAAAGTAAAAAAAAATACAGATTTTTACCAGTCCATGTATGTTTGTATAATCCACTGTAGCGCCTCTACTGAACCATTTCTTATTAATGAGGTGTCAATAAATTTGCAATAACAACATAGACTACAGAAAAGTTATCAAAAGAAATTATTATAACTGGGTTACAATTTTTTAGTCTTTCTTGTTGTAATTAATATCATATGATGATTGAGTAACAAAATATTGAAACAATTTATTGTTTAGACATAGACATAATTATGGACAGGCCTGCCAGAAAAACTGTTTTAAGGTATTTTTGTTACTATTCACCGAGTAGGAATTTAGAGGAAAAAACTGCCTGTCTTCTGTTTCTAGGGGAAGGAAGGAATACCTTCAAGTCTTGTCAATAGTCACTCAATAAAATAAGAACTATTCTTTTGACTGTGAGACTGAGAATGTCCATATTTTGTTCGAAAAATATTAATAATACCAATCTAGTAGTCAAATTATACAGAGATACATTCGCATTTTCTATTCGTTTGAATAAAATTATATTCTGGGATTGTAAGCTGTACACAATACGTGCACGATGCCGCATCGGTAGAATATGTACTATCGCGAGATATCAGCGCGACAGATGAGTGATTGTTGCAATTTATCACCTCCACGCGTCGCACGCCCCTGCCCTATTTAGTATGTGGCCGAGAAAACAGCGTTAAGGCCACAGCACACTAACTACTTTTACTTATATCTGTGGTTTGCAATGATATTGCAGTATTCTGTAATCTATGGTTTTGTTTACAAATAAAATAAAAAAGCGGCCAAGTGCGAGTCGGACTCGCCCATGAAGGGTTCCGTACCAGCAAGTAACATCATATAAAAGTTCTTGTAGTTCGTTGTAACTTTCATCGATGTTTTTATACTAGTGTATTGATTGGATGAAAGCTATATTGCGTGTTACGATTTATGGCGTATAAAAAAAAAACTACTCACTAGATCTCGTTCAAACTAATTTTTGTTGGTAGTTTATATGGTAATGTACAACATATATTTTTTTTAGTTTTATCACTCTCTTACTTTAGAAGTTAGAGGGGGGGGGACACACATTTTTCCACTTTGGAAGTGTCTCTCGCCCAAACTATTCAGTTTAGAAAAAAATAATATTAGAAACCTCAATATCATTTTAGAAGACCTATACATAGATACCCCACACGTATAGGTTTGATGAAAAAAAAAAATTTTTGTTTCAGTTCCAAGTATGGGGACCCCCAAAATGTATTGTTTTTTTTCTATTTTAATATAAAAATCTTAATGCGGTTCACAGAATACATTGACTGACCAAATTTCAACAGTATAGCTCTTATAGTTTCGGAAATAATTGGCTGTGACATACGGACGGACAGACAGACAGACAGACAGACAGACTTGACGAATCTATAAGGGTTCCGTTTTTTGCCATTTGGCTACGGAACCCTAAAAATGATGAGAGTCAAGTCGTGTACGGCTGACGCCAAATCGATGCTACCGACATCCGAATGAGTGCGGAGAGTAGCGTATCGCGCTTCTAAAAAGCGACTCAATTTCCGCGTTTGGCGTTTTTAAATGTGCGGTGTGGAGCGTTCGGTCGCCGTGATTAGCTTCTAAAAATCGACTAGTCGCGGATCGTCGATGCTTAAAGTAGCTAGTGTGCTGTGGCCCTTAATGATGATATTAAAGTAAATAATTATATGATAAAGAATGATATCACATAACAGTATACAACTAAGTCAAGAAATTAAAACTTCGGTATGCTGATTGTGAACGATAACCTATATACCGAATAGTGAATGTAGTGAATGAATGAAATGAAGTATGATGTAGTAGTGTAGTAGTAGCTGAAGTAATTTGCTGTTGTTATTTACCAAGCGAATGACCTTTCTGGAAACTTCATCATAACTCCTAAGTAGATATTTATTAGTAGAATTTCTACACCTGCAGATATCCATGATCTACATTAGACACTCAAAGTCAGGTGTCGGTCTCTTCCCCTAATATCCGACAAAAAATCTCCAATAAGCTGCTAACACTACCGTCAATGATATGTTTTCGTGGCCTGCGATCAATGTGTGCCTAAATGTGATGTGGCTTGCAATGCATCCAACTCTCATAAGCATCGAAAACACTATCACACTTTCCTACATGTTAGGTAATCAATATTACGAATAGGTGTATCTATCTCTCTCTTATACATCTGACATAGGTATATATTCTTCAACATTCTTGTTGCAGATAAAAAGTAATTTATTTATACATAGCTGTACTCTGCCAATCTTCGCTGTAGCATATTGTGTGTGTTTAAAGCAAATTGTACATTGCGTCAAATATAAACCAAGACAAATATATCAAGGTAGGTATTCCTTATCACTTCGTCAGGAGTTTCAATGAAGTGGTATGTATACCTAAGTGTCTAAGTCCAAATACGACACGATTGCTGTAATTTTTAGGTTAGGCTTCTGTGTGAGGGTAGTACTGCCCCTGTTGAGCTGAGCCCATTCGTGCTGAAGTCAGCATGGCTCTACTACCTTTAAAGATGATTTTATGATTAAACTGGTTATTATAACAAGAATTGGAATTCTCTGTCTTGTTCTATACTAAATATAAAATTGGCCAACGAAAGAGCCTAGAGCGTCAAAGATAAAAAGTCATTTAGGCTGAATTGCCTACAAAAGCCTGAAGATAATTAGAAAACAAACCCAAAGATTAGAAAGCTAAAAGACACTAAATTTTATCAGTACGCAGCCCTACAATCCGAGGATAAATTAAAAATTTAAAATTCTTGAAAAAATGTTCATGATTACGGACTTTACAAATGCTTAGAAAAGTTTAAAATATAATTTTTATCCGTCTCCTAATTGAGGTGACCTGGTTCGCTTTAAGATTATTATTTTAAAGACCCTACATTGTTAACTTTTCAAATTTTTCAAAATGGCCGACCTCCTGAATGATTGATAATGAGGAAGGAGTTCCCTCAAATCAACTGTCATAAGTCACACAAGCTGTGCTTCTATTTAGTTAATTCATATTAACGAGCCTTTCAAGTAACAATTAAAAAATTCTTAATGAATTTTCTTTTAATTGTGAAACGTTTAAATTTAAAAAATATAAATCTTAACCACTGTAATGCCCCGAATAATTCAACCAGGGTATTATTATTCATATTATTATGTACTCGAATTATAAAGAAACTCTTTCTGCCTGTCCGGCTTTCAAAGAAAAATCACTGTACCAATTTAAATGAAACTTGGTACACATAGAGTTTCGTGGTTAGGAAAGGACGTAGGCTATTTTTTATATGCAGGCGGAGTCGTAGGCGTAAGCTAGTATTATTAGGTATACATTCGAAAATAACTCAATCTGTCAGTGTGTCTGTTAAGCTTTAACGATTAGACCACTGCACATAGATTCACTGCAATGAATATTTAGCATATAGATATTTTGATTTTATAACGAACAAGTTATACCGCTCGTAGTTACGGGTAGACCAAATTAAGTCCTGTTGTACAAGAAGAAAAAGGAATATGTGTAAAAGTCTGAAGACTGTGGCGACTTCCGCATACAGTAAAAGCGAAAAACACACAATAGCGCCATCTGCAGAAGGAACACTGAACCACGAAGAAAAACATGGAGTGAACTATACGGAGTAACTACTAATCCTGAATCGCGATAGAGAAAATCTCGCGCCGATTAGCAAATATACAACATCCCGACTTCAACCGTTGAGCAGTGGCGCGCCAGGCATGATCACCACGCCTGGTCGGAGGATCCTCCCTTTGTGTTGTAGGAACCCGATATTCTTTCCTCCACAAAATAATTATTCCAGGATCCAAAATAAATAATTGTGTTTATCATATGTTCTTGGTGGGCCTCGAACAAATATAATTACAACTATATGTATGAAAATGAATCTCGAATCTAGGACATCAAACCGTAGCTATCCATGGAATTTTCCATTGCCTTACTTAAAAGAAGCCTATAAAAAGTAAGAAATTTTGAGTAGTTAAGTCACACTGATTTCAGCACGAATGGGCTGGCTCGACCGGGGCAATACTGCCCTCACACAGAAGACCATACTAAAAATGGCAGCATTGGTGCTGTTATATTTCGTTAGTGATAATAATAATAATCCAACAGATTTCGGCCATGGCGACCACTTCGACCCCTTTTAGGGCTTGGCGCTGATGCGCAGCAAACTCCCTTGCAATTAAGCTTACTGCTCTCGTAAGTGATGGCGGCGAGTGGACGGGCTTTAAGCTCATCGCGCTTGGCGTCGAGGTCAGCTAAACGCTGTTCCTCAAATTCGCGGATTCGCTTCTTCACAGTCTTGCGCCATTCCGGTCGCTGTGCTGCCAAACTCTCTCAGCGAGAGGGCTCTATATTGCATCTTTTCATGTGACGCTTCAGAACATCTTTATATCTGAGGAGATGTCCGCCATGCTTTCGCTTGCCCTCCTCTAGCTCGTTAGTGAGTGTGAGATCGGAAGCCCGATCGGATCGTCATACAGACAGCATCTCATAGAAATTATATTAAATCTTTTTTATCTATTTAAAATGTAAAACAGTATCAACTTTTGAACCAGAAAAATTACCTTTTTAATTATTTATGTAGCTATAACTTTGAGTCCAAGTCCAGTAAATTTAACCCTTCGCTCGTTAAAATTGGGAAGACTTATTAAATGTGAGGGTGTGTAAATTTTGGTTCTCGGAATAAATGAGTCATCTGCGCAAATTATCATAAACGGTGGTTCATGCATTTTACATTAAATTTACGCACCCTTAAAGAGCCATATACTTCTTGTCTGCTCTGCTGTTTGCTTAAAAAAGTATTTTATACTACACCTGATCGGAACAGTAGTCAATATTCCTTGAAAATGAAAAGAGAACGTTAGTCTTTTTCTTGACCTGAATAAGCGGAAGAAAAAAATCCATTTCTAACGTGTTTTAGCGGGAGAGAGAGTTGTATAAATTTTCATTTCTCATGTGTTATCTTATCTATGGCGCGCGCCTGCCCAAGGAGTTTTCATATAATTTAAATATGGAATCTCCGTGCCACTGACATCCTTTTGTGAAGAATAAAAAAAAACAAAAGAAGCGCGAAATGTTGGTCAAATTCTAAGCTAAATTGTGTCTTACATGGTGTCTTGCGTTTTGATTTTATTTTAAAAATACTTTAAATGTTCCTCACAGGTGTAGTATAAAGCACTGTGTAGCACTCGGGTGAAAGTCCCATTCCTACCTCGGGAGTATTGTGTACAAACTGCTCCCTCGCTAGTAATCGGTCCCTTTCCTCCCTCGGTGAATAATGTACTATTTCTTTCAAATTAATCTGTAACTATGGTTGAGAAAAGTACAAACGAAAGGCTTTTTTTCCTTTATTTGTTTTAGGGACTTTCGCCTTAATAAGGTATGCCAGTTCCATAAGGCCTTAATTTAATTAAACATCAATTTATCTATGATACCCTAGACTGTATAATTTAATAGCTTTTTAGATATCCGCCCAGCCAAAATATTTTGATTAAGAAAAGATTAAATTTCTTATTGGGGTGCTTGGTACATACATATGTGTCGTGGGGGACCTTAAAATATATTTGAATCGGATACAACGAACACTCAGACTCAGAACGACAATTAAGGGGATGACCCCTTAATTGTTATTCTGAGTCTGAGTGAAAGAGTCTGAGTCTGAGACGAAATGGGGCTTTATATGAAAAGCCTCGTCCCATCTGATTAGAACCCACAACACTTGGCACAGTAGGAAGCGGCGTGGAGACCGCTTAAACTACCTAGCTAACTGTGCAGTCCAGATCGTACGAGATAAATAGATAGATAGGTAGGTACTCTTTATTGCACACCATAATGTAGAAGATTATATTGTAGGATATTATCCAATAAAAACAGTGGTACAATGGGCGGCCCTATCGCAGACTGCAATCTCTTCCAGGCAACCTTACAAGATATGTTTGGTACAAATAATACTCGTTTGCGAGTATATACTTAATTGATGAAGCTGAGCACACCGATTAAATAACATATTATAAGGTTGCAAGGTTTAGAGACATCGAACAACCTACGAACCATTACTGAGGCTTAGCGTGTTGCTAAGCCTCAATTAGAAGGAGCTGACATTATTTATCAACTACATAGAATTTATAATCAATACTATATACCTCGTTGTTGTAGTGGTTAGCGTAGTCGACTGCTAATCAAGAGGTCTCGGGTTCAAATCAAAAAAGTGTTGTTGGGTTTTTCTTACAGGAAATTCTTAATAACAGCCCGGCAACTGAAAGTTTGGCAGTGATTCCCGACCGTGCCTCGGAGAACACGTTAAGCTATTGGTCCCGGTTGTCATTAACATCTATGGCAATCGTTATTGGGAAGTCAGTGCCTTAAAATATAATGACAACTAGTTCAATATTCAAATTTCAGTTCTCCCTTAAGGGTTGCGAAGGTCCGATGCCAGTCGCTCACTGATATTCAGGTAAAACCGGTTGAACTAGTAGCCAACCCCAAATAATATTGGGAATAAAGGCTAGTAAGAAGAAAATGACTATATGCTATAATCTAATGTAACAGAAATGTCATCACTGTAATCTTTGGAACTATTGAGTAGGTAATAATTAATTATAATTATATATATATGTATATTTTTTTAAATTCTGTATTATATTTTGTACAACGCATTAATAAAACATCTCATTTAATATACGCGTTATAATAACAACGTAAACACAACTCAACCAACAAACCCCTATACACACAGATAAGCAATAAATTTAACCCATCTTAATTGGGTTTTCTTTGCCCAAAAGATCATAAAACCACCCGTATTACGGCCAGGTTATCTTACGCGAAAAACATAATTGGCTGTCCAGCTGTAAAACATGAGCGCTCTATACCAGCATCCACAAAGGAGCAAAAAGGCTGGAAAAAGACAATCCTTTTGCGTCACATCAAAGCAAGTATTCGTTGGCGGCAGATTTCACACAATTCAATAAATAATCGGTCGTCGTAGAGTTGTGGTGCAAGTAAAAAGATTTTTAATTTTAATACGGCAAACTAAAGTTATTTTTTTAAAAGAACATATGATAACACGCGATCTACTCATAAAAACTATCACATCAAAAAAATCCATCAAGTGCATGTCAGGCCACGCATATAATATGGTTTCATAATCACCCTTAATGACACTAAATTGTTATGTTTTTAGGAGTCGATTTCTCCAAAAAATATCTAACAAAAACTCCCTGCCTAGAATCACTAAAATCATAAAATAAAGTGTATTCAATTTAAGTACTTTTAATTAAACGACAATTCTTGTATTTACCCAATTGTCTATAAATTAAAATAAAGTAGAATTATAATGTGTACAAAGTACCTAAAATATGTTTAAAGTCTATGCCAAACCCAGTGCAAGATGAATTTTAAACAGCGAAATATCGCTCAAAATTAAAAAAAAAGAATAGACAACCTCCTCCTTTTTTGTAGTCGGTTAAAATGTTTAAAAAGTATAATAATAAATGTCGTATATCGACACACAACATCATCTAGTCCCAAACTAAGCAGAACCTGTAATGTGGATTCTATACAACTGATATAAATATTTGTATACTTTTTTTCATATCTTCTTCTTCTTGCGGTGCCTCTCCACTACTGAAGGTTGGCCGTCAGCTCCGCATATCTCTTCTTATCCCTCGCCAGAGCCATCGAATCGGCCACAAATACATAAGTCATATACACTACTACTTTACCGCTAAAAAATTCGCTTTCGCCTATCTCTTGAACTGGTATTTTTATATAAAAGTATGAGTGTTTGTTGGACCTGCATCCAATATCCGTCTGTCTGTCCGACTTTGGCCCGAGTGTTAGTGACGGCCTTGATTATTTCATACCCGGGTAAGGTTTGACTGAAATTTTATTTTGGAATAGAAAAGGATTGATAATAAAAATATATATTTGTTTTTCACTCGTCGTTTCATCATCACCTACCTGTCTGTCTTGCATATTGAAACCTGGTGTCAGGGCAATGTGAAACTTTGCAAAAGCTTTTGTCTAGTACTTTTTAGGAATGGCATCCTTTTTTTCGGGTGTAGGGAAAAACGGGTATGCGGGTCATATGACGATAAAGAACCACCGCAGAGAGATAACTGCAGGACATAAGAGCAGCATTACTCTTGTGTCTTTTTTGCTTACTTCCTCCAAAGTTAAGAAGTGGAATTCGTGAACTCACTCACCATGTTAAAGCAAGGAAAGAATTGCTCCGTACATATTTTCTAAAAGACAGCGGTATCATTACATCATCTATGTAGAAATGAATAAAATTGTAATATTGATTTGCAATATCCGATTTCACTTAATGCCTATGAAACTAAATACGGTATTTACATTTTTATTTCATGTTATTACGTATTTACAAAAAAAAAGGTATGTTTATGTATTTATATCAGTTCACAGTTGTCTAGTACTCATAATACAAGCACAGCTTAGTTTAAAACTAGATAGCGTTGTGTTTAAGATGTCTGAAAAAAAATTATAAAAAATGTAATATACATACAACTCGTATAATTATATAATTGTTTATATTGTTTAATTCGTGTCCGTGTAGTGACGGAGTCCATGTAGTGACGGATTAAGAATACAGAGTGTCACCACCCCTATTCATCACGCGGGTGTCGTAAAAGGCAACTAAGGGATAAACTACGCAAGATATTGTGATCAAAATAAATGTAAAATATAAAATCAGCACAATCTTTTCAGAGATTAGCCACAACAAGTAGGCAGACAGAAAAATATTTGAAAAAAATATGTAAAATAACAGTTTATTTTGAAATTACACACATTCAATTTGTCCGTGTGGTGACGGATTAAAAAGTGTCACCACCCCTATTCATTCCATGGGTGTCGTAAGAGGCGACTAAAGGAACAAAATAAGCAGCTAACATCACTGCCAAGAGAAGGAAAACTTGAAACCAACCCTATACCAACCCGTCTGGCCAGCGTGGTATAGTAGGCCAAAACCTCCTTTTCAAGGAGAGGCCTATGTCCAGCAGTGGACTGTTAGAGGCTGTTGATGATGATGATTGTTTAATTCCTTTGGGCTTTCTCCTAAACGACTATTTCTGACTAAACACTTCTGACCACTTCAACAAACTTGAACAAAACACCTCAAGTTAACATACATACATAAATATCTTAAAAATAATTTCCGGTGTTAAATATACATATTTAACACCGGAAATTATTAACAAAAATTTGAATTTCTTCGCCACAGACCCTGATAAACGAAGCCACTTTTCTGCATAATTTCGCACTCATATTATACATATTTAATCGCTGCACTCGACAGGATGGGTGGGCACAATAACTAACCACAAACTCGTAAATTTAAAGCTGCCTTTGACATAAAATGCAGAGCTTCTTCTTATATATATACACCTATGAAGGTTTTTAAACCTTAAAAGGATAAACCACAAGCAGCTGTGACAGGGACCGTTGATTGTCTATTTTCGCTCCAAAATACTTAAATAAACCCGTCCCTTATGTCACGAGCCGAGTAATTTTGGATACCCTTTCGCTCTAATTTCTTGATATACTTTATTAAAAACATGATAATGAAAGAACTTAGGATCGTTCAAAAATCTATGGAAATGAGGTTGCCCATGCTCAAACATTGTAGTTTGTAAATGCTGATTTGAAGTTGGTCAAAGAATTCAAAGTCGGTAACTGAAAATCGTACTGCATTCAACAAAGTTTGTGGATAAACCTTTCGAAGTAGAAGCACTACGCTTCTGGAATTGGAATGCAATCGCCGTCACTATCAGACGAACTCGATCACTTGCATAGTTTAAAAGTTAATTTCCAAATACGTACTATTTGATTAATTAATATTATTTATCTCCATCATACAAAAAGCTATTTTGTCATCGTTTAAATCATTACCTATTTTTTAAGTTGCAAAGTAACGTTTAATGATTGAGGTTTTTTGTTTAGAAATTAAAACTAATCTATTTTATTTTTATTATTAGTTAACGATTGCCAATACGTAAGGCCTATCAAATGACTCTAAAAACTTTGAAAACAGAAGTAAAATCTATGAGTAGAGGTCATCACACTCATTGCAAATGTGGCCTTGTGAGATGCTTTTTCACGCTACGCTTAATGCGCCATGAGCTGGCAGAGTATTCCAGTTTTTAGGGTTCCGTAGTTCATGACCCGAAACCCTTATAGATTCGTCATGTCCGTCCGTCCGTCCATCTGTCCGTCCGTCCTCGACTTGCCGTCTAAACGGTTAGTGCTAGAAAGATTAAACTTTACATGAATATGTGTTTCTATCACGTCTACAAAGTGCTACAACAAAATCATGAACAATATATTTGTTTGGGGTACCTCTCCTACACGTGTAAAAAATGGGAATGTTTTTTATCGCGTCTACCCCATCGTGTGGGGTATCGTTTGATATATCGTTTAAAAACATTGAAAGGTTGCTTTGACGATTTTTTGATTTGGGTACCTATGCGTTTATTTTCTCAAAACAGGGCGCCCCCCCCCCTTCTATAAGTTAAACTCCTAGCTCTAAAACTGAAAAAATCATGATGGTAGTCCCTGTAATAAACTTCAAAACAAAACTATAACGGTTAACGTGGCTTTTTTAGTTAAGTACTTATAGAGATATAGCTTGTAAAATACGCTTACTTAGAAATCTTCGTACAAAAATAAGGAAATAATAAGTGAAGATAACAATTATCTATTGGACTCGACAAAAGATATGGGTAACTACGGAACCCTATTCTCTACGTGGCCTGACACGCACTTGGGCGATTTTAACTGCTTAGCAGAGAAAGTAGGAGCCGAACCGAGTTTTTGTTTTTTTCACTCTCTTCCACAAATATATATTTGTTTGCAATAACAAATACAATTGTAGGTATACAGGTGCAACAATTATCATATGTGCTTTTATAACGCTAGTTTACTTGCGTGCGTCAGTATTAAACATCAGATAAGATAGCTGTTAGTATCTAAGACCTACCTGTTAATACGTTAGAACATCCGAGTGCACCGTCATTAGTCATATAAATGTATGTGTAATCATCCTACAAAAAAACTATGCATGAACAAAGTCCCTTCATCCTATGGTTTCTTCATGGTCTTTTGAAATCAATACGACTATTTATTATTTATTAACTAGTTTTTGCTCGTGGCTCTGACCGCTTAAATGTCGGTTATCGCAGTGAATAGTAAGCCTATATTCTTCCTCAAGAATCAAGGAATCCCTATTGTAAAGTTCATCCAAATTGGTTTAGTGTTTTAGCCGTAAAAGCGTAACACACTGACAGAGTAACCTTCGTATTTATAATGTTAGTAATGCTGTCGTTAATGTATACATCACTACACTACATTTCCTTAACAGATAATCGGTACTAAATATAACATATCGTCCGATTTTTATTTATTTTAGTTTTATTTGTCAATATTTAATACACCAGGAACTACCATATACTTTCCATGTCTTTCTTTCCATCTCATGGTTGCCTGGAAGAGATTGCCTTCGGGCGATAAGGCCGCCACTTGTACCTTCTAGTATAAGCTACCGTTGTATGCTATTATTCTGGTGTACAATAAAGAGATGTATTATTATCATTAGTTCTTTTCTTCCGTTCATATTGTCATTAACATCATATGATGGTCAAAATTACCATGTGAAGGTAGAAGAACCACGCTGGTTTAAGCTCGCACGGGCCAGTTCGGCCGGGACCCTTTCATAGAAGACAGCAGTCTTACTGATAGGGTCCTGTTTTACACTTTGGGTATGGAACCCTAACAATCATCTTCCGAGCCTTTATTCCCAAGTTTATTTGGGGTCGGCTACTAGTTCAACCAGATTTACCTGAATTTCAGTTTTTCCACGGAGCGACTGGCATCGGACCTCCGCAACCCTAAGGGAGAACTGAAATTCGAAGATTGAACTAGTTGTCAGTATATTTGAGGGCACTGACTTCCCAATAACGATTGCCATAGATGTTCATGACAACCGGGACCGACGGCTTTACGTGCTCTCCGAGGCACGGGCGTGAATCACCGCCAAACTTCCAAACTCCGGGCTGCTATTAGGAATTTCCTAAGAAAATCCCAAAAACACTTTTTGGCCCGACCCGGGATTTGAACCCGAGACCTCTTGATTAGCAGTCGCATAGGCTAACCACTAGACTAACGAGGCAGGCAGTATGGAACCCTAACAATATATATTCTAATATATTACAGTTGCAGAGTTTGTTAGATTGAATGTGGTAATCTCAGAACTTAACGATTCGAGTTGAATTTTTTTTGTGTTGAAAACCCCCTTTATTAAGGTAGGCTGTAACATTACGCTACAAGTAACAGGAGCTGAGCATCAATAATACACATTGCAGAGTAAAAAAAAATAGGCTATATTAGTAAATGTGTAATATTCATGAAACTACACATAGATGCGGATGAAATGTAGAACCTCCTTTGTTTAACATTAGGTAGAAACTACATCCACATCGTATCCAAACGTCTGGTTGCAACATAATGATTGAGCCTGTGGTTTACCCAGTGTAGGTACAAGGCTAGACACAGAATTAATCCATGACTACCTGGAATCGACTTGGTTTTTAGTGAAAATACCACAAGCTCCGGTCACATCTTTGAACACAAATACGGATAACGGACTAGCCGTATTTTTACTCAAAGATGCACTCAAAGTGGATAGTGGACTATCCGTATTGTACTCAAATATGATCATGTGCGACAAAATTAGTTGTGACTAGATGAGCTAACTCCACTCCTTCCAAAAGCTTTTAAGGTTTAGCTTTAGAGCGACTTACCACAAAGCCAAAAAGAAAACAACACCTGTTTTAAAAAAATATGTAATGATAAAATAAAATTTCTGATTATTAAGTGTCACTGTAATCAATTTGTTTAAAAATAAAACACTCGCTTTTCATATTACATTGAGAGATACGATAAGTACTCGTTGGGCAGGCACAAATTTTCGGACATCTAACTAGCGCTCAGTAATGTCGCTTTGATCCGACCATCAAAGGAACATCTCCAATTAACGCCACACGCCGACACTGCGTATAGCTAGCACTGAAAATATCTACTTTTAGCTTAGTGGTATAAAACCGATACTGATGAATTTTACTATTCATAAACAACCCATAACGTCCCACTGCTTGCATCGGGTGTCCTCTCAGGAAAGATTAAGACCATAAGTCGGGGACTGGCAACACACGTTGTGGCTACGTAATCTTGTCGTTGGATGTTTTAAAGCCGCCGGAAGGCCTCCAACTAAGTTTCACGACTGTTTTCTTATGATAACAAACGGGACCGACTGCTTAACGTGACCTCGGAATCACGTCAACGATTACCCTCAGTGATTGTTTCCAGTCACGTAAGGCCACTTCGCTATAAGCGCTTCGATCGCGATGGATAAAACTTTTACTACTGACATACTCTTTCTTTGTCAGGATCACTCTTGACAGAGCCGTCTCGGTCATCACTTCAGGTGTTGATGTTGTTCGATTTAGTTGATCTCTAATATCTCAAACACGAATGTCTCAAGCAACACACTAGGGGCCTTCACATGCACAGTTTGCAACGCGGGCTGTCACGCACCATTCCATACTTAAGTATTATCAATCATTTTATAACTTAAACATTTGTCTAGAAATATATAGCTAGGAACTGAATCTAAGACCTTCAACTCGATTGTTGGATATCTGACCACTATAAAGAAAATCTACCTATTTTTGACAGAAATTGATATACAAGTACACGAGTTACTTTAAAAACGAACCGCTTATAAAATTATCTTATTTATTAGATGCTTCTTTTTAATTTTATATTCCTTAATTAAAATGCCATAAATCATACTCCTATTAATTTATATTAACCGCAGAACCCAATTTGACTTAAATTTTTAACAAAATTAAGCGAAAAATGATGGTTGAAAAAGGCGACTTAAAATAAAATGAAGAAGTGAACTAGACTATATAGGTCAGTGAGGCCACATTTCATTTGAGGGTTAATAACCGAAAGATCACATTATAAGGGAGGTAGATCCAGCGATTACGCGTAATAACACCGCAATAAATATCGCGAAGCCACTCCAGGTTACCCTCGAGTAAGGGCCAGGAAATATAGTGGTACATGTCATAAGAAAAAAGCGATCACGTTGTAATTTTTTTGAGAAAGAAGTCGTCGCGTTTCAAATGCATTGTGATCAATATTGATGTGAATGAGTCAGAGTCTAGTATTTAGTTAGAAACTTGATTATGGAAGAACAAATATTTATCATTGCGATACAAGAGGATTGTTCTCTGATCAAGAACCTGTTCAATAAATGAGCAATCCTGAATTTACAACTATAATGTTCAGTTAGCATAAAAGTACTCAAAAGTAAATCCTTTGTGTAGCCGCACATGTACGAAGATACGTTCACCGATTTCAATAAAAAAATTCATGGATTACTTTGATTCTTCAGGAAGGCCATAGGCTACCGCGATAACCGACATATACGCGCACGATACGCAACCATAGTTATAGATGTTATATTATTAATGTTAAAAAAATACATATTATGGTCTTATAAAATCTAAAATAAATAAATGTCAATATCATTCAAAACTAAATTCTTACAAAATCTCGAAACGTTAACGACTTGTACCGCCTCCCCAATGGTCTGCTCAACACGATAATTCTGGCGGTAATTAGCACTCGTCGTATCCCGACAAAAATGTCCGCCGACCAGACTGTTTTGTAAAATAAAATTATTTTTATTTATGATCGTTCCCCGTTTTAATCTTAACAAGGATCTTACCTGCCCATACTTTACATTTTCCAGTGCTCTTCTGAAAATACTTTTTAGCAGTCCAAATACTTACAATTTGTTATTTATTTCTTATTTTTCCTTTTCTCTTCTCTATTGCTATCATCAGCTTATTGCCGTCCACTTCCACAGGAAGGCCTCCCTCTACTATCCGACTCCTGCAGGATTCGTTTCCGTCACCGTTAGTAGTTTTAAGTAAAATCAAAAATATCACTTGGCGACGTAATATCTGTACAAGATGTTTATATTATTTAAGATACGCTAACGTACGTACACAAAAAAAAATGTATTACAAACAATGATTCGTGTTTCACATAATAATAAAATCCTATGTGTCAAGATATCACACTGAGATGCTTAAAATTAAGTTCAGGAATAGAATTGTTATTAAATAACCTTGAATGTGCACGATTTTATACATGGGTACATTGTGGGACGTTCAAGTATTTCCGATCCCGATGCAACACCGCTGTATGTGTCTTCACCAAACGAGTTTTTATGTTAGTTAGAACTAAATTAAGCAATTCGTGCATTATCGACAAAATTTCACAAAATTGGAGACGTTGGCTCTTTCTTTAATTAATCCGTCAGCTCAAATGGAAACACCGAAAGATAACAAAGTGAACTGTTATACATTTCCATCAATGGGTAATTTATAAAAATTATAATTTTACATGCTCAATTTATGTGTTGTCGTGAAATCTGCTGGAACTAAATATATTTACGGAAATAAAAGCACAATAAATTCTTAAACATCAGTATATTCTCCTACATTAACAATTTTAAACATCAGTCCAAACATCCTAATTCAAATAATATCAAACTTGCAAAATCAAGTAATTAGTAACTAGTCTTGCCAAAGATGCCGTTTCCTGGTGCATTCACATCCTCAGATGAGAAATACTCTTTCCACAACTGTTGGAATTCGCTCCAGGATACGGTAGTCTTGCCTTGAGCCATCTTCTGGAAAGCAGCTACGGCTTCATCTTTGTTCAGGCCAAATGAAGCGTAAACTGACGAAAACTCTTCACTATCAATAGATCCATCGTCGCTGGCATCTTCAAGTTCGAAGGTAAATTTGCAGTATAATTTTTGCCACTCTTCAGCAGCGGAGGGGTTCTTAGCGAATGAGTCCCACAGGTTGAGCCACTCATCTTGAGTTACTTGACCGTCTTTGTTAGCATCAGCGCCGGATTGGAGTCCTTCCCAGATCTTGTTTAGAGTTGTTTCAACTGCTTTGTACTTTGCATCGCCTGCAGACCATCCTCTGAGCTTGCCAATCCTCTCGATGGCTAGGTCAAAGTCCTGCTTGTCGATACTTCCACTTCCATTTGCGTCGAAGAAGGCGGTGAAGACGTGGAGGAGCTTCTTCTTTCTGAAGTCGGAGACCATTTTGACTGGATTTGTTACTAGCAATGAATACTATTTTCTTTCGTCAAGCTTATATATATTACATTTGCTGTAGTGTAAACATTGATAACGCGGTGAATCTTAGTATTTTGTCATATTGTTATCTTTTTGAGATTTAATTGATTAAAGAAAATGGTAAAACTGATTTTTATATATTTAATGTTTGTTTGCCAAAAACATCTTTTTATTTTCGTATTTAAGTGTCTAGTTCTAGTTAAACGATTATCCAGCTAAGGTTAATTATAGAAAGTTAAATATCTAGACATGGTAATTTTTTTGTAATCACTTTAATATTTAAAAATATCTAGTCATATAAAGTTGCTTTGCAATCTTTTACAAAAAGAAATATTTAAATTCAACTAGTAGGTTCAGAAATTATTACATTTAAACAAACCAAATATTAAATAAGTATAGATTTTCTTATTTTTCTTTCGTGAGGAAATTGATAACAGAAACCATGAATGTTCAATCTTTGGAGACGTATGATGGTGATTGAGATTGATGGGGTATTATAGTGAATATCTATTACATATTAGTTTATAGGAGGGAATTATGAAGGGCCATGTGTATTGTGTATGGGGGATTTTGGCTCTGTCGTCCAGCGGGTCAATGAACGCTATTTTGATGTACAACAGTGTCATATTTCGCTAAGACCAAGCTATCTGCTGCCGCAGTTGTATGGGGGAAGTAAATGAAGATGTGTCTATAATTTCTTTATGTTTTAGGGAAACATGAGCAGACCAGGGATCTTAAGTTACGCCCACCGTGAACATTAAAATGTGTGCAGCAGTTTACAGAGAGATAGATAGAGCTACTTTTGAATTTGTGGTGTCAGTACGGATTATATTTGTCATTTTTTTATTTATGCTTGTTTAACTTTCTTTCACGTAGAGAGAAAATAAACTAACAATGATCTAAAGCTAAGCTTTTCTTCTAAAATAAGGCCACAAAGATTCATTTACATGTATTATTCAAATGTAATTGTAGTAAATTTTCTACAAAAGTACGATTATGGATCAGTAAAAGAACAATCAAATCCTTAAAGAGAATGAAGCCGGAGGTAAAAGCTGAGTTTAATGTCTTATCTTATAAAATTACCGGTACTGTCGTAGGTGACGCGTTCTCTTATCATTTCGCTATCAAGTGAAGTATACTGCAATGCAACACATCTCCCTGATAAACTATTTGTACTGATTATATGATTCTTATACAAACAGACACACATACAGTTAGTTTAAAAGTATTTAAGTGTCAACATTGTTTGCCTGCAGAGCTGTTGTCAGGTGATAATTATATTATTAGCAGGTAAATGCAATAGGGTATGGCATTCCCGTTTTTAAGTGTTCGGAGAAAAAATGTGTTAATTAAAAATCTATATAAATAACCATTAGATAAATTTCAAAATTAATTTTCAATGAAAATGATGTCATTATTTCATGATGTCATGTCGATAGTAAAACATAAATTATTTGAAGTTTGCTTTAATTAATATCAGTTACTAATCCCATGATTCATTCATTCTTGAAATTACTTTTTACTGATTTCGCCTTATGGCATTATCAAAAGTGGCTCATGACACATTTTTTTTATTAAATACAATTAAGTTTAATTTCAAGAAGGTATTGTATCAAGTTGCACCAAGTGATGATAATAATCGAGAGTATAAATATATACTTCTTCATCATCGTCATCAACAGCCTTTGACAGTCCACTGCTGCACATAGGCCTCTCCTTGAAAAGGAGGTATTGGCCTACTATACCACGCTGGCCAGACGGGTTGGTATAAAATTCTCTTGACACAATGTTTGTTCCCATACTCCTCCGAAACGGCTTAATTCAGTAAGTCTGAGAATCGGCTACTATCTATTTTTCATGCCTCTAAGACGAGAGCGGAGCCGCGGGCATCAGCTAGTAATCTTATAAATTGTACCATTGACAGAACAACTCCCCTAGTCAAGTGAACTTTCTACAAACGTAAACGTTACAATAACAACCAGGAAATGTGTAGAATAACATCATCTCAAGGGTAAGCCACGTGGCCAAACAAAATATTAATGACAATACAAAATATTAGTGTTAGTGACTTTAGGAACAATCGACAGAATAAAAAACAACCTTTTTAAATTGACAAAATCTGCAATTAAGCATTAAAATGGCAAAAAAAATTTTTGTACACATTATTATTTCGTACTTCTGTCTATAGACACATTATTGACTAAGATATTACTTGAGAAGGTAATAAGTATGAAAACAAAATAAATACTTTGAATTTACTGTAAAATTTTCAATTTTTTTGAAGACTCCTCCAACTTAAGTTAACTTAGTACTTTTTTGACTTGCTGCTCTGGACTGTAAACCTTTTTCTTCAGTTCAATAATTAATTTTTTTTTTTTTTTCAAATTTGATAGTAATATATAATTAATAGATTCACTGAAGGGTGTGTTGTCACTCATGTTCCCGGAGACATATGGCCTGCATCACTCATGACACTTCCTCATACCTTCATGATATAATAATGCTTAGAGGTTTGGATACGGCATCTTCCATTAGACATTGTCTATAGAATTAATTAAATTGAAGTGTATGTAAAATCAAAGTAACATTTTTTTAATTAATGTATATGAAAGTATATACGGTAGGTACCTACACCAAAAAGCAATTTTTAAAAATTTTGGCAGTCTGTCTGTCTGTCTGTTTGCTACGAGTAATCTCTGGAATGACGGGACATAGCCACTTAATGTTAAATACCTCTAGGGTACAGAATTATTCAAATCGAATCTGTGATTAGCGCGTTCCAACAAACAGTGTTAGGCTTTATAGTATTAGACTAGTATAGATATGTATGTACTTACAAAAAGTACACATGTATTTATATCAGTTGTCGAGTACCCATAGTACAAGCTCCACTTAGTTTGGAACTAGATGGCGTTGTGTGTCAAATGACCGAAATATTTCTTCCATCTTTAACACTTACTATTAACTATTGTATTCTTTTTTTTTAAAGACAACTCCCCCATTAGGAATACAATCCTGTGTCGCTTGCTATTCACAAACATACAAGAGACGGACACGAAGAACACCCAGACTCAGAATAACAATTTGGGGATCACACAAAATGTTATCCCGTGTAGGATTTGAACCCAAAACATTTGGCACAGTAGGAAGCGGCGTGGTGACCGCTTAAACCACTAAGCCAACCGTGCAGTTATTACCTTTTACTCGCAGCTTCATCCGCGTGTATTATAGCTTATGTTACCTGCTAATAATGTAGCTTTTCATTCGTGAAAGAATTTAAATATCAGCTTAGTGGGTTAAGCGTTTAAGCGTATCATACAAACAAAAACAAAGTAACATTCGCATTAATGAAATTAGTCAGTATTACAAGTGTTACTGTTCAGTAACCCCAGCAGCTTCTAAATAGAAATGTTTAAATATTGATGTACATGTCAGTATGTCTGTTACGTCAAGCTCCCACAGGGATACAACCGCGCGGAAAATCAGATGAAAATTTGAAATTTGTTGTGTAAATTTTACAACCTTTTAAGCTGATTGGAACATTTGTAAAACTATAATGTAATATATGTAAGTATATTAGTGTAAAGTTATTTGCTTCAAAACAACAGAGTTACGTTTATTTAAATGTAAGTAATACATACCACCCGCCCGTCTAATGAAACTAGATGAGAAAAATTAGAGACATGTATCTAAACATCCTCCTAGCCATTATTCCCAAGTTTATTTGAGGTCGGCTACTAGTTCAACCGGTTTTACCTGAATTTTAGTTTTTCCACGGAGCGACTGGCATCGGACCTCCGCAACCCTAAGGGAGAACTGAAATTCGAAGATTGAACTAGTTGTCAGTATATTTGAGGGCACTGACTTCCCAATAACGATTGCCATAGATGTTCATGACAACCGGGACCGACGGCTTTACGTGCTCTCCGAGGCACGGGCGTGAATCACCGCCAAACTTCCAAACTCCGGGCAGCTATTAGGAATTTCCTAAGAAAATAGCCCAGTCATATTAGGGCTTTCACCTCGGAATGAAAGATAATAAGCTGCAAATTGGTATGAACCTTTGTTTTGTCATTCTAAATGTTGTCTCAAAAGTCACAATCGTTATCGTGTCCGCGTCTCAAGATATTCAAGGTCAAAGGTCACTAAAATCGGTTTTTCGCGAATATCTGGCTTCCTATCGGTTAAATGAGATTTGCATTTATTATAAAAGTTGTAGGCTATAAAATTCCCTACAACTTTTGTTTAAACTTTTTTTTCATACGACCAACCGTTTTGAAGGTAGAGCGCGAAGAGTGCACATCGTACAGTCATATATACGGCCTAATGCAAGGTCAAGCGTGAGTTATGGTTATCAGTACGTTATAAAGTCAATTATTTACTTGGAAATTATAATTATTAAACAATGCCTATTATTTATGTACTAACTATTAATTATTTATATTTAATTAAAGTAAGTAACTTGATTATTTATATATAATTATTCATATTTAACTATTTAAGTATAAAATATTATTAATTCTGGATTATATATTTTAGTTTTATTTTAAGTTAAAATGATAGTAAGAGTATATATTTTACACATATTTTTATTTATTATTAAATACGGCATAATATACATTTATCAAAATGTGAGTTCAAATATCAAAAGTATCTTTGTTGATTTTAATTGTAATGAAATTGGAAATGGAAGCTAATTATCTTCTTCTTCTTCGTCGTCTTCTTCTTCTTGTCGCTCAAAAATGTTCGATTCATTGTCATCATCCTCATTATCTGTCATGTTCATCTCCAAACCTTCCAGAATATCGGGATCATATGTATTTTCTTCATCGGGATTACTTGGATACAGTGAAGCGTTGAGGCAAGCTTGTCCGTTGCACTGGCCGCAAGCTAAAGAACATTGTAGCCCTGATTTTCTGCATCCACAGCGGGAACCACAACCATTTTTGTAATTGCAAAATATTACGTTTAGTAGTTCGGCTGGTGCTGGAGGTAATAACGTTCGTATGGGCTCCAGGATTTCATTTTCAAGCATCCAGCCCCATTCTTGAGGTTCTAAGTCCTTCCCTAACCACGTTTGAATCTGGTAGTAGACACGTTTTATGTGTTGATGAGCTGCTACACTTGTTGGTGGAAGTGTTGACAGTTGTACAGGTTTATTTAGTTTTGTAAATTTGATGAATTGCGTGTAGCGGAAATGATCAATGTTGTCCTTAGATTTTGGAGCATTATATAATGCCAACAAGATGCGCACTCCATTTTCTAATAATGTTTGTTTTGGGCAGTAAAATATATAATCTAAAATATATAATCCAGAATTAATAATATTTTATACTTAAATAGTTAAATATGAATAATTATATATAAATAATCAAGTTACTTACTTTAATTAAATATAAATAATTAATAGTTAGTACATAAATAATAGGCATTGTTTAATAATTATAATTTCCAAGTAAATAATTGACTTTATAACGTACTGATAACCATAACTCACGCTTGACCTTGCATTAGGCCGTATATGACTGTACGATGTGCACTCTTCGCGCTCTACCTTCAAAACGGTTGGTCGTATGAAAAAAAAGTTTAAACAAAAGTTGTAGGGAATTTTATAGCCTACAACTTTTATAATAAATGCAAATCTCATTTAACCGATAGGAAGCCAGATATTCGCGAAAAACCGATTTTTGTGACCTTTGACCTTGAATATCTTGAGACGCGGACACGATAACGATTGTGACTTTTGAGACAACATTTAGAATGACAAAACAAAGGTTCATACCAATTTGCAGCTTATTATCTTTCATTCCGAGGTTGACCCCTTTTTTTACCTAATATGACTGGGCTAAAATCCCAAAAACACTTTTTGGCCCGACCCGGGATTTGAACCCGAGACCTCTTGATTAGCAGTCGCATACGCTAACCACTAGACCAACGAGGCAAACAAATACGTATAAATAAATAAAAACAGTTACTTACTAAATGCAGATGAAAGTAGGTATTTATGGTATTTACTACAAAAGTAAGTTTTACAAGTTTTGTTTGTCTGTCTGTGTTTAGTTCGGCTCATCTCTGGAATGGCTCGACCAATTTTGACGGGACATTCACTGGGGATAGCTGATAACTGCTGCTAGTATATGCTGAAAGCAGTCAGAATTTAATATTGTGTTTATTAATGGTTATGATACATGATTACATTATTTACGATTTGATAGTCACTAGATTGTATGACGGTCACTTTTCATTTAGAATGTTTGATTTTATGACAAAACTCATTGTACGTAAGTATATATTTAAATACATACAGGAATCAAAAATATATTTACGAGATATTCTATGTTCCCTAGGGATTTTTTCTTTACAATTTTTTTTACTTACAGCTAGTGTTTTAGGCGGCTAGGCTATATTAAACACTAAATTATAATTATGATACGCTCTTCTTTTATCAAAAAAGGTAAAGTATTAAGGTAGTAGAGCCACGCTGATTTCAGCACGAATGGGCCGGCTCGACCCGGCCAGTACTACCCTCACACAGAAGACCATCCTAATAATGACAGCATTCTTGCTGTCGTATTTCGTTGGTGAGTGTGAGACCGGAGGCCCAATCATTCTGCATCATTCTCCCGCCCTTCGAAGGCCGGGAGAATGATGCAGAATAATCAAACCAGGCTGCCATTGTAGGAGTCACCATGCTACATTGTCTACCCTCACAATAAGCATAATGACCCCTACTCCTGGATTCTACTCATGCTTTCCATCAGGCAGAGTAGAGTCACTTTGGCAGGCTTAAATAAAAAAAAGAAAAAAAAAAAAAAAAAAAAAAGTATGTTTTTAAGTATTATATAAACTAGTAAACCTTGAAACTTTTACGAAACAAAATATAAATATTTAATATTATTCATTAGAGTATTTAAACAAATTGATCACTTAAAGAATACTGTTGCATTATTTATGATGGTCATAATATACTCCGTTGCAGTCGCTGATTGTCAATCAAACCTCATCCACCCTTTCGTACCTCGCGCCCTTAAGGCTTAACTAATGCGATAAAAGAGAGTTGTAATGGCCTACGTAGCCCAACAGTGGGGTACGTCACTCATTTGCCAAATTGTCCAAACTCATAGAATTTTTTATAGCCACTTCTAGATATCAATGTTTCAGTCGAGGAAATGTAATGACGAACATAACTCGAATATTGTCGGTTATTTTTTACTGTTGGCAGATGTTTGTAATTGTACACATCGCATTATTGAAGTGGTTTATCATAAATGTTTTTTTTCGACTAATATAATATATTCGAAAGGATCTCTTGTGTGTTTATTTTTTACGCTTTCACCGCTAAAGTGTTACACCGATTTTAATGTAATTTGGTATGTAGATACTTTGTTTCTTGAGGAAAGAACTACTATTTACTGCGATAATCAACTTACACGAGAACTAAGCCGTGGGCAAAAACTGGCTTTTCTATAAATTATTTAAATGTAAAAAAACAATGGGGCGATAACTTTTCTGCATAACTATGCAGATATATAAATATATATTTTCTGGATATTTGTCTATTTATATACACATTTATTTAGTACTATGGTGAGTATAGTAGGAAATCTGTCTAGTATGAGATCTAAGACTGTGTAAAATATGTGTTATTACTATAAGATTATTGCGATTAAACAAACAACTCAAAACCAATGTGTAAGTGTCAGTTTTACACTATACGCATCATATGAAAAAAAAAACTAAACATTCACCGCCGTGCAGGAGCAAGAAGACATCAGCGTGTGTCATCATTATTAATCAACAACAACTCAACACAAGTTACAGAGAGGGATTCAGGACAAGCAATAAATTGAGAAAATGCATGCAAGGCAACGGGAGCATCAGTCCCCTCTATTGAGGGATCATTATTATCCATCAGATACATGGGGTAACATATCCTTGTAATTGGCAACTACTGTTAAGATATTGAAATAATTTAGCTGCATGTGTAAAAATGTGAGGTGTACCTAACTTTAAGGTATAAATAATGTACCACATCTGGAAGTGACATAGATGTATTAATATATTTTTCATTGGTGTTACTGTTATAAATAATAAGAAAAGTGCAAAAGGTAATTTTCTCCCTTACGTATAGCGATACTTTGAAATTGTGTATAATATTCACATTTCATTCGGCATTTAGATGAATGTAATGGTATGTCTATATGGACTATTGTCAAAATCAAGTAGCCCAGTGACTGTTTGGCGAATCGCGAATAAAAACGATTAATGATGAACTGATTCATCGTGTCAAGTAAATACGTAGAATGTTCCGGTATAAAACAAAAAACATCAACCACTGTATTTGAAGAAAAGAAAAAAAAAACAATCTATATATAGGAACACACAGTGCACATATTTATGTCGATATAAATGTTAAAAGTTATAATGTACTAAAGTAAAACGTTGTCTTACACATTTGGAGGGTGCTCAATTTTGTACCAGAAGCATTGATAAAATTATATGTAAGAAATGAGTAAATCTTAGAGTATATATTTTCTTATTTAACTCGTCATTAATCGTAAATAATATAAAAAAATTACATCAATCATCATCATCAACAATCTTTATTGTCCACTATTGAACAAAGACTTCTCTTTAAAAAGTTGGACTCCAAGACATCGCTGGTCATGCCGCTTTGAGTGTGGCCGCAGGTGGACGGGACGGGTTTTCCCCTTCATCCGCATTAGTTTGGCCACCCGCGAGGGGGTGGCGTCCGCGTCTGCCGGAAGAGAGGGTCTGCAAGAGATGGAGCCCGCATCAGGAGCGGGCAGGCGCTGGGAGGGGTCCAACAGGAGATATCACACAGGAGGGCACACCGTGTGATTTTAGTCGGTTTTAGTCTGACACACCGCCCCGAACCCCGACGGGGTGACGGTCCGAGGGGAATTCCACACGTAAAAAAACCTTTCTTTTAGGTATTCCTTTCCTTTTCAGTGATGTTGTCCTACATAGTCTGCTCCCTTAAATCGCCTTTTACGACAGCGATACCCATGAGGATGGTGGTTTTTGTATCATTAATCCATCACATGTATTACGTATGAACTCCATACATGTGATGGATTACATCATATACTGCATGTGATAAATACATGCAGTATATGATGCAGTTCTTCTGCATTATCTTGTCGTGTCATTTTTATCGGTTTCATTATATGTATTAAATGAAACAAATATTCTTAACATACATTCTTGGAAATCAAAATCGACATCGATCATTCTGACTATCTAAAAAGCAAGATATGATAAGAAATGAAATCAAAATAATAAGTAACTCTACAAAAGTTAAAAAATTACTAGTTTATGTACAATAAGAAGCCCAAAATCGATCCAGGGGGTGTGCAATGGGAGAGGCCTATGTCCAGCAGTGGACATAGGCCTCTCCCATATAATTTCTGATGCAAAACACTTCAGTGATCATTATAAAATCAACCGCTAATATATAGATACATTGACACCGAATGAGTATTAAGTAATGAATCATTGACAATTAAAAATATTTTATTAAAAATAAACTCCCAAAAATATAACAAGTTACATCACTCCCTAATAAATACGCTTTCATACATGATTTTTATTTATATTTCATCTACAAGGGTCCAAAAATGTAATTGCCTGGCTCCTCTGGATCTTCTGATACAAAGAACTGCTTCCATAATTCCTGAAAATCTTCAAATGTAAGAGAGTCCTTGCCGCCTGCAGCTTTTCTAAATGCTTCTACAGCATCCTCTTTGCTAAAACCATAAAATGCGTAAGCGGCAGCATACTCCTCCTCATCAATAACGCCATCACTGCCTGTGTCAATAAATTTAAACGTAAATTTACAATTTTGACTTTCCCATTCGGGTGTTTCTGAATCTCCTTGTTTCTGAATTATAGCATCCCACATTGTTATCCATTCATCTTCAGTGATTTCACCATCGTCGTCGCCGTCTGCCTGTTTCTTGAGCAACTCCCAAACCTTTTGGTTGCCCTCTTTTATCTTCTCATACTCTTCATCTCCGTCAGCCCATCCTTTCAAATCGGCGACTTTTTTTGAAGCCTGTTCAAAGTCTTCTTTAGTAACAGATCCACTTTTGTCTGTATCAAAGAAAGTGGAGAACACATGTAGTAACTTCTTCTTTCTGAAATCTGACACCATTTTGACTAATTGTTGTCAAAAGTAATTTCAACTGACCGATTACAAACTTTTTGCAGTGTTTTATACTTTCCAACGACAAGATTAAATTTATCAAATCAGTTAATTCCCCGATAACAGTTACATGACTGATACTTAGTGTCCAAGTGACTGTTGATTTTTCGCTGAATGCGAACCAATTAATCCGATCCCTAGGGCATAAAAGCTGAAGTCGAAAGTTTAAGCAGTAATATTAATGTTATTATAAGCCATTACCCATGTCTGCGCTCGCGTGTTTGTAGATTATCGCAACAAAAGTAGCCCATGTCCTTCTCCTAGGTCCAATCTATCTGTGTGCTGAAATCTATTTAAATCGGTTGAGCAGCATACTTAGTTTTTTGACCATCACAGTACTAAATAAATATACAAATGGATATGTGTAATAATTAATCCCGTAAGTATAAATAGATAAGTTACTTAGTGTTAACCGTTTTGGCCGAAATAGGGCTATACCGAATATAGGATTAAACATCACTAATACTATTTGTTGACGTCTAAAGTATTCGTTTATTCGCAATATTATCGCATGGATAAGTCATTTTAGGTCAGCACACATAACTTTATCACTAAATATCATAATCGTTATTTAATTCGCTCACTTAATCAATGCAAGTCAGATTTTTTACTGACTCTGTTTTTCCTAAGAAAAGATGCATTACAAAATCTACCTGTACTACGAAATCGTTTTTTGCAAAATACAAAGACATCATCGTCAGCCTATTGCAATTCACTGCCTAGTTCTCTCCAATTTGAGGGCTGAGGGCTACCGCGAGTGTATTCGCCGCCAGAGGCGCTAGTGTAGCATAAGGTCTTTAATATTTCAAATTATATTTCTGTGAACGGGAGTTTGTCACTGAATGAAAACAAATTAATTTTGTGAATATTTTTCCATAAATGGAAAATGCGAATTACGGTTCAATAAATGTCTGTGCAAAACTGTCTAAAAACCAACAGTTACATGAAGCGATTAACAGAGGTCAAGCAAAAGCACATAATAACATATCTCTTATTGTCAATAGGTATCTATATAACAATGAGAAATAACGTGTTAACGTCAGTTCGTTTGATATAAAGCCGTGACGTCCGCGGGCCCCATCCCGCAATACATCAGCACAAAAACAAAGGACTAAAAACAAAAATACATCTTTTGTTTGCTTAGAACCCTCAGGGCGTGCAAGAAATTGTTTTCCACTATAAGTGACTATGTGCAGGATTATTTATTTTTTGTTGTTTTCCTTGCAAAGGGTTGGGCTTTGGTAGGAAAGTTTTGTATTGGACTAGTAGAGTAGTTTCAACTTTACCAGTTTTCATGCTCGAGTACGCGTGCAAAGTTTACCTATAATTATAGCTTTTTCTTATATTCCTTATTTAAACATATTACAAAGGTCAGTAACAGGTAGTGCTTATTTTCGTCTCAAGTGACATCTTATTCGCGTATCGTATTAATGAAGAATATGTACTGCCTACGTCACAGCTGCCTGTTCTTCCCATAGGATTCGTTATATGGGAAGACTTCTCTTCATGAGACTACCTTATATAAATAAATGTAAATTTTGGTCAGAATTATCTGGATCAAAATCAAATATCTTTGATTTCAAATAAGCCTTTTCAAGAACTTTCGTAACGTACATAAGTAACAGATTTAGTACTCGGTTCCAAAACGTCACTCCTATGGAGAAGTACCGGCAAGAAACTCCATAAGCTACTGTTATAGAAAATATTTAGAATAAATATGTTCAGACATCTTACACACAACGCCATCTAGTTCTAGACTAAGCAGAGCTACTATGAGTACTAGACAATTGTTATAAATACATGTATACTTTTTTTGTAAATAGATACATATTATACATAGAAAACACCAAACTTATAGAAAATAATTCACTAGAACCTTTAAGAATTTAGGACAACAATATAGAACTTACAATACTTTAAATCTAAAATTTTACAAGAATTCATTTTCGCCGGATGCATTTAACGTTGGAAGTTCAGATTTTTCGATGCCATCATACAACGGACATGTTAAATCCGTGTCATAAATCAAGCCTGTTATCTGTACAGGACACCGGAACCATTAACGAATCTAATATTAATTGCGCATGACAAATAGCTTTCTATTTTTCTCGGATTTGGAACTGATTTAATTTGGATTCAGATTTGCTACCTTTTGTGGTGAAATGAAGAAAAGTTATAAATTACAGTACCTTAATTCTTTAATATTACCTATAAAGGAATAGATTCCTTCCCACCAGCATAAAAGGAAGATAGGCTGAAGGTTATTTCATAAACCAATGGTTGATGTATAAAAATTGTATTTACGTATTACTGGTGCAAGAATGCTTGTAGCATGATACAGAAGAGACTGCTAATTTCATATTGCGATGTGTCTTCGTTGTGTGGTATTATTTACTCCGTTGGCTCAGCGACCCAAAGTGAGTCTTGGCCACCGACACAAGAGAACGCCACTCCATTCGATCCTGGGCTGCTTGTCGCCGGTTGTCAGCTTGAAGCTCCCCAAGGTGGTGTGTGTGTGCTATTGAAGTACTTTTATTAATAGAACTTCAAAAAAGGAGGAGGTTCTCAATTCGTCGGAATCTTTTTTTTACAGTGTATGGAATTAACCTGGACACATTTTAGAACTTTGTGATCTTTAGGCATTTTCAACAGATTTACTATTTAACTAACTACTGACTAAAATTTCGTATAACAAAAAATTTCAATCATAAATTTTTGAGAATATGAATTTGAGAGCCGAAATACTTCACTTAATTTTGTGTGAAAACATTAACTTTAGCTGTAAATAATAAGTATATCCACATTTAAGCGTAAATTCGTAACGGTTTAGGCCATTAACTCGGCAGTTAACTCGATACATTAACGATAGAAACCTAGCTGAAGTAATTAAGATATATGTGATATTCTGCGTGGTGCTATCGGCAAAGAAATAATACGAAGTTATACATATAAGTATACGCTCGAATGGTTTACAATCTCGTAAAGAAATAATTAGGAGGCTTTCACTTAAGCAGGGATTTATCGTGAAACCTTCTTTGGTTTCAGTCCTAAACACTTTATCGAGGACCGGAGTCTCGCTGTTTGTATTGAGCTGTTTTTTCACTATGATCTTTTTTATTCTCTAACTAAAAGTTTAACTAAAGTCTTTTGTTCTGTTTCAGTACCATTGACGTCAACCGCAAACGAAAACATACTCATATAATTCGAAGTTCATACATGTACATATGTAACTTAAGTATATTATGACATAAAACCAAATCTATTTCATCAAAAATGTTTGTTCTGGGTGGGAAAAGAATGCACGCAAAATATAATGAAGGAAGTTTTAAGTATGGTTGTTGACGGATATGATAGTAGAGAACGATCATTGAAAAAATGAATGGACTGTTTGAACAAGGATGTGTGCAGGAAGGGAATAAAAGTGAACAACGATTGAGAAGAAATGAAGAAGAAAACTCATTGCACGGAACCCAAAGAAAGTTGGGAAAACTGTAGGAAAATGATGGTGGAGATCGAATCCAGTAAGGACACATGATCACCAGCAACCTAGTCTATTTCATAAATAATCTGAGAAAAAACTCTTTTTGTATAAAATGTCTAAAATACGGGGAGATTAATGAAATATCAACGGTTGTAATATGTTTATAACCGCACAATGCAATAAATAGTTAAATTTAAATGAAAAGTAGTAAGTAATAGACTATCGAAACACAATAGCGTCCAGCGCACTGCGGGACCTGGCGGGGCCGCAATACACTCAACAAAACTGTTTTCGCATGCGAACCACCTTTTATTTGATACTGCTATTTAAGAATTTTTATGTTAATAAAAACTAGATGTGGCTTAAAAAAAGTTCTGATAGTTCTAGAAATATGAAACTTTGCATGGATAGGTATGTGTTTTGATCACGTTAACAAAGTGCTAAAATATTTTAACTTGTGATACCTGTGGGGGGCACGAAAATATCATTGGATATGTCTTTTGAAAACATTGAGAGGTTGCTAAGAGGATTATTCTTGTAATTGATTTTTACATATTTGAGAAGTCAAACACAAATCTGGATTATTTTTGGCAGATACAACAAGTACTGAATTGATAACTGTAAGTGGTTTTAAGAATTAATACACGTTTTTATTCAATCAGACTTCGTTATGATGATGAAGCATTAATATAATAAGACAATCCTTTTAAAACAACTGTCATGGTGACACAGCACAAATCTTATAATATTCTAAGCATTGATATTTATAGCGTGTAACTGTCTCTGCACCACATATCACGTTCAGGTCATATCTTTTAGCTGTATATCTTTAACAATGTATTATTTTTAATCCAGGAAGGACACAATGCAGGTACGCTGAGATGCCACGTAGAGCTAATCTTAGGCACAGGAACCGTGCACGTTCACATAAGGCACGAGAATTCGGAAATATTTACTTAAAACTACCATTTTTAATATACGGTATTTAAAAGAAAGACATCTTTGCAGTTTCTTTTGGTATTTCTGTCCAAAAGTGAGCCTTAAAAATGCCGGCGTCTTCTATCAGTAAAATGCAACTTGTATAAATATCTGTAAAAGATTTACATAAGAACTAAATAATTATGATTATTTACATAATATTTACCTCTCAAAAACAAGTTTAGTTAGTCACGTCAAGCTTTGTCAGTGTTGTAGGACTGTAATTCAAACCATAAATAAATATATATCGGAAATTTTTACACACAACGCCATCTAGTCCCCAAACAGAGCTTGTATTATGGGAATTAGACAACTGATATAAATACATAAACATACTTTTGTTTTGTAAATACATACATATTATACATAGAAAACACCCAAACTCCGAAACAAATATTTGCGGATCACACAAACATTTGGGCCGACCCGGGAATCGAACTCGAGACCTCTTTGATCAGCAGTCGCATACGCTAACCACTATACCAACGAGGCAGTCGAATAAAGAATCATAAAAACTTCAAGTAATAGTCTGCAAAACAAGCAATTTCTTCCATCTCAAAACTAGGATTATACATCGCTCAGGAATAACAAGTTTATTTATAAACAGTAATTGTACAAATTGACGCACACGATAAGCCGATTGGATTACAGCGAACGTCATAAGCAATATTTATCTTGGTACTTATTTTTGGTACAAAGCAATACTCGAGTACACGTAGCCCTAATAAATAAACATAAAAAATTACTGCTATTGTTATCTTAAATATATACCTGCTCTTTTGTATTTTGTGTAATCTTCATAATGTCCAATTGGTGAATGAGATGGCGGCTTGAACATAGTGAGTGAGGTTATCGAAGCCTACACACTCGCAGCTGAATCGGAGCACAACTTTTAAAAAAAGTAATAACTAAAACCCAACTACGACAAAAACGACGCTGTTAAGTATGAAACAAGTTTTAAACAACATAGTACATGTACACCATTATCGGTGTACAAAGATACACCTATTCAAGTTATTCACCAGCGGACGATCAAGACGCTTCTAACGATTTCTCATATGTCCAGTTCTAATGATTAGTTGAAGAGCTATGAGGTAACAGATGTAAATACATACATAGCCTGTCTAAAGCATAACCCTTCTCTGGCTTTGCCGTAGTCAGGTAAAATACATAGATAATAATTTCTCGACATCTGGATATGAGAAATGGAAACGCGCCATGCTGCGCCACCGCTCACCTCAGCGATAGTCTAGATAACAATGTTCACGTCTCCCCGTGCATGTCTATAACTTATCACTAGTACCTAGTACTTTGAATACAGTACATTCGCTGCAAATGGGCTTAAAACATTCTGCATTGGCATGCTCTCCTGTTGTTTCTTTTGTGAAAAATATGAAAGGTCGTTCTTTACCATATTTGAATAGTAACGGTAGGCTTTTCAATTTCTTGTTTATTGATGCTAGAGCAACTTGTGTATAGTTTGAGAAAATATTTTCTCATGATCATTCATCAGAGTACTAATGTCGTGCTGAGAGGGCTTGAATTTATCTATACCGATTTATCTTTACTGTATATATTAAGGGCGCTTTCACTTTAGACGTTTCGTGTCGGACCGTTACCGTACGCTTAACCTACCGCTTATAACTTGGTGCCGTGTCGCTACAGTACGGTTGAAGTCCAACACCGAACGCCTAAATTGAAAGCGTATCTGACTGCTGTGCGTTTGTATGTTAGTGATTTTTTAACTCTGACGAAGAAACATTACTGTTAATGCTCTCGTATGAAAACATCAAACAACTTCGCTCCGTTCGCCTCCGTAAAAGCGTATCTCCAATCAAATGTTAACATGCAATTTTGGATATTTCCATAATCTTTACCCTAAGTTAAAATAAAATCAAAGCATTTTTAATAACCTAAAAATATCTAGGGAATGTTTCTCCGAATTACTTGAATTTATTAAAAGTAAAATTCATTGAAAAAATTAAAATCTTCCATAAATTTTACACAGATATCTTCCCAAGCATTATTTTATGTCCGTCCGGACGTGACGAATCTATAAGGGTTCGAAGTCATAAACTTCGGAACCTTTAAAAATAAACTCAGTTACTCCTTAGGACATCAGTTTTCTGCCAGTAAAAGATCCATTAAAATTGAGCCAATCGTTCAATGGTACCCGGAACAAACAGACAGTCAAAAATTATAAAATTGCCTTTTTGATGTTAGTACCGAATATACCTACTTTGATATGCATTTAATAAAAAACTGTTGAATTGATAATACATACAGAAACTTCTATTTTATTTCTTTTAATAGATTAGTAAATGTACCTTAAGTACTTTGCTATGTACCCAGTAATAAATAACAAAAATAACCATTTCAGTCTCTCCGGTTTCCTCTTGAATACTTTTCAAAATCCGCACTGGTAGTACAATTTTACGTTAAAAACGCAATAGTTATTATCGAAATAGGCCGACGATTGCTCCGAACGTAAATGCTGTAGCACTCCGCAACGTCACGAATGCACTCCTGATGGTACTCCGCATATTTTAAACTGAGTGCTTGCAGTGTTTAAGTTTTAAAAGCATAAATACGGTATCCTTTAATGACGAGTATTAAGGCTATGTAATATTTTTAGATGAGTTTTACTGTGAATTGTAATAGTTTTTTTTTGTTATTTCACAAGACTTATAAATCAAGGATTTAATGAGCCTAAATCATGATCATTTCTTGACTGCCTTGTTGGTCTAGTGACTAGTGGTTAGCGTATGGGGCTGCTGATCAACTGGTCTCGGGTTCAATTCTCGGGTCAGACCAAATATTTGTGTGATCCACAAATATTTGTTTCGGAGTCTGGGTGTTTTCTATGTATAATATGTATGTATTTAGTAAATGTAATGTTATGTATTTTGTAAATAAAAGTATGTTAATGGATTTATATCAGTTGTTTAGTACTCATAATACAAGCTCTGCTTAGTTTGGGACTAAATGACATTGTGTGTAAGATGTCCGAAATTTCTGAAATATTTATTTCTGAAATTTCGGACGGACGGATAGATAGCGTATCAGACAGACATCGTTCCTTACGAATTTATAATAATAATATCATTACATTCATTTTACGGCGGTTCAAATCAAATCGCCACGTCACATGGTTGTCTTCCGCAATAGAAATCTCAGTAGCCAGCCTTATGTCCTCAAATATTCAACTGGACTGTGGGACATGACGTAACACCAGAACCTTGGGCCGAGCTGGTCGGATCATTACCACGTTCCTTGGCACATCTGTATGATGGACGATTTTTTTAAGTGCCGGTAAGGTTATCCAGGGACATCTCTGTGGCCAGGTATATCCAGGGAGTTAACTTAGACAAAGCTCTGCCTCTTAATTTTTGATATTGACATAACTACAACACTATCAACGGTTCTTTTTTTTACTTAACGACTGCCAAGGTGACTTTACTATGCCTGATAGAAAGCTTGAGTAAAATCCAAAAGTGGGGGCCGCCATACAGCAAATGGAAGCAGTATGGCGACCCATAATATGGCGGCCTAGTGAGGTGAGTGAATCATCTATATTTATAAAGATGAATTCCTATTTCCCTTGGTCATGCCATCACACGTGAACGGCTGGACCGATTTCAGTTTTTTTGTTGTGTTTGTTATTGTCAGGAGAAGGTTCTTATGACAGAAAATATTTATAAAATTGCGTGCAAAATTAGAAAATTAAGAATTAAGAACAACGTCTGTCGGGTCAACTAATAATAAATAAAACAAATATAAATATTATCTAAAAAATATAATTTTCAATAATATAATTCTATTATACATTATTATTTATATTAAGTTATATTTTTGTATATTAGAAACATAGTTCGCACAAACTTACACAAAACCATTATTATTCAATTTAATTAATTATTCATACATTTCATCTCTTTGGATATCAAAATGTTAGCTTGGATGGATAGATTAATTGGTAATAAACTTCACATTCTGAAGTAAATTTCTTTAAATAGGTATACAGACAATTAGATAGCAGTGTGGTCACATGCTTATAATTTTGCAGAATAATATAGAGTATATAGTATTTTCATTGTATTCAGACGTGAGGATGTATAGATTCTCAGTCACTTTATCCGAGTATTTTATGGTCCTTCGAGCCGAGTTTCTGTTTTCAAATGCTTATGAATTATGCACACCCGTGTGTTCGCTCGACACTAGATATTTTATACACAATTATTGCAGTTATTTGAGCGTTTGCTTTTACTATTTGCCATTTGTAAAAAACATGCATTTATGAGTTTCAAACGGAGTTGATTATGTGAATATGGTATGTTAGATGTTATTGAGTGTTAATTTAGTAAATGTTCCAAACTACTTTCTTTAATTAGGAAGCATAATATTATCCAAACTTAAAAGTTGGCATTTTATATTAAAATAAAACCAAAGTCATAGTCTTCGCAAATAAAACTTATTGTATAATATAATTTAATAATATATTTTTATTTCATAGTAAGAACCTAAATTATTTTTAGGTTTTATGAGAACAAATTAAGTGTAGCCAAAAAACAAATTCAAGAAAAAAAAATTGCGAAAATAGTTTAAGAATAGTAGTTTTTTAAGAATGGAATTCAGTGTTAAAAATAAGAATTACCAACAATAAGATTCAAAGAACACTAACAAAATTGTATGAATTGCAATTTTTAACAGCTGCAGTGTGTTCAGATAGTTTAGCTAACAATCAACAAAGGCTGAGATAAGAATCGAGTTTACTACATTTTTATAACATAGTTTTCATTTTATTTAGAATAAAACGAACATCGTAATTATATATTTAAATATTATTTATACACAATATATTAACTATTTCGTGTAGAACACTGACTCGGTCGCTGCGGGGGTCAGGGGGCGGTCAGTGCGGGTACTGTGGGGATCAGTGAGCGGTCAGTGCGGGGTCAGTGCGAGAGCGCAACGCCGAGCTGCGCGGAGAGCTGCAGCAGCACCTTGAGGCCGGGCAGGAAGCTGGCGGCCGCGGCGAAGTCCGTGCCCTCCGCCAGCGAGGCCGCCGCCGCCAGCGCCCCGCCAGCGTCCCCGCGACCAGCCAGCGCGCTGCAGCTCGACAGCGACGACAGCGCGCTCTCCGACAGCTGACATCGACACCACATATTTTATTAATCATTTATACACAATGGGGTCACAGGCGACTTTACTGTGAATCACATTTTCATATACATTTACTAATTATTATAGTGCGTATATTATAGTCCCCGTCCCGCACTCGGCCAGGGGGGGACGTATGGCCTTAACCCTCTTCTGAGAGTAGATCCGAGCCCAGCAGTAAGACATTATGGGTTGTTGATGATAGTGTGCTGGTGTGTGGTAAATTGGAAAAAGCCATGAAACTGTTCATATAAGTGGATGCTAAGACAACAGCCGACACTGTAATCATAGCGAGCTTGGGTTATTATTTAATTCAATTATTAACCTAGTTAAGCTACATTTTAGTTAATAAATATCACTATATCATCATCATCAACAGCCTATCGCAGTCCACTGCTGGACATAGGCCTCTCAATAGCACGCCACTTAGTTCAATCCCCGGCTACTCGCATTAGCTACGATCACTATATTATTTTCAAAATTCCTTATCGATAAAATGAGAAAACAATATTTTATTTTTTGTTTATGAGTCAATCAAGGTGACTCTACTCTGCCTGATGGCAAGCGTTACTAAAATGTAAAAGTGACGTTCACCATACTAATTGCGATTGAAGTCATTGTAAGTCAGTCAGTCATGGTAAGTATGGTAAGCCAAGTAACTATAGTTAACTGATGAGTAATTCTGCATCATGCGACCTCCAGCCTCGCACTCACTAACTAAACACCACGGCGCAACGTCATCGTACAACTTATACAAAATGTTCATCTGAGTGTAAAATATTAAAGTACATACCCTATTCTCACGCAATAAGTCGTACATGGTCTCCAGCCTTTTCTGCACGTCATCCAATTTCCTCTTCATTTGCTACATAAAAATATAAATTTTAATTAACATGTTTTATTTTTTAATTAATTATTTTACTGTGGTTGAGACTATATAAAGTTGCCAATGGCGCTGGACGTTAATAACCATTTTCTGATACGTTTTAAGATTACAGCTTTAAGACATAATATTATAATGGATAAAAACTGAATATTTTACACCTGTACACAAATTTAAAAAGGAATAAATGACATGATAATTGTATTAAACTTTTACCGCGACAATCAACATACACGCGAACCGAGCCGCGGACGAATGCTATTACTTCACAATACAAAATAACATAATACAAATATAATGCAATAGAAATATAGTTTAATAATACTAATTAAGTGCTATTCTTACACCATGTAGTTTTCTAGTTTTTAATAATTTTTTCTTAATATTTGATATGAAATAATAACTTTCGAGATTAACTTGGTCTTTCGAGCCGATTTCATGATGAATTGTGATTCCGGAGGCTCATTAGTGGCATTTCATTGAATTAATTCCTAATGCACTCGTACTGTTGCTGTAATGAACACTGAACACTTGAAAATGAGGAATACGTACAGGGTTAGTGGCCCTGCTGCAGCACTCGGCCCGTAGCGCGTCGAACACGCCCTGCAGCGCCGCCTCCCGCCCCGACAGCGGCGCCTTCACTACTGGAAGCTGCTCCACCGCAGGCGCCGCACTCTCCGCACTCGCCGCCTGCTGTACCACGCAACCACACATATACCACTCCACTCAACTCCAAATGCGAATTTATTTACCTTCGACTCGATCATCACAGTGACCCATTGGCATGGACATCTCGTCCAATCGCAATGCTACATGCATAGGCTGTCAAAAGCAGTTTGCGTAAGAAAAAACTAGTAAGAAGGCCTGTGATCAGAAATCAAGGTGAGTCTTAACGATTTAACGATACTCAATTAAAACCGACCTGTTGTTGATAGCCAGGCGCCGCGTACTGCTCCTGGAACTGGCCAGGATACGCTTGCTGGCCATATTGTTGTTGGGATGGAAGTTGTTGTTGTTGTTGTCCCGGGAACTGTTGTTGTCCCGGGAACTGTTGCTGACCCGTGAACTGTTGTTGGCCCGGGAACTGTTGTTGACCTTGGAACTGTTGTTGACCTTGGAACTGTTGTTGACCCGGGTACTGTGCTACGGGCGCAAGTGGTATATGCTGGGGAGGTTCCACGCCGAAGAGAGGGTGTGTAATTGGTGCTTGGGCAGTAACTTCCTGCACAGCCTGAAATTTTTTAACATTATTTAGAAAATATTATTAAGAATTAATAACTTCTAGAAGCAAAGGTAATGTTGGACAGTGTCTTTTTAATTTCATATTTTTTTTATTTGATAGTAGTAGTATATGGTAAACGAACAAATATCGTTTATTTTGAGATCATAAATGTTTACAAATAAACACGTTATGTTTAGAAAAAAAGAAAGAAAGAAAGAAAATAATATCACATCATACCAAATCCACACAACACAATGAATACACTCCTTAGGAATATGTGTTTATTACTTAGGCTAGCATACCGTAATACTTGAAATGATACATGAGAAAAATTAAGTGGATAAACCATCTGGCACTGCCTAGCACAATAACTAGAATTTACAAATTATGAATCAAAAAACAGTAAATTACCAGATAGATACATAAAGATCTTGTGTGATTCACAAATTGTTGTTCATAGTCTGGGTGTTTTTTGAGTCCGTTTCATGTATGTTTGTAAAGTTAGTATACTGTGTCGTAGGAAACTTTACATATATATTCCTTGTTTTCCTTTCTTGAGTTGTGTTTTTTAGAAAAATAATGTAATAGTACATTGTTCACCGAGGGAGGAAAGGGACCGATTACTAGCGAGGGAGCAGTTTGTACACAATACTCCCGAGGTAGGAATGGGACTTTCACCCCGAGTGCTACACAGTGCTTTATACTACACCTGTTAGGAACATTTAAAGTATTTTTAAAATAAAATCAAAATGTAAGACACCATGTAAGACACAATTTAGCTTAGAATTTGACCAATATTTCGCGCTTCTTTTGTTTTTTTTATTCTTCACAAAAGGATGTCAGTGGAACGGAGATTCCATATTTAAATTATATGAAAACTCCTTGGGCAGGGGCGCCATAGATAAGATAACACATGAGAAATGAAAATACAACTTTCTCTCCCGCTAAAACACGATAGAAATGGATTTTCATACATTTTTTCCTCCCGCTTATTCAGGTCAAGGAAAAGACTAACGTTCACTTTTAATTTTCAGGGAATATTGACTACTGTTACGATCAGGTGTGGTATAAAAATCATTTGTATATCCTGTTAGGGCAGGGTGTGTCAAGTAAATTATTTACTATAATATATTTGTAATCTCTTTAAACACTTTTCTCTCAGATTTTATCCACATCCGTACCACTGTATGGTAAATAAAACTGTTGCTTCACTGAGTGACAAAAGTTAGTAATGTTCAGTTAGACAATTATACTAAACTACCAATGGCATTCGGTTAAGACTGGTCCAAAAAAAAAATCTAACAAAAAACTGTACTATTAGTGTTACACTAGCACACAGTAAATAATGTTACATATGAAGCTGATAAACACAAGGATATTCTTCATTGAGTCCCATCACAAGTTAAGAAGACAGCGGACACACATCGTCCATAGGACCACGAGCTCATAGGTACCGGCTACCGAGTATACCTCGTCTAAGTGTCTCCTATGTTCTATAATGTTGTTCCAGCACCTCGTGCCGGCGTGTTTCGCAGACATTTCCGTCGAACCTATTTGCTGGTGAACATTGCTACGTCAAATTTGGCTTGCACACAAAACATAACATTTTTTAAACATCATATTTTTACGCAATAAA
This sequence comes from Phragmatobia fuliginosa, assembly GCA_932526445.1. NCBI lineage: Eukaryota > Metazoa > Arthropoda > Insecta > Lepidoptera > Erebidae > Phragmatobia > Phragmatobia fuliginosa. The sequence goes on from OW052073.1 coordinate 1,241,040, forward strand.
TTTTGCAACACAAGCCATTTTTTATAACCACTTACACACAAAGAGCTATTAAAACATTAATCATATTCTTAATTTTTTAATCTCTGTAAATTTATATAAAACATTAAACTTGAAAATAAAAAGATGAGCAAACAAAACTAACTTGCGTGTATTCAGCCAAATAATATAATTATAAGTGATGTTATTTAAATAATCAGATATATTTATAATCAAATAAAATAGTATAAATATAATAATAAATATAATTAAATTCAATAGCAAAACGTACTTTCGAAAAACCGACGCAAACAATCGACTGACCTTTGGTTTTGAAGTCATCATGGGTGGGTCATTCCAACCGGGAGCAGCCGGCTTCGCTTGGACAGGCGGAGCAACGGGCTCAGGAGTGGCTCGCACAGGGTTATAATAACCTCCATTCATGGTGGGATTCACTGTCGGGTTTATTGGACCTGGTCCTGGGTTCATTTGGCCCGGCAGTGGGTTAATTGGACCAGTGGTTTGATTTACTGGGTTATATGCTGGCACGCTTGTGTTGTTGTATGGATCTGGCAGGGGACTGTTGTACCCTCCGTACGTCTGCGCGGAAGGATTGTTGAAGCCATACTGGTTATATAGGGGTGAAGATTGCACTGAGGGGTCTACTTTGTATTTAGACCGTGATGTAATGCCACCTGCATAATTAAAATGTAATTACATTGTCAATTATCCATTAACATAACTTTCATTCTATATTTTAACAAAGCATTTTATTTCGTTGATCATAACAAAATAATCTAAAAATTATATGACACTACAAGAGTTCAACTTTACAATTGAGAAACAAATGACCCAATATAAACGATTAATAAATACAGACGAAAGAACAATCTTAACGTAATATAAAGTTTTTAAACGCAATAGTATAATTGGAATTCCACAAGGAAGTATTCTGGGACCAACTTTATTTATCATATAATTAGATAAATGATACAGTAATACAATTATAAAACTGTTTTACTGCGTATATCACAAATTCCTGAGAACAGCAGAAGAGCTTACCAGGTTGCGGCCCTACACTACCAGGCCTTGGCGGTTGTGGAGGTACAGTAGGTTGTAATGGAGTCGATTGTAGGGGCGCTGGTGGCATTGATGGCAGCGGTTGAGGTGGTTGCGAGAAACTACCGCGATGAAACGGAGGTTGTTGTGGTGCGGGTACGGAAGCTTGTTGCCATGGTTGATCATATGTTTGTTGACCTAGATTTAAAAAAAACATTATAGAAAAAGAGATTTTTTTATGGGAAAGCTATAGCATCTTCTTCGATAGTTACCTGAGCCATAAACAGGTTCGGTGTGAGCCACATGTCCTCGTCTGTGGTGGGGTACACCTGGACGTGTTTGTGGTGTCTGTGCCTAGTGATAAACGAGGCAATTATTTAAATGTTTTTGGTCAAATTTATTTTTTCTAACTTCAAGTCAATCAACTTCAATTTCATTTTCAACGGTTGGTGGAACAATATCACATTCCTATTGATAACACTAAATAGGATTATGAAATCAAACAAATAAAAAATCGGCCAAGTGCGTGTCAGGCCACGCACAGGAAAGGGTTCCTCAGTCACCTATAATGGTATGTGGATTTAAAATCGTATCCAATAGATAATTGTTATGTTTACGTATTAATACGTTAATTTTGTATGACGTTTTCCAAGTGAGCGCATTTTACTATATAAGCCTTTATAACTCCTGAACTAAGAAAGTCATCTAATCGGTTATAGTTTTCCTTCAAAGTTCATTAAATGGACCAGCATCACGATTTTTTTCAAAATTTTTGAACCAGCCGTTTAGCTTTTAGAGGGGGGGGGGACGCCCTGTTTTTACAAAAAAGTGCCCTTTAAAGTGAAATATCTCGCAAACGAATACCTAAATCAAAAAATCGTCTAGGAAACCCTTTATTGTTTTTAAAAGACCTATCTAATGATACCCCACACGATGGGGTAGCCTCGAGAAAAAAAAATCATCCCCACTCTACGTGTAGGGGAGGTACCCCAAATAAAATTATATTTCATAATTTTATTGTAGCATTTTGTCGACGTAATTACAACACGTATTCATGCAAACTTTCATCTTTCTAGCACTTACCGTTTGGACGGTAAGTCGAGGACGGACGGACGGACGGACGGACGGACGGACAGACGGACATGACGAATCTATAAGGGTTCCGAGTTATGAACTTCGGAACCCTAAAAAGGATAGAAAATTAAGGAACCACACGGCAATTTGAAGCAAATAGGTTCATGAGAAGAATTTATGGACAAAAATTATCCTTATGTGGAGTTAGTTAGAAAAAGATGACACGTGAACGTTCTAACCAATAAACAAACTAAATATTTGACTTGATAATTCAACTCAATTTAGTGCATTTTGGAATGTATCTTAGAGATAGGTAACGATTGGTTGTGAATCTTGTCACTATTAGGACTACTTAGTCATGCTAGTTACCAACTAGTAGTTCGTAAAGTTTTGACACAATGTTATCGAATTTGAATTGTGTGATCCTATCCTATCCTATCTTAAATAAGGTGACATTCACACTCACATGGCTGGGTCTTCGAGGTTGTTGTTGCTGCTGGACAAGTCCAAGTGCGTACATGAGGCGATCTCGGAGTTCAGTGTGCTGGATTCCTTCTAAAGTGTTCAATGCGCTCTGTAGACATCCTTGTGAAGCTAAACGCGATGCATACTCGTTCAGTACAGATTCTAGCTTACCGCCAGCCTGTAGCCAAATATTTCTGAGTATTAATAAATATTTTTTGGGAGATAGCGTGTATGATATAAGTATTTTTTTTAATTTTTTGAACTTTTGATAAATTTAACAAAGTGAAGTTTCAAAGCAATGTCATTATTTAATATTCTAATGTTTGAAATAATATTAATTATCCAAAGCAACTTTTAAGTCGGTTAAAAAATAGTCACGTCAGACGTCATTGATTACTTGCCAGGTACCATTAGAGTGCAGCCCCCATGGCCAAGTTGCAAACGATTTTCGTTTTACTATTGTATTCCATATTCTATTTCTCTTTTATTCTCTTCTATTGGTTAATATTTTGTTTTGATCACGAGACTGAGTAGAGAATAGAGAGAGAGAAATAGAGTAGAGAATAGAAAACCAAAAACGTTTTTGCAACTTGGCTAGGGGGCAGGTTTTAATAAGAATGCAAATTCGTGGATGAAGAGTGGAGTGTAGTGCATGTGGGTAGACTGACCGGCACGTCCCGGCCGCGCGCGAGGGCGGCTCGTCGCGCCAGCAGCGCCAGCTCGGTGAGGTGCGCGAGGTGGCTGACGGGTGCGGGGCGGGAGCCATGGTACCTGGAGGAAGCCCAGCGCGCCACCAGCGCCTCGGGACTCATGGCGCACAGGTAGCAGATCGTCGCCGCCTCCGACAGCGAAGGATCCGACTCCGATGACAGCTTGTCGCCGAGCATTTCTACACCACCGACAATATCATATTAGCGTTTCTAACCTCGTTTTTGTTCCGACATCGATTTGGATTATAATAATTATAATAATAATAATAATCTTTATTTGCATAAAATGTGGTTTTTACAATAGGTGGTTTTAATGTTTAAAGTGCGAGACACATTTCGCCATATAGATAGCATGCAAATATTTAAAAAGTAATAATTGTGTGAAAGGAATCTACTTAAAATATACCTACTTAGGTATTACACTTCGATAACTAGATTAGAATTCACTTACATACTTAACTTATAATTTTAAAATTTATTATTCATTAAATTTGTTGTCGTTATGTAATTCTAACATCAAGAAAAGGACTAAGGAAAACAAAAGGTAAATAAATGTTACAAACAGATATAGATATATCTATACGATTCTATTCTATTCTAGACTCTAAGAATTCTTTAATGGTGTAGAAACATTTTTCAGTTAGCCATTTTTTTAGGCGTGCATTAAACAATTTTAATGGCAGTTCTCTTAGCTTTTGGGGCAGTTTGTTATAAACCTTAACACACATGAACATGCTATTTTTGTGATAAAGTCCTGCATTTTGGCACAACTATCTTTGTCGGATCTCTTTGACTGAAGAGACTGCTTTCGCAGATTTTTTTAAATATCTGTGGATGTTTCCTGACAAACAGTCCAATTTCTAGAATATAAAGAGAGCTTACAATAAGTATTTTGGTTTTTTTAAATAGCGGCTTGCAGGAGTCTAAAGGTTCGGAATTGCAAATAGCTCGTAAACATTTTTTTTGGCACAGAAATACTTCATGAATTAAACTTGAATTGCCCCACAATAGTAAACCATATCGTAGTAGCGATGCAACATAACCATGATAAGCTGTAATTGCTGTACTTTCTGTAGCAGTTGTTCTTAGTTGTTTTAAAGCGTAAACAAATTTATTAATTTTTGTGCATACGTTGTTGATGTGTAATTTCCAGTTACAATTATTGTCTAAGGTAATACCCAAGAATTGCATGGTACTAGTGCTGCTAATTGTGATATTATTGTATCTTAAGGTGGCGTCGGTAGTAATTGTTTTATAGTTAGAAAATTGAATGTATTTAGTTTTGTTAAGGTTAACTTTTAAGTCATTATATGCGAGCCATTGTATAATATTATGTAAAGTTGTGTTGATTTCCGTTTCATAGTTCATTTTGTTAATATTGGGAACAATTACTGAAATATCATCAGCGAATAATATACATTGGTGACGTGTTATATTTGGAAGATCATTGATATATAATAGGAATAAAAGAGGCCCTATTACACTACCTTGGGGAACGCCTGTTTTATTATGTCGATAATTTGATCGCAAAGGGATTGATATTAAATTAGGATTGAGGTTGTTGATTTCGACGCATTGACTTCGGTTTGACAGGTAGCTTTCTATCCAGTCTAGAGCAGGTCCTCTGATTCCATATCGTTGACATTTATTTATAAGAATTTTATGGTTAACACAGTCAAATGCCTTCGACATATCTAGAAATATTACTGTTACAGGTGTTTTATTGTCAATGTTTTCTGTAATAGATTTCATTAGGGTGAAACCTGCAAGGGTTGTTGATTTATTTTTTTGGAAACCATTCTGTTCTCCCTTGATAACATTAAATTTATTAAAAAAAGTAATAATACGGCTATACATTAATTTTTCAAATATTTTAGAAAAAATAGGTATTAACGTTATTGGTCTTTATTTACCTATTTCAAGAACATCGTCTTTTTTATGGAGAGGTTTTACTATTGAAAATTTCAGTTTGGCAGGGAATATTCCTTGCGTAAATGATTTATTAACCAAGTTAGTAAGAGGTATTGATATTATGTCTGCACATGATTTAAGCACCATTGTAGAGATTGAATCATACCCTGTTGACTTTGTATCACTAAGACTTTTAATAGTGTTTATTACTTCAGTTGGTGTACATGGATTTAAGGATATAGAGGAGGCGATAGAATTAATATTGTCAAGATTACATTTAGTATTATTGTTCAAAGTATTTGATGTAGTATAGTAATTATTAAAACTTTCTGCAATGTGCTTAGGGTCTGATATGATTTTGCTATTATAATTAATGGCTTGAATGCTTCGGTAACAGTTCACAGTTTCAGTTTTGTTTTTGATTATGTTCCAAGATGCCTTACATTTATTTTTAGCTTTTATTATAAATAGATGATTAATTCTCTTTTTTTATGCATTGACGCACTTTTTGAGTATTTTGTCGTATTTTTTATAGTGTATTATGTTTGTTTTACATTTTGTAACGTAACAATTTTGCTTTAGTTTTCGTTTTGTAATGCATGAATTTCTTATTCCTTTTGTAATCCACTTCGGAGTTGATAAGTTAGCATTAATTTTTACTTTAACTGTGGGGAAGCAGAGATGATAAAACATGCAGAATGTGTCGTAAAAATAATTAAAAGAGTTGTTAGTGTCGTTTTCATTGTATACGTCTGACCAACTGAGACATGATAAGCATTCACGGAATTTAAGAATATTGTCTTCATCGTAGCACTTTTTTAGAATGTACCAATGGTTAAGACGATTTAAATTATTTGACGCGTTAAAACTGAGTGTTTGACAAGTATTGTGGTCTGATAGATAAAGGTAGTGAATTTGACTGGAAGCATTTTTAATATTACTGTAAATATGGTCAAGGCATGAATTTTGCCTTGTGGGGGAGTTTATGTAAGACGTGAGATTATAGTTAAATAGAATATTATTTAATTCAGTTGTATATTTATTTGTTTTTAAGGTGTCAATATTCATGTCCCCGGTGATTATAATCTTTTTGTTTTTATTTTTGTATGTTAATTTGTATAATAATAGGTTTAAGTTTTCAAGAAAGGTTGTTGCGTTTATGTTAGGTATTCTATAAAGACAAATAATAATACAGCTTAACATAGGAATTTCTATACCACAACATTCAAATGTTTTTTCGGTGGCTATATCTTTACAAATAATTAAAGATTTCATATCTAATGTCTTATGCATTAATATACAGACACCTCCACGCTTAGTATTTTTTCTGGAAAAATTACAGGCTAATTTATAATCTTTTAGATAGATGTTCTGTTCGTCTCCTTGTTTCACAAAGGTTTCTGACATACAAATAACATCAATGGGTGATTTTTTATTTAATTCATCTAGACTTATTTCCAATTGACTGAATTTGTTTAATACTCCTGCTATATTTTGATGAAGAACATTAATTGTGGTTTTGTTTCTTTTATTCACGAAAAAATGTTTCTTTTTGAATTCCTTTGTTGTTAATTTGATTATTTGTTAGGTCCATTTTTGAAAAATAGTAGGGTATAGTGCCTTTTTTGTGTGTTGTGTTTAGGTTTGTTTTTGGTTTAGACTGTCTGCGCTGTTCTGTTTTTGGGAAATAATAAGGTATAGTGTAAATAAGTGTACCCTTTTTGTTCGTTGTGTCTACAGTTGTTTGCAAAGTGAACTGTTTAGTGTTAGTAGTGGTTACTGTTAGTGACTTTTTTACATCAATATGCGGAAAGTAATATGATTTTGTGCCCGCTGTTAAATTGTCTTTATACAAGTATCGAGAGCTGCTGGTTAAAGATCTAATTTTTCATAAAGATACCCAATAATGTAGCCTTTTATTATTTATTTCTAATAATAATACATTGCCTTACACAATCAACCTTACTACAATAAACGTAAGATTGAATATGGATTGATTGACACACGTTTGACTTTTTGAGTGAGAGAGAAAAATTGTTGAGTTCAGTTTAAGGTACTGTGTGATAAATATCAGAGTGACACAAGTGATTATCCCGGCGACCTCGGCGAACATTAAGAACGATTGTTGTGCTTATGAGAGTGAATTTTAAATTCTGCGTTATTCGGTGGTGCCAAATAGGCCTGCTTAAATTCACGACCGTTATGTCTCGTAGACCAATCTAACACAGAAAACTTCAACGATTTAACACTAAGCCACTTTCTTATCCTATCCTATATGGGTTGGGACGGCGAAGAACATAGCAGGGAGGTCACATGCGGGGTTCCCCAGGGGTCGGTCCTAAGACGAATGATGCGGTTTTGAGAACCAGCTTGTCTCTTGGCGTGAATGTAGTCTTCTACGCGGACGACACTCTAGTATTGGCTAAGGTAAGGACACTCTAGTAAGGCTAGTCTGGGTTTGCACCTCATAGGACGGAAGAACTGTGGTTTCACAGGAAACGCGGAGGTGCCGTTCCTACCAACTCGCTTATTAGAGTGGGAGAAACGAAGGTCGAGGTTGTTCATCACATCAATTACCTCGGTGTCACCCTGGACAGTCGCTGGAGCTTCGAGGAGTATTTAGAGCGTATAATCCCCCGAGTTCAGTTCAGTTTTTCACTATTATGCTACATTCAATTAAAGTATATGGTACGAGTTTTTTATAAGCCTCATATAATTTGCATTGTGTTTTATCAATCTATGGAAAAAATTGTATAAGATAGTAAGAACCTACTTGAAGATTTATAAGTGTATATTGTATAAATTCTAAAAATATGTTGAGCTTTAAAACTTTAGCAGCATTTTTGGTCATCTATTTAACTACATGTGAATTTATTAAAATGTTAAGCTATTCGTCTACAATAAACGGTTGCAGTGACACCACGCATTTTCAATTTAAGTTCTTACAGTTCAAACAAAAGTGAACCTTATCACCCCAATATATGGTCCTTCGAGCCGGATTGCGAGCGATCTCAGATGGTACGAGTCGGCCACTGAGACCATTATTCTGTTTACAATAAAGTCTCATTTAGTTGTCAAGAGGCTTGTTTTTTCAAATTATTGAAACCTCTAACACGTAACATTACATTATTACCTAATTAGCGGCATACATAGAAATAATAGAGGGAGTAAAGTTAGGTATTACCGCAGTAGTGTGCGAGCGCTTCAGTGTCGCAGTGCGTGAGCAGCGCGGCGAGCGTGTCGCGCCAGGAGCGCGGCGAGGCGGCCCGCACCAGCACGTCCCAGCGCGCCAGCAGCAGGCTGCCCGCCACCACCGACACGGGGTCATCAGCATTCGCTGACAGGTGGTACTTCTGCACCGCGTACAGTAACTCTTGGCTGCCTGCGTCACAAACACATTCACTTACTAATGAACTTAGGCCTCTCTGTCTGCATTCGCAATGAGTACTAACCAAATTTCTCTATCGCGATTCAGGATTAGTAGTTACTCCGTGATTCTACTCATCACTTTGGCAGACTCATAAATTAAAAAAAAAACCCTATTCAGCTCTATTTTCATGTTATCGATAAGGAATTTCGTGATGCAATACAGTGATACCTATAAAATTTTTTTAGCTAAAGTAGTTTAATAATTGATTTAAATATTTACCCAAGCTCGCGATGATCAGAGCGTCAGCTGTCCTTTTGGCATCCAAACACAGTTCCACCGCTTCTTCCAAGTTACCACACACCAACGCACGACAAATCAAACTTGTCGAATCTGTACATGAGAACAAATACTTATTTCTGAACTAGAGGAAATAAACCAATGTAGGTTGAGTCTTAACAATTAAAACAATTCTTATCACTAAAACATTACAATAACTAACTCCCCCCTCTCCCTCCCCGGAGTTACTCGTGGTTATACCGACAACCGAGGGTAATACTAGAGATGCTGTCCGTGGTACTTTGGGATTTCATCGCCTAATTACCCACCTTCATACGCAGTCGGGTTGTTTTTGAATATAGTTCTCGGTGATGTTTATATCGATGAGGAAAAGCTAAGTGGAAGAGTCAATGATGAAGAAGCTTATGAAGAATAATTATGTTCTGATGTTTACGCGCGATTTTAAATAAGTTCAGTGTAAGTGTTTAGTTTCCTTGGAAGTGTGATCTATTGGACATCCTATTTTACATATATAAAAAAGTTTTAATACCTTCTCCGTTAGGTATGACCACATTACTGCCAATTGATGTGTCTAGATCTATGTTCGCTAACTTTCTTTCAATCAGCGTGTGCGCATCCTGCAAACAAAAATAAATAAAATAATTTAAATGCATCAAAACATAATAACATTTCTAATAAAACCATTTAAATAAAAGTTGTTTAGTGACATGCATCAATTAAGAATTTGATCTACATGCAATGCGACCAATTTCTATCGCCCTCAAGAGGTGTCATTATGACAGCTGTCAGTTTTGACAGATGTCAAGTTTAAGCTACTCACCGATAGATCAGTGCTGGTGTCGGTGGACAGTTCTGCTTCCGTTTCCGTAGACTCGCCCTAGCCGCGTTACACAGACAGAGGATTATATAGCGGGTGTTTTATACATATTTAGGAAAGAGATATATGTTAAGCATTATTACAAGAAGACTTACATTGGCGACTTACATGGTACAACTCAGTTTTAAGTTAGTAGTGGTTAACATTCCCATCGTTTATGCCGACAATACAGCATTGGGGACCCACACTATACAGCCTATTAAATTACTTCTTTATTAGGAAAAGCGTAAATGTGGGTGATATGTTACTTAAAGATAACATTCTGCGAGAATTTGACACGATATTTGAAAGAAATAAGTATTAAACGAACACAAATTCACTATTAATTATTCAGTAATAATTTACCAATATAAGTCGACTATGTAAGAAATAGCAGTATTATATTCTGTCAAGTAATATTAGCACAGTATAAATATGGTCTATAATTGTTTTAATGTAAGATTAAGCGGGTGTAAACACATATTAGTTATTACTAAACACAATATTTTTAATATCATTATTTAAAAAAACAATTAGTATTACATTAAATACTATACTTATAGTAGGATGATACCCATTGTAAAAGGAGGAGAATATTACAAAAATTAAAGGAAAAATAATTTACGGGCGATCTGAGGTCGGGAAGGGGGAGAGGGGGGGGTTTAAGGGAAAATATGGCTTATTTTGATTTCCGGCAAAACTACAATTTTTCACATAAATTTTGACGTTATGTGAAAAAAGTGTGAATGCAAAAAATGTAGATCTTATTACCTACAACTTTGCCATTGAACTTTTTTCCATAGGACTTGTAGTTTTGCCGGAAATCGAGATAAGCCATATTTTCCCTTAAAACCCCCCCTCTCCCCCTTCCCGCTCTCAGATCGCCCGTACATAAAACCTTTTTTAGAAACAAGTTAAATTATAACTCAATAAAGAGAACCCTATACACCGGTAACATAGACAGTCTATAACATTTAACACTCAACAGATCTTACCTCTTTAAGATGTAATTTAAAACAAATTATTTAGTAAAGTTCTTATATGGTACACTATCGTATCTACCTATTTTTTTTTTTACTGTATTTATCTTTCTACCTGCCCAAACTGTTGCAAACGGAAAAGCAAAGGATTATTACGACAGAAAGTGGCAAGAGACATATACATTACACAACACAAAGGACAATTATACAACTCACTCTACTCAAACCAGCTGCAGCATCCGGCTGTGAACCTTCTTCCCCGGAGATGTTCAGGCCTTTGAACTTGGCGGGGATATCGTCTTGCTTAAAACCTGCACAATATATGCAATATTAAATTCATTGTTTTCTTTAAATATTCCATAATCATTGACATAACAGTCCTCTAAAGGACATAGGTAAGGAGTTGGAAATTTTGGTTCAACTAAAGGAGGAATGGGTGTCATGTTCGTCTAACACAAGCCCCTTCAAACAGGGACGGACATCATTCCTGGCGGACAACGGCCCATGTTGGTCGGCCATGGTTGATGTTAGACAGTTGTATGCATGTTAGTCAGTGCGAGAAGTTCTATTTGTGACACAGAATTAATAGTTATTTCGTATAGTTCGTTACTCCGTAGTTCGGTCCGGTGTACCTTCGATAGAAGGAGCTGCAGTATATTTTGTTGAACTATATATGGCATTTACCGCATCTCTTTTCTATTGATTCTTAAGGCTAAGTACACACGAAGCGTTTTTCTCCCGTGCCCGCTGCGGTCGTGGAACTGCGGTTTTTTTTCTATACACACGAAACCGGTTATTTGCGCGGTTACGCGGCCGTCGCGGTTGCGATCTTTGCCCGCCACGTTTGCGGGCAATGATCGCAAGACAGGCGGTTGCAAGATGCTATAATGTTCAGTTGAGGTTCAGACCGCCATGAACACACACCAGAAACGAGCTGTTGCAATATATTTACTTCACAGAAGAATTAAAAAAAGAAAGACCAGAAGGTTTTGGGTGCATCCACTAATTCAAATATATAAACATCCCGAGGTATACAAACATGTCACGATGCGGTCGCCCGCCAAGCGAACGGGCGCAACCCGCCGAGGGCGCGGGCGACCGCTACCCGCGCGGTTCTACAGGTTGCCCGCCGGTGCAGCGGGAGCCGCAAACAACCGCGCACGCCGCGGGCGTAAAACGCGTCGTGTGTTGTGCTTTGTTTTTTTAAATACAAATCTGCATTCTACAGAAGCTGCGGGCCCGCAACCGCAGCGGGCACGGGAGAAAAACGCTTCGTGTGTACTTAGCCTAAGAGTTTAAGTTCTCTAGTTTATATTCCTTGCTTTTTACCGAGTGGGTAAGGTAACCGGCACCCAAACTTATTTGATTATGAGAAATAAGAAGGGGGTCAATCAAACAGCGCCAATGTTTATTTCTTTGCAAGTGTAGTGTATTTGTCACTGAGTCATTCATTCCCTCGCTCATTGTAGTATCTGTGAATGAATGAAAGGGAGCATTATGTCATCTCGGGTACACGTGCGGTCGTGACACAGTTCAGTCGACTGTTAAAGACAATAGCGAGGGGGCGCGTGCGTCTGTGAGCTGGCAATATAGATGTTTATACTACAGTAAGTATCACATGAGCCGTGATTTTCACTTATCAACTGTTGATTTACTTATTTTACCCTACTCCAAGAAAGATACATGATATATTTATTATATCAAAATATGTTTCTTATCATTTTTTATTATTTTGTAAACAGAACATAAACAAAAACATACCTAATAGATTGAGTACTTCGCTCCTGAAGTTTGGGAGGAAGTTAGCGCGCAGGAAGAACCACGTGAAGCGAGCGTTCTGCTCCGACGACGCGTCGCCTCTCTGCCGACAGTACCTGCACAACACAAAACTTATATTAACAACTGTGGGATTATAGCCTATTACCCACATGGTCTATAGAGTTGTACCATGTGGGTAGTTCTAAATATTTTGCGATTGGTCATAGACACTCTGGGATGTAAGGGGATGAACCAACATCTTTTATCCCAAGCCAACCTCACCTGCACGCGGTGCGTCCTGCTGAACGACAAACGAGGCTCTGGCGACCGACTGATGGCGGTATATCCATCCGAATACGTGTAGCTAAATACCACAGACTGGTGATGGGCAGCAGCATCACCGGTACAATAAGCTGCACCCTGCGATCGCCAACCCGCCTGCCCAGCGTGGCGATTATGGGCATACCCTCCCATGCAGAGACAACTGAGGCCACGGCCCCCAGTTCCCGGTAGCCCCACTATTCCTGGCTATGGTGGCGACCACGGTAACGGTGGGGCAGGGGGTGCTAAGAATCTCCGGGTTATGGGAGGCCACCACAACCGACTGACCCTGGCTACGTACAACGGACGCACGCTACGGCTAGACTCGCATCTGGCACAACTAGAGGTAGAACTGGGTAAAATTAGGTGGCACATCCTCGGGTTATGTGAAGTCCGAAGACAGGGGGAGGACACCGTAACTCTTGAGTCAGGTCACCTAATGTACTTCCGCGAGGGAGACCAACAATCCCAAGGTGGCGTGGGGTTTCTGGTAAATAAGTCTATATCTAACAACGTTGTGGAAATTTCCAGTGTGTCGAACAGGGTAGCGTACCTCATTATTAAGCTCACTGAGAGGTATAGCCTCAAGGTTGTGCAAGTGTACGCACCGACCTCGGCGCACTCGGATGACGAGGTGGAGGATATGTACGATGACATATCGAGGGCCCTCCACTTAACCACTAAGACCCACTACAACGTTGTTATGGGTGACTTCAACGCTAAAGTGGGAGTACAGATTTGCAGCGAATCGGTAGTAGGATCACATGGACTTGGAGTCAGAAATCATAGGGGGCAAATGCTTGTCAACTTCCTTGAACGCGAGGGGCTCTTTCTGATGAATTCTTTTTTCAAAAAACAGCCCCAACGCAAGTGGACATGGCAAAGCCCCGACACTGTGATAAAAAATGAGATCGACTTCATAATTACGGACAAGAGGCACATATTCAGAGATGTCTCAGTGGTCAATAGGTTTAATACCGGTAGCGATCACCGACTAGTCCGAGGCTCTCTGAATATCAACTTCAAAGTTGAACGTGCCCGTTTGATGAAGTCCAGGCTCCGACCAACTCTACTCCAAGCCATGATAGGATCTGAAACGTTCCAGTCAAACCTGGAAAACCGATTCGCTGCCGTGGAAACCACAACAGACGTAAACCAGAACCTCGAAAATGTGGTTCGAATCC